>CM035444.1:67703215-68393215 GCA_020310875.1 Ceratopteris richardii
CATACATACATACATACATACACACACATACAGATACACACACATACATATACTCATACATACATACAGATACACACACATACATATACTCATACACACATACATGCATATACACATACACACATGCATACATATACACATACACTCACATAGACTCACATACACACATACACTCACATACACACATACACATATACACATATACACACATACACACACACATACATACATACATACATATACACACATACACATACACACTCTTATTTATTTGTTTATGTATTTGTTTTCATTCATAATACTTTTTTTCATGTACTTGGAGGTTACTATTTGGAAAGTTTTTACCAAGCAACAATATTCTTTCTACATCACATGATGAAATGAAGAAGATAATCACCAATCTTGGTATAGAATATCATTGTATACATGCATGTCCTAATGATTGTATTTTATATAGAGATGAATATGTCGACCCTTTGACATATCCAAAATGTCAATCTCTTCGATATAAGGATGATGAGTGTAAACTCCCAAAAAAGGTATTGAGATATTTTGCATTAGCTCCACAAATTAAACATATGTTTCAAAGCCCTGAATTATCAAAACTTTTGACATGGGGATTTGATCATGAAAGTTACTGGGGGAGTAATGAGAATTCTAGTAGATAGTGTAAATTTTCAACATATTGATTTTGGATGGACTAATTTTGCACAAGAGCCACACAATCTAAAGTTAGGTGTTGCTAGATGAGGTTAATCCAGTTTCAATGAAATCTAGTAAATGGTCAACATGGCCAGTGGTAGTCATCAACTACAATCTCCTACCATACCTTAGCATTAAAAGGAACATTTAATGCCTTCACATTTAATCCCAAGAAAAAGACAAGTTAAAGACATGAATGTATATCTTGCTCCTCTCATTGACGATCTCCAAGAGTTATGGAGAGGTATTAATGTCATTAATGCATAAAAAAGCATTAATCAAAGACACATTATGGTTCATGGAATCATTTCTTGGACTATACACAATTTTCAAGGATATGGCATCCATTGAGGTCCTTGTTTTCCAAATTTATTGTTAGAGGGATTGAAGAAAGTGATATTGATTATTCATTATCAAATATTGATTTACCAATATCTTAGAGAGAAATTAGAGTCATTCTACATGACAATGATAATAATCCACTTGAAGAGAATAACAATACTCTATGTGCTTATTCTATAGATGAACTACCAAAAAACCATATTATTCCATCAATAGATGATTTCATTTATGAGAACACGCATTTAACAATAGAAGAAATAACAAAAATCAATAAAGATAATGAAGATGAGACTATATTGATGTCTTACAAAAATTATGATAATAATGAAAACACATGGCTAGATTAGATAGTAAACCCCCCTCTATTCATTTGGAATATGAAATGAATCGCACCATAGACATGAAATATGTTCTTTTAGGTTATAACATTATGCTCGAGGAAAGAGCTTATTTTTTTCCAAAAGAGCTCTATAGATTTCTAACTCGAGTTAATAATCGTTAACTTGAATCATTTGAATGGGTATCAGACAATAGATTCCCTTTTATTCAAATGGATTACAATGTGAATCCCACCACATAGATGAAAACATGTTCTTTTAAGTTAGAACATGAAGCTCGGGGGTATGCCTATAATTTTGTATATAACTTATTTTCAAGGACAAAAATCTCTTCCATGTATGTATGCATATATATATATATATATATATATATATATATATATATATATATATATATATATATATATATATATATATATATATATATGCATATGTGTATTCATGTGTATATGTATACATGTGTGTAAGTATGCATGTGTGCATGATGTGTATAAGAGGCAACAAAGTGTCATACACATCTTTGGAGCTGATTGATGTCTCCTTGGTACATGAAAGTAATGGTTGAATTACATCTTCCACAAAAACAACATTACAGCTAAGCAAAATACATTTAGCCTATGGATGATACAAACGATGGCCTTTGCTTTGAGAATTGTAGAAAATAAAAATACATTTCAATATTTTATCATCCAATTTCTTGTGTTATTGTTTAGGCACTAATGCATATGCCGCACAACCAGAGACATATATGCCCCCAACGGGTAATTAGTACCATCCAACTTATCCTCAACAACCAACATACATAATATATCATTGTAAAAACCAACATGCCATGATGCAAAAAAATTATTGTATATCAAAAAGTTGAACAAAAACACCCACTCGAGCTCTACTAAACTTGTAACAGACTTTGAGGCACTTGTATTGGCAAACCAAAACATGTATATATGTTTTGCACAAAAGGACAAAATTGCCTCCACAATTTTTGTGATAGTGCCTTCGGAGGTCCAAAACAAGCTCAAATCAAAATTTTGATGCCGTAGAGTGAAGCTCTTTTGAAATCCTAATCACATCAATTATGGTCACCAATTTTTGTGTGATTCTAAGATTATGATAGGAGGCATGTTGGCACCACCCTAGATGAAGCTCCGACTTGCTTTGATACCAATTCTTGGCATTTGAGGTCTTTATACACATATAAACAACACAAGAAAGATGAAGAAGCTTGGAGTACAACACAATACTGAATTTATTACCACGTGAATGTACAAAGACAAGTAAACTGTTAGGCTTACATGCATATATACAAGCCAAAGGAAAAAACTCCTAAAGAGGGAAAAAGTGCTTGGGGGTTATTAAGTGTGTTCACACACATTACATCACTACTAAACTATATCAACAGTTCAGGCACTAATGCACATGCCAAACAACCAAAAACATGCAGATGAGAAAAGGATGGCTTGAAACCATGCCAATCCTCATATGGAGTGATAGACTACATTGCTTTGGTGGGAGACCTGTTAAGTACATATGTTGCACACATAAGAGCCTTAAGCCAGAAGCTATGCAATAAAGCTTCAATATAAACAAAACACCACTATTTCCATGAGAGATTTGTTCTTTCTCTCAGCAACCCCATTTTTTTGAGGTGTATATGGCACTGTATACCGATGTTTTATCCCCCGCTCATCCAAATATGCATTAAATTCAGAAGACATGTATTCCCCCTTGATCAAAATGAAGCATAACCATTTTTCATGCTCATAGATTTTTAGCCATAACTAGGAACTGTTTAAAGCACATAAACACTTTTGATTTTGATTTCAATGGATAAACTTGTGCACGCTTGGAAAAAGTCATCAATGAAGGTCACAAAGTATAGGTAGTTCCAAATGAAGGTGTTTGCATATGATCATAGATATCACTATGAATGAGCTATAATTTATGAGGAGCTCTAACTAAGTCCTCTTTTGGAAAGGAGGAACACTTCACCTTTCCCAAAATACAACCTTCACAGACATGTTTAGAATGTGCCTCAAGTTTGGGTAGAGAGGGCACCATTTCATATTTATACAGGCAAAGCAAACAAGTAAAATTTAGATGAACAAAGTGTGGATGCCAAAGTTTTGCATTTGAGGTAGCCTAACAACCATGAACTGCACATGCTCAATCATTCATTAATTTTTCATAATCTATCATCTTATACAACCCACGATATAAAATGACACAGAAGTAATAATAACATCGCCATTAGAGAGATCATGAAGTATACATATGCCATCAACAAATTTGACAATCAACCCAACATTGGCTAATGTTGAAACTAATAATAGATTCTTCTTAATCCTTGACACATATAAGGCATCTCACAATGTGAAGAAACTGCCATCAATAGTATTCAAAATGATTTTTCCAACTCCCATTACAAGATAAGATGAATTGTTAGCACATGTGACAATATTTCTTGTGGGGGTAGACTCGAGTGAAGTGAAGAAACTATGCTATGAGCTAATGTCTTTGGTTTCTCCACTATCAAAATACCAAACATCTAAGTCTAGTGTAGAAATACATTGCTCATGAGAAGATGGGTCATAACTGCAAAGAGTAGTAAATGCACATTCTTCATTTTGAACAAGATTAATAGACTTTATTTTAGGTGTAAAGGCTCTGCAACAACCATTCCAACCTCTTTTTTTATTGCCTCCATTGCAACTAGTTTAGGACGTCTTTATGACATGATCATTTTTGTTATAGTACTTGCAAAATTCTTTTTTTTTTGTTTTGTTGTCATCTTTATCCTCCTTCTTTGAACTATGCATCACTAGCAGATTTGTGATTACTAATGTTGGTGCATTTTGCCCAAGCCTACATGCTTGATATGCTTGATATTATCCTTATTTGTAAGTCACATGAGTAGTCATGTGAACACCTCTTGTAAAAGAGTACATTTTATCTCTTGTAAATGGAAAAAGAAAAAAGGAAAAGGATGGCTTACCTCATCCATGATGTAAAAGCAAATTTGTGGCTCTAACTACCTAAAACCACGAAATTTAGAGCTGAGGGAATCTCTCCTAACTTTGGGGATCTTTTTTAGGTGGAGCCATTCGAATTCGAATTCAAAACTCCCTCCAAGAATAGCTATAAAAAGAGCAAGAAGGAAGAGGCGATTAGAAAGCCTTGTACGTGACCACTTCATGTCATTTTGTAGAGATTGAAGAGCTTACTCCATAGCTCTATCATTCTACTCCCATTGTGCAAAGATTCATTGCCAATGTGGTTGTAATCATATGTGAATCTATACATCTATCACCATTTACTTCTCTGTTTTGTTCTCTGTTATACTCACTTAGAGCAGTACCTTCAGAAGGTCATATCTTGAGTTCTACTGAACCTTTTTCAGTGATGTAACTTGCGTTGGATAGATTGTACTGTCTACTTTGTGCATATAAAGTTTCAAGGTCATTGGATTTATACTTTTGGAGATATCTGCATTTTACTGCTTACTGGTCTATCTCTACAGAGCCCCGAGAATTGTGGGGAGGTTCCAGAAATTGTTGAAACTTGTTCTCAGTGCTCAATCCATCATTTGAAGTGTTTTAAACTTGGATTGGGAAGCTTGCTAAGTCTATTTGCTATGCCCAAAAGGAATTTTTCAAATTCTTACCAGGTTGAGAGCACTGTTCATTTTTTCCAGCAGGTGTATGTCCAAAAATAGCAAGTTTTGGGAGCTAGTCATTTCGCAACTAGTCTGTCTTGACTTAAACTTTTGGGATACATGTTCCAAAGTACTTGGCTGATATTTTGGTGGATTTAGGAAGCTCAAAGGGTCTACTAATCAACTCTGAAGTCTCAGTTGGCTTGTGTGAAGCTGGTTGTAGCGGCACCTACTCATCTTTGGATTGCATCCACCATCTCTCTTCACAGTGGTATCAGAGCATAGTCAAGCAACATGGGAGATGGATTTCCATCAACAATTGATAAATTGGATCGAAAAAACTACTCGGCATGGTCTCTAAGGATGGAGGCTTACCTTCAAGGGAGGAATCTATATGGATTCATATCCGGAGATGAAGCAATGCCAACCATGAGGAACAAAGGGCAACCATCACATGAAGAAGAGGAAGGACTTTCGAATTGGTGTTGGAAGGATGCACTTGCAAGGTCCTATATTCTAAACTCAATCTCTGATTTTCTTTTACCTCATGTCCAGGGATGCAAGACATCAAGAGAGACCTGGAATGCACTTGCTTCTTTCTTCTCTTCCAATACTCGAGCAAGGAAGAACCAATTGTGGATGGAGTTCACAACATGAAGAAAAGCCCGAAGCAAAATGTGACTGATTATGTCACAAAGATGAAGGAGATTTCTGACCAACTTGGAAGCATTGGAGAGGTAATTAGAGAGGAGCAAATCATAAGACAAATTATGAATGGAATCAAAGCAGACGACAAGTGGGAGTCATTCACAACAGCCATGGATTTATACATGGATATGCATGTACCCGACCTCAACACACTCATGGGCCAACTCTTCACTCATGAAGCAAAGATTAGCAAAGGTGGTGAGTCCTCAAGAGGTAATCAAACTTTTGCCTTATACTCTGATAAAGCTAAGGTCAAGGACAAGTCAAAGAATAGGAAGAATGAAGATGAAGGAAGCTCTTTCCAAGCAAACTTTGCAGGTAGAGGAAGAGCTAGAGGAAGAGTCAAAGGTGGAAAGCAAGGCAGGGGGAGATTCCAATCATCTCAACCTTGCAACATATGTGGCTTATCTAATCATACTACTGAAGAATGTTTCAGGAATCCAAGGAACTCAAGAGGAAGAGGATTCAATAGAGGTGGCTATGGATCAAATAGAGGTAGATACAATGGAGGCTACAACAACAACAACTACTACAACAACAATTACAACAACAATTACAACAACAACAACAACTATCAAAGTGGCCATAGAGGAAGAAGAGATTACAATAACTATGCAGAGGACCAAAGTCAGGAAGATTCATCATTGATTATGAATCTATCAGCGAAGAAGGGTAAGGATGATGAGTATTTTACATTGATTCGGGATGCTCGAACCATGTAGCAGGAAATGTGGCTTTACTTTCTGATTTGGAAGATCCTCATAACAAGCATGAAGTGCAGACAGGAGATGACACAAAGCACTCAGTGGAGAAGATAGGTAATGTGAAGACATCAGATGGGAATATGAACCTCTTAAGCAAAGTCTTGTATGTCCCTACAATTACCAAAAATTTAATAAGTGTTGGACAGATTGTTGAAAAAGGATTGCAGGTTAGATTCAATCGATTTGAAGCATATGTTGAAGACCCAAGGCAAGGCTTTCGAAGGATTGCCAAAGGAGAAAAGACAGGAAGGCTTTTCACTTTTGAAGTGGAAGATACAAAGAACATAGCTTTGTTTAGCTATGGATCTCAAACTCTAACAGAGTTGGAGATATGGCACAAAAGGCTTGCTCACATTGGTGAGAGGACACTCAAATAGATTTGCAGGGACCAAAGTGTACTTGGTTTGCCTAATATCACAAGGCAACACATGATTTATAAGTGTGAAGCTTGTCAACTTGGCAAGGCTCATAGACAACCTTTCAATAAGAATCAAAATCCTTTGGATCTAGTGCACACGGATGTGTGGGGTCCAAGTAAGGAGCCATCTATATCAGGCTCAAGATATTATGTGTCTTTCATAGATGATTGTAGCAGGTGGACCATTCTGTTTTTCATGAAGCACAAGGATGAAGTGTTTAATTGCTTTAAGAAGTATATTGCTCTTGTTGAAAACCAAACAGGTAGGACTTTGAAACGACTCAGATCAGATGGTGGAGGAGAATACTTCTCTTCTGAATTTGATGCCTTCTTGCATGAAAGAGGCATTAAAAGGGAAGTCACTACAAGGTATACACCCGAACTCAATGGTGTAGCAGAGAGGAGGAACAGAGCTATTGTCGAAGCTGCAAGGTCCATGCTCAACGAAAAGGGATTGCCGAACTACCTATGGGCAGAGGCTGTGTCGACAGCCACATTTCTCATAAATAGACTTCCATCTAAGTCACTAGATGGAACCACTCCATATGAAGTGTGGAATGGAAGAAGACCTAGTCTAGAGCATTGCAAAATCTTTGGATGCTTAGCCTATGCTCACATTCCTTCTCAAGTAAGAGGGAAATTGGATCCCAAGGCAGAGAAGTGTGTATTCATTGGTTATGATCAAAACCAAAAAGGATATAGATTGTACAATCCAACCAATAAAGGATTTTTTGTGAGTAGAGATGTAATTTTTGATGAAAACAAATCATGGTTTGATGATCACAGGAAAGTGAAGCTGCCTTATGACTTGGATGAAGATTTTCCATCACTTCAACCAAAGGAGCCAAAGCAGATTGAAGAAAGTGATTCGGAGATTGACCTAGAAGACTTGGAAAGACTAAAACTATGGAAGAACAAAGGAAAAGCAAAGATGCAGGATGCTACATATGGACCGGAGAGCTCACATCAACCACTTAGAAGGTCTTCAAGGGAGAAGAAGAAACCAGAGAGGTTTGTTTATGATACTTCTTTGGTCACCAAGCACTCAATCTACATTGCAAAGGATTCAACCAATGAAGAACCTACCACATTTGAAGAAGCACAAAGCAAGAAAGCTTGGAGAGATGCAATGGATGAAGAAATGGAAGCCTTGAAGGAGAATGACACTTGGGAGCTTGTACCTAACAAGCCATCTATGAAGATAATCGGATCTCGATGAATATACAAAATCAAGAGGAATCCAGATGGAAGTATAAATAGACACAAAGCAAGGTTAGTTGCTAAAGGGTTTGCTCAAACCCATGGTATTGATTATGAGGAGACTTTCTCTCCTGTTGCAAAAATGCCTACAATTAGGGTTCTCATTAGTCTTGCTGCATCTAGAAATTGGAATCTTTATCAACTTGATGTAAAGAATGCTTTCTTGAATGGATGGATTTCTGAGGAAGTGTATATGGCACAACCTCCTCGATATGAGGATGCACATCATCCTAACTATGTATGCAAACTAAAGAAAGCTTTGTATGGATTGAAGCAAGCTCCAAGAGCTTGGAATTTCAGATTGGTGACTTATTTGCAAGACCAAGGATTCAAAGCTAGCAAGGCGGATACCTCTTTGTTCATAAAGAGGAATGGATCTGAAGTGATCTATTTATGTGTGTATGTTGATGATATTATTATCACAGGCAATGATCTTGAAGGAAGCAAACAGGTAAAGAGTCAAATGAAGGAGGAGTTCAAAATAAGTGACCTCGGACCACTCACTTATTTTCTTGGATTGGAGTTGATCTACACAGATTCAGGTATATACATCACACAAAGGAAGTATGTCCATGACATGCTCGTCAAGTTCAAGATGGAAAATACCAAGTGTGCAGGTACACCTATGGAGCAAAATCATAAGCTTAGTGCTTATGAAGGAGAGCCAATTGAAGACATCACAAGCTATCAAAGCTTGGTTGGAAGTTTGAACTATGCAACACTCACAAGGGTGGATATATGCTATAGTGTTAGCATATTGAGTCAGTTTATGCATAAGCTGAGAAGACCACATATGGAAGCGGCCAAGAGAGTCCTCAAGTACCTAAAGGGGACCATGAATGAAGGTTTGTTCTATTCATATACTTCAAATATTGAGCTAAAGGTCTACTCAGATGCAGATTGGGCCGGATCTAAAGATGATAGAAGAAGCACATCAGGGTATATATCATTTGCAGGTTCAAAAATCATTTCTTGGTCATCGAAGAAGCAACCAACCATGGCATTATCGTCTACCGAAGCCGAATATAGAGGTTTGGCTAATGCAACTCAAGAAACCATGTGGTTAAAGTCTTTGTACACAGATCTTGGACTTCATTCTTCAACACCTCACATTTTTGGTGACAACACAAGCTCACTACATCTAGCAGCTAATCCGGTATACCATGCTAGAACCAAGCATATTGAAGTCCACTACCATTACGTAAGGGAGAAGCTAATGAGCAAGGATATTCAACTATCCTATGTCTCTACAGATATGCAATGTGCCGACATGTTGACTAAAGCTCTTGATGGTACAAAATTAAGTAGATTCAAGTTGATGATTGGCTTGCAGGAAATCAAGGACAATTGAAGACTTATTTGGAGGCCAAGCATGTTAGGCTTGAGGGGGAGCTGTTGGTGCATTTTGCCCAAGCCTACATGCTTGATATTCTTGATATTATCCTTATTTGTAAGTCACATGAGTAGTCATGTGAACACCTCTTGTAAAAGAGTACATTTTATCTCTTGTAAATGGAAAAAGAAAAAAGGAAAAGGATGGCTTACCTCATCCATGATGTAAAAGAAAATTCGTGGCTCTAACTACCTAAAACCACGAAATTTAGAGCTGAGGGAATCTCTCCTAACTTTGGGGATCTTTTTTAGGTGGAGCCATTTGAATTTGAATTCAAAACTCCCTCTAAGAATAGCTATAAAAAGAGCAAGAAGGAAGAGGCGATTAGAAAGCCTTGTACGTGACCACTTCATGTCATTTTGTAGAGATTGAAGAGCTTACTCCATAGCTCTATCATTCTACTCCCATTGTGAAAAGATTCATTGCCAATGTGGTTGTAATCATATGTGAATCTATACATCTATCACCATTTACTTCTCTGTTTTGTTCTCTGTTATACTCACTCAGAGCAGTACCTTCAGAAGGTCATATCTTGAGTTCTACTGAATCTTTTTCAGTGATGTAACTTGCGTTGGATAGATTGTACTGTCTACTTTGTGAATATAAAGTTTCAAGGTCATTGGATTAATACTTTTGGAGATATCTGCATTTTACTGCTTACTGGTCTATCTCTACAGAGCCCCGAGAATTGTGGGGAGGTTCCAGAAATTGTTGAAACTTGTTCTCAGTGCTCAGTCCATCATTTGAAGTGTTTTAACTTGGATTGGGAAGCTTGCTAAGTCTAGTTGCTATGCACAAAAGGAATTTTTCAAATTCTTACCAGGTTGAGAGCACTGTTCATTTTTTCCAGCAGGTGTATGTCCAAAAATAGCAAGTTTTGGGAGCTAGTCATTTTGCAACTAGTCTGTCTTGACTTAAACTTTTGGGATACATGTTCCAAAGTACTTGGCTGATATTTTTGTGGATTTAGGAAGCTCAAAGGGTCTACTAATCAACTCTGAAGTCTCAGTTGGCTGGTGTGAAGCTGGTTGTAGCGGCACCTACTCATCTTTGGATTGCATCCACGATCTCTCTTCACAACTAATAGATGATCTCCATTTACCTTTACCCTTTTCACTAGCTAAGTAAGCTTGATTTAATACTTGCATAATTGACTTGTTCTATTGATCTTCTTGCAACAAAATAGAGAATAAATCCTCAAATTTATGAAGTCATTCGGATGGCCTTTTATCATCAATCAAATAATAGATGCAGAACTTTGATATGAATATGGAAAACTATTTAGAACATTATATACAAAAGAACTATCCAGAAAGATTTCATGAGTAGAAATAAAGTACTCCTTCAAATCTTTGATCTTTGTCAAGATATTTTCCATTGAATCGCCTTCATTCATGTGCTCACCCTCCAACTATTTTTAGAGGTAAGCAATATGAGCCTCATTTCTTTCCTGGCATAGTGTTATAAGAGTATCATAAGCATCTTTTGTTGTCTTGCAAGAGAGAATCTGAGGGGATAATGGCACGTTTGAGAGACACATCTATCACTGCATGTGCCTATGCATCTCTGTCATCCCAACAGAGTTGCTCTATAGTAAGTGAAGCAAGAACCATAGTACAAGCAAGAAATTGAAGATATCATCTTCAACACCATCTACATCACCTTCAATCACAGTATTTGTAGGTGTAGTAGGATGCTTTTCAACACATTGCACAATATTCCACAACCCTCTTGCTAGCAATACATTATGCATCATGTATGCTCACAATGGGAAATTAGTACCATCCAACTTATCATCAACAAACAACAAACAACATACAAAATACATGATTTCTTCTCCCATGACTAGTGATGAAATACCCTAACGCAAAAAAATTAATTATCTAGACTCTCACAATGGCTTCTCCTCATAATGAGGGCCTTACAACTTAGAGCACCATGGATCATTTGTGGTCACTTGGGGATGGAATATTGAGTATATCTAACACCCCCCTCAATGTCCACCCTGTGGTGAACTACCTCATTGGTCTAATCCCAAGCTTTGGAAAGTGTCGATGAAGTTGCTCTCTCCCAAAACCCTTAGTGAAGATGTCTACTCCATTTTCTTTAGTTGGATAATAGCTTATCTCCACGATCTCATCCTCAATCAACTCACACACATAGTGATACTGAATTTTTATGTGCTTGGCATGTGCATAGAAAATAAGGTTCTTGGCAAGGACCATACAACTTTGGTTGTCACACTTCAATAGTGTAGCCTCTTGTCCTTGTATTCCTATGTGCCATAGGATCCTCCTCAACCATGCTACTTCACATGTTGCAACACATACTACTTAGCACTCAGCTTTTAGTAGAAGATAATTCTACAATCGGTTGCTTCTTACTGATCTTAGAGAAAATCCCTGATCCTAAAGAAAAGCAATATCCAAAAATTGATTTTTTTGGTATTAATATCTCCTGCTCATTTTGAGCCAACCAAAGATGATCCTTCTTCATAAAGAATACGGGGCAGGAACATCCTCAACCCATGGCACTCAAAGAGAGAAAAACAAAGAAAGACCTGAAGTAAGTTTCAATCATCCCATAGGGAGAGATAGAACCACCATGAACATGGACAGAGTGGATAGACAAGGAGAACCTAGAATACTAGGTGGTAGAGATGATTTTCCTCTACCTAGACTATGTGAACACGCAAGAATACCGAGACCCACTCAACTAGTAAAATCCATGAAAAACTACTTTGATGGGACAGGAGATCCCTATGATCATGTTGCGGAATTTAAGCAAGTGCTACGGGCAGAGCAAGTCGAAGACATGTTCACGCAATACAACGCATTTGGACTAACGTTAAAGAACACAGCTTTAACTTGGTTCCAACCATTGCAACAAAGGCAGTTTAGAGATATCCATCACTTTTTAAGCTTCAAACAGACCCCTCAAGAAACAGTTAGACTGGCAGGACGTAGGTTTAGACAATATGTGGAGAGATGTCCAATGCAAGAGTTACCCTCACAGGCCAAGCAAGTGTCATTGTTTCCAGATGGCTTGTTGAGCTCTAAACTATGCTCCTATGTATACTTGAAGGAACCCAAAATGCTAGAGCAATGTGTAAGAATTTGCATAGACATTGAGGGAAACTTAGGAGACGAGTTGGAACTCTCAAAGGTCTATAAGGACTCAGACTGTTCTTCTTTAGCATCAACAAAACTATCTAGCTCGATAGAAGACCTAGCAATGTCATCTCAGTTAAATACGCTGTTGCAGAAGAAAACCTCAATAGGGCTTTAGTTCCTTCATCACCCTTGATCACCGAAAGTGACCCGAACTCTAACAGTTTTGACTCTACACATGTAGATAGTCCACCTGCATATTACACAAAGTCACTAGAACACGTGGAAACATATCAATACGATAGTCCACCATTGGAACCCAGTTGGGAGCCCGACTATGCTAATGTGATGTACACAAACCCAAATCCACGGCCCCAATTGAGATAACAAAGACCACAGGGCCCTAGAGGACCATGCTTTAGGTGCCAAGGAGATCATTTCATAAAAGATTGTCCACATCCTCCGATAGCAGGACAATCTCAATATTATAACATACAAGGCTTTTGCGCCGATTGTGGCAAAGAGCATGTCAGAAAAGATTGTCCTAAGAACCCCCTGAATGCTTCAAATGTGACACCCATCAACGTGATAGGTATTGTAAACAATGCAGATGGATCCAACCCTACATACGTGCCTATCCAAGCTATAACAAGAGCCCAAGCGCTCTTACAAAATCAACAGCTTAATCATGAGAAAATAGCTGGAACTAGTGAAGTTGGAGAATCTAGCAGTAAAAAAACGAAGTCTTGGAAAGATTCTAGAGAAAGAATCAAGAGAAAGTGGAGTAAAAGGATAACTGAGTTGGAACGAAGTCTGAAGGAATTGAGAGCCAAGATCCTAGAATTGACTTCTCAAGAATTTAATCAAGAGAACCCAGCTCAAAAATCATGATCAGTTTTAGCAGAACCATACCAGAAAACCTAGACATGATGTTTCATGCATATCAGGCTAGATTAAAAGAAGGACCCCAGATAGCGGAAATGAGTAAGAACTACCCTCGACCAGACCTAGAAATTGAGAGTACAAAACTTTGTATGAAGATGGTAGAATTAGCACAAGCAATGTTTGAAGCCTCTAGATACCTAAATTGGAATAACATGGCAAAACCAGAATTACGCTTTCAAGGACTGATGGAGAGGCTAGAATACTTGATTGATAGCAAAGAGAAAAAGGATCAACATAGGAACCCTATTACCTCGGAGACACAGGAAAGGAATGCACCATCCCTGGCTCAAGTACCAAATACGGAAGGTGAAGACAACCTGTCTTCCATACATAGATACTCAAATGAATTTCTGAGAGAAATCCAGAGAAGTGGAGAAAAGAACAAGGAACCCATCCACCTATTCAAGAAATAGACGACCTGCAGGAACAATTTCCCCAAGACATTCCCTCTATCTACGATGATGTAGAGGAAGAGCAACTGAGTGAACACACAGGTTTTGAATCCAATTCTTTACAAGAATTACCTCAGTTCACAGGACCTTGGGAAGCTAAGTCTATTAGTATGAGAGCACCCATGATAATAGTGAGGAATGAAGAATCAGTGATCCCTAGAAACACAGAAGTGGTAAAGAAAACCAAAGTACAGTGTCACCTCACTCTAGAGGAGTTGTTAAAGGCAAAACCAGAACTGTGGAAGCATGTAGCAAATCAATTCCCTAAGCTTGCTACTACTCCCTCACAGATAGGAACACACAAGAAGGTACTAGAGATACCCATAGAGAGAATCGGAGATGTAAGCGAAGGAGAGGAAGGTAACACTTATCTTCCAATAACCCATCAGGGCTACACCACGAAAGCCATCTTAGATTCAGGAACCGGAGTAGCCATCGCTACCACCGCTTTATGGAAACGTTGGGGTAAGCCAACACTAAGACCTACTAGGATGAAGCTACAAATGGCTGATGGACACATAGAGAAACCATTAGGCTTACTAGAAGGCATATCTCTCACCACTTGTGGTGTGGAATTTGAGCATACTTTCACCATTTGTGATTTTGCAAAAAATCATGCTTACGAGATGATTTTAGGACGACCATTCATGCGTCAGTTGCAAATTGTACAAGATTGGGGATCTAATTCTTTATATTTGCAACATTTAGGAGTGACTACTAAAGTCAATCTTAAAGACTATTCACATCGAGATGTACCCCCAATACAATGGAACACCGTCCATAAGACACAAGAAGAGACAAAATCAGTACACTCATTAGAATCAAACCCCTCATGGTTGCATGAGGATACTCATTTATGGATGTGTAAAGTAGCAAAACAAGAGGAAGAACGGTTAGAAGCTAGGACTTTAGGTTTAGAACAACATCCACAAACCCTTCAAGACCCAGCATACGCACCTGTAGTATTTCTAGACGAGGAATTCGAACCCCATGGTTGGGCAGAAATTTTAGCAACCATGGATGTAGCCATCAATGAAGAACAATGGACACCCCACTGCGACGAGGATGGCTATGACATTTTAGTTTTCACGATAGAGCCAATCATGTGTGATTCGATTATTGAAGAATGTGAACCTAGCACTGATGCATTTGAGGATGCAAGTGACGTCGATCTAGAGTCAATTATTATGGACTCTCCTTTTGCATCAGATGAAGAATATTTCTACGAAGTAGAAACTCACCCTCAGGGACATGAAGAACTTATGAATGATGTGAGGTTAGCCACACAAGTGACTGCCAAAAGCAAAGGTAAGAAAAGAAAGAAGAAATAAACCATGTTAGAAGAAGAAGAATCCTTGTTTGAGGTTCTTGAGAACTTCAAGAAGTATTAAATAGAAGATAGAAGAATCATGGTACAAATGCCTAACAGAAAAGCCAATGTTGGAGAAGTATATGATAATCGAGAGAAAACCAAAAAAATAATAGTTGCCATAGAAGGAGAAGAAGAGAATGTACATAAATAGGGCATGATTTGATGACTGAAGTAGAAGAAGAGTTAGTTGCCCTATTGCGCGAATATAGAGATGTTTTAGCTTGAAGTTACAAAGATTTGAAAGGAGTAGACCCAGATATATGTTCCCATAGGATCCCTATGACTCTAGATGCAAAACCTACGAAACAGAAACCATACACGTACAATGATAACTACGCAACGAAGATTAAAGAAGAAATAGATCGCTTGATAGAAGCAGGATTTATTTACAAAATTGAGCATACCGAATGGGTATCCCCCATTGTGGTTGTGCCCAAGAAGAATGGAAAATTGCGTGTGTGTATTAACCTTAAAAAAGTTAATGCCACCACAATTAGAGACAGTTATCCTCTTCCTATCATAGAACATTTATTGGAAACAGTTGCGGGCAAGGAAGTTTACAGCTTTCTTGATAGATTCTCAGACTATAATCAAGTAGCCATTGCTCCAGAAGATCAACACAAGACGGCTTTTGCCACAGAATGGGGCATATTTGCATTTCATGTGATGCCATTTGGCTTAACAAATGCACCCGTCACTTTCCAGCGACTCATGTGTCATGTTTTTAAGGAATTCTTACGCAAGAATTTGGAAGTTTATGTCGATGACTTATGTGCTCATTCGAATGTCAGGAAGATGCATATCCTAGAATTAAGACAAGTATTTGAAAAATGTCAAGAATATCAGGTTTGTCTGAACCTAGAAAAATGCGTTTTCATGATCAAACAAGGCAAAATTCTAGGACACATTGTGTCAAAGAATGGAATCTCTATGGATGAGGAAAAAGTGAAAGCAATTGCAAAACTACCTAGACCAAACAACGTAAAAGAGGTACAAGAATTTATGGGCCATTGTTGTTGGGAAGGATGGTTGGATGCACTCAAGAGATTGAGTTGAAGCTGCTAGACCTGCTTTGCTTCAGCCCTCCTTTACTTCAGATATGCTTAATACACTTGTTTAGCTTCCAAATGATACCAAAAAGGCATATATGTACTTTGCAAATGATATGTGTAATGATCAAATCAAAACAGATAACTTGGCACTTCAAAGATCAAGAAAAACTTGCTATTTTTGTAGTGACACCTGCTCAGTCTTTCACTCAGTGTGACCAGCACACTAACAATTGATCAAATTCCTTCTGGACATATTAAATTAGCTTAACAAGCTACCATTTGCAAGTGGAATTAAAGGAAATGACAAACTACACTCTGAGAAAGAAGTTTAGCAAAATTATATGTATCCCCGACTTTTTAGGAACACTGCAGCAGAATACCAGAGTCCACTTCGAGCGCGATTTCTCTATAACGGCTGAATCAATTGACTTCAAACTTTGTAGGTGTATAGAAGACTTTGAGCTGAATCCAATGTGCTTTGAATCAGTTGATTTGGTTCAGTAGATCCTGAGATATGCTTCTCTGAAGTTGACAGATTTGGAGTAGATGACTCAGAGACAATAGAGATGATTAATGTATATACTTCTATTGATTGATGTAGTTGTACAATCTCATTAGCATGACAAGCATAGCTAATTGAGGTATTGTGGTGTAGGCTATGAAGTAGCACTAACACACACTGAATTACAAATGGTAGAATGCCTCGGAGAGTGAGCTGAAGTGACAAGACAAGCCGCGAGATTTTTCTCTCCACTTTTATATGAATTGAGTGATCATTTGAATTTGAAATTCAAATTTAAGCTCCCTAGAATCTCTCCTCTAAAAGTAGGGAGATATTCTCTCCAATTACACCATCCAATTTCCACGACTCTAATCAATTAGGTGAGTATACATAATGCCAAGTCATTTAGACTTTTACAAGGAGTAAAATGGTAATAGTCCATAAGCATAGGTTCTTATGACTCTTGTTTCATGTAGAGATATTCTTCAAGGGTTCCAAGCCAAGTGTGAAGGCTTGAAATGCACCAACAGCTCCCCCTCAAGCCAAGCACTTTGGCTTAAGTCTTCATCTTTAGTCTGCAATCACATCCTGCAATCCAATCATCGATTTGAATCTGCATAGCTTGTTTCCATCCAATGCTTTAGTGAGTAAATCTGCACATTGCATATTAGTAGACACATATGTCAATTGAATCTCTTTGCTTAGTAACTTCTCCCTCACATAGTGGTAATGAACCTCTATGTGTTTTGTCCTAGCATGATATATTGGATTAGCTGCAAGGTGAAGAGAGCTAGTGTTATCTCCAAAGATGATTGGAGGCCTAGTGTATAGGCCTAACTCTGTATATAGAAGCTTTAACCAGATAGCTTCTTGAGTGGCATTGGCTAGCCCTCTATACTCTGCTTCAGTGGATGACAAGGCCACTGTAGGTTGCTTCTTGGCTGACCAAGAAATACGCTTATCTCCTGCAAAACAAATGTAACCTGATGTGCTCCTCCTGTCATCCTTGCATCCTGCCCAATCTGCATCTGAATACACTTTAATATCAATATCTGATGTATAAGGAAAGTACAAACCATGGCTTTGAGTTCCTTTGAGGTACTTCAATATCTTCTTTGCTGCTTCGAGGTGAGGTACCCTTGGTTTGTGCATGAATTGACTTAGCACACTAACTCCATATGCTATGTCAATTCTTGTCAAAGTAGCATAATTCAGACTACCTACTATGCTTTGATATCCTGTAATGTCTTGGACTTCTTCCCCTTCATGAGCACTTAGCTTTAGGTTGACCTCCATTGGAGTAGTTGAGTCTTTAGCATCCTGCAAGCCAAACTTCTTGACCATATCCTGTACATACTTCTTTTGAGTGATATATATACCTGAGTTGGTGTAGACTAACTCAAGACCTAGGAAGTACTTTAATAATCCAAGATCATTGATCTTGAATTCCTTCATCATCTGTCCTTTGATGTGTCTAATCCCATTGACATCATTGCCTGTAATGATGATGTCATCAACATAAACACACAAGTAGATTACCTCTGTACTACTTCTCTTTATGAACAGAGAAGTGTCAGCTTTGCTCATTACAAATCCTTGGTCTTGGAGGTAGGTTGTCAACCTGTAATTCCATGCTCTAGGTGCCTGCTTCAATCCATATAGGGCTTTCTTCAATTTACAAACATAGTTTACCTTCTTGGGGTCTTCATAGCCAGGTGGTTGTGACATGTAGACTTCTTCAGATATCCATCCATTCAAGAATGCATTCTTGACATCTAATTGGTACATGTTCCAATTCTTGGATGCAGCTACACTCACCAATATTCTGATAGTTGGCATCTTAGCCACAGGAGAAAATGTCTCCTCATAATCAATGCCTTGGGTTTGTGCAAAACCCTTGGCAACCAACCTAGCTTTGTACCTGTTTATTGTTCCATCAGAATTCCTCTTTAGTTTGTAGATCCATCTGGATCCTATCACCTTCATAGAGTCTTTCTTGGGTACCAAGTCCCAAGTATCACTCTCCTTGAGAGCTTCCATTTCTTCATCCATAGCTCCTTTCCATTCTGGTTTGGTGATTGCTTCTTCATATGTACCTGGTTCTTCATTCAACAAATCCTTTGCAAGGTATACAGAATGTTTAGTTACAAGTGATGTGTCATACCCAAATCTGATAGGCTTCTTCTTTTCTCTCTGAGATCTCCTTATTGCTTGTGTTGAGGATTCTGGTGTATCCTCTAGCTTCTTCATCTTCATTTTTCCTTTGGACTTCCATGCCTTGAATTCCTCAAGGTTTATTGTATCATCATCATCTGAGCTTGATTCATCTTTCTGGATTGGTTTCTCCTTGGTGAGCTTTGGGAAATCTTCTTCCATATCATAGGGTAGACTAATGAAAAATGACATCTCTGCTTACCTTGAAGCCTTTGTTTGTTGGGTTGTAGAATCTGTATCCCTTTTGGTTCAAATCATAACCAATGAAGATACATTTTTCAGCTTTAGGGTCTAGCTTTCCCCTTACCTGTGAGGGAATATGCACATATGCTACACAACCAAAGATTTTGCAATGATCCAGAGAAGGTCTCTTACCATGCCAAGCTTCATATGGTGTCATGCCATCAAGTGATTTGGATGGCAACCTGTTGATGAGATAGGTGGCAGTAGATACACTCTCTGCCCAAAGATAATTTGGCAATTTCTTTTCATTAAGCATAGACCTAGCTGTTTCTACTATGAGTCTATTCCTTCTTTCAACTACCCCATTTTGTTCAGGTGAGTACCTTGTAGTTATCTCCCTCTTGATGCCTCTTTCCTGCAAGAAATCT
This sequence comes from Ceratopteris richardii, assembly GCA_020310875.1. NCBI lineage: Eukaryota > Viridiplantae > Streptophyta > Polypodiopsida > Polypodiales > Pteridaceae > Ceratopteris > Ceratopteris richardii. The sequence goes on from CM035444.1 coordinate 67,723,054, forward strand.
TCAAACTCATTGGAGAAGTATTCTCCTCCACCATCTGACCTTAGCCTCTTCAAGCTTCTTCCTGTTTGGTTTTCAACAAGTGCAAGATACCTCTTGAAACAATTAAACACTTCATCTTTATGCTTCATAAAGTATAAGATAGTCCACCTGCTATAGTCATCAATGAAGGACACATAGTACCTTGAACCTGAAATGGAAGGGTCCTTGCTAGGTCCCCAAACATCTGTGTGTACCAAGTCTAGGTAGTCTTCATGCATGAAACCTTTCCTTGAGTAGGGCAACCTGTGAGACTTACCAAATTGACATGCTCCACACTTGTAAATCATGTGTTGCTTGGATACATTAGGTATCCCAAGCACACATTGATCCCTACACATTTGCTTTAGGGTTCTTTCACCTATGTGACCTAACCTTTTGTGCCATATTTCTAACTCTGAAAGTGTTTGATCCTTGTAATTATATAAAGCAATGTTCTTGGTGTCTTCTAGCTCAAAAGTAAACAATCTACCTGATTTCTCCCCCTTGGCAATTCTTTTGAAACCATGTCTTGGGTCCTCCACATATGCTCCATGTTGAGTGAACCTGACCTGCAACCCTTTTTCCACAATCTGACCAACACTCATTAGATTCTTGGTGATGGTTGGTACATAGAGTACCCTGCTCAATAGATTCTGATTACCATCACATGTCTTTACATTTCCAATCTTTACAACAGAGTGTTTAGTATCATCACCTGTCTGTACCTGATGTTTGTCCTTGGGTTCTTCCAAATCAGAGAGTAGTGCCACATTGCCAGCTACATGGTTAGAACATCCTGAGTCAATATAAAATAAATGATCATCATTTGTACCTGCCTTGGAGGTCATATTCATGATCAATAGGGAGTCATCTTGCTCCTCTGTGTAGTTGTTGTAATCCCTTCTATTTCTGAATCCACCTTGGTAATTACCATTGTGGTTGTTGATGTAATTGTTGTTGTATTGATTGTTGTATCCATTGTAGCCTTGGTGTTGATTGAACCTGCCTCTACCTTGAGAGTATCCACCTCTTGAATAGCCTCTTCCTCTCTGATTTTTGTAGTTCTTGTAGCATTCATCTGTGGTATGATTGGACAATCCACAAATGTTGCATGGTGATGAGTTGTAGGGTCTCCCCCTACCTGACTTACCTCCTCTGCCTCTTCCTCTTGAGGATCTACCTCTCCCTGCATAGTTTGCTTGGGAGGTAGAACCTTCTTCATCAACCTTCTTACTTTTACCTTTATCTTTAACCTTCTTATCAGTATATAGAGCAGAGGGGTTGTTACCTTTTGATTGATCTCTTGCCTTTGTAAACTTTGCTTCATGTGTGAATAGTTGGCCCATGAGTGTTGTGAGATCTGGGGTATGCATGTCCATATAGAGGTCCATTGCAGTGGTGAAGCTTTCCCACTTATCATCTGCCTTGAGTCCATTTGTTACTTGCCTGACTATTTGCTCCTCTTCAATCTCCTCTCCAATGCTTGCTAATTGGTCTGCCACATCTTTAATCTTGGTCACATACTCTGAGACTGATTGCTTGGGCTCCTTCCTAAGGGTTGTGAATTCAATCCACAGTTGATTCTTCCTGGCCCTTGTGTTGGAAGAGAAATATGTTGACAGAGTTTCCCAAGTCTCTTGGGAAGTCTTACAATTCCTTATATGAGGTAAAAGGAAATCAGATATAGAGTTAAGAAGGTAAGACCTTGCCAAAGCATCCTTTGCACACCATTGGTTGAGTCTCTCTTGTTCATCCTTGGTGGGTAGTCCTCTAGCTTTGAATGAGGGCAATTCCTCATCTCCTGATATGTATCCAAATAAGCTTCTTCCTTGTAGATAGGTCTTCATTCTTAGAGACCAAGCTTGGTAATTGTTCCTGTCCAATTTGTCAATGAATGAAGGAAAACCATCTCCCATGTTTACCTTATTTGCTCTGATACCACTGTTAGGAAGGATGGTTGGATGCACTCAAGAGATTGAGTTGAAGCTGCTAGACCTGCTTTGCTTCAGCCCTCCTTTACTTCAGATATGCTTAGTACACTTGTTTAGCTTCCAAATGATACCAAAAAGGCATATATGTACTTTGCAAATGATATGTGTAATGATCAAATCAAAACAGATAACTTGGCACTTCAAAGATCAAGAAAAACTTGCTATTTTTGTAGTGATACCTGCTCAGTCTTTCACTCAGTGTGACCAGCACACTAACAATTGATCAAATTCCTTCTGGACATATTAAATTAGCTTAACAAGCTACCATTTGCAAGTGGAATGAAAGGAAATGACAAACTACACTCTCAGAAAGAAGTTTAGCAAAATTATATGTACCCCCGACTTTTTAGGAACACTGCAGCAGAATACCAGAGTCCACTTTGAGCGCGATTTCTCTGTAACGGCTGAATCAATTGACTTCAAACTTTGTAGGTGTATAGAAGACTTTGAGCTGAATCCAATGTGCTTTGAATCAGTTGATTTGGTTCAGTAGATCCTGAGACATGCTTCTCTGAAGTTGACAGATTTGGAGTAGATGACTCAGAGACAACAAAGATGATTAATGTATATACTTCTATTGATTGATGTAGTTGTACAATCTCATTAGCATGACAAGCATAGCTAATTGAGGTATTGTGGTGTAGGCTATGAAGTAGCACTAACACACACTGAATTACAAATGGTAGAATGCCTCGGAGAGTGAGCTGAAGTGACAAGACAAGCCGCGAGTTTTTTCTCTCCACTTTTATATGAATTGAGTGATCATTTGAATTTGAAATTCAAATCTAAGCTCCCTAGAATCTCTCCTCTAAAAGTAGGGAGATATTCTCTCCAGTTACACCATCCAATTTCCACGACTCTAATCAATTAGGTGTGTATACATAATGCCAAGTCATTTAGACTTTTACAAGGAGTAAAATGGTAATAGTCCATAAGCATAGGTTCCTATGACTCTTGTTTCATGTAGAGATATTCTTCAAGGGTTCCAAGCCAAGTGTGAAGGCTTGAAATGCACCAACAATTGTGGTTATTACAGATGATTCATACACATGTATGCAATCATAGCCAAGCCTCTGTACTCTCTTTTAACCAAGTTTGAATGGACAAATGAGTGTGAGAGTTCATTCAGTGAACTTAAACAACGTTTGTGCTCAGCACCTATATTGACAACCCCGGATTGGAGCAATCCATTCCATGTACATGTGGATGCATCCAACTATGCCATAGGATGTGTGTTAGCACAACCCACGAATGAAAGTAATATAGATCTCCCTATAGCTTATGCGAGCAGACAGTTGAACACAGCAGAAAGAAATTACACCACTACGGAACGAGAAGGATTAGGAATGATCTACGCAGTAAAGAAATTCAGACATTATTTGTTGGCAAACAAGTTCAAATTCTTTATAGATCATCAAGCATTATTGTACTTAGTCAATAAACCATGTAACACGGGAAGATTGATACGTTGGTTTCTATTACTCATGGAGTATGACTTCGAAGTAGTAGTCAGGAAAGGAAAGACACATCTTAGAGCTGAACACCTCTCAAGATTAACCACAGGAGAAGCTCCTCAAGGAATAGCGGATGAATTACCAGATGCATATGTGTTTAACCTTGAGATAGCACCAGAATGTGCTAAGCCGATAGTCCCTATTCTCACATATGGACCCAAGAATCCTAGAATAAGGATCAAGGAAGGAGAGATTACCAAGTCTGAGAGATATCAAAAAATAGCAGGAAGTATATACAAACAAGATAATCAAAAGATTCTTGCTTGTTGTGTAGATGAATCAGAACATGCGAATTGGTTGCAATTAGCACACATAGGTGCATTAAAGCAACATCATTCAAAACATCGTACTTTGCAGACTCTGCATAGACTAGGAGTCTATTGGCCTTCTATGGAGGCAGATGTCTACAAGTTGTATAAAGAGTGCCATGTTTGTTGTGAAAGACCACCAGTAGAACATGCTACATTATATCACGTGTCTCTCACACCAGACTGGAGTGAACCTTTAGTGACATACTTGAGGACAAAAACATTCCCTCAAGGAATGACCTTAGCACGACAACGCAGTCTAGAGCAGGAAGCTCAAGACTATTCACTTATTGGCGACAATCTATACAAATGAGGACGAGATGGATACTTAAGACAATGTGTCCATGAAAGCGATTATTTGAGCGTATTAGGGACTGCACACCAAGGTGTTGCAGGAGGTCATTTTGGACCTGATAGGGTAATCAAAGCCATCCTCTGTGCAAGATTATGGTGGCCCACTCTTCACATGGATGGACATACCTATGTTAAGAGATGTGGTGCCTGCCAGAGAACTCAATTTCCTACTCGCAGAGATGAAATGCCATTGAAACCCATGATGGGAGGACGTGCATTTTCTAAGTGGGGTATAGACTTTGTAGGACCCATTAACCCCCCACACGACTGCAAAATTCTTATTTGAGAATGTCTTTACAAGATATGGATTGCCTATAGAGTTAGTGAGCGATCAAGGAACTCACTTTCTAAACCAAGTCATTGAATATTTGTTACAGGATTTTATGGTGATTCACAAGAAATCCGCACCATATCATCCTCAGGCCAATGGTCAGGCTGAAAGCAGTAACAAGATCCTTTGTAACGTATTGACGAAACTCGTGAACAACAAATGTTTAGATTAGGACAAACAATTACACCATGCTATTTGGGCATATCGAGTGGACTACAAGACTGTACTCAATGCAACATCAGTGGACCGGCCATGAATTATCAGTGAGAATAATGGACTTGGAACGATTATGAGAAACGAGGCTGAAAGTAGCAGCATGAATATACGCAACAAAGAAGCGACATAAAGCATATTTTGATGCACATGTGAAAGATAAAGGCTTAAAAGAAGGAGATTTAGTCCTAGAATATACGCTGAAACAACATGCACGGAAGTTAGAAAAGCGAGGTTATGGACCTATGATCATTAATAGACTCTCGACAAGTGGAGCAGTACAATTAGCCACCTTAGAAGGAGACATAATGCCTAATTACATTAGTGGCTGTAGAGTCAAGCTTTATCAAGAACCTCTTACTGAGGATATGCTTAGAAGACTCACGTTGGCAAAGAAGCATAAGGAGGAAGAAAATAGAATACGAGCTGAAGCTAAGGTAGAAGTTATAGAATGCATTAAGCGCATGAAGTTAAGAAGACAAGGACTAGGGAGAGAACATTATAACCATCTGGAAACAACACCCAGATACCCCATGGCCATGTGTCAAGCAAAGTCAAGTAGTCATCCTAGCATAGTGGACAGGAGACCATTCATTATAGTTAGGCTAGAGCACGACAACCCTTGCCAAGAGCTCAGGGCTTTAATTGACTCAGGTGCTGCGACTAGTGAGATTAGATGGTCCCACTATAAGGACTCAAGAATAAAAATGCGGCCAATTGAGGCATACCTCATAGGGCTAGGAGGCATGGAAACCCCTTGCATGGGTGAGGTGGACCTTCCTATCCTCATAAACAAAGTGACCTTGACAGTGAAGCTACTAGTGTGCCATGATGAGGACTTGATAGAACCCCTAATCCTTGGCCAAGATTGGCTATACGATCACTCAGTGGACCTTAATCTTAGACAAGGCTCCTTACAGATTGGAGCCTTAGATCAGAAGCGAGTGATACCACTTGACTTCCCTAAAAACCCTCCTCCTGAGGTATATGACCCACGACCCTATGAAACGCTTGCGACGGAGGACCGGAAGATATTTGGTCAAAGTCCTCGGCTAAGCATGCTCCATCCAAAGTCAACCCATGAGAGCTTGCCGATGGATAGGGGCGAGAGAGAAGATTGTCAGGAGATTTTCCCTTGGTCTTCCAGCTGCGAACAAATGGGGACCATTGCAGGTTAGGTGGGTTACATCAGCGGTCAGGTGGACTGCATCAGTAGCCACATGGGCAAAACACCCTACAATGCCCATCCTTCCACACTTACTGCGGACTGGCCTAGATCTGTGGTACAACATGCCTCACCTCTTAATGGGCAAGTTTGACAAGTGTTGGACCTCCCTTCTTTTCCAAAGTAGAGTGTCCATCCGACCTCTCAACCTCAACCACAAAGGAGTCAACCACGATGAAGGAACCCAGACCGACGACAATATCAGATGACACAAAGAGGAAAGCAGCAGTATCAGTATCACAAAGCAAGGGGCACAAGAAAAATATGGGTGCCAAAAGGACAAAAGCCACCGATAGATTTCAACAATGCAGACAACGATAAGGGGAATTCAAGGCAGAAGCAGAATCAGTATCCAACATCTCCTCGACCTTTTTCCACAAGTTCGAACATTCGGCATATTTGGATCGCCAAGAAGTACCTTACGAACCGACCCACACCCACACAAATTTGGGTACCCAAACAGTGTATTATAGCTCAACCCTTAAGCCATGTAATATATACCCCTCAAAAATCTCTTCAACCCTCAATATCACCAAATCCGATATCATCTTTTGTCCCTCAGGAGAAACAGATCACCCGCTCAGAAACTCTTAGGAAATGGATACCGAAACGTATCCAGACGTATTCTCCGACCCCCTTATCTAACATTACTCCCATCCCGACTAAAAACTGCCCTTGTAATAACTCATTCACAACTGAACCTTGTACAAATCCACACACTATAACCCAACCTCACTTGTAATAACATCTCATCAAGAAATGTATGCATTATCTAAAGCACATAGGTGTCTAGAGACCTGCATTAGTCTTGCAAAACATCATTCCATAAACCACATCACAACACTCGGCTACACGGGTTACACATCGGTTATGGAAAGGGATTGCGGTCTCACTTTAATGGGATCATGATTAATTTCCATACTAATGTGTTGATCTTTTGTAGCAGATCTGCTACACACTCGCATCATTCATCATGCAGGCAGAAGGACCATCTGAAGTTGGCCTCAGCGTTGTGGGAGCGATTTCTGACAACTGGCGGATCAATTCAGTCGTCTCACTAACGACGCATGCAGGGTGCTTGTAGCAACCTCAGGTAATAAAAATCAAAACGTTATGAGTGCTTTTATTGCAAAATAATTTATTATAACTTTATGACATGGTTTTAAACTTAGGCACCATAAAATAATTGAACTAAAAACTCTATTCACTATCATGAGTATGTTTAGGAAAATCAGTCTCCTTTTCCTTTACACGATAATATATGTAAATATCGAAAAGTAAATCAATTGCAAACTATTTATATCAAAACATATCATAAACTTAATGCATTCGCTAGGTTAAATGGAATGTATTCAAACTCAATGGTCATATTTTCACTCGGACAAATGAATGTGAAATAATGCTTTGCTTTATGATTACACAAGTTTATTTTGGTGGACATTAGAATCCATGTTTTACTCAGCTGAAAGCTAAAGTTCGCCTAAAATAAATCAAGAAAACATCAGTAGTTTACAGTCCTTGAACTCAACAATTGTCGATATACTAAGCAACGATATCGGAAAACATGATTGGCGTATAACTAAGGTTCAAGTTCTAATCTAACTGTAAAGTTAACAAAGATATTAGTGTTACTAAACATACCAAATGGCTTCGTAATATTCAACTCCAATTTGAATGCATCCACAACTTCATAAATTTTTATCAAAGTTTATCTTTGGTATAAGATTCTCATAAAATATATACATCAAACCATCAGAACATCATATTTTTCTTTAGCTATCATCAAGTGTATTGAACCTTTATTTGTGATCAATGTTTATTTCATGTGCGTAACAACTTTTTTACTGCTAACAGCGTTGAAGTTATATTCCAGTCTTACATGTAGACTATTACTCTGCAAAAGAGAACTTGTTCATGTAATTCCATATGAATATATAACTGTCACTTCATAACCGAGTCATATACATCTATGAAATATACAATATATATATATATATATTGTTCTGAAAAACAAGTCGTTTCCAAGAATCAGTGATACGTGTAAATGAAATCTCATGAATAGCTTTCACACGATCTGTATACACTTTATACAATACCTGCATGAAGGATTAACACATGTTAATTATCTCTACATTTATCTCAACATTCACATGTATATAAACCTCCACAAATGTATCATGTGTTATAAAATATTCTCTGCATATGAATTTATTCATGTGACTCCTTCCCACGATATTACATCATTTCCATGTTGAAATCAGCAATGTCTGCAAACTACTTCCACGTTAAAGATCAGCAATGTCCTTAAACCAAAAGTATGTACTTATTTAATCCATGCACATCATTTCAATATTAACGTGCAATATCGTTTCTACATTCACTTGTCTAGAAATTCCTAATGTAACAAAATAATATCACTTCAAGATCTCTGAATAATCTTATCTCTTAAATGCACATATATATTATTCAATCATTCATTCATCATACTGCGTGTAGCATATTCTGAATTAATGGTTTAATGAGTATCATTTGTGAGGTGGATGTCTTTATGTATAAACAAATGTATCGAAGCTTACTTGTAGTGAAGAGTGATATGCACTTTACATGAACCTAAGTCAAGCCTTAGATATAGTTATTATACAACTTTAAGAAATAGTTATAAAAAAAGCTATGGTCACAACAAAAACATAAGAGAAAACTTAATTGACATTAAACGCTCATTTCATTGAAGTCCACGTAGATATGGACATTTTCTTATAGATATGAAAACAACATATTTTCGTTAATACAAGGCACACTATTAGAATTCACAATATGTATAAGTTACTAACAATGCATTCTTCTCTAGCAAATATAATGCAAGTTGCATGTGAATCTATACAAACGTGCGTAAAGCACAAAACAATATGAATCACATACGCATACATACCAACAAATCTTATGGCAAATAAGATTTCATCGCTTACACATATAAAAACTGCTAAATATGCGAGCAAAGAAGATTATACATGGAGAAGCATATTCTATGATTTGAATTCATGGAGTTGAAGTTCTTCGCTTTGAGTAAGCAAAGAATGGAAATTAAGAGTTAAATTAAGAAACAGCCATCGTTTCAAACTGCATAGATAAAAAAGTATTAGTAACCCATTTGAGAGATTTTGGTGTAAAGTCTCAAATTTGTTTTCATCATCTCTACATATTTCATCAAACTGTCATATAAAAAATTATAATGTAAAGTCCTATACTTTCAATTTTTACAACGTCAAATAATGACTCTAATAGACTCCATCGACACAACAAAAGATCTGTTGAAACATCTTTTAAGAGTGTAATCGTAGTAACAAATCTTTAGTAGAAAATCTTTATTACTATATAAAAAAAATCACGGAATTCGGACGTTCAGTTCTCCTAGAGTGTTGTTCACATAGTTCTGTATCATTGGTATTAGCATAAGGCAGTGCAATAGAGATCAAGAGCATCAACATAATTAATGCAGTAACAAAAAAGATTTATTTATTATTATTATTGTTTTTTTTAAAAACCATGTATTGTTCAAATATAGCGTACCTATGCACATTGATATAATTGCAAGTCCCCAACTTTTATTCTTCTCTGAATCGTACACACACGTTGAATATAGGAAGAGAGAGACACTCTTTGAAATCTAGTGCATCGATCGTGGTTGAGCATTATCAGAATTATCTGATGCCTCCGGGCATGGCGGAATCACGATGTGTAATGCATATGTCAGAAAGATTAGATATAAATATCTCCATTCTACACGCAGTTCTGAATTAAACATATAAATTTTAGTTTCTGAAGAAAAGTGCAAGAGCAAATTCCTAGGTGAAGTTACAGTATACAATAGAAAATGATTTTCTAATGATTCGCTGTGAAGTCACAATGATTCATCAAACATTAATTTACAGTATGGAAAGAAAATAACATATATCATTAAAGCTTAACCTCTGAAGCACGGTATAATTGACCTCTGAACTTCGGCGTACATTTAATCTGAAGGTGTGGTGTTGTCGGAGCGGCATCAGATCATATGTGCACCATCTCTTCCTACTTGATTCTCGTAGTGACGGAGAGATCGTCAGAGAGAGATGACGTCCTTCTTCTCCTCCGCGTTTTCCGTCGTCATGATTGCTGGAATGGTTCACAGAATCTGTTTTCCTTTTGAAGCATCCTCTGACAGCATTGTTGGAGTGCTGACCGCCATCCTCTAATCAACAGCGCTGACCACTTTCCTGCCAGCCATCATCCTCCCTAATTGCCTGCGGAATCCGAGAGATTTCCCTCAGAACAGGCGTCAGTTCCCCTCCTTCATGCCGAGTGTCAGAGCTTCCTTCTAATCACCCCCCCACGATCGCTCTCGTTCCCTCAATATGAAGCGCTTCCTCTCCACTTGCATGTGCCACTGCCCCTCCTTTTTCGACGGTAGTTATCTCCTCTTTCTTAATCGAAGCTGTACTTTCCATGCAAATCTGCCAGAAAACTTGTCCGCCTTCTCACTGCTATTTTTACTTCTCCATGATTTCGATTTTTATTTACATTCACGTGTTAATTCACTTTATCATTGTTAGCATTCTCAAGCTTTAGCACTAAATGGTTTCTTAGGTTCATATGGTATGAAGTTCGAAACATATGATTATACATAGGTGTGTATACACACATGAACATGAGGTTTTCACCATATTTAGAGTAGTCCTCGTTCAACTGTGTGCATCCACTTTTTATGATAATCAGGTTATTGACCAATACAAATGCAACATCTAGTCACCCATATTCGAGACATCGGGTAATTAATCTTCAATCAATGACATCTAAGAACCTTGATTTGATCCATTGGCATTCCATGAAGAGCATAAATCCACTGCCGATCCTGCATCATGCCTTCAATAATTCTATTCATTATTTCGGCCATTCATATGCCAAAAGAAAGGATTGGGATATCTAGTTAGGGAGAGAGGATCTCTCCGACATCCACCCCCACCAAACCTGTGCATCCTCCGGATGCGCCAACCTGAGAACCTGATTTCTGCTTAATAATAAAATCAATTCCATAGCAGAATATGTGCATGGGTTTTAAAGTCAAAGTGCCTTATGCACGGCTGTGTAATTAGCCCTATGTATATGCACACTTTGAAAATGCATGTATAAAATTAATGGTGCAATCAATAAAGAAAAATAGCTTCTGATGACGAGGTTGGTGCACTCGCTCTCATACATAGCAATGTGATTATACATTCATCCTTACAGTCACTCGTATGTGCATGGGTATAGATCAGATCGTGCCGAGATGCATGGTCATGTAGTGTGACTGTTGAGAGCAGTATGGGCACCCAAGGATTGACGAGACAAGGAAGCCAACGGAGAGAGTCAGAACAAGGTGAAGGAGTAAGTAGACAAAGCAGTCGACGCAAATCTGGCAGATAGGCCCTTCAATTTTTCCAATCTACATCTTTTAACAGTGATTCTTATCACTAACAATCATTGTAAATACCATTTCATATTTTTGTAGCTCCATTTTGTGCAAGCCAAGGAGTCCTTGAGCTTGAGGAGCCTTAGAAGTACCTACATATCAATTTTCGTATTTTTTAGACTCCGTTTGAGCCTTCAAATTGGCCCTGGAACCTAATTTTTAACTAGGCCGGACACTAGGTCTGGACAGGGCCAAAAGCTAGTCAAAAACTATAAAAAGAGCTAGAGAGCTCATTTTTGGGGTGGATTGTAATTGAAACGAACTTGTAAGAGCATTTTGAAAGTAATCTAAAAAGCTCCATTGATTCTCACTCTTTGTCTTGCCTTGTGTGCGCGTGTGTGTGTATGTGTGTGCATGCTTGTGTGCTTCTCACTCACGCACTTGTGCCGCCACTTGCTCGAGGTCTTCATACCATCCTCACGTCTTCCCGGATTGACATTAAAGGAGGTGCTACTCATCATTGAGCTACACCAAATTTTGGCGCCGTTGCCGGGGATCGAGCTTTGAGGACGAGCGTGTGATGGTAAGACGTAGAGTTGACGCGTTGGAGTTGTAGGTATTTTCTTCACTCTCATAGATTTTCTTTTACTTTCTTCACCATCTCCATCACCATCATCATCATCACCACCTACCACCTCCATATCCATCATCGCGAAAATTTCAGTTTTTTGACTATATCCCCACCTCCACCTCATTTCCCTCATTTCACTTGTGAGAGAGAGCAAGAGAGCGAATTTGCATGTGCTGCTTTTTGCATGTTTTCTGAGCTGTCTTGCAGGTACAGGTCACATCACCATCTCCAGCTTTCCGCGCAGGTACGGAACTCGACGAAACTGTCTCGCAGTCGCCGCCTTCTGTCCATCGCGATTGACAGAAATTTTCACTTGTTGGTAAATCTGAGTGCACCACAGTGGACTAGAGACCCTGCACACCACATTCCCACTGAAATTTTTGAAAATCTTGCAAAATTTCAGTCCATCGCGATTGACAGCTCTGTCCATCGCGATTGACAGTCCTGTCCATCGCGACAGACTGCCTGTCCATCGCGACAGACTGCCTGTCCATCGCGACAGACTGCCTGTCCATCGCGACCGACTGAACCCTCTGTCCATCGCGATCGACTGGGTGTCCATCGCGATTGACTGAAGTCCCTGTCCATCGCGACAGACTGCCTGTCCATCGCGATTGACTCAACCCCCTGTCCATCGCGATTGACTGGGTGTCCATCGCGATTGACTGAAGTCCCTGTCCATCGCGATTGATTGAATTGAGTGTCCATCGCGACCGACTGAATTCTCTGTCCATCGCGATTGACTGACTGTCCATCGCGATTGACTGAGTGTCCATCGCGATTGACAGCCCTATCCATCGCGATTGACAGCCAATTTTAGCCAAAATTTTTAAGGTTTGTTAATTGAAAAATTGGGCTAATTGTGGTCACAAATATTATACTCTTGAGCACATGGGGAAGTCTTAGGAAAACAACTTGGGGAAAACCTGTTGCACAGTGATCCTATTTGAACCCTGTCGTAACCCTAGAACCCTGAACGGTCACAACTTTTTCATACGAGATCCAATTTTTGAGCTCTAGGGCTTGTTGGAAAGCTCGTAGCATATACTATACGCCCTCAACTGTTTTTTATAAAGATAACGCGTTGATTTTCAGGTAGGGTGTTTTGAAGTTGACCATACCTAGGGGGATCAAAGTCAGGGGTCTTTAGAATTATTTTCCTAAAAGTCAGAATGCACTTGTGTGTTTATGTTACATGAAGGAAGTGGTTGGTTTTGTCCTTTGAATATAAGCATTGAGCTAACCGTGGGTCTTTTATAGGTCCATTGAGAGCAGCTGAGAGCGTACAAAGCAAGGTTTCCTTGCAAGCTTGAGAACCGGGTTCTTGAGCACCATAAAGCAAGGGATCAACAAGTAAGGTTGGATTATTCTCAACTCCCTCTGTCATTTCCTAGCTCAAGCTAAGAACGAGTAGAGATAGGAGTAAGTCAGGGCGACGATAGGCAGTTATCAAGTTGAAGATTATTAAGGAACTCAAGTTCAAGCTAAAAACTTAGTTACTGTACTGTCGATAACCTAAGGGAAAAAGAACCTAACGTGGAACGATCAACCTGAAATTACGAAGAACACTCAAGTATTCCGACGACGTGATATCAGACAAGACCATAAACACAATAATTAACTAAAAAGAATCAAGTGACTGGTACCAATTAATCGGCAACGAGGTTGTACTCTGAAAAAATTGGGCTAATCAGTTAGGCATATGAACCTTAGATCAGGACGACACCTAGCACGAGAGAGACAAAGCCTTAGGTCTTCAGAGGCTAGTGTCAATCACACTGCAAGGTCTTGGGCCCAGCAGTTGAGCCACCACTCATACTACCCTAGCTCTGAGACCAGTGAGTCAGAAATGTCTCAAGGCATGGAGAGACCTACGGGAAGTTCAGGTGTGCCTTATTTGTACAGGGTAGAAGGCCCTTACAAAACACAGCTGGAATATCTTAGGACCAACCGTCTAGGTGCTAGCATCTATGAAGACGGCCTAGGAAGATCTGTGGTCCAGATTAAAAACCCTGATCAAACCATTGGACTAGAGCACCCAGCTGTCAAGTTTGAAAATGGTGCATACCTGGACAAAGAAGGAACTATATATGTAGTCACTAGTCACCCTGATAGGACCGATGACTTTGGGAATGTAATCTCAGAAGCGGACTTAGGTGACCTGGAGCAAGGGAACATGGGTGCAGAACCTAGAACCCCTCGAGGTAAATCAGTTCTCACTAGGATTATCACGCCTGAATGGGTTCCCCAAGACAACAAGAGCATAGAGTTGCTCCTCAATCGAGAAACTGATGAAGCCTTTTGGAGGTATAAGTCTAATCAGCCGACAGACATAGGAAATATCATGGTCTATGAGTTTAAGGATCCGGACAGCCCAGGCAGAGCGACCTATTTAGATCATGCTTCAGAACGGATCTTTGTGGTGACAGAAAATGATAGGCATGCCTACACTTGGAAGGGTGAATTTATTTTCCCCCAACCAAGATCAAATGTATCCTATGGTCACCCTGGGGCTGGAACTTCCCAAGCTCATGGTACGCAAAGAGACAGAAGTAGAGATAGACCAGAAGTAAGTTTTGCCAACCCAGTGGGCAGAGAAAGAACGAGAACAGAGACGAATAGGGTAGAACCTGAGATGCATAGAGCCCACAGGAACCAAAGAAATGTAGATGGATTCCCTCTGCCGAGGCCTAGAGAGCACACAAGAACTTTGAGACCCACCCAGCTAGTTAAGTCCATGAAGAATTACTTTGACGGCACAGGAGATCCCTATGATCATGTGGCGGAGTTCAAGCAAGTCTTGAGAGCTGAACAAGTGGAAGATCTGTTCACGCAGTACAATGCCTTCGGTCTAACCCTTAGGAACACAGCACTCACATGGTTTCAGCCATTAGATGAGCGTCAGTTCAGGAGCATAGACCAACTCCTAGAGGCATTTATTGTAGAGTTCTCTAAGAGTGGCATAAGGCATAATACCTCCTCATTGATTCACAGCTTCAAACAGACCCCCCAAGAGACTGTCAGACTTGCAGGAAGAAGATTTAGACAATATCTCGAAAGGTGCCCTATTTCGGAACTACCCACATCTGCTAAACAAGTAGCCTTATTCCTTGATGGATTGCTGAGTACAAAATTGAGATCCTATGTGTACCTGAAGGACCCTAGGACTATAGAAGAGTGTGTACGCATGTGCATTGACATTGAAGATAACCTAGGGGAAGAACTAGAGCTTTCCAAAATCTACAAAGATTCAGATAGCGCTTCTAGTCACTCTTCCACGCAATCCACATCAATTGAGGAACTAGCAGAGAAAGTGGCACAAAAACTAGGCGTCTCTAGCAAACAAATTCCTAGGTTTGCCCCTGTGAAAAGATGCTATACTTGTGGTGGCGACCACATGGCGAATGTCTGCCCTATTATGGCTCAACCCCAAGTAAACCCTAGTAGCCAGTACTGCACCATAGAACGGAAGTACACAAACCACACTGCGCAAGATTGCCCTTACAACAAGCAGACTGTTAGGCAACCCTACCCTCAGCCCTACCAACAAGGAAGATACCAGAACCAGTACCCTCCACCACCACAATATGCTAGACCCCAACAAACCTACCAACCACAATATCAAGCCCAACAGAGACCCCAACCGGTACTAGCTCAACAGCCCCCAAGCCCCGCTAATGTGATTCCAGTGAAGTATGCTGTGGCAGAAGAAAACCTGAATAGAGCCATAGTACCAGTAACCCCATTGATCTCAGAAAGTGACCCGAGTGACCATAGCTTTGATTCTACACATGTCGATAGTCCCCAAGCTTATTACATGCAGTCTCCAGAACATGGTGAGTCATACTATAGTGAAGAACCAAGTGAACCTAGTTGGGAGTCGGATTACACGAACGTCATGTATGCAAACCCCAACCCTAGGCCTCAACCTAGGCAGGTACGACCACCCTTTCCTAGAGGACCATGCTACCGATGTCAGGGGGATCACTTCATTCGTGATTGTCCCTTATCTCCACCTCCACAAAATCAGTCAGTGACTATCCAAGGCTTCTGCCAAGATTGTGGAAAAGAACATCTCTTACGAGATTGCCCTAAGAACCCCAATAATATGCCAAAAATCACTCCTATCAATGTGATTGGTTTGGTTGTAGATTCCTCAGGAAGCGTCACTTCCACTGCACCAGTGCAGGTAGTCACTAGAGCTCAGGCATTGCAGCAAAACCAAGAGACAAGCCAGGAAAAGGGCCCAGAGGCTAGTGAAACCGAGAGCGTAACAAAGAAAAGGACTAGAGCATGGAAAGATAGTCGAGAAAGAATGAAAAGACAATGGGCAAAAAAGATAAACGAACTTGAAGAAAGCATAAGAGAAACCAAAGCGAGGATAACTGAACTCACAGCTCCAACTCCCTCTCACATTACCCCGCCCTCACCACTCCCATCTCCATCCGACCCACCACCGTCCCCACCGCCTCATCAAATCCCACCACCCCCTAGAGTAGGATCAGTCCTAGCTGACCCCACTCCCGAGGACCTTAATATGGTGCTTAAAGCATATCAGGCCAGAATCCAAGAAGGGCCAACCATCACCGATCATGAAAAGTGCTACCCTAGAGCCGAGCTAGAGCTTGAACGAACTAAGATTTGTGCCAAAATGGTGGAATTGGCTCAGACCATGTTTGAGGCCAGTCGCCTATTTAACATTTCTAGTTCAGCTAAGACGCAGTTACACTTTGATGGACTGCTGGAAAGAATAGAGAAGTTAATTGCACAATCAGAGAAGGAACCTGCCCCTCAACGAAAGGAGAGGGCAAGCGAACGGATAAGCCAACCTCTTCAGGAAGCCCATGTGCCTCCTCAAGAAGCTTATCTTCCCCCCCAAAGGTCACATGAGCCTCCCCCGAAAATTTATGTACCTCCACAGGCGACCCACATTCCTTCTCAGAGAGCGTATGAACCTGTTCGGAAAAGTAATAGAATAAGTAACCCTCCCCAGGAAGTTTGTGCTCCAGCCATCTATGGGAGCGAGGAGAGAGCCAACGATAGAATAAGCCCTCCTTCCCAGGTTGCTTATGTGCCCAATTCTACGGAGCCAGACACTTCTTCTTCTATGAATCGGTTTGCACCAGACTTCCTACGAGAGATTCAAGAAGATAAATGGGATAACGAAAGTGAGGTCGCCCCTCCTTTTGAACTTGTGGACGATGCACACGACCAATTCCCACAAGACATCCCATCCATTTACGGGGAACATGAGAGTACTCAGTCTCACGAGAGATTGGACTTTGAGTCTAATTCCATACAAGAGCTACCCCACTTCACAGGCCCATGGGAAGCAAAGTCCACATGTATGAGAACACCCACAGTCATGGTAAGGAATGACGACTCAGTCATACCAAGGAACACGGAGGCAGTAATGAACACCAAGATGCAACGCGATTGCACTTTGGAAGAACTGCCTGAGAATAGACTAGACGCGCGGAAATGTGCAGCCAGTCGAGTAACTGAAGTTGCAAAACCTCATTCCCGGGTAGGATCCCATAGGACAGTGCCAGAAATTCCTTTGGATAAGATAGGAGATATGTGTGAAGGTGAAGAAGGGAACACCTATCTTCCCATTACCTACCAGGACTACACCACTAAGGCAATTTTGGACTCAGGTGCAGGAGTTGCAATTGCCACTACTTCCCTTTGGAAGCGTTGGGGCAAGCCGGCACTCAGGCCAACGAGGATGAAATTGCAGATGGCCGATGGTCACATAGAGAGACCCCTAGGATTGCTAGAAGGAATAACTCTCACCACTTGTGGTGTTGAGTTTGAGCATAGCTTTGCTATATGTGACTTCAGCAAAAATCATGCTTATGAGATGATTTTAGGAAGACCATTCATGCGACAGTTGCAAGTGGTACAGGATTGGGGAACCAATTCTTTGTACCTGCAGCACTTAGGTGTTACAACCAAAGTCAATCTCAAGGATTATTCTCATAGAGATGTCCCTCCTATCCAATGGAATCCCATCCATAGAGCCAAAGATGATACAGAATCTGTGCATTCCATAGGATCAGGATCCTCCTGGATGCATGAAGATACTCACTTATGGATGTGCAAGGTAGCAGTAGAAGAAGAGAAGAGAGAGAAAGCCAGAGAGGTAGGTGCGAAAGAAACCCATAGATCAATCCAAGACCCAGCCTATGCACCTGTAGTTTTTCCAGACGAAGAATTTGAACCTCATGGTTGGGCAGAAATCTTAGCAACAATGGACGTAGCCATCAACGAAGAACAATGGACACCTCACTGTGATGAGGATGGCTATGATATTTCAGTCTTCTCCATAGAGCCAATCATGGGAGAGGCAGTTCTAGAAGAATGCGAACCTAGCTCTGATGCATTTGAGGATGCAAGTGACTCCGATCTAGAGTCAATCATCATGGACCCACCATTTGCATCAGATGAAGAATACTTCCATGAAGTAGAATTTCAACCCCAGAGGTATGGAGAGGTTACAAATGATGTAAGATTAGCAACGCATATGACCCCAAGGGAAGAAGGAAAGAAACGAAAGAAGAAAGAAGTCTCACCAGAGGAGGAAGAATCTTTGTTTGAGGTCCCAGAAAATTTTAAGAAGTACGAGATAGATGACAGGAGAGTCATGATAAGAATGCCTAAACGAGAGGCACAATCAGGAGAGGCCTATGATAACAAAGAAACCACCAAGAAAATCGTAGTGGCCCTAGAAGAAGGAGAGGAGAGATGCACGTATATAGGCCATGACTTGACAGAAGAAGAAGAGCAAGAGTTGATTGCCTTGCTAAGAGAATACAGAGATGTATTCGCTTGGAGTTACAAGGATTTGAAAGGTGTTGACCCTGACATATGCTCACACACCATTCCCATGACTTCAGATGCCAAACCCTCTAAGCAAAAGCCTTATACTTATAACGATAATTACGCTGCGAAGATCAAAGAAGAGATAGATAGACTGGTTGAAGCTGGATTTATCTACGAAATTGAGCACACTGAATGGGTATCCCCCATCGTAGTGGTGCCCAAGAAGAATGGCAAGCTGCGTGTGTGCATTAACTTGAAAAAGGTTAATGCCGCCACGATTCGAGATAACTATCCGCTTCCCATCACAGAACATCTCTTAGAAAGAGTGGCAGGCAAGGAAGTGTACAGCTTCCTTGATGGATTTTCGGGCTACAATCAAGTAGCCATAGCTCCAGAGGATCAGCATAAGACAGCCTTTGCCACAGAATGGGGCATCTTTGCTTTTAGAGTAATGCCATTTGGGCTTACCAATGCACCAGCTACCTTCCAGAGGTTAATGTGCCATGTGTTTAAGGAGTTCCTGAGGAAGAGTTTAGAAGTCTATGTTGATGACCTTTGTGCTCATTCCAATGTTAGACAAACCCATATTCCGGAACTCAGACAAATCTTTGACAAATGTAGAGAGTACCAAGTCTGCCTGAACCCGGAAAAGTGTGTTTTTATGGTCAGGCAAGGCAAGATTCTAGGACACATAGTGTCAAAGAATGGCATATCTACCGACGAAGAAAAAGTGAGAGCCATAGCAGAGCTACCTAGGCCAAAGAATGTCAAGGAAGTACAAGCTTTCATGGGGCACTGTGGTTATTACCGACGATTTATACACATGTATGCTGTCATTGCAAAGCCCATGTACGGACTTCTGACAAACTTTGAGTGGACGGATGAATGTGAGAATTCCTTCCAAGAGCTTAAACGAAGATTATGTTCAGCACCAATCTTGACCACACCAGATTGGAATAAGCCATTCCATGTTCATGTGGATGCATCCAATTATGCTATTGGATGTGTGCTTGCGCAACCTACTGGTGAAGGTAATATGGATCTTCCAATCGCCTATGCCAGTAGACAATTGAATGCGGCTGAACGAAATTATACCACTACTGAACGAGAAGGATTAGGCATGGTATATGCAGTTAAAAAGTTTAGACATTATTTGCTTGCAAATAAGTTTAAATTTTTTACGGACCATCAGGCATTGTTGTACTTAGTAAACAAACCATGCAATACAGGTAGATTAGTAAGATGGTTTCTCTTGCTAATGGAATATGACTTTGAGGTTGTGGTAAGAAAAGGTAGAACCCACTTGAGAGCAGATCATCTCTCTAGGCTCACATCGGGAGAAGCCCCACAAGGAGTGTCAGATGACCTTCCTGATGCTTACTTGTTTAATTTGGAAGTGGTGCCGCAGTGGGCCAAGCCAATAGTACCAGTATTGACATACGGGCCTAATCATCCAGTGGTGAACACACGGAATAGAGAGATCGTAAAAGCCCAAAAGTACCACATCATGGCAGGAAGTATGTACAAGCACACAGATCAAGGGATCTTGGCTTGTTGCGTAGAAGAGGATGAGTACGCTAAATGGTTGCAATTAGCACATGTAGGTGCGTTAGAGCAACACCATTCAAAACAACGAACGTTGCAGACTCTAAAGAGATTCGGAGTGCATTGGCCAACTATGGAAGCGGATGTCCAAAAGTTGTGCAAGGAATGCCCAATCTGTTGCACTAAACCACCTGTGGAACATGCCACTCTCTATCAAGTATCCATTGTGCCAGATTGGAGTGAACCTCTAGTATCATTCTTGCAGACAAACACATTCCCCCCAGACATGACTCTAGCTAGGAAAAGGAGTTTAGAACAAGAAGCCCAGGATTATTCACTGGTTGGTGATAATCTATACAAACGCGGTAAGGATGGTTACCTGAGACTGTGTGTCCATGAAAGTGAGTATCTTAAGATCTTAGAAACTGCTCACCAAGGTGTAGCAGGAGGACACTTTGGACCGGATCGGGTGATCAAGGCAATCCTATTTGCGGGCTTTTGGTGGCCTACCCTTCACATGGATGCACATACCTATGTGAAACGGTGTGATGTCTGTCAGAGGACCCAGTATCCTATACGCAAAGATGAGATGCCACTGAAACCTATGATGGGTGGACGTGCATTCTCTAAGTGGGGAATAGACTTCGTAGGTCCTATTAATCCCCCAGCTAAGGGTTCTCATGCGGAATACATCATTGTGGCAACAGATTATCTCACCAAGTGGGTAGAGGTAAAGGCTACGACAAAGAACGATGCTCAAACAACTGCCAAATTCTTGTTTGAGAATGTGTTTACGAGATATGGACTACCGATAGAGCTTGTAAGCGATAGAGGCACTCATTTCTTAAATGAAGTAATTGAAAATCTACTCCAAGAATTCTTGGTAATACACAAGAAGTCTGCCCCTTATCACCCTCAAGCTAATGGACAAGCTGAGAGCACTAATAAGATTTTGTGCAATGTGCTGACAAAATTAGTGAACACTAAACGCTCTGACTGGGACAAACAGCTACACCATGCTGTTTGGGCATACCGAGTTGCCTACAAAACGGTACTCCAAGCCACCCCCTTTCAGATGGTATTTGGCCAAAACGCTGTGCTACCCTTGGACTTCCTGATCCCTACATTGAGAGTAGCACAAGAGCACGAATGGACAGGTCATGAGCTCTCCTCTAGGATCTTTGACCTTGAACGATTAGGAGAAACAAGACTAAGAGCCGCTGCAGGAATTTATGCCGCCAAGAAGAGACAGAAGGCATACTTCGATGCCCACGTAAAGGATAAAGGCTTGAAAACGGGAGATCTAGTCTTAGTCTATACACTGAAACAACACGCAAGGAAGCTAGAAAAGAGAGGCTACGGACCTATGATCATCAATAGGATCTCCACAAGTGGAGCAGTACAATTGGCCACATTAGAGGGTGATGTTCTCCCAAATTATATTAGCGGTTGCAGAGTCAAGTTGTATCAGGAACCCCTCACGGAGGAAATGCTCAGTCGACTCAACACTGCTAAGAAACGCAAAGAGGAAGAGAAGCGAATTAGAGAAGAAGCTCAAGCAGAAGCTTTAGAACGCATCAGAAGGATGAAATTACGAAGGCAAGGTAGAGAGCAGCCTAGGACAGATGACTATGCAGACCAAGGATATCATATGGCAATGTGTGAAGTTGCAGGAACCAGCTCACCTAGGATAACTGATCGACGTCCTTTCGTAACCCTAGAAATAGGACAAGAAAAGAGTGCAAGGACTGTAACAGCCTTGATTGACTCAGGTGCCGCCACTAGTGCTGTTAGAGTGTCTTACTGTCAAGAGTTACAGTTAACTGTCAATCCTGTGGAAGCATATCTCATAGGATTGGGAGGCGTGGAAACCCCTTGCATGGGCGAGGTGGAACTTCCCCTCTACATTCATGATGAGGCCATGACAGTTAAAGCACTAGTGTGTCAAGATGAGGATCTCATTGAACCTCTTGTCTTGGGTCAAGACTGGATCTATGACCAAGCAGTCAACTTAAACCTAAGAAGTGGACTTCTTCACGTATGGGTCAATCATAGTCGAATTACAATAGAGTTGGATAAAGGAACACTCAAGGAACTAGGAAAGGCACGGACTCCTGGTCCCTCCAGGGGTACACATGAAGATGACCATGCTGTTCTTGTTCAAAACCCTGTGTTGCAGAGGAATGATATTTGCAAAAAAGGAGTCAGGGATGCCACGGAACTCCCTTCTTTTCCAAGGGCCAGAAGGAGGCAACGACCAAAGGTGGAGCAAAGGCAAAAGAAGCAGAGTACTACCTATGCCGGACATCAAAATCTGCGCAGCAGAATGTCCCAACAAGTGAATCAAGTGTGGGTGCGAAAAGGCGAACACCCGGTTGCAACCACGCCAACAGAACGGGCGAAGCCTCTTATTAATAACCATCGACACGTCACTAATAAGAGGTCGTCCGGAAATTCTTCGGCTAAAGTGAAATCTATTTGGGTGCCCAAAAGGTCGATGAAGGCTAGCCCACAATCAAGACAAATTTGGGTGCCTAAGGCTTGTTTGCGGGCTCAGATAGCTATACCAAGAACACACTCTACACAGCATGATCTATTCACTCGCACAGCCTACATCCACTCACTTTCAACACCAAGGCACATGAACACGAACAGAATCAGTTGTAAATGGGCCCCTAAGAGGCCTCAGGTTAAAGCTGACACACCTAGAAAGCTCTCGAGCATCTCCACGGAACCACGAGTAAAACCCATCCACTGCATTTGGCAGCCCAAGACTTGTAACAAACCCCCTGACCCTATTGTAAATCCATGACCACCTACTAACCGCTTCACTCTTATTGTAAGACAATAGTTACGCAATATAACACAGGAGCAATAGCAGTGCAGATAACAGATATAGGAGAATCTCAACAATTTTCTACTAGCAGCAAGTACAAAGATGATGGCGTTGTCCACCCGTGCGCTCTCAAGGTAGAGCTTAAATGGTGATCTAGACAACTCTAGATAGGGAGATACAAGGTAGAGGTATGCTGGCTCAACTCAGGTGTCTTAGGTAGTGCAGAAGTCATGTATATATAGGATCATGGGTGTCCTGCCATGGACGGCAATACATGGGCGGTAGAGCGTGGGCGGCCACCGCCCGCGTAATTGCCATACACGGCTTAGACTGGTTGAACCGACCTAACAAATATAAATGATTTCTGACTTCGACAGGGAATATTCCATGGAATATTCCCTTTACCGTCGCGCCGGGGGCGCTGCCCCCGGACCCCCACCAGGGGGCCCGCTGGCCCCCTGGGACCCCCCAGCCAGGGGGCCCGCTGGCCCCCTTGGACCCCCCAGCCGGGGCTGCTCACCGCTGCCCCGGACCCCACAATTGGGGACCCTGGTAACTCCCTTTCCTTATAATATCTTACATGGTCCAATATGACCTTCATCCAACATTCAAGTTGGGATTCCCATCAATTGGGTAATGCACGCTTGGCTTCTCCTCATAAAGGGGGCCTTACAAAATGTGCATACAATCATGAGGGGTAGACATTGATCATATACTAACACCCCCCCTCAATGTTTACCGATGATAAATCAAGTAGGTCTCGGTCCTATGCCCATATGTTGAAGATGCTTGTTGAGCTGCTCTCTTCCAAGTGCTTTAGTGAATATGTCAGCACAATTTGCCTCTGTTGGGCAATATTCTAGCTCCACAATTTCATCTTCAATTAGCTCACGAATGTAATGGTACTGTACTTCTATGTGCTTGGTGCGAGCATGAAATACTGGGTTCTTTGCAATAGCCATACAGCTTTGATTATCACACTTGAGTACAGTTGGCATATTTGATGGAAAGCCTAGATCTGCAAGAATTCTCCTTAACCAGACTGCCTCACAAGAAGCAAAACAAGCTGCTTTGTACTCTGCTTCAGTGGAGGAGAGTGCGAGAGTTGGTTGCTTCCTACTTACCCAAGAAAATATTCCTGAACCAAGTGAGAAACAATATCCAGAAACTGATTTTCTAGAATCATAATCTCCAGCCCAATCTGAATCACAATATCCTTGGAGTGTATCACCTGTGGTATACAAAATACCAAAATCCAAGGTTCCTGCAATGTACCTTAGAATTCGCATTCCAGCATTCCAGTGACTCTCCTTAGGTTTGTTGGAAAACCTGCTTAACACTCCAACAGCATAGCAAATGTCTGGTCTAGTGTTGCACAGAAAAATAAGACTTCCAACGAGCTTCCTATACTTCTTAGCATCTACATCAGGCATGTTATCATCCATAGATAGCTTATGATTTACCTCCATAGGTGTGCTAGTTGGTTTGCAGTCCATCATTCCAAATGCCTTGAGAATTTCTTTGGAATATTTTTGTTGTGAGATGAAAATGCCATCCTTCCTTTGCCATACTTCAATTCCCAGACAAAAATGGAGTAGACCTAAGTCTGTCATTTCAAACTCAGTTCCCAAGCTGATCCGAGTTTGATTGATGAGTTCCTGATGATCTCCTGTAATGATCAAATCATCTACATATACAATGACAACAACTAGCTTGCTATCCCTTTTCGTTACATACAAGTTAGCATCAGAAGTACTTCTTTCAAAACCCATATTTTTGAAAAAATGATCTATTCGTTGGTACCAAGCCCGTGGAGCTTGCTTAAGTCCATACAAAGCTTTCTTCAACCTGCAAACTTTATTTTCTGAATTGGGCACCTCAAAACCTGGTGGTTGAGATACATATACCTCCTCCTTGAGGTGACCATTCAAAAATGCAGATTTGACATCCATCTGGAAAATAGGCCAAGACTTTTGTGCAGCTACTGCAAGTACCGTCCGAATAGTTGTCATGCGTGCTGTTGGTGCAAAAGTTTCTTGAACATCAAATCCTTGAATCTGTGAAAAACCCTGTGCAACTAATCGTGCCTTATACTTTTCTAATGTTCCATCAGCTTTATACTTAGCTTTCCAAATCCATTTAGTACCTATTACCTTCTTCTTTGGCGGCAAGTCGACTAGATCCCATGTATCATTTTTGAGTATACTATCATACTCAGACTGCATTGCCGCTCTCCAATCTGGATCATCAATGGCTTCTTCAATGGTGGTAGGTTCCTTTATCGAACCCATGATATCTGCCATTAGAGCCATGTTAACAATGTGTTCTGAGGCTCTTCTTTGCTCCTCTATTCTCTTTGATCTTCGTAATCCATCCGATGATGATTCTGGTACATCTACATGTGGATTGTGATCATCAAAGAGCTGTTGTGCCCACTTCGGTAGTGGCTTACGCAGTGCAGCTACAACTGGTTGGCTTTTTATTGAGGAAATTTCTCCATCAGATGTTTCCTCCTCCTCAACTTTAACCTGTCTTTTGATAGGCACAAGGTGAGATATTTCTCCGCTTGATGAGATAGTAGATTTACCTTTATCTTCTACTAAGTGTGGTCGTTCATCAAACACCACATCTCGGCTGACAAAAATCTTCCTTGCCTCAGGATCCCATAACCTGTATGCTTTAGACTCTTCACTATATCCTAGGAAGACACACTTTTTGCTTTTTGAATCCAACTTTGATCTTGTTGAATCAGGAATATGTGCATAACAGAAACAACCAAAAATTCTGAAATGCAAAACTGAAGGCTTTTTACCAGAATATGCTTCTTGAGGAGTCATCCCCTTCAGTGCTTTTGTGTAGCTTCGATTGAGAATGTAGACTGCTGTATTGACTGCTTCTGCCCAGAATGAATCAGGCATGTCTTGAGCCTTCAACATACAACGAGCCATTTCAACTACTGTCCTGTTCCTGCGCTCAACAACGCCATTTTGTTGGGGTGTATGAGCTGTGGTAAGTTGCCTTTTCACACCATGCTCCTTACAGTAATTGTTGAATTCTGTTGACAAGAATTCACCTCCTCTATCTGTTCTAAATTTCTTTAGTTTCCTTCCTGATTCATTTTCTACATACTTATGCCACGTTTTAAATTTTTCAAAAGCATCAGCCTTCTCTCGAATGAAATAAACCCACATCTTTCTACTATAATCGTCGACTAACAGCAAGAAGTAGAAAGATCCTCCTAAAGCAGGTGTAGACATTTTACCGCAGAGATCAGCATGTACCAACTCTAGAGGAGCTTGAGATCGATTGCTGGTCTCTCTTGGAAATGCCTTTCGTTGTTGCTTGCCCATCATACAAGCTTCACAAGGTTCCTGCAACTCTGAAAATGCAGGCATATGAGCAACCATCCCTGTTCGTTGCATCTCCTTCAAAACTGCAAATCCGAGATGCCCAAATCGTCGGTGCCATAACCTGCTTACATCTTTATCTTCTGTAGCAGTTAAAGCACTTAACTCATACAAGTTATCCCGTCGTATGCCTTTACCTACAACATTACCTGATGAATCCATGATTTCCGCACCACTCTTATTGAAGTGAACTTCGAGTCCACGATCTGTTATTGCAGAAACTGACAACAAATTTCTTTTGAGTGTAGGTACATAGAGAACATCGGATAACTTTTTCTCAACACCTGGAGAAGTGATAAAAGAGATGGTTCCAGTTCCTTCAGCCGGACACTTGGAGTCATTTCCCACCACTACATTGATGGATTCCCGCAGAGGCACTAGGGAACTATACCAATCCTTTTTACTAGTCATATGGCGAGAAGCTCCACTATCTAAAATCCATGGCTCATCAACACGAGCTTGAGCAGATGAACATACCTCTTCAATAGCTACCCAAAGTTCCAGCTCTGTGTTGTTTGCAGACTCTTTGTTCTTCCATGATGATTTTACAGTCCCATTCCGTTCATCAGCTTGCTTCTTTCTGCAATCCTTGATGGCATGGCCTTTCTTTTCACAATAGAAGCAACTTCCTGTGAACTTTTTCTTCTTTGGCTTCTTCTTTGATCCCTCTGAAGAGCCTTTACCTTTTGCATTTGCTGAGAATGCAGCATCAGTTGTACTTTGCCGATTCTTCAGCCGCATCTCTTCTTCTAAAAGCATGGCACAAAACTCTTCAAATGTAAGAGGAGTTGGCCTTACCTGAGTGTTAAGGGCTGTTACTAATCCATCATACTTTGCTGGAAGAACACGTACAGATCTTCGAGCCAGCTCTTCTGGTGTTATAACAACACCAACTGCAGCCAATTGATCTTGAAGATGCTTTATCCGTTTGATAAAATCTTCAGCCTTTTCAGAATCAGAATGCTTTTCATTTGCCAACTGATTTTCTAAATTCTGTATCCTAGTGTGGTTCTTGGTCTCATATTGTCGAGCCAATATGCCCCAAGCCTCATGTGCTTTAGTAGTATGTTGAACTAAAGTAAGCACAGAATCACTTACACTAGTGACAATCGCACATAATGCATCAGCATTCCGCCTCTTCCAAGCTCGTAGAAGATCAGGATCTGGCTGAATCATCAATCTTGAATTTGCTGGATCTTCAACTGGTATAGGCTCTGGATCCAATCCCATCGGTCCCATGACAGTGTCAAGTAATTCATAGGAGTCCAAAATTGCAGAAATTTTGAACTTCCAGAGTGTATAGTTGGTTCCATCCAGCTTCCCTTCAGTGAATGCAGGTGGACGAATTCGAATAGGTGCAGCATTAACATTAGCTGAAGCACCAAGACTATTGTTCGACGATGAAGCCATCATGTAATCACTCGAATAATCTACTGATATTCTAGTCTGCTAGTAGGCTAAAATAATGATACTTCTCAAGCTATTCGAACCTTACAGCTCTGATACCATGTAAGACAATAGTTACGCAATATAACACAGGAGCAATAGCAGTGCAGATAACAGATATAGGAGAATCTCAACAATTTTCTACTAGCAGCAAGTACAAAGATGATGGCGTTGTCCACCCGTGCGCTCTCAAGGTAGAGCTTAAATGGTGATCTAGACAACTCTAGATAGGGAGATACAAGGTAGAGGTATGCTGGCTCAACTCAGGTGTCTTAGGTAGTGCAGAAGTCATGTATATATAGGATCATGGGTGTCCTGCCATGGACGGCAATACATGGGCGGTAGAGCGTGGGCGGCCACCGCCCGCGTAATTGCCATACACGGCTTAGACTGGTTGAACCGACCTAACAAATATAAATGATTTCTGACTTCGACAGGGAATATTCCATGGAATATTCCCTTTACCGTCGCGCCGGGGGCGCTGCCCCCGGACCCCCACCAGGGGGCCCGCTGGCCCCCTGGGACCCCCCAGCCAGGGGGCCCGCTGGCCCCCTTGGACCCCCCAGCCGGGGCTGCTCACCGCTGCCCCGGACCCCACAATTGGGGACCCTGGTAACTCCCTTTCCTTATAATATCTTACATGGTCCAATATGACCTTCATCCAACATTCAAGTTGGGATTCCCATCAATTGGGTAATGCACGCTTGGCTTCTCCTCATAAAGGGGGCCTTACAAAATGTGCATACAATCATGAGGGGTAGACATTGATCATATACTAACACTTATCACATCATTTCGCTTAGTTCTTAGGTCTACCTAACTCCTAACTACACACACCAACACCGAGCACTTATTAACTCCTAACCACTCCAGAACTTTAAGTGAATATTGTAACGAGGGACACCATGTCATTTTTGTGTCCATTGCAATGTTAACGTTGATTCATATATTCTCACAGAAGCAGCTGCGACATTTTCAACATGGCGGAGGCAGCAGGAACTAGCTCTCACACCGAAACAAACCCGCAAGTGGTGGACTTGGACAGTTTACCCGTTTTGCCTGAAACAGTTGAAAGACCAGAAGAGTTGCAGGCCGTCAAAATCATACCTATTGCGGACCCTCCGCGTGGCCACACCATGCCCGTGGGAAAGACTTCACATTGGTTTACCGAGGTAGCAGGACCCTTGGGGGAAGGAACGTATCTTTGGGAATCAGAGCTGGACTACAATGGAAAGCAAGGCAGATACCATTTCTTTACAAGAGAATTTGAGAAGTTACAAAATGCGGAAAGTCTACGTCCGATATGGGAAAAAGCCGGATTGAGTGCCTATTTCAGTGCCCGACTCCCAAAACCTGACTTCATGCGATGCTATTATCTCATCAACACCTTGACTCCAAATCCGAACCTCAAAGGTGCAAGCTCATTTGTGATTCCATCTCTGACAAAGGGGAATGAGCTCAAAAGGTTTAGACTATCAAACAATTTGGTGAGAGAAGCTCTGGATATGCGCGGCATGCATATTCCTACAGAAAAGGAAACCCTAGTACCGGATTACATGAAGAATCGAAGTCTCACCAAGCTCAAGGACATGGTATCCATGACGCCTAATATTGCCATACACCTTCGCATGTGCATGCAACACTTTGCTTTCCCGGCGCAGGATAGATTCACCATGCCGCACAAGAAGATTTGGTTTAGCCTGTATCTGGCAGAAACACAGAGCCTCACCATCAACCTACCCCACTGGATAATTGATCAGATACACTTAGCTCACAAACGCTGGCCACGGAAACAGGTTTTATATGGTTGCTGTGCTCTGACAAGAATCATTTATAGGTGTTTGGCTTATGACATTCCAATCCAACGAGCCCTGATGTGGAATCGGGTAGATCAGTTCCGAGGCAGGACATCCACTGGACCCCCATCTAAGAAGATGAGAGGCACGGTCCAAGTCCCATGTGCTCAGCCACGTGGAGCCACCCTAACACCAGAGGTCACCCCGCCACCCCGAAGAGTCCGACCATTCACACTCCGACTTCCAAGACGCAGCACCGATGGTTCCACTTTGTTATTTCCTCCTATCCCAACGGATCTCGAATTTCCTAGTGGTGCAGCTTTGGAAGAACTCACTAATGAAGACTTCGAACAACTACTACAAGATGTCGAGCTGGAGACAGCAGAGGCACAACAAGTGGAAAATGTACAAACGCAGGCCACAACCTCCCAAGCCCCCGTCACCCCTGTTGAAGTGGAGGAAGAAGATGACGGAGAGGACGAGCAGGAGGATGATGAGGAGGAATATGATCAAGAGCAACAAGAGGAGCAACAAGAGGTGCCAGAACTTGTAGGTGCACCTGCATATACAGCTCAACTAAGAAGGCTATACGACACTATCAAAGCAGTACAAGAAAGGCATCAGCTCTCTCTGGTATCAGGCCAAGCTTTGATGCAAGAAATGCTATCAGATGAAGGAGTGGACCAACATTTCATTGACACCCTCAAATTAGTGTCAGATTCTTTAGGAGTTCCAGAGGCTGTCCACACCGCAGTCCGCCAGTCCGTAAGGTATGACAAACGCAGAGTGGACACGTTACCACGAGCAGGTAAGACTATCAGGATACCCGTCACAGAACCAGAAGTACCTATTGAGACCACAGCCACTCCCACAACCACCACTGACCTCTCCGCTGAAACCTTCGTTCAGACATCACCCATCTCACCCCAGCGTCCTCCATCACCACCTTCTCCGCCCCCGCCACCACCTCCCACCTTGGAAGAAACGACAGTCATCACCTCTACCTCCACTTATAATCCATCCTCATTCAAATCATTTTCATTTCGAGAACCCACCTCACAAGACACCCTCTTCTCCTTCGTCACCAATCCCTTGTACACTTCGTCCCATCTATCCGCTGAACCCATGACTGGCCATCCCATAATTACCAGCGTAGTTGGAAACCCAGCACCCACGGAGGGAACCCTGTGTTTCCCGACCTATCCCCCAATACGAGTACCTCCATTCCATAACCCTCACTTCCCAGCTGGCCCCTACACCTCCTTCAACCGGACCTCACCACCCCAATACCCGTCCTTTGTGGAGCAGTTCTTCCGCTCCCCCATGTTTCAAAGGCACCTTCCTCCGATGTTCGCAACGACATCAATTTACACGGACACCACACTCACTTCACCTACCATACCCACCTATATGGTAGCCCCTGCACACACCACCTTGTCTGATCCAATGGACATTTCACCAACCACAGCACCTCTCCCCACGATTTCCCCACCTTCCCCTCCACTACCCCCCACCTCCCCACTCACATCATTGGCACACACAGCATTCACTACCCCCCTACCCAATCCCACCTCCTCTGCATTTCAAACTTTTCCCCTTGCATCTCATAATGTAAATAGCACGTTCGACACATTACTTCAGTGTGCAAATCAGCTACAACAAGACTTCCATCAATTGGAAGAACGCAATGCTGCCCTCCAGGCAGAATCTCAACGTTTCCAAGCTAGAGTCACCACTCTTGAAGCTGACTACCTGACGCTCCTAGACGAGCATACCACACTACAGCAGGCTCACTCCGAACTGGAATCAAAGGCATCAACTGTAGATGACCAAGCAGTTAAGGAGCTAGAAACAGTGCTTCAAGCGCAAATGATATCTAATGCCACGCTCAGACGCAACATTGGGCTATTAAGAAAGCATATGGCCGCAGCACTAGAGGAAAACAAACGACTTCAACAACAAAATCAGGACAACTTTGAAGCGGCTATGGAAGGAACCGTAGGAGCAACCATTAGCCCTACCAGATATAGAGCAGTTCCATCAGAAGACATCCGCATTTTGCTTGAGCAGCATGCAAATTTCCTGGAGTCATATGAAAAACTAGAGACTGAATGTGCCGATCTAAAGAAACAGTTAGCCAGTGTACATCCTGCTCAACAGGAGCCGGTATTCTTGCAACAATCTACAGAAGAAATGGAGACCCTTCGGAAACAGGTGGCAGAACTACAAGCACGCCTCCTACCATATGAACGACCCCCCTCGCCCATTGAAGAACCAGAACCTGAAACAGTAGTGGAAATCCCCGTCGAGGACAGCTACGAAGAGCCATACGAGCCTATGCCGACGCCTGGTGGTCGAACTACAGAAGAAGGACAAGACACGTTAGAAATTCAAGTTCCAGATTGGGTCAGAAGGGTCGAGAAAGTGGGTAAGACACATGATGATCGTGTGGCCGTGCAAATGCAATCTCTCACGAATCTGGAAGAAACGGTCCTTCGGTCTTCCTACTTTCAACAATTATCCCATCAACGGTTAATCACAACATCAGAATCGCAATACATGCCTTATTTTGTCTTACTACATGATTATAATGCAGAAGTCAAAAGACATACAGGGAAGGAGCCCACATTCGCTACTCAATTTGAGATAGGAGATTTACCGACCGATGCACGCGCTGGCTCGATTTTCCAACCTAATTGGCGTGCACGTTTACTCACCGACTACCCAGAGATGATGAGTACCTGGGCTACCATGCCACTCTATATCAAGTATAATCCATGCTATTGTCCAGTGGTACGTCGCAGATCCTGGCAAGCATTTGCAATCAAGGTACGCAACAATAAAGAGTGCTCCGCTTGGGTTAACTACCCGTATTTTGCTCCCCCTCGAGGACCTCCAACCGTAGCCTACATGATATCAACCATTCGGCACTGGTCCGCACGCCTAAACAATGTACCTGATATCGCAGCGAAAATGTGTATGAAGATATTTGAGCTCATGACCATTGTCTTCAAAACCTTTCGGAATGTCCAAGCTCCATACATCTCCGCTCCTGGATTCGCTCAAGGCAACAAGGATTTAGTCTACGACATGAGCCAAACCCCCTCGGTCACTGTTATCTTTGCTTGGCATGCACGAATCAAGTACTTGCCCGCATGCTTCAAGCAAACATTTGAGGAAATGTTCTCTACGGGCTTCTGGGAATACAATTCCGAAATTTTCATTCCCAGACCCACACATTTGCTACATCTATTTGCAGTAGAACAAGCGATCCATGCAGATCAGTTACGTCTGCCACATCCGGATGTTCCAGGACCAATCGATTGGGATCGTATGATGACAGATTTGGCCAGAGGACTACGCTTACAAGAACATCAGCTTGCCACTCAGGTTGTGGAATATTACATCCAACACCCCCAGCAACAAGGGTCTGTCAGGGACGACAGACGCGAGAGAGGGGGGGGTGTTGAGAGCAGTATGGGCACCCAAGGATTGACGAGACAAGGAAGCCAACGGAGAGAGTCAGAACAAGGTGAAGGAGTAAGTAGACAAAGCAGTCGACGCAAATCTGGCAGATAGGCCCTTCAATTTTTCCAATCTACATCTTTTAACAGTGATTCTTATCACTAACAATCATTGTAAATACCATTTCATATTTTTGTAGCTCCATTTTGTGCAAGCCAAGGAGTCCTTGAGCTTGAGGAGCCTTAGAAGTACCTACATATCAATTTTCGTATTTTTTAGACTCCGTTTGAGCCTTCAAATTGGCCCTGGAACCTAATTTTTAACTAGGCCGGACACTAGGTCTGGACAGGGCCAAAAGCTAGTCAAAAACTATAAAAAGAGCTAGAGAGCTCATTTTTGGGGTGGATTGTAATTGAAACGAACTTGTAAGAGCATTTTGAAAGTAATCTAAAAAGCTCCATTGATTCTCACTCTTTGTCTTGCCTTGTGTGCGCGTGTGTGTGTATGTGTGTGCATGCTTGTGTGCTTCTCACTCACGCACTTGTGCCGCCACTTGCTCGAGGTCTTCATACCATCCTCACGTCTTCCCGGATTGACATTAAAGGAGGTGCTACTCATCATTGAGCTACAGTGACCCTAATACATGCATACTTTATGTGCATTTTCAAAATTATGGTGCATATGAGGTAAGAGCTTTTGATGAAGAGGTTTTCTATCTCCTATACTTAGAACTTTTTCACAGATTTATAATGCATTTTTACAATTCGATAATGGTGCAAATGAACGTGCACCTAAGGGCAAAACTCAATATGTGTTCATACATAATTTAATGCATACTTGAAATGCACGCTTAAATAAATGGTGCAAAACTGGAAGTAAAAGGTTTTTCCTATTCTACTCGTGAAGAAAATCTTTGTTGTCAACAAACTCCCATTCCTCATCTTGAACCTGAAAAATATCTTGAAAACAAACTCGTGAAAAAAAAAAGAACATAAGTATTAGCACATTTAAACCAAATTTTTCAATTCAAAACATCTAGATAATTCATCTGTAAACCCCCCAAAGTAATATTAAGCCAAATTTTGTAGCTTCCAACAATTTGTCTTTTCTTGCTTGACCTGCATTAAACCACTCAAAACATTGATTAGAAAAGCAATATTTAAATCATTAATGAAATTCATAATTTTAAATTTTGTAAAACAATTCCGATATAAATACCTTTTTGATAAGGAAGTAGGTTATAACTCCCATTCATAAGTATCTTTTGATGAGGGAGAGATACAACTCCCATATAAATACCTTTTTGTTGAGGAAGTAGGTTGTAACTCCCATTCATAATTATCTTTTGATGAGGGAGAGATACAACTCCCATATAAATACCTTTTTGTTGAGGAAGTAGGTTGTAACTCCCATACATAATTATCTTTTGATGAGGGAGAGATACAACTCCCGTCATTTCATATCTTTTTTGATAAGGGAGAAAGAAAATAAACTCCCGTCATTTCATATTGTTTTATGTTTTGTTTGTTTTGACCTGAAAGAACATGCTTACTTCTAAACAGTAATTTTAACATACATCACCTGAGATTGCCGTGCCGTTTGATTTTCACGTCGGGTTCAAAGTGTGGGAGCGATTTCTGACAACTGGCGGATCAATTCAGTCGTCTCACTAACGGCGCATGCAGGGTGCTTGTAGCAACCTCAGGTAATAAAAATCAAAACGTTATGAGTGCTTTTATTGCAAAATAATTTATTATAACTTTATGATATGGTTTTAAACTTAGTCACCATAAAATAATTGAACTAAAAACTCTATTCACTATCATGAGTATGTTTAGGAAAATCAGTCTCCTTTTCCTTTACACGATAATATATGTAAATATCGAAAAGTAAATCAATTGCAAACTATTTATATCAAAACATATCATAAACTTAATGCATTCGCTAGGTTAAATGGAATGTATTCAAACTCAATGGTCATATTTTCACTCGGACAAATGAATGTGAAATAATGCTTTGCTTTATGATTACACAAGTTTATTTTGGTGGACATTAGAATCCATGTTTTACTCAGCTGAAAGCTAAAGTTCACCTAAAATAAATCAAGAAAACATCAGTAGTTTACAGTCCTTGAACTCAACAATTGTCGATATACTAAGCAACGATATCGGAAAACATGATTGGCGTATAACTAAGGTTAAAGTTCTAATCTAACTGTAAAGTTAACAAAGATATTAGTGTTACTAAACATACCAAATGGCTTCGTAATATTCAACTCCAATTTGAATGCATCCACAACTTCATAAATTTTTATCAAAGTTTATCTTTGGTATAAGATTCTCATAAAATATATACATCAAACCATCAGAACATCATATTTTTCTTTAGCTATCATCAAGTGTATTGAACCTTTTTTTGTGATCAATGTTTATTTCATGTGTGTAACAACTTTTTTACTGCTAACAGCGTTGAAGTTATATTCCAGTCTTACATGTAGACTATTACTCTGCAAAAGAGAACTTGTTCATGTAATTCCATATGAATATATAACTGTCACTTCATAACCGAGTCATATACATCTATGAAATATACAATATATATATATATATATTGTTCTGAAAAACAAGTCGTTTCCAAGAATCAGTGATACGTGTATGAAATCTCATGAATAGCTTTCACACGATCTGTATACACTTTATACAATACCTGCATGAAGGATTAACACATGTTAATTATCTCTGCATTTATCTCAACATTCACATGTATATAAACCTCCACAAATGTATCATGTGTTATAAAATATTCTCTGCATATGAATTTATTCATGTGACTCCTTCCCACGATATTACATCATTTCCATGTTGAAATCAGCAATGTCTGCAAACTACTTCCACGTTAAAGATCAGCAATGTCCTTAAACCAAAAGTATGTACTTATTTAATCCATGCACATCATTTCAATATTAACGTGCAATATCGTTTCTACATTCACTTGTCTAGAAATTCCTAATGTAACAAAATAATATCACTTCAAGATCTCTGAATAATCTTATCTCTTAAATGCACATATATATTATTCAATCATTCATTCATCATACTGCGTGTAGCATATTCTGAATTAATGGTTTAATGAGTATCATTTGTGAGGTGGATGTCTTTATGTATAAACAAATGTATCGAAGCTTACTTGTAGTGAAGAGTGATATGCACTTTACATGAACCTAAGTCAAGCCTTAGATATAGTTATTATACAACTTTAAGAAATAGTTATAAAAAAAGCTATGGTCACAACAAAAACATAAGAGAAAACTTAATTGACATTAAACGCTCATTTCATTGAAGTCCACGTAGATATGGACATTTTCTTATAGATATGAAAACAACATATTTTCGTTAATACAAGGCACACTATTAGAATTCACAATGTATAAGTTACTAACAATGCATTCTTCTCTAGCAAATATAATGCAAGTTGCATGTGAATCTATACAAACGTGCGTAAAGCACAAAACAATATGAATCACATACGCATACATACCAACAAATCTTATGGCAAATAAGATTTCATCGCTTACACATATAAAAACTGCTAAATATGCGAGCAAAGAAGATTATACATGGAGAAGCATATTCTATGATTTGAATTCATGGAGTTGAAGTTCTTCGCTTTGAGTAAGCAAAGAATGGAAATTAAGAGTTAAATTAAGAAATAGCCATCGTTTCGAACTGCATAGATAAAAAAGTATTAGTAACCCATTTGAGAGATTTTGGTGTAAAGACTCAAATTTGTTTTCATCATCTCTACATATTTCATCAAACTGTCATATAAAAAATTGTAATGTAAAGTCCTATACTTTCAATTTTTACAACGTCAAATAATGACTCTAATAGACTCCATCGACACAACAAAAGATCTGTTGAAACATCTTTTAAGAGTGTAATCGTAGTAACAAATCTTTAGTAGAAAATCTTTATTACTATATAAAAAAAATCACGGAATTCGGACGTTCAGTTCTCCTAGAGTGTTGTTCACATAGTTCTGTATCATTGGTATTAGCATAAGGCAGTGCAATAGAGATCAAGAGCATCAACATAATTAATGCAGTAACAAAAAAGATTTATTTATTATTATTATTATTTTTTTAAAAACCATGTATTGTTCAAATATAGCGTACCTATGCACATTGATATAATTGCAAGTCCCCAACTTTTATTCTTCTCTGAATCGTACACACACGTTGAATATAGGAAGAGAGAGGTTGTCTTATTTTACTCTTTGAAATCTAGTGCATCGATCGTGGTTGAGCATTATCAGAATTATCTGATGCCTCCGGGCATGGCGGAATCACGATGTGTAATGCATATGTCAGAAAGATTAGATATAAATATCTCCATTCTACACGCAGTTCTGAATTAAACATATAAATTTTAGTTTCTGAAGAAAAGTGCAAGAGCAAATTCCTAGGTGAAGTTACAGTATACAATAGAAAATGATTTTCTAATGATTCGCTGTGAAGTCACAATGATTCATCAAACATTAATTTACAGTATGGAAAGAAAATAACATATATCATTAAAGCTTAACCTCTGAAGCACGGTATAATTGACCTCTGAACTTCGGCGTACATTTAATATGAAGGTGTGGTGTTGTCGGAGCGGCATCAGATCATATGTGCACCATCTCTTCCTACTTGATTCTCGCAGTGACGGAGAGATCGTCAGAGAGAGATGACGTCCTTCTTCTCCTCCGCGT
The DNA here is from genome assembly GCA_020310875.1 of Ceratopteris richardii. Taxonomy (NCBI): domain Eukaryota; kingdom Viridiplantae; phylum Streptophyta; class Polypodiopsida; order Polypodiales; family Pteridaceae; genus Ceratopteris; species Ceratopteris richardii. The sequence continues at coordinate 67,761,139 of CM035444.1, forward strand.
TTTCCGTCGTCATGATTGCTGGAATGGTTCACAGAATCTGTTTTCCTTTTGAAGCATCCTCTGACAGCATTGTTGGAGTGCTGACCGCCATCCTCTAATCAACAGCGCTGACCACTTTCCTGCCAGCCATCATCCTCCCTAATTGCCTGCGGAATCCGAGAGATTTCCCTCAGAACAGGCGTCAGTTCCCCTCCTTCATGCCGAGTGTCAGAGCTTCCTTCTAATCACCCCCCCACGATCGCTCTCGTTCCCTCAATATGAAGCGCTTCCTCTCCACTTGCATGTGCCACTGCCCCTCCTTTTTCGACGGTAGTTATCTCCTCTTTCTTAATCGAAGCTGTACTTTCCATGCAAATCTGCCAGAAAACTTGTCCGCCTTCTCACTGCTATTTTTACTTCTCCATGATTTCGATTTTTATTTACATTCACGTGTTAATTCACTTTATCAGGATTAGCATTCTCAAGCTTTAGCACTAAATGGTTTCTTAGGTTCATATGGTATGAAGTTCGAAACATATGATTATACATAGGTGTGTATACACACATGAACATGAGGTTTTCACCATATTTAGAGTAGTCCTCGTTCAACTGTGTGCATCCACTTTTTATGATAATCAGGTTATTGACCAATACAAATGCAACATCTAGTCACCCATATTCGAGACATCGGGTAATTAATCTTCAATCAATGACATCTAAGAACCTTGATTTGATCCATTGGCATTCCATGAAGAGCATAAATCCACTGCCGATCCTGCATCATGCCTTCAATAATTATATTCATTATTTCGGCCATTCATATGCCAAAAGAAAGGATTGGGATATCTAGTTAGGGAGAGAGGATCTCTCCGACATCCACCCCCACCAAACCTGTGCATCCTCCGGATGCGCCAACCTGAGAACCTGATTTCTGCTTAATAATAAAATCAATTCCATAGCAGAATATGTGCATGGGTTTTAAAGTCAAAGTGCCTTATGCACGGCTGCGTAATTAGCCCTATGTATATGCACACTTTGAAAATGCATGTATAAAATTAATGGTGCAATCAATAAAGAAAAATAGCTTCTGATGACGAGGTTGGTGCACTCGCTCTCATACATAGCAATGTGATTATACATTCATCCTTACAGTCACTCGTATGTGCATGGGTATAGATCAGATCGTGCCGAGATGCATGGTCATGTAGTGTGACCCTAATACATGCATACTTTATGTGCATTTTCAAAATTATGGTGCATATGAGGTAAGAGCTTTTGATGAAGAGGTTTTCTATCTCCTATACTTAGAACTTTTTCACAGATTTATAATGCATTTTTACAATTTGATAATGGTGCAAATGAAGGTGCACCTAAGGGCAAAACTCAATATGTGTTCATACATAATTTAATGCATACTTGAAATGCACGCTTAAATAAATGGTGCAAAACTGGAAGTAAAAGGTTTTTCCTATTCTACTCGTGAAGAAAATCTTTGTTGTCAACAAACTCCCATTCTTCATCTTGAACCTGAAAAATATCTTGAAAACAAACTCGTGAAAAAAAAAAAAACATAAGTATTAGCACATTTAAACCAAATTTTTCAATTCAAAACATCTAGATAATTCATCTGTAAACCCCGCAAAGTAACATTAAGCCAAATTTTGTAGCTTCCAACAATTTGTCTTTTCTTGCTTGACCTGCATTAAACCACTCAAAACATTGATTAGAAAAGCAATATTTAAATCATTAATGAAATTCATAATTTTAAATTTTGTAAAACAATTCCGATATAAATACCTTTTTGATAAGGAAGTAGGTTATAACTCCCATTCATAAGTATCTTTTGATGAGGGAGAGATACAACTCCCATATAAATACCTTTTTGTTGAGGAAGTAGGTTGTAACTCCCATTCATAATTATCTTTTGATGAGGGAGAGATACAACTCCCATATAAATACCTTTTTGTTGAGGAAGTAGGTTGTAACTCCCATACATAATTATCTTTTGATGAGGGAGAGATACAACTCCCGTCATTTCATATCTTTTTTGATAAGGGAGAAAGAAAATAAACTCCCGTCATTTCATATTGTTTTATGTTTTGTTTGTTTTGACCTGAAAGAACATGCTTACTTCTAAACAGTAATTTTAACATACATCACCTGAGATTGCCGTGCCGTTTGATTTTCACGTCGGGTTCAAAGTGTGGGAGCGATTTCTGACAACTGGCGGATCAATTCAGTCGTCTCACTAACGGCGCATGCAGGGTGCTTGTAGCAACCTCAGGTAATAAAAATCAAAACGTTATGAGTGCTTTTATTGCAAAATAATTTATTATAACTTTATGATATGGTTTTAAACTTAGTCACCATAAAATAATTGAACTAAAAACTCTATTCACTATCATGAGTATGTTTAGGAAAATCAGTCTCCTTTTCCTTTACACGATAATATATGTAAATATCGAAAAGTAAATCAATTGCAAACTATTTATATCAAAACATATCATAAACTTAATGCATTCGCTAGGTTAAATGGAATGTATTCAAACTCAATGGTCATATTTTCACTCGGACAAATGAATGTGAAATAATGCTTTGCTTTATGATTACACAAGTTTATTTTGGTGGACATTAGAATCCATGTTTTACTCAGCTGAAAGCTAAAGTTCGCCTAAAATAAATCAAGAAAACATCAGTAGTTTACAGTCCTTGAACTCAACAATTGTCGATATACTAAGCAACGATATCGGAAAACATGATTGGCGTATAACTAAGGTTAAAGTTCTAATCTAACTGTAAAGTTAACAAAGATATTAGTGTTACTAAACATACCAAATGGCTTCGTAATATTCAACTCCAATTTGAATGCATCCACAACTTCATAAATTTTTATCAAAGTTTATCTTTGGTATAAGATTCTCATAAAATATATACATCAAACCATCAGAACATCATATTTTTCTTTAGCTATCATCAAGTGTATTGAACCTTTATTTGTGATCAATGTTTATTTCATGTGCGTAACAACTTTTTTACTGCTAAGAACGTTGAAGTTATATTCCAGTCTTACATGTAGACTATTACTCTGCAAAAGAGAACTTGTTCATGTAATTCCATATGAATATATAACTGTCACTTCATAACCGATTCATATACATTTATGAAATATAAAATATATATATATATATATTGTTATGAAAAACAAGTCGTTTCCAAGAATCAGTGATACGTGTAAATGAAATCTCATGAATAGCTGTCACACGATCTGTATACACTTTATACAATACCTGCATGAAGGATTAACACATGTTAATTATCTCTACATTTATCTCAACATTCACATGTATATAAACCTCCACAAATGTATCATGTGTTATAAAATATTCTCTGCATATGAATTTATTCATGTGACTCCTTCCCACGATATTACATCATTTCCATGTTGAAATCAGCAATGTCTGCAAACTACTTCCACGTTAAAGATCAGCAATGTCCTTAAACCAAAAGTATGTACTTATTTAATCCATGCACATCATTTCAATATTAACGTGCAATATCGTTTCTACATTCACTTGTCTAGAAATTCCTAATGTAACAAAATAATATCACTTCAAGATCTCTGAATAATCTTATCTCTTAAATGCACATATATATTATTCAATCATTCATTCATCATACTGCGTGTAGCATATTCTGAATTAATGGTTTAATGAGTATCATTTGTGAGGTGGATGTCTTTATGTATAAACAAATGTATCGAAGCTTACTTGTAGTGAAGAGTGATATGCACTTTACATGAACCTAAGTCAAGCCTTAGATATAGTTATTATACAACTTTAAGAAATAGTTATAAAAAAAGCTATGGTCACAACAAAAACATAAGAGAAAACTTAATTGACATTAAACGCTCATTTCATTGAAGTCCACGTAGATATGGACATTTTCTTATAGATATGAAAACAACATATTTTCGTTAATACAAGGCACACTATTAGAATTCACAATGTATAAGTTACTAACAATGCATTCTTCTCTAGCAAATATAATGCAAGTTGCATGTGAATCTATACAAACGTGCGTAAAGCACAAAACAATATGAATCACATACGCATACATACCAACAAATCTTATGGCAAATAAGATTTCATCGCTTACACATATAAAAACTGCTAAATATGCGAGCAAAGAAGATTATACATGGAGAAGCATATTCTATGATTTGAATTCATGGAGTTGAAGTTCTTCGCTTTGAGTAAGCAAAGAATGGAAATTAAGAGTTAAATTAAGAAACAGCCATCGTTTCGAACTGCATAGATAAAAAAGTATTAGTAACCCATTTGAGAGATTTTGGTGTAAAGTCTCAAATTTGTTTTCATCATCTCTACATATTTCATCAAACTGTCATATAAAAAATTGTAATGTAAAGTCCTATACTTTCAATTTTTACAACGTCAAATAATGACTCTAATAGACTCCATCGACACAACAAAAGATCTGTTGAAACATCTTTTAAGAGTGTAATCGTAGTAACAAATCTTTAGTAGAAAATCTTTATTACTATATAAAAAAAATCACGGAATTCGGATGTTCAGTTCTCCTAGAGTGTTGTTCACATAGTTCTGTATCATTGGTATTAGCATAAGGCAGTGCAATAGAGATCAAGAGCATCAACATAATTAATGCAGTAACAAAAAAGGTTTATTTATTATTATTATTATTATTTTTAAAAACCATGTATTGTTCAAATATAGCGTACCTATGCACATTGATATAATTGCAAGTCCCCAACTTTTATTCTTCTCTGAATCGTACACACACGTTGAATATAGGAAGAGAGAGGTTGTCTTATTTTACTCTTTGAAATCTAGTGCATCGATCGTGGTTGAGCATTATCAGAATTATCTGATGCCTCCGGGCATGGCGGAATCACGATGTGTAATGCATATGCCAGAAAGATTAGATATAAATATCTCCATTCTACACGCAGTTCTGAATTAAACATATAAATTTTAGTTTCTGAAGAAAAGTGCAAGAGCAAATTCCTAGGTGAAGTTACAGTATACAATAGAAAATGATTTTCTAATGATTCGCTGTGAAGTCACAATGATTCATCACACATTAATTTACAGTATGGAAAGAAAATAACATATATCATTAAAGCTTAACCTCTGAAGCACGGTATAATTGACCTCTGAACTTCGGCGTACATTTAATATGAAGGTGTGGTGTTGTCGGAGCGGCATCAGATCATATGTGCACCATCTCTTCCTACTTGATTCTCGCAGTGACAGAGAGATCGTCAGAGAGAGATGACGTCCTTCTTCTCCTCCGCGTTTTCCGTCGTCATGATTGCTGGAATGGTTCACAGAATCTGTTTTCCTTTTGAAGCATCCTCTGACAGCATTGTTGGAGTGCTGACCGCCATCCTCTAATCAACAGCGCTGACCACTTTCCTGCCAGCCATCATCCTCCCTAATTGCCTGCGGAATCCGAGAGATTTCCCTCAGAACAGGCGTCAGTTCCCCTCCTTCATGCCGAGTGTTAGAGCTTCCTTCTAATCACCCCACCACGATCGCTCTCGTTCCCTCAATATGAAGCGCTTCCTCTCCACTTGCATGTGCCACTGCCCCTCCTTTCTCGACGGCAGTTATCTCCTCTTTCTTAATCGAAGCTGTACTTTCCATGCAAATCTGCCAGAAAACTTGTCCGCCTTCTCACTGCTATTTTTACTTGTCCATGATTTCGATTTTTATTTACATTCACGTGTTAATTCACTTTATCATTGTTAGCATTCTCAAGCTTTAGCACTAAATGGTTTCTTAGGTTCATATGGTATGAAGTTCGAAACATATGATTATACATAGGTGTGTATACACACATGAACATGAGGTTTTCACCATATTTAGAGTAGTCCTCGTTCAGCTGTGTGCATCCACTTTTTATGATAATCAGGTTATTGACCAATACAAATGCAACATCTAGTCACCCATATTCGAGACATCGGGTAATTAATCTTCAATCAATGACATCTAAGAACCTTGATTTGATCCATTGGCATTCCATGAAGAGCATAAATCCACTGCCGATCCTGCATCATGCCTTCAATAATTCTATTCATTATTTCGGCCATTCATATGCCAAAAGAAAGGATTGGGATATCTAGTTAGGGAGAGAGGATCTCTCCGACATCCACCCCCACCAAACCTGTGCATCCTCCGGATGCGCCAACCTGAGAACCTTATTTCTGCTTAATAATAAAATCAATTCCATAGCAGAATATGTGCATGGGTTTTAAAGTCAAAGTGCCTTATGCACGGCTGCGTAATTAGCCCTATGTATATACACACTTTGAAAATGCATGTATAAAATTAATGGTGCAATCAATAAAGAAAAATAGCTTCTGATGACGAGGTTGGTGCACTCGCTCTCATACATAGCAATGTGATTATACATTCATCCTTACAGTCACTCGTATGTGCATGGGTATAGATCAGATCGTGCCGAGATGCATGGTCATGTAGTGTGACCCTAATACATGCATACTTTATGTGCATTTTCAAAATTATGGTGCATATGAGGTAAGAGCTTTTGATGAAGAGGTTTTCTATCTCCTATACTTAGAACTTTTTCACAGATTTATAATGCATTTTTACAATTTGATAATGGTGCAAATGAACGTGCACCTAAGGGCAAAACTCAATATGTGTTCATACATAATTTAATGCATACTTGAAATGCACGCTTAAATAAATGGTGCAAAACTGGAACTAAAAGGTTTTTCCTATTCTACTCGTGAAGAAAATCTTTGTTGTCAACAAACTCCCATTCTTCATCTTGAACCTGAAAAATATCTTGAAAACAAACTCGTGAAAAAAAAAAACATAAGTATTAGCACATTTAAACCAAATTTTTCAATTCAAAACATCTAGATAATTCATCTGTAAACCCCCCAAAGTAACATTAAGCCAAATTTTGTAGCTTCCAACAATTTGTCTTTTCTTGCTTGACCTGCATTAAACCACTCAAAACATTGATTAGAAAAGCAATATTTAAATCATTAATGAAACTCATAATTTTAAATTTTGTAAAACAATTCCGATATAAATACCTTTTTGATAAGGAAGTAGGTTATAACTCCCATTCATAAGTATCTTTTGATGAGGGAGAGATACAACTCCCATATAAATACCTTTTTGTTGAGGAAGTAGGTTGTAACTCCCATTCATAATTATCTTTTGATGAGGGAGAGATATAACTCCCATATAAATACCTTTTTGTTGAGGAAGTAGGTTGTAACTCCCATACATAATTATCTTTTGATGAGGGAGAGATACAACTCCCGTCATTTCATATCTTTTTTGATAAGGGAGAAAGAAAATAAACTCCCGTCATTTCATATTGTTTTATGTTTTGTTTGTTTTGACCTGAAAGAACATGCTTACTTCTAAACACTAATTTTAACATACATCACCTGAGATTGCCGTGCCGTTTGATTTTCACGTCGGGTTCAAAGTGTGGGAGCGATTTCTGACAACTGGCGGATCAATTCAGTCGTCTCACTAACGGCACATGCAGGGTGCTTGTAGCAAACTCAGGTAATAAAAATCAAAACGTTATGAGTGCTTTTATTGCAAAATAATTTATTATAACTTTATGATATGGTTTTAAACTTAGGCACCATAAAATAATTGAACTAAAAACTCTATTCACTATCATGAGTATGTTTAGGAAAATTAGTCTCCTTTTCCTTTACACGATAATATATGTAAATATCGAAAAGTAAATCAATTGCAAACTATTTATATCAAAACATATCATAAACTTAATGCATTCGCTAGGTTAAATGGAATGTATTCAAACTCAATGGTCATATTTTCACTCGGACAAATGAATGTGAAATAATGCTTTGCTTTATGATTACACAAGTTTATTTTGGTGGACATTAGAATCCATGTTTTACTCAGCTGAAAGCTAAAGTTCGCCTAAAATAAATCAAGAAAACATCAGTAGTTTACAGTCCTTGAACTCAACAATTGTCGATATACTAAGCAACGATATCGGAAAACATGATTGGCGTATAACTAAGGTTAAAGTTCTAATCTAACTGTAAAGTTAACAAAGATATTAGTGTTACTAAACATACCAAATGGCTTCGTAATATTCAACTCCAATTTGAATGCATCCACAACTTCATAAATTTTTATCAAAGTTTATCTTTGGTATAAGATTCTCATAAAATATATACATCAAACCATCAGAACATCATATTTTTCTTTAGCTATCATCAAGTGTATTGAACCTTTATTTGTGATCAATGTTTATTTCATGTGCGTAACAACTTTTTTACTGCTAACAGCGTTGAAGTTATATTCCAGTCTTACATGTAGACTATTACTCTGCAAAAGAGAACTTGTTCATGTAATTCCATATGAATATATAACTGTCACTTCATAACCGAGTCATATACATCTATGAAATATACAATATATATATATATATATATATATTGTTCTGAAAAACAAGTCGTTTCCAAGAATCAGTGATACGTGTAAATGAAATCTCATGAATAGCTTTCACACGATCTGTATACACTTTATACAATACCTGCATGAAGGATTAACACATGTTAATTATCTCTACATTTATCTCAACATTCACATGTATATAAACCTCCACAAATGTATCATGTGTTATAAAATATTCTCTGCATATGAATTTATTCATGTGACTCCTTCCCACGATATTACATCATTTCCATGTTGAAATCAGCAATGTCTGCAAACTACTTCCACGTTAAAGATCAGCAATGTCCTTAAACCAAAAGTATGTACTTATTTAATCCATGCACATCATTTCAATATTAACGTGCAATATCGTTTCTACATTCACTTGTCTAGAAATTCCTAATGTAACAAAATAATATCACTTCAAGATCTCTGAATAATCTTATCTCTTAAATGCACATATATATTATTCAATCATTCATTCATCATACTGCGTGTAGCATATTCTGAATTAATGGTTTAATGAGTATCATTTGTGAGGTGGATGTCTTTATGTATAAACAAATGTATCGAAGCTTACTTGTAGTGAAGAGTGATATGCACTTTACATGAACCTAAGTCAAGCCTTAGATATAGTTATTATACAACTTTAAGAAATAGTTATAAAAAAAGCTATGGTCACAACAAAAACATAAGAGAAAATTTAATTGACATTAAACGCTCATTTCATTGAAGTCCACGTAGATATGGACATTTTCTTATAGATATGAAAACAACATATTTTCGTTAATACAAGGCACACTATTAGAATTCACAATGTATAAGTTACTAACAATGCATTCTTCTCTAGCAAATATAATGCAAGTTGCATGTGAATCTATACAAACGTGCGTAAAGCACAAAACAATATGAATCACATACGCATACATACCAACAAATCTTATGGCAAATAAGATTTCATCGCTTACACATATAAAAACTGCTAAATATGCGAGCAAAGAAGATTATACATGGAGAAGCATATTCTATGATTTGAATTCATGGAGTTGAAGTTCTTCGCTTTGAGTAAGCTAAGAATGGAAATTAAGAGTTAAATTAAGAAACAGCCATCGTTTCGAACTACATAGATAAAGAAGTATTAGTAACCCATTTGAGAGATTTTGGTGTAAAGACTCAAATTTGTTTTCATCATCTCTACATATTTCATCAAACTGTCATATAAAAAATTATAATGTAAAGTCCTATACTTTCAATTTTTACAACGTCAAATAATGACTCTAATAGACTCCATCGACACAACAAAAGATCTGTTGAAACATCTTTTAAGAGTGTAATCGTAGTAACAAATCTTTAGTAGAAAATCTTTATTACTATATAAAAAAAATCACGGAATTCGGACGTTCAGTTCTCCTAGAGTGTTGTTCACATAGTTCTGTATCATTGGTATTAGCATAAGGCAGTGCAATAGAGATCAAGAGCATCAACATAATTAATGCAGTAACAAAAAAGATTTATTTATTATTATTATTGTTTTTTTTAAAAACCATGTATTGTTCAAATATAGCGTACCTATGCACATTGATATAATTGCAAGTCCCCAACTTTTATTCTTCTCTGACTCGTACACACACGTTGAATATAGGAAGAGAGAGGTTGTCTTATTTTACTCTTTGAAATCTAGTGCATCGATCGTGGTTGAGCATTATCAGAATTATCTGATGCCTCCGGGCATGGCGGAATCACGATGTGTAATGCATATGTCAGAAAGATTAGATATAAATATCTCCATTCTACACGCAGTTCTGAATTAAACATATAAATTTTAGTTTCTGAAGAAAAGTGCAAGAGCAAATTCCTAGGTGAAGTTACAGTATACAATAGAAAATGATTTTCTAATGATTCGCTGTGAAGTCACAATGATTCATCAAACATTAATTTACAGTATGGAAAGAAAATAACATATATCATTAAAGCTTAACCTCTGAAGCACGGTATAATTGACCTCTGAACTTCGGCGTACATTTAATATGAAGGTGTGGTGTTGTCGGAGCGGCATCAGATCATATGTGCACCATCTCTTCCTACTTGATTCTCGCAGTGACGGAGAGATCGTCAGAGAGAGATGACGTCCTTCTTCTCCTCCGCGTTTTCCGTCGTCATGATTGCTGGAATGGTTCACAGAATCTGTTTTCCTTTTGAAGCATCCTCTGACAGCATTGTTGGAGTGCTGACCGCCATCCTCTAATCAACAGCGCTGACCACTTTCCTGCCAGCCATCATCCTCCCTAATTGCCTGCGGAATCCGAGAGATTTCCCTCAGAACAGGCGTCAGTTCCCCTCCTTCATGCCGAGTGTCAGAGCTTCCTTCTAATCACCCCCCCACGATCGCTCTCGTTCCCTCAATATGAAGCGCTTCCTCTCCACTTGCATGTGCCACTGCCCCTCCTTTTTCGACGGCAGTTATCTCCTCTTTCTTAATCGAAGCTGTACTTTCCATGCAAATCTGCCAGAAAACTTGTCCGCCTTCTCACTGCTATTTTTACTTGTCCATGATTTCGATTTTTATTTACATTCACGTGTTAATTCACTTTATCATTGTTAGCATTCTCAAGCTTTAGCACTAAATGGTTTCTTAGGTTCATATGGTATGAAGTTCGAAACATATGATTATACATAGGTGTGTATACACACATGAACATGAGGTTTTCACCATATTTAGAGTAGTCCTCGTTCAGCTGTGTGCATCCACTTTTTATGATAATCAGGTTATTGACCAATACAAATGCAACATCTAGTCACCCATATTCGAGACATCGGGTAATTAATCTTCAATCAATGACATCTAAGAACCTTGATTTGATCCATTGGCATTCCATGAAGAGCATAAATCCACTGCCGATCCTGCATCATGCCTTCAATAATTCTATTCATTATTTCGGCCATTCATATGCCAAAAGAAAGGATTGGGATATCTAGTTAGGGAGAGAGGATCTCTCCGACAGCGTACCTATGGAAAATATTGGCGAATTACTAGCTGAACCACATCCTACAGCTCAACCACCAGAATTTCAGGGATTTCCAGGACCTATGCCAATTGACGATCCTCCTAGGGGATACAATGAGAAGATTCATCGCAACTCTCATTGGTTCCAAGGTTTAGCAGGCCCATTTGCAGATGCAGATTTCCTTTTTGAGGCCAATTCGACTTTTGATACCAGCACGTGGCACAAGTACTAGTTTTTCTCAAGAGAATTTGAAGCATTACAGAACACAAAAGATTTGAAGCATGTTTGGGCAAGAGCTGGCTTCATAGAATACTTCAGTGATCCGTTGCCTAAAGTAGATTTCTATCGATGCTACTATTTGGTAACCACATTGACAGCTTCGGAGAACAAAGATTTGCCAAAAACATTCATTTTTCCGTCATTAGTAAATGATCCACCGTTTAAGAAGTTTTATCTTTCCAAAGACCTGATTAGAGATGCAATCAAGATACATGGAACTCACACGTCGATAGAGCGCGAAAGGCTAGTTCCAGAGCCAATGAAACGTGAAGATGTCATTAAGTGGGAAGATATTTCAGCAATCACACCTGAGCTCTCTAAACCATTGAGGATATGCATGCAGCATTTTGCTTTCCCCGCTCAGGATAGATTCACCATGCCCCACAAGCGCATCTGGTTTGGCTTATATTTAGCTTGTATTGGGCCACAAACAGTTGATCTGGCTAGCTGGATCATTGATCAGCTATACTTAGCACAACACCGATGGGAAAGGAAGAAGGTAATCCATGGATGCTGCGCTCTTACAAGAATTTTATATATGTGTTTGGCCTACGGCTTACCAATCGAGCGTGCAATGACGAGCGAGGAGTTGAAAGCATTCAAAGGGACAACAAAGAAAGCTAGGAAGGCTAGCAAAGGACGAGCAAGAAAGTGCATGAGAGGAAGCATTCCATGCCTACAAGTCCCAGAATCACCGTCACTGCAACCCTCTCCAGAACAGTCCGATAGAAGCCACTCCAACTCTACAACCTATTTGCATACGGTTATCAAGACCGGTTGTAACGGAGGACACTATCAGCACAGTTGCTCCTCAAGCAGCCACCGCCCCAGGTCCTCCCACCACTGCAGCAGAAGTTCCCACCACTATTGGCGCGGAAGCATTTTCTTTTCCAGTACCCAACATGACCCATAGATACAACGTTTGATTTTGAAATGACGGATGCTTTCTCAAATGAATTTCAGTTTTCTAAAGGTCAGATTTTCTCTCAAGAATATGAACGACCAAGCTACCTGACCACTCCCCTGGATCAACAACAAGGAAAAGTCTTATGCAGCTCAGAAGCCGAAAAAACAGAGATAGATGATGACGAGGGCGATGATGAAGCCAGCCAGGGCACTCACGACTCCCAAGAACATGTGCAGACAGATGAACAAGGACAACAAACCGACACCCAAGGTGACACAAGTACGCATGAAGATGAAACCTTTGAAGCAGTAGCTTATATGATGACAATCAAAAAGTTATATCGCACCATGGAAAAAGTTTGGGCACGTAAGAAGTTAACTAAGGAAGAGAGCCAAGCACTCATAGAACAGGAACTTGTCACAGGCGGTTTCGAAGAAGTATACATCAAAGGTTTCAGGGAACTTATTAAATCAGTGGGATCTACCGAAGCATTAAGATATTTGTAGAGAAAACCACTACCGCAATTTGACCCCTGAGGAGTACGACTATTATCAAAGCCAGGTTAGTACATTCGTGTACCCACAGGTGGCCAATCTTTAGAATAGGCCACGGAAGCCCGTCTCATCCCTGAAGGCTCCGTAGCAGAAGACACCATTGTCATTGACTCCCCGCCCCACACTACTGCTGTACATACCACCGCTGTGACCATAGTACCCACTACCCCAACCGCTCCTCTATCACTTCCCATCCATCGAGTCTCACCCGTACATCCTAATTCTCCCACAACATCCACATCTTTGGATAGCGAGGTAGTAGAAGCCTTTGTGGCATCCATTCCTCCCACACTTCCCGCACCCACCCAACCTTGTTTTCCTCCTCCGACATCCACCTTTCTATCCAGTCCATTTTTCCCTCCATCCTTCTTGTCCTTCCCCACACCTCCAAGACACCTTTTCCCATTCCCACCTCCATTAACCTTCTCCCCAGTCTCACCCCCTCGACCCACCGTAATTCCTCTTTCCCCTTTCCACCAAGGAGTACAAGAGACCCCCTCTGTAAATTACTCTTCAACCTTTGTAAACCCTGTATTTACACCCACACATGCACCCACTATCACTCCATTATTCACAGTCACGACACTAGACACCACATCGAATGACATGGATATCTCCCCACCCACTGCACCACCACTCTCTTCATTCATTTCACCACCACACATGACACATCACAATTTTCCACAATCACCACAACATCCACTCTCCCACCCCCATTTCCCTTACCCCTTGCATCAACACCCACCGCATCTTCATTTAGCACACCTTTAATATTATCACCTTCTATAGACACCGCATTTCGACAGATGTTCACATGCATGACTCAAGTGAGAGATGAATTTTCATCTCTTGGCAATAATTACCAGACGTTGCAGTAGACAACGCATGATTTACAGTCGCAGCTCAATTCACTATCCATCGAGAATGCCTCACTAAACACCCGCTACCAAGAGCTACGAGAGGCTTATCATAAACTGGAACTAGAAAGTGAAGAAAAAACCAAAGAGGCCGTCACAGATATCGATAACTTATTAAGGGCCCAAACGATTCACAATGCGACGCTCACCAGGAACATGGGCTTACTCAGACGACACTTGGCAGCAGCGAAAGAAGAGAACCAATGTTTACAAGAACAGAACAAAGAGAATTTAGAAGCTGCTCTCGATCAACCAGACCAACCGTTAAGTCCCAGCCGTTTCAAGGTCTAGTTTGGGAGAACTATGCATTAGAAGTTGCAGGTGTCAAAGTCAACTACACAAAAGAAGAGTTTTAGACATAGGTACATTGTTTGGAGGAAATCTCAAGATCTGCTTACTCTTTTGGAGAGATTTAACTTGGAGAAGGTGCATAAACATTAGTCAACACTTTCTATAAAGTTTGGTTGAAAACTTTACCATTTGATTAGTCAATGAGTGGATTAAGTGTAGTAGACTTTTTTGAGTATTCATGTTCTTCACAGTTAACTCAAGTCTTGATAATCTGGCATTAGTTTACCAAAATTGGTTGAGGTTATGAGTTGTTCTTGATATAGAGGTGTTCTAACATCAAGGATAACTTGTTCTTTTAGAGATTAATCATCTCCATCAATACAAAGGGACTAAAACTTGCACAGGATAACAATGACAAAATGAAGATCCCAACAACCAACCCTACTACATTTGGAAGCAAACCGCTCTTGTGGATACACGATGGACACTACCTCTCAAGTACTACATGGAACAACCACTCCAACAAGGATATGTCAGGGATGACAAACTTGAGAGGGGGGGAGTGTTGACACTCAAGGTCAAGCACAAGGTGCAAGAATGCATCAAACAAGTGGACACATAAGAAGAGGGAGCATGTAGGGATCTCCAAGAAGTATATGTAAAATTTTCAGAAGAAAACCCTATAAAAATAGTGATTTTGATCACTAAAAATCATTGTAAATACCATTTCACATTTTTGCAACTCCATTTTGTTCAAGCCAAGTAGTTTTCGAGCTTGAGGACTATTAGAAGTATCTACCTACCAATTTTCATAACTTTTGGACTCTAATTGAGCCCTCAAATAAGCCCTAGAACCTAATTTTTAACTAGGTCAAACACTAGGTCTAGACAGTGCCAAAACTAGTCAAAAAACTATATAAAGAGCTAGAGAGCTCATCTTTGAGGTTAGCTGGTTGGAGATTGAAGATAGTTTTGAGCTTTATATACTTTCTTTGAGCTTGCTAATAGAAAGTATGTGCTTCTCACTCATGCACTTGTGCATTCACTTGCTCTTGGTCTTCATACCAATCCTCATGTCTTTGCCGATTGACATTTATGAGGTGGATCTCCTCACGTTGGTACTTACCATTGTGCTAGAGTGACATACAAGCACAATTGTCTTCCCTCCTCTCTTTAGAACATACATGTTAGCAGCAGAAGGACATGTTTTGAAACATAGATCCAAGAGATATTTATCTATCCAATTGTACCATACTCTACGGACTTATGTCAGGCCATATAATGCCTTCTTTAGCTTACATACCTTGTTCTCTGAATGGGGAGCCTCAAACCCTAGTGGTTGAGACACATATACCTCTTCCTTGAGGTGTCCATTCAAGAACAATAATTTGAAATCCATGTTATAGACTAGCCATTGCTTATGTGTAGCCACAACTAGTACTGCTTAGATAATAGTCATCCTTGTAGTCGGGGAAAATTATTCACAAAAGTCAATGCCTTCAACTTGTGAGTAGCCACATGCAAGAAGTCTTGCTTTGTACTTTTGTAGAGTACCATCAACCTTGTACTTTAGCTTCTAGACCCACTTGGTGCCAAAGACTTTACGATTAGGGGGTTGATCAACTCCCAAGCTCCACCCTTCATGATATTGTTGTATTCTATTTGCATGGTAGCTCTCTGATTCGGATCATGGAGTGCCTCTTCCACATTGGTTGGTTCCTTTGCTTGTTCTTGAATAAGCTCAACCATCAAGGCTATGTTTACAATATGGGTGATTACCCATCTCTGTTCCTCTATTGTCTATGATTGCCTTAGTCCATCTGCAACTTGTTCTAGTGAGTGTGGGATGGGGTTTTCATAATCATAAAGCTACCTCACCCAACATGGCAATGGCTTTTCCCCTTAGGTGATGATATGTTGGTGACTTTCAAACTCATCATCTAAAGATGATGCTTCCTTCTCTTGTGTAGATGGGATAGCTCTTGGTCCAAGTTCATAGTGGATTGCCCCTTGGCTTGATGATAAAGTGGAAGCTCTCTTTTCCTCCTCCACTACATGTGGCTTCTCCTCCTTAAACACCAGATCATGACTTGACATGATCTTCTTAACCTCATGGTCATAAAGCTTATAAGCCTTCTTATCTTTTTTTGTACCCTAGGAAGATACATTTGATGCTTTTTGGTTGAATCTTGTTTCTCTCCCTATCTGGAACATGTACATAACATTCACTTCCAAATACTTTGAAATGGGAAACAAAAGGATTTTTACCAGTGTAGGCCTCTTGTGGAGTCTTTCCATCAAGTTCCTTGTTAGGGAAATAGGCATATTTACAAGTCATGGGAAAAAAACCTCCCCCGACAATCCTAGTGTGTTAACACACATCACTACCTAAATATATCAACAAATCCCCCTCGGAAGTGATGTGGTGAACAAGGAGCTGGCACTCATGTATAAGGAAGTGCCAAGCTATGTGGTATCTCTCCACAAAAGGAAGTATACCCAAAACTTTGCAGAAAGCTTCAAACTTCTCCCTAGGCAGAGCCTTTGTGAAAAGGTCTGCAATGTTCTCCTGTGTGGGCACATATGCCAATCTAATCTCTCTAGCAGAGAACCCCTCCCTGACATAATGATAATGCACCTCAATGTTCTTAGTGTGACAGTATTCCCTATAGGGGCAGGCTCAAGTGAAATGAAGAAACTACACTGCGAGGTAATATGTTTGGTTGCCCCACTATCAAAGTACCAAACATTTGAGTCTACTACAGACATACACTATTCACGAGAAGATAGGTCAAAACTACAAACAATAGTAAACACCCATTCTTCGTTCTGCACTAGATTAGAACACTTTGTTTCCGATGTAATTCCTTTTGCGATCAATACATGAAACATCATATAAGCCCATAATGGGTAATTAGTAGCATCCAGCTTATCCTCAATAGCCAACATACGGAATACATCACTACTTTCAGTCATGGCCACTAGCTAAAATACCCGGATGCAAAAAAATGACTGTATCTAAAAAAGTTGAACAAAACTACCCAGACGAGTTCTTCTAAACCTATAATTGACTTCAAGCCACTTATACTGGCATATCAAAACCTGTATATATCTTTGGCACAAGAAGATGAAATAGCCTACACAAGCATTGTGATATTGTGTTTGGAGGCCGAGACGAAGTCAAATTGTGATTTTGGTATTGTAGAGCAAAGCGGTTTTGATCTCCTAATCACCCTAAGTATGCTCACCAAATTTCATGCAATTTTGAAACTATGACCTAAGGGGTGTTGACGATGCCCTAGAAGAAGCGGCGACCTACTCTGATACCAATTCTTAGAGTTTGAGGTATGTGGAGGCATGCGAACAACACAAGGAAGAAGAAGAAGCTTGGAGCACAACACACAATACTGAATGTATTACCTAGAATGTACAAAGATAAGTAACCCATTAGGGCAATAGGCATATATACAAACCGAGGGGAAAAAACCTCCCAAAGAGGGAAAAAAAGTGCCTCTGTGGTCCTAGTGTGCTCACAGTCATCACTACCTAAATATATCAACAATCATTTGGAATGTGCCCAAGACATCTCTTGAAGAGTTTCTTCATTAATATTCATTTTCTATTGTATTTTCATAAGGAACTTTTGTGATCATTCATTTTTGTAAAAACCTAGAGCTTTTGTAAAAGGGTAAAGTGAAGGCTCAAAAATTATGAGTTAGAGGTGGTTCTAACTTGATTACTTAATCAATCAATCAACCACCAAAAGTAGATCAGCAATGGTGCCATGTCTATTCCCTCCTCCCTCTTCCTCACACTTATTCATCTTTGAGAGGTTGTTGATCTCTCTACACATCTCCAAATAAAGTGATTATGCATTCATTGGAAATATGTCACTGTCTAAACTATGTATACAAGTTTTGCATTTGGTTCAATAATTGTTGAGAAATATTCATTTTACTGTCTCAGGGTCATCTTCTACACAACCTTGGAAAATTAGGATGACATCCAATCAGTGTTAAGCTTATTCCTCCTTCATTGATTGTTATAAATTAGGGCTTTTATGCATTATAGCAAGCCAACTCTATTTATAACACTCCCTTAAGAGTAATTTTTCCAATTTTTATTGTGTTGGCTGCTTTGAGTGTTTGAAATCATAACTTCCATCCAAGAATAGAAAGTTTTTGTGAGCTAATGAAGGTACACGTCATCTGTCTTGCATAAAATTGTTCTTATTGACGTTACAAAGTAGCCATTGGCTTTTATTGCACTTTCCATAAGCGCGGAAGGTCTATTTTACATATCCAAAGAGCTAGGGTAGTTCTTATGGTGGTTTGCTGGACCATGTTCACCACTTGACAACCCTACTTCCAAGCTTCTCCAAACATCTCCAACTTCTTTTAGTGGTATCAGGGCAACTTCAAGATGGGAGATGGCTTTCCATCAATGATTGAGAAGCTTGATAGACACAATTATGTAGCTTGGGAAATCATAGTGGAGGCTTGTTTGCGAGGAAGAAATATATATGGGATTGTATCAGGTGATGAGGCAATGCCTATTCCAAGATCCAAAGGAGGATCTCTTCAAGAGGAAACAGATAAGATCATACTTTGGTGTGCAAGGGATGCTCAAGTAAGGTCATGCATACTAAAATCCATCTTTGATTTTCTTACCATATACTAGACGATGCAAGACATCTTAACACACTTGGGATGCCCTAAACACTTAGTTTTCTGCTACTATGAAGGCAAAGAAGAATCATCTCTAGAATGAGTTCAACCAAACAAAGAAGACTCCAAAACAAACCTTCACAAATTTTGTTACAATGGTCAAGGAGATTGTAGACCAATTGGCAACCATTGGAGAGCTGATTCAAGAGGAAGCTATCATGAGGCAAATTTTTGAATGTGATTAAAGGTGACAAGCAATGGAAATCTTTCACCACAGCCTATGACCTTATCATGGATGTGTGAACTCCAAATTTCAACATCTTTCTTGGACAAATCTTCAATCAAGAAGCCAACAATAGCATAAAGGAAGGTAACGCCTATCATGGTAATTCAACTAGTGTTCTATATGCACATTAGAAGGACAAGAAGTTGAAACACAAGAAGAAGTAAGAAGATTAAAAGGAGACTTCCCAAGCCAATTTTTCAAGCAAGAGCACGTATAAAGTTAAGAAGAAAGGACCAAAGCATGTCAAAATCAAATGCTAGAATGGATATAGCAGCAAAAGAGGTAGAACTCGATACAACTTCAACAATAACAATAGAGGCCATAACAAAAGGGACTACAAAAATTATTCTAAATATCAACAACATGAACACTAATTGCTTTTGATGAATCTAAGCCACAAGAAAGGTAAACATGATGATCATTTATTCTACATAGATTCATGACGTTCTAATCATGTTGCAAGCAACATAGCACTTCTATATAATTTGGAAAGCCCAAAGCATAAACATAAATTACAAACTGGGGATGACACAAAGAAAAATGTGGAGAAGATTGGTGATGCCAAGGCATCTAATGGTAGGACAAAATTTTTGAGCAAGGTATTCTATGTTCCCACTATTACAAAAAAACCTAATAAATGTAGGCCGAATAGTTGAGAAAGGCTTGCAACTTAGGTTCACCCAACATGGAGCTTTTGTGGAAGGTCCACGTCAAGGATTCAAGAAGATAACGAGAGGTGAGAAGCATGGTAGAATCTTTAATTTTGAAGCAGGAGAAACCAAAAACATAGCTTTATTCAACTTTGGGTCTCAAACCCTAAGTGTGCTTGTAGTGTGGCATACGAGGCTAGCTCATGTGAATGAAAGAACCTTGACAGATATATGTAGGATCAAATATTTCTAGGACTACCAAACATATCAAAGCAACACATGATTAAATGATGTGATGCATGTCAGATTTGTAAGACACAAAGACAACCATTCAACCAAAAAGGCTACATCAACAACAACATTTTGGACTTAGTACACACTGATGTGTGGGGACCAAATCAAGAACCTTCATCGGCAGGATCAAGGTATTATGTCTTATTTATTGAGGGTAATGGGAAGATAGGTATTTCCTTCTTCTCCTTCACTCATGTCTCCTATCTTATCCAATGGTATTTCTAGCACTTTCCTATGAGATCCTACTTGGGAACGAGATTTCACTACGTCTGGTAATTGTTTGGCTACATGTTTCCACAATTCAAGCTTAACCTTGAGTAGCTCTTCTAAAGTGAGGTTGCACTGTACTTTAGTATTCCTTACTACCTCCGTATTCCTAGGTATGATCAAGTCTTCATTTCTTATCATGACCATATGTGCTCTCATGCAAGTCGACTTAGCTTCCCATGGGCCTGTGAAATGAGGTAATTCCTGAAAGGAATTAGAATCGAAGTCTAACCTCACATGAGATTGGGCACTCTCCTGCTCTCCATAAATGGAAGGAAGGTCTTGTGGGAATTGATCTTGTGTGTCACCCACAAGTTCAATGGGAGGAGGAACTTCACTCTCTTTAGCCCATTTCTCTTCCTGAATCTCTCACAAGAATTCTGGTGAGTACCGATTCATAGAGGAAGAGGTGTTTGGTTCAGTGGAGTTAGGCACATAAGCTTTGTGGGGAGAAAAGCTTATTCTATCACTTGCCTTCTCCTTAGCTTGGGAGGTGGATCCTTTTCAGACTTTGCAACCAACCTCTCCAATCTATCTAATAGACCATCAAAATGCAATGGTGTTCTAGTGGAGCTAGAGCCATTGAACAATCGACTGGCTTCAAACATGGCTTGCGCCAATTCTACCATCTTAGCACAAACTTTTGTTCTCTCTAACTCTAGATCGGCTCTAGGGTAACATTTGTCATCCCGACTAGGACTGATCCTACTCTGGGTGGTGGGTGGTTTAGGTGTGGTGGATTAGAAGGTTGGGGAATTGAAGGTGATGGGTTGGAGGGAGATGGAAATGGTGGTGGTGGGGTAGTGTGAGAGTGAGTTTGAGATGTGAGTTCAATTATCTTTGCTTTTGTTTCTTTCAAGCTTTCCTCAAGTTCGCTCATTTTCTTTGACCATTCTCTTTTCAGTCTCTCCCGGCTATCTCTCCAAGTTCTTGTCCTTTTCCTGCCCTACACCTTGAGTTTGCTGCAATGCTTGAGCTCGCGTGACTACTTGCACTGGGGCAGTGGAAGTCACACTTCCTATAGAGTCTACTATTAACCCAATAACATTGATAGGAGCAATTTTTGGCATGTTGATGGGGTTCTTGGGACACTCTCATAACAAATGCTCCTTTCCACAATCTGGGCAAAAGCCTTGAATTGTCACAGATTGGGTTTGTGTAGGTGTCGATAGAGGGCAATCACGAATGAGGTGATCTCCCTAACATCGAAAGCATTGCCCTCTAGGAAATGGAGGTCTTATCTACCTAGGATGAGGTCTAGAGTTCGAGTTTGCGTACATGACATTCGCATAATTTGGCTCCCAACTAGATTCACTGGGATCTTCATAATAGTATGACTCATTATGCTTGGTTGACTACATGTAGTAAGCCTGTGGGCTATCAATATGTGTAGAGTCATAACTATGATCACTTGGGTCACTTTCTAATAGCAATGGTGTTATTGGGACTATGTCTCTGTTCAGATTTTCTTCTGCAGATGCATATTTCACTGGAATCACATTAGTAGGAGCAGGGGGTTGCTGTGCTAGAACTGGTTGAGGTCTCTGCTGCCCTTGATAGGGTGGTTGGTAGGGTTGCTGGGACCTACCATACTACTGTGGTGGGTACTGGGTTTGGAATCTTCCCTGTTGTGGATATGTTTGAGGATAATTTTGCCTGGCATTTTGTTTGTTATAAGGGTAGTCTTGTGCGGTGTGGTTGGTGTACCTTCACTCTATGGTGCAGTACTGACTACTAGGATTCACTTGAGGTTGGCCATAATGGGACATACACTTGCCATATGGTCTCCTCCACAAGTATAGCACCACTTAGCAGGGGAAAATCTGGGAATTTGTTTGCTGGAGACACCTAATTTTTGAGCTACCTTCTCTGCAAGTTCCTCGATAGACGTGGATGGACCAGAAGTGAGGCTACTAGAGCTATCTGAATCCTTGTAGATTTTCGAATGCTCTAGCTCCTCTCCTAGATTATCCTCAATGTCTATGCACACGTGCACACATTCTTCTATGGTCCTGGGGTCCTTAGATACACATATGATCTTAGCTTGGTACTCAGCAATCCATCTAAGAACAAAGCCACCTGTTTGGCTGGTGTGGGTAACTCAGGCACAAGACACCTCTCTAGGTATTGCCTAAACCATCTTCCTACCAGTCTAACCGTCTCTTGAGGTGTTTGCTTGAAGCTATGAATCAGTGAGGAAGTATTATGCCGTATACCACTCTTAGAAAACTCGGTGATGAAAGCTTCTAGAAGTTGTTCTATGCTCCTAAACTGCCTCTCATGTAGTGGTTGAAACCATGTAAGGGTTGTGGTTCTAAGGGTTAGACCAAAAGCATTGTACTGCGTGAGTAGGTCCTCAACTTGTTCTGCTCTCAAGACTTGCCTAAATTCTACCACATGGTTGTAAGGGTCTCCAGTGCCATCGAAGTAATTCTTCATGGACTTAACCAGTTGGGTTGGCCTCAGGGTCCTAGTGTGTTCTCTAGGCCTTGGCAAAGGAAAATCATCAACATTTCTTTGGTTTCTTGGGGCTCTAGGTCTCTCAGTTTCTTCTCTATCCATCTCTGTTCTCATCCTTTCTCTTCCCAAGGGGTTGAAAAAGCTTACTTCTGGCCTGGCTCTACTTCTATCCGTATGAGCTCCATGAGCTTGGGAGGTCCCAGATCCTTGGTGACTATAGGAGACATTAGATCTTGGTTGGGGAAAAATAAATTCACCCTTCCAAGTGTAGGCATGTCTACCATGCTCTGTGACCAGGAAGACCCTCTCTGAAGTAGTGTCTAGGTAGGTCACTTTGCCTGGGGAGTCAAGATCTTTGAATTCGTATATTGTCAGCATTCCTACTTCATTAGGCTGGTTAGGCTTATACCTCACAAAAGGCTTCATTAGTCTCTCGGTTTAATTCACGATTCCTAATATGTCTAATTCTCCTATCCATTATAACTTCTAGTTCAAGCTCAAAAGTGGCATCTTCCTTCAACTTAGATTTGTCCTGCAAAACATGATCAACATTAGGAACATACTTTTTAAGTAATCCAACATGGAAGACTTGATGAATTTTCAAAGTGTTAGGTAGGTCAAGTAAATATGCAACATAACCAACTTTCTTTAAGATTTTGAAAGGACCAGCATAACGAGGAGACAATCGACGATCTTTGCCTAAAACTAGATTTGATTTAGAAGGACTCACTTAAAAAAAAAACCAGATCATTTGTTCTAAATTCAAAGGATCTCTTTTTGAGATCATGATATAATTTCTGACATTTCTGTGCATCTTTCATGTTTTTCCTTACCTTATTTAGCTCCAAGTCCATGTTTTCAAGCATTTGTTTGGATATTTCAACCTGATTCTGTGAATTAAAAAGTGAATGCGGCAACAAGCAATTATAACCATACATTGCTTCAAAAGGTGTCATCTTAATAGAGGAATGCCATGCACTATTATATGCATACTCAACCAAAGACAAATATTCAGTCCAATTGTTTTGCTTATCATTCACATACATGCGTAACATATCCTCAAGCACCCTATTAACCCTCTCGGTCTCACCATTGGTTTGAGGATGAAATGCAGTACTCATGCGTAATTCTGTTCCTATGGATTGAAATGTTGCTTTCCAAAAATTAGATGTGAACCTTGCATCCCTATTAGAAATTATATTTTTGTGTATACCATGTAACCTAAAAATTTCTTTTATGAAAGATTTAGCAACATGCAAAGCTGTATCAGTTTTCCTCATGGAAAGAAAATGTGCCATCTTTGTAAGACAATCCACGACAACAAAGATGGTATCATGCCCACTTCTGGTCACATGCAACTTTGTTATGAAATCCATAGAGATGGATTCCCATTTTTGATCAGGCACATCTAATGGTTGTAACATGCCAGGACTCCTTTTAAATTCAGCCTTAACCTGTTGACATTTCAGACATTCTTCCACATACCTCTTAATATCATATTTCATACGGGGCCAGTAATATGAAGCCTTCACTTTTGCATAAGTTCTAGAAAAACCAGGGTGTGCAGAGAAAGGTGCATCATGACAGTAAACAACTCTCCCCAAATAAGTCACTTCCCCATTTGAAAAAAAACATTTACTCATCTTACCATATAGTTTATGCTCTCTTAGTTTTTGTAAAGTCTTCCTGAGATGCAATGCATGTTCATCATCATCCTTAGAATACACAAAAATATCGTCAAGAAAGACTAATATAAATTCATCAAGATATTCATGAAACACATTATTCATCAAACACATAAATGTTGCAGGAGCATTTGTCAATCCAAAAGGCAAAACTGTGAACTCATAATGACCATATCGTGTTCTAAAAGTGGTTTTGGGTATGTCCTCAGACTTTACTCTAATTTGATGATATCCCAATCTTAAGTCAATTTTAGTGAATACTGTGGCACCACTCAATTGACTCAGCAGTTCATCTATGTGTGGTAGTGGATACTTGTTCTTAATGGTTTTCTTGTTCAATCCCCTATAGTTGATACAAAGTCTGTATGAACCATCTTTCTTTTTCTGAAACAAAACAAGTGCTCCCCAAGGTGAAACACTAGGTCTTATCAACTCCTTCTTCAATATATCATCTAGTTTAAGCTTCAATTCTTTCAATTCATCAATATTGAACCTATAAGGTGCTCTAGAATAAGGCTCACTTCCTGGATAAAGGTCTATCACATGGTCAATTTTCCTAGGAGGAGGCATGCTCGGTAGATCATCAGGAAATACATCTGCGTACTCATCTAAAAGTTTTCTAACATATTCAGGTATTTCCTCTTCTTTCTTCTTCTCCTGAAGGTCATGCACATAAACCAAATATGTCTCACAACCCTGTCGAATGCCCCTAATCAACTTTATAGTAGAAATAGGAGAAAAACTTGAATTGCACTTGCCTGCAAGACGATGTTCCTTCCCTTCTATTTTCAAAGTAAGGATCCCGCTTTCACAATCAATCACAACACTGTTATGAACTAACCAGTCCATTCCGATGATTACATCACATTCTCTCATTTCAATTACATGGAAGGTACCCAAAAAATTATGTTCTCCTAACATAAAATCAAGATTCTCATTACAGCCTCGAGTATAGTGTATCCTACCATTAGCCATCTGTACATGTCTTGTAGTCTACATCTCAATATGCAACCCTAAAGCCTCTGCCAACGTAAGTGAAAGGAAACAATTTGTACTACCCAAATCAATCAAGAAACTAACCTTACATGAGGATATGTCCCCCATAATCCTAATCATGGATGCCCTTGAATGAGAAGAAGTTTTCATGCATTGAAGTCTAGGGCTAGAACACTTACCTTGATCATCCGCTTCCTCAATTGTTATGTTTTCTTCTTGTAGATGAGCTATCTTCGCTTGCATAGAACGGTTGATGGCCTTGTTTGGACATTCAAAAGTGCGATGTCCTTGTTCTCCACATCAAAAACAAAGTCCCAACCTTTTAGCCCGCTCCAAGAAATCAGAATTACATTGCCAGTGCACAAGTACGATGATGCAAATTCACCTACATCATCGTCCTCTTCAGGTTCACGTTGTCGTCTAGCTCTACATGCGTTCAATGTGCCCGCACCATTACCACCTCCATGAAGACCTACTTTTCCAAGTCTTTTAAGTCAAACTCTAAAAATACTTTTTAAGAAAAAAAAAACGATTTCTTTGCAAATGAGAAATCGAAGTTCACAAGTTTAATATTTGATGCATACACATCTAATGGTGATGAAAATTAAAAAGACGTGGAGAATAATTGGTATATTCACAATTTCAAGCCTCATTTAGTATGCATTAAGCTTGTTCACTCTATCCTCTCTCCATAGTCACTCTTAAAACTCTAATTCAACCAAAATGAAGTGATTTTCATACTTACCAAGCTAATATGGAAGTCTCTTGAGTTAGATAATTGCTATGTGAATATTTTTGAGTCCTTCATTGCATCAAAACTACCTCATACACTCAGTTAAAGCTTCTTTGTACTGGTCAAGCTATATCATGTAGAAATTTAAGAATTAATGAAACTTTTAGTGAAAAGTTTGACAAAATAGTCACCTTTATGAGCCTGTCTTGCCATTGAAGTTTCTTGCATAACCAATAATCCTCAAATTTCACATCGCGTGCTCCTTCTATCCATCCCATCATCAAAGGTAAAAGTTCCTATTAACAACACCGAGATATTGTCGGTTGTAGACCCATGATCGTGGAAAAAACTCTACATACATTGGGTTCAGATGGTTGAATGTACAATACATAAATTGTGAATTTTAAATAGTTATCTAGTTAGGGGCACATAGACCAAAGGATGAACTAAAAAACATCTAATTGAGAGGTGATATGTCACCAGATGGAAATTATACTATATATTTGCATTTTTATCTGATCTATTTATTCCTTGTAACAACTCTTTACAAGAAGGGTTATTCTAAAGGTTCATGTGAATGATCATGCTATTTAACAAAGAGTTGTGTCTATACAAGTGTGCTTGTAATAATTGAATATTATGAATACTATCTGTCCAAAGTCTATAGAAGCATGTAATTTTTGCATATTGAGTGGAAGGCCTGAGCGAGTACATATCCAAGGAAGAGTAAAAATAGATGAAGGACTTAGCCCACATACTCTATGCAATGCCATGTGGTGTTTATTGATGTAATACAAGTGATATTTGTTTGAGTTCCACAATTAAATCTCTCTTATTGTTTAACATCTTATGTTGACACAGATTATGTAATATAATTATCTAGTACTAATAGCTAGGTGAAGTCTAGTATGGTAATAGTAATCAGTATGTATTGTTGTTAAAATTCTCTTAAGATAGACACATAGTAGTGATTATTGTAGTGAAATCTAAAGTAAGATTAGGATGAAAAAACATAACACTCATTGGATTATTCCAATAACATCCCCTACTCCAAAACCCATAACATCACTGAATTTATCAAACCAAAGTGAGACCATGATGGGATGGAATTGTTTGTTAGAATCCAAGGTGAGTACATCATAAGAAGAAGAAAATCTGCTTGGGAATGTAGTGATCAGATGACCAAGAAAATCGTTGATGGCTACCAATAAAGATACTGTGCATGATACTAAGCTAGAGTTTGGATCCATTGAATTGTTGGAAAGTTGGAGAGCATGATTTATAATGTAAACTGGATTCCAAATATTACAGGGACCAATATAGTGACTTCAATATGGAAATTTTTTTTTTCTTAGAGGAGGAAGTCCTTGTGGGTGAAAAGCAAGGATCAACACATCTTAAAACTAATGGAGAAACCATTGAAATGGATAAAACGGAAGCTATGAATATTATGAAAGGTATCGCTATCATTGTAGAAAACACCACAAACATTCTTTTCATGGCTCAGTTAGCACATACACATGGGTTAACTTTTTTAAAGCTGAATTATACATGTTTGCGTATTTGAGGTCAATTTCTTGGTCCTAGATGCTATCTAAAATGATAAATGAAAATTTCAAGTATTTATGTCCACTTTAGGAGGCGATACAATTAGATAGTTGTTGAATACTCAACCAATCTTTGCAAATTATGAAGCACTAAAAGCAACATTTTTACAAAGGTTCCGAAGAACAAAAAATAAAAAATTGATTGTTTACATAAATGGAAGTCTCATATTTTTTTGGGTAGTATCATTGACACTTGGACATCCTTGAACTCCACGAGAAGTCCAAGGATTGGCCTAGATGCTGGATATCATCATAACACCTTATGCATCTAAATGCATTAGTAGAATGTAAAGTGTTGTGTAGTGATAAATCATATATTTCTTAGTGGATACTATTCCACTTAACTTAGGGTACATCTTTAAACATCTTATCTTTCATGTCTATTAAATGTAGTGCTACCTTGGTGCTAGGGGAAAATGACATTGCTAATCTAGTCCTACACTAATTTCATTTGGCAGATGAGAAGCCCTCCTAAAATTATCTCATATTCCTTTTTGTTCTCAAGATGAAAAATACCCAAGATAGCTTCAAACTCGACACCATGTTGAGTGTTAAACCTTCTAAAATACCTAACTATTGTTCTGTTAGAGTTTTGAGGACTATGAAAGCACACAAATTGGACAATAAAACAAGAAGAATCTTGGAGCACAACACATTGTATTGCTAAGCGAATGTAAAAATTTTACTGATCCATTAGGGTTATAGTCGTATATACAAGCCAAGGAGAAAAACCCTGCTAATGAGTAGAAACGTGTCACCACATAGAGAATGGTTCTCTAAGTATGCAGCAAAGTCTCTTGGTACCATGAGACTTGGTGACTCTTACTAGTGTAACATTGTGGGGATTGGAGATGTGGTTGTGTAGTTCATTGATGATTCAAAATTAACGATGCATAATGTACACCATGTACCTGATTATCATGTAGTTTGTTGTCAGCTGGTCAACTTGATGACCTTGGTTATAAGGTGGTCTTCTATGCTCAGTCATTTTGTATATCAAAGGGATATATGGTTATTGCAAAAGGAAGCAAGGTTGGCTCACTTTATCCTTTATTTGTATCACAGAAAGAACACTTGTTAGCTGTTATTGAATGACCTATGGCTTGCATTTGGCTTGGTTATTTGGGCCATATATCTCGTAGTGGAATGGAAAATCTTTCTCGTTTTGGCTACATACTTGTGTTATCTTTCTCCGATTTTTCATTTTGTGAGCATTGTCAATATGGAAAGCAAACCAAAAATGTGCATAGAATGCACATTGACTCTTCAATTCAAACTTTAGATCTCATTTATACAGATGTGTGTGGTCCTATGCCCACTAGGTCCTTAGGTGGTTCTCTTTAATTTTTCTCTTTCATAGATGATGCTACTATAAGAGTTTGGGTATATCCTATCAAATCGAAGGATGAGGAAGGATGAGGTATTCCCTACTTTTAGAAAATGGCTTGCTTCACTTGAGACTAAAAAAGGAACTAAGCTTAAGGCTTTACGTTCAGATAATGGGGGTGAGTATACCTCACATGAGTTCAGCCTTTTCTGTGAGTCTAGAGGGATTTGTAGAGAGTTTACAACTCCTTATACCCTAGTACAGAATGATGTAGCTGAAAGATAAATAGAACTATTCAAGATAGAGTAGTTTCTATGTTGCATCATGCAAATATCTCACAAGGCTTTTGGGTAGAAGTAATATTGACTGCAGTTCATGTGATTAACCTTTCACCTAGTACTGCCACAGGTCTAGAAGTGGCACAAGATTTATGGACAGGGAAGCCACCATATTATGATCATCTTCGAGTTTTTGGGTGTGAAGCATATGTTCATATACCCAAGAGTCTTAGACAAAAGTTGGAACATAATTCAAAGAAATGCATTTTTCTTGGATATGGTTGAGAAGGACAATTCGGATATTGCTTATGGGATCTTGAAACACGGCCAATGATTAGAAGTAGTGATGTCATTTTTGATGAGTCTAAGATGCATAAATAGCCCATTAAGGAGGTTGAAGTGAGAAGAGTGATGTTTGAGGATACTAGTTCTCTAGCTAGCATGCATAAAAATGCAGCACATAGGGACAGTCAAGAGAGTGTCCGATCAGATAAGTCTGCACATGTTCCTATTCAACACCCATTGAGACACTCTACATGTGTCTCACATCCACTTGATAGATATGTTCTAGGTTTAGATTTTGTTATGCTAACACATGCCGGTGAGCCCTCTTGTTACAAAGAGGCTATGCAGATAGAGGATTATGTCAAGTGGGAGCATGCCATGAAGAGTGAGTTGGATTCTATTCACAAGAATGGTACTTGGGATTTAGTACCTTTGCCAAATGGCAGGAAATCTTTACCATGTAAATGGGTATGTAATCTGAAATTCACATCAGATAGTGCTTCTCCAAGGTATAAAGCACGAGTTGTTGCAAAGGGTTTTAAGCAACAACATGGTGTTGTTTTCGAGGAAATCTTCTCTCCAGTGGTCAAGATGACTACCCTCCGCATGTTGCTTGGATTCCTTGAAATGGAGGACTTAGAGGTGTTGATGACATGATTGGTCCTACTTCATCTACATTTGTATCCGCATGAGTGCATCTCCATTTTGTATCCAGGAGGCACTCCATTTCTAGTCTATTTACATTTTATATTGTATTTCCTTTGTATTTGGGTACCTTGCCATGTGCTTCTACTAGTTGTATTCATTCTCCTTTCAGGAGACTTATCCCACATATGATGTACTTTTGAGAGCCCCTCCCAAATCTATATAAGGAGGGCCTCTCCCCTCATTTGTACTTGGTTAGAAGCTTGAGGAGCCTACTCCATGCTCTTGGCAAGCTCATTTCTAATCCACATGAGTTTACCCATTTCATGGTCTACTCATTTTGTGTCTCACACATTCTTTGTTTTGTGAGAGTACTTTACTTTTCATTTTTCTTCCGTGTGCGTACTCTCTACATGGTATCAGAGCGCTAGGTGGAGGTCTTGGTGGTGCGTTTGGTGGTGATTTTGGTGGTGGTGGTGCTTTTGCTTTGGTGGTGTGTTTTCTCCTCATTAAGAGAAGCCATTTGCCATCAATGTTTGGGATTCATCTTACCCATTTGCCCACCCTCCCACCCTTTATTTTATCATTTTGTAACCTTTTCACCTTGTTTTGCCCACCCACCCACCCTCTTTGTGTGAAGAGATCATGGTTTATTCCATCTATGTAGTCATATTCATCCATTTAGTGATGAATCTCTATTTTAAAGCATGTATAAACACTTTCATGGCATTTAGAGGCAGTCCCTTCGTTTTGACACTTTGATGAAGTGATTCATCTCACAGTTAGTGTTTCTCAACACTGTTTTGATCGGTCATCTTAGGACATATCGTCTGTATTTGATTTCAATTCTTCAAGGGACTTTGTGCCTACACATACTGTCACTTGTGTGTTTGCGCCTGGTCACAAGCTCTAATAGTGCCACGACACCACTGCCATTACTGTCACTTCCTTCTAACAATGCTGGTCCTCTAGTTACTACTGTTGCATGCTTCCCTGTAGCATCATTCTCCTCAACTTCTCGTAAACGAGACACTAACTTCTTATTCTCAAATGTGAAGTACATAGGATAAGAACCAGCTGATCCATTTGCACTACCATGGCTTGAGAATCTGGAAGGAAGAAGCAGCAGGAGACCACCAAGAATTTGCTTCTTCTGTATCAGATCCTTCAAAATGGCGATGCTAGCCCTGTCGACTGGAACTATAATCACGGAGCAGGAGAGATCTGATGCTTGGCTGGAGTTGGAGAAGAGCAGAAGAGAGGAGGCATGATGATTGAGGGCAGCCCGACGACAGCCGAAAGGAATGATCTCCAACATTGACAACCGTACCTAAGTTGGGTTTCAAAGAGTCCCAGTCTTTTTCGTTTATCGTCTGCACTATGAGCGCTTGAAACGCTACTTCTTCTCTGGAAACTCTGCCCTTGCCGCAAACATCAACGAGCACAGAAGGGTCTATATTCAAGTCGCAGAACGTGCCTTATCATTTTTGCCTTACTCCTCATTGTCGCCTGAGTCATGCAGTAAGCGAACCTGGCCTGCACGCCAATACTCCCAGGCTCTGACACATCTCTTGCCGCTAATACTCCTAGGGTCTGATGCATGTCTTGCCACCAATACTCTAGATCTCTGTGAGAAAACAGAGCGAGAGGACTGACAACTGTGCCTGACAACGTTGAAGGAAAGTGCTAATTGTAGTTTCCTGGCAAATCGGGGGCAGAAGGATCTTGAATCAATTAACTCCAACCTTTTGCATTTTCGACTTCTATTTTTAGTGCAGATTGCCAAAAGCAATAGATTTCATCCTCTGCTAATGTATTCTATGCAGAGTTGTAGGATCCTTCGACATCCTTCATGATGTCAAAGCTGTGATCATGCGCATATGAGAATAGGCACGACCATCGATGATGGGTCCATTGCACTTTGACTAGTAATCTAATGTCCATAATGCTCTCACCTGACGAAAAAGTGCAACAAGCTATCTCTCTATAATTTCTGGAAGTTCTCACACTATTTTTGCAGGAGTCCGTCTACCTGTCATATTCATTAGATTGTTTGGCATGCCAGCTGCTGCACATAAATTCGATCTCACCATGCTATTCTGCCCATTTCTCATTGTCAATGATGAGTCGGGTCTCATTGAGAGCATAGATCCATTAGGCGGCTCCATTTCTAGTCTATTTCCATTTTATATTGTATTTCCTTTGTATTTGGGTACCTTGCCATGTGCTTCTACCAGTTGTATTCAGTCTCCTTTCAGGAGACTTATTCCATATATGATGTACTTTTGAGAGCCTGGCCCAAATTTTTATAAGGAGGGCCTCTCCCCTCATTTGCACTTGTTTAGAAGCTTGAGGAGCCTACCCCATGCTCTTGGAAATCTCATTTCTAATCCACATGAGTTTACCCATTTCATGGCCTACTCATTTTGTGACTCACACAATCTTTGTTTTGTGAGAGTACTTTACTTTTCATTTTTCTTCCGTGTGCGTACTCTCTACAAGATCTAGTCCAAATGGACGTGAAAACTGTTTTCTTGCATGGGGATCTTATAGATGAGATCTATATGGAACAACGAGAGGGTTATGTAGTTCCTAGCAAGGAAAGTCTAGTTTATAAGCTCAAGAAGAGCTTGTATGGACTTAAATAGTACCCTTGACAATGGTACCCAAATTTTGATGCTTTTATGAAGTCTTAAGGCTATTCTCAAAGCAATGAGGATCATTATCTCTACACAAAGAGATGCTCAGATGGTATCTTTATATGCTTGATATTTTATGTTGATGATATGTTGATTGTTGGGAAGTCCTCTTATGACTTGTCGATTCTAAAAAAGAAGTTGAGTTAGACATTTGATATGAAGGATTTGGGGGATGCCAAACATATACTTGGCATGCACATTACTCGTGATAGGAGTAAAAGATGCATATACTTGTCTCAAAGTGAGTACATATCCTAAGTACTTCACATGTTCAATATACAGGGTTGAAAGGCATTGAGTACACCTTTACCCACATATGTGAATTGAGCAAGGATGATTGCCCCAAATCAGATGAGGAAAAGGAACTCATGACCAAAATTCCCTATCAATCTACTATTGATAGTCTCATGTATGCTATGGTAGCTACAATACCAGACATTGCATTTGCACTGGGAGTTGTGAGCAGAGATATGTCTAATCTTGGCAAGAAACGTTGGGAAGCAGTCAAGATGATTTTGAGATATCTGAGTGGCACTAAGGACAAGTGTTTATGCTTAGGCAGAGGGAAAGCATCATTTATTGGTTACACAGATTCCGACTATGTTGGTTGTGTAGACAATCGTAAGTCTACATCAAGGTACTTTTTTCATTATGTTAGAGGTGCTATCTCTTGGAGATCTTGTCTTCAAGAATGTACATCTATTTCCACCACAAAAGCAGAGTATGTTGCAGCAAGTGAGGCATGTAAGGAAGCATTGTGGCTTTCTCATCTTGCTTGTGATATGGGTTTACCTCAGCATGTACCTTGTTTGTTCAGTGATAGTTAGAGTGCCATTGCTTTGGCTAAGAATCTAGTCTATCATGCAAAGACCAAGCACACTGAGGTGAGGTATCACTTCATTAGAGATTGCTTAGCCATTGAGCGCATTATTCTTGAGAAGGTTCACACTCAAGATAATAGATGCATTGGCTAAAGCTCTACCACATGATAGCTTTCGGCACTATTGTCACTTGATGAGGGTTACTTGATTCATGATCTTACGCAGTCACTTATATATTGTGTAACATGCCAATCAGGTTGGAGGTATAGTTTGTATACTTACACTCAGGTATTCTTTATCATTCTTTAATTTTTCTCCCATATTTACTTTGGCCATGTTGGCCTTTAGTGGGAGATTGTTACTGTTAGTGTCCATGTGAAAGGCCAAATGGCCACCAGACACTTCTTTGTATATGTTCTTTAATAAAACATATAGTGGCATGGTTAGTCATAGACTTTAAGTTCGACCGCATTTGTAAGACCTAAGAAGTCTATCTTTATGTTCCTTGCGTACTATGTTTTTTTTTCTGCATATTCTACAGAATTTGTGCGGAGTACTGTGTGCGGCCTTAGGAGCTCGGTTTTCTACTCCGAGGATATTTTCGTGGAGCTCTCAAGAAGGAGAGTGCACTATGGTGCATCAACATCAAATTACTTCATCTAAACATGGTCAACATACTTAGTTTTGGGTGTAGAGATCTCTACAATAACAATTATAGCCTCTTTCTTCTTTGCATCTTCTATAAATAGCTTAGGGGAGCTCTTAATGGCATGATCATTTGCCTTAAAATAATTGCAATTTTTGTGGTTACTTTTCATCTTTATCTTTCCTATTTGACCATTCAACATAAATAAATTTTTGCTTATTATTAGCGGAGATCCATTTAACTCTACCCTTTGAATTAGCTAAGAAATGTTGATGTGCAACACACTTGATTACCTATTCTATCTAGATTGATCTTTGTACAAGAAAACGAAGACCAATTCGTCAAAATTTAAGGCATTTGGATACACACTTCGGACTGCCAGGGAATTTTTTCTCCCTCTTTAGGAGATTTTCTTCTTGACTTGTATATATGTTTATAACCCTAATGGGTTACTAATCTCTGTACATTCACTTGGTAATGCATTCAATATTGTGTCTTGTAATCCAAGCTTCTTCTTCTTCCTTGTGCTATTTGTGTTCTTTCGCATACCTCAAACTCCATAAATTGGTATTAGAGTAGGTTGCTACTTGATCTAGGGCATCATCAACAACTCTCTAGTCATAGTCTCAGAATCACATGGAACTTAGTGAGCATACTGAGAACGATTATGAGTTCAAAAGATCTTCACACTATCACATCCAAATTTTGACCAAAGCTCGTTTCTGCTTCTAAATGCAATATCACAGTGCTTGTGTAGGCAATTTTTTCTTTTTGTGCCAAGCACATAAACAAGTTTCCGTTTGCCACTACAAGTGCCTCAAAGTCTGATGCACGTTTAGCATAGCTTGACAGGGTGGTTTTGTTCAACTTTTTGAGATGCACTCATAACTCTACATTAGGGTATTTTAGTCAGTGGCCATGGTTGAAAGCAATGATGCATTCTATCTAGTGGATGTTGAGGACAAGTTGGATGGTACTAACTATCCTTTATGGGCATATATGATGCTCATGTATTAGTAGAAAAAGGGCTATGGAATATTGTGTAGGGTATCGAGGAATGCCCTACTATACCTGCAAATACAGTTATTAAAGGTGATGCATATGGTATTGAAGCTAATGGTATTTAGATTCTTGTTCATGCTACAGTTCCTGCTACACCTTTTGTAGAGAAAATTTGATGGGATGGCAAAGATGATTAGGCACATGCATTGATAGTTTTTTCTATCAAAGATGCCATTATTCTTTAGATTCACTCTTGCAAAATAGCAAAGGATGCTTGGGATACTCTTACCACTTTATTCCAGGGAAGAAATGAGGCTCGTGTTGCTTACCTTGGAGAATAGTTGGAGAGTGAGCATATGAATGAAGGAGATTCTATGGATAACTTTTTGACAAAGATCAAAGATTTGAAGAAGTAGTTGATTTCTACTAATGAAGCCTTGCAGATAGTTAACTTGTGCAGACAATCCTTAATGGTCTTATAGATTCATATCAGAGTTTTGCTTCTACAATTGAGGATTCATTGGAAAGATAATTGTGTTTATTTTATGCATAAAAAATATGGTACATTTGATGTAGTAGATTGTGAGAAATAGTAAATTTAAGGTCTCAGGATCTATCTTTGCACATCTCTAAAAAGTGGGGACTACCATCAATCATATTCAAGCTTTTAATTATCACATAGGTTGATGATAATTCCATATCATGTGCATTTTAGCTACCCAAACCTATGTGTGACCTTCCTCTAAGAGGAATTTGATCAATTGCGATTAAGGCTAGCTGTACTGAACTTTTGAAGTTTTATGATCAACCCAAAATAGCAAGTTTTCTTGACTAGTCATTGTGCAAAATTATCTATCTTGCATCAATCATTTCTCATTGATGATCCAAAGTACATAGTGGATTTTATTGCACCAAACACAAGCCTATACGGTGTATTTGACTCTCAAAGAGTGCAAGGGTTGGTTGTGCGCTAGTTGGCTAGACCAAACTTCAACACTTAGAACCTACGATTTCTACTGCTTTCAAGATTCTCCAAATACTGATAATAGCGTCAAAACTACATCAAGATGGGTGATGGCTTTCCCTGAATGGTTGAGAAGCTTGATAAGAATAGCTATGCTGCTTGGCAACTGAGAATGGAAGCTTACTTGCAAGGTAGAAGTCTCTGTGGAATTGTAGCAAGTGATGAAGTTATGCCTACTCCAAGATCCACAGGAGGACCTACACAAGAGGAGATAGAGAACCTCACACTTTGGTGTGCAAGAGATGCTCAATCCAAGTCATACATCTTAAAATCTATCTTTGATTTCTTTCTACCATATATTAGAGGATGCAAAACATCTCAAGGGACTTGGGATGCACTAGAGACATTTTTTTTGCTTACACCAAAGCGAGAAAGGACCACCTATGGAATGAGTTCAACCAAATGAAGAGGAAACCAAAGAAAACTATTATATAGTAGGGCAAACATTCTGAGTAAGGTTCTTTATGTACCTGCTATCACTCAAAACCTAAATACTACAGGCTAAATAGTTGAAAAAGGCAAGTTAGGTTCACCCAACATGGGGCTTTTGTGAAAGACCCATTTGAATGCTTCAAGAAGATAGCCACAGATGAGAAACGTGGTAGAATCTTTATTTTTGAAGTAGGAGAAACTAGGAACATAACTCTATTCAACTTTGGGTCTCAAACCCTAAGTGAGCTTGAAGTGTGGCATAAGAGACTTGCTCATGTGAATGAAAGAACCTTCAATTATATGTGCAAGGGTCAAAGTGTTCTAGGGCTACCAAACATAATAAAGCAACACATGAGCAACATGTGTGATGCTTGACAGATGGGAAGACACAAAGACAACCTTTCAACCACAAGGGCTACATCCACAACAATCTTTGGAGTTAATACACATTGATGTGTGGGACCAAGTCAAGAATCCTCATTAGCAAGATCAAGGTACTTAGCAAGATCAAGGTACTATGTATCTTTTGTTGATGATCCTAGTAGATGGACCATTCTGTACTTTATAAAGAATAAAAGTGGTGTTTGAATGCTTCAAAAAGTATCTAGAAAATATGGAAAATCACACAAATAGATAGTTGAAGAAGCTCATATCTAATGGAGCGAGGGAATACTTCTCCAAAGATGATGATGAATATTGGCAAGATAAAGGGATCAAAGGGAAGTGAATCGGACAAAGTGTCCATCATGATGGACAACCTATCCATCGTGATAGATAGCCTCACATGATAGATAGACTTTCAACAGCGAACTTGTGCATCACGATTGATAGACCTTATGATTGATAACATCCATCACCATTTTAGCCCATCATGATAGATACCCATCCATCATGATTGATAACAATCCATCATGGTAGATAGCCTCTGATGGATTTATCCATCGTGATTGACATACCATGATAGACAAATCTGTCCATCACGATTGATAGCCTAGTTGATTGTGATAGACATACAAAATTGGCCAAAATCTAGGATTTTTTAATATATGCTAATTGTGATCTAAAATTTGGCATCTTTTAAGGCATTAGGAGTCCTCAGACAAAGAGTGAAAGTTGGCTTGCATTCTAATCATGCTTGGGAAGCTTACTTCCAAGGCATTGGAGCACTCATCAAAGCAATAGACTCGAGGTTGGAAGAACACTAAATCCCCTCAGTCAATTCTTTAGCTCAAGCTAAGTACAATTAGTGGTATTGATTAATTAGGGCTATGTTAGTCATGACACAAGTACAAGAACCCTAATTAATCAAGTTCAAGTGTAAGATAGAATATTGTTGTAGAAAAACCTAACGGAAAAGAATGCACTAATTGATTGATCTCACATCAAGTTGTGATAAAAACTCAAGTATTCCTAACGATGCTTTTTACCAGACAAGAGTGAACAAGAGAAATTCATGAAGAACAAGTAATTGTTACAAAAAAGCATTGAAACATGAATGTACTTGGGAAACATTGGGTTAATTGGATAGGCATATGAACTTTAGATCATGTAGACACTTAGTTTGTAGTCAAAGCATTAGATCCTCTGAGGCTAGTGCCAATCACATAGCTAGATTGTGGGACCATCAACTCAATGATTATGCCTACATGGTAAGTTCAGAGACTAGTGAGACACAATACCTGATCTCTAATCCATAGCTTCAAGCAAACACCCCAAGAGATGGTTAAGCTAGCAAGAAGAAGATTTAGACAATATCTGAAGAGATGTCCTATCCCAGAGTTACCCACACTAGCCAAGCAAGTGGCACTATTTTTGTGGATGGTCTCTGAAGTTCCAAATTGAGATCTTATGTCTAGCTAAAAGAGCCTATAGCCATAGAGCAGTGTGTTTGTATGTGCATAGATATTGAAGATAAACTAGGAGACAAATTAGAGCTCTCAAAGATCTATAAAGATTTAGACACTACCACAAGCTTCACTTCCAAGCCATCTACATTGATTGATGATTTAGTGAAGAAAGTAGCCCAAAAATTAGGAGTCTCTAGCAATCATACCCCTAGGATGGTCTCAGTTAAGTGATGCTATAAGTGTGTACGAGACCATATGGTTAATGTTTGTCCAATTATGGCTCAACCCCAAGGAAACCCTACTAGCCAATATTGCATGATAGAAAGGAGATACACTAACCACACCACACATGATTGCCCTTACAACAAGCAGGTGGTTAGGAAGAACTATCCATAGCCATATCAACAAAAACAAAGATATCAGAATCACTACCAACCACAAGAGTACTTTAGATCCCAACAACCTTACCAGCCATAACACCAAACTCAGCAAAGACCCCAACCAATGTTGGATCAAGAAACTCCATCCCCAACCAATGTTATCCGAGTCAAGTATGCATCCGTAG
This sequence comes from Ceratopteris richardii, assembly GCA_020310875.1. Lineage (NCBI taxonomy): Eukaryota > Viridiplantae > Streptophyta > Polypodiopsida > Polypodiales > Pteridaceae > Ceratopteris > Ceratopteris richardii. Next base: position 67,800,791 of record CM035444.1, read on the forward strand.
AAGAAAACTTGAAGAGAGCCTTTGTGCCAACACCTGATCTCAAAAACTGATCCAAATGCTCATAGCTTCGACTCAATGCATGTAGACAACCCACCACCTCACTACATGGATTCACCAGAGCATAATGAGATTTACCCATGTGAAGTCCTTGGTGAACTAAGTTGGTAGCCAGAACTTATTGGAATGTGTACACAAACCCTAGCCCTAGGCCCCAACCAAGACAATCGAGACCCCAAGGACCTAGAGAGACATGCTATAGATGCGAGGGAGATCACTTCATTCATGATTGTCCAATCCCTGCACCAGCACTACCCTTGTCAGTGACAATTCAAGGCTTATGTCCAGATTGTGATAAGGAACATCTCTTAAGGCATTGCCCAAAGAACCCAACCAATGCACATAAAATTACACCAATCAACATTATTGGCTTAGTTTTAGACTCTAGTAGAAGTACAATCACGACAGCCATAGTGCAAGTAGTAATTAGAGCTCAAGCCCTACAACAGAATCAAGGCACATGTCAAGAGAAGCCTAGACAACACTGAGACTGAGAGCACAACAAAGAAGAGGAAAAGAGCTTGGAAAGGTGGTCAAGAGTGGATGAAAAGACAATGGACAAGGAAGATGAGTGAACTTGAAGAAAGCTTAAAGGAAACTAAAGTGAAACTTATAGAAATCGCATCTTAGACACACCCTCACACATCACTGCCATCACCATCACCTAACACTAATCACCCCCACATAACCCCACCACTACCTAGAGCAAGATCAACCTTGGCAGATCCTACTCTGGAAGACTTAGACATGATGCTTAAAGCATATCGGGAATCCAAGAAGGTCCAAATGTGATATGACATGACAAGTGTTATCCTAGAGCTGACTTAGAGATTGAAAGAGCTAAACTGTGTGCCAAAATGGTAGAACTGGCTCCAACTATGTTCGAGGCCATCTGTTTATTCAACTGTACTAACTCAGCCAAGGCACAAGTACACTTTGATGGATTGCAAGAAAAATTAGAGAACATAATAGCCAAATAGAGAATTCAACTACAGTGCAGGTAAGTAATGCTAGAAGTGAAGGGATAGGCCTTCCCTCAAAGGAAGCCTATGCTCCTAAGTCCATTAATTCTGGAATCCCTTCTTGAGTGCATCAACACTCACAAAAATTCTAAGAGAGATTCAAGAAGAGAAATGGGCCAAGGAGAGTGAGAATCCTCCCCCCATTGAGCTAGAAGATGATCTTCATGATCAATTTCCACTAGAAATTCCCTCTATTTATGGAGAACTAGAAGAGGCACACACTAACGAATGATTAGACTTTGAATCCAACTCACTGTAGGAATTTCCTCATTTCATAAGCCAATGGGAGGCTAAGTCTATCCATAGACAACACCCATTGCCATGGTAAGAAATGAAAACTCAGTCTTACCTAGGAATACAAATGTAGTGAAGAACACTAAAGTGTTGTGCAATCTCACTTTAGGGGAGATACTCAAAGTTAAGCCAAAATTGTGGAGACAGGTAGCCAATCAAGTCCCAAAAGTCACTAAAACTCATTCCCAGATAGGGGTAAGCGGGCACTCAAGCCAATAAGAATGAAATTGCAAATGGAAAATGGCCACATTGAGAAGCCTTTATGATTTTTAGAAGGAATAACAACCACTACATATGGTCTAGAGCTTGAGCATGCTTTCACTATATGTGAATTTGTCAAGAGCCATACATCTGAGATGATCTTAGGGAGACCAATCATGAGACAATTACAGATAGTACAAGATTGGGGGACCAATTCCTTGTACTTGCAACATTAAGGAGTCACCACTAAGGTCAATATTAAGGACTACTCACATAGAGATGTATCCCCCTTATAGTGGGATCCCATCCATAGATCCTCAGATGACACAGATTCAGTTCACTCCATAGGAGCAGGATCCTCTTGGATGCAGGAAGACACCCACTTATGGATGTGCAAAGTTGCAATTGAAGAAGAGGAAAGAATTGCTGCACAAGAAGTAGGTACAAAGAAGCGGGCCAAAAATTAGTTCAAGACCCAACCTATGCACCTATGATTTTTCCTGATGAAGAATTCCAACCTCACATTGGTCAAAAATTCTAAACACAATGGATGTAGCTGTGAATGAAGGACAATGGAACCCAACTACGATGAAGATGACTATGACATGTTAGTTTTCACGGTAGAACCAACCATGTATGAGTTGGTTATTGAAGAGTGCAAACCTCATATGAGAGAATCCAAGGAGGAGAGTGACGACAACAAAGAATCTATCCTCATGGATCCTTTTTATGCTTAAGAAAAGGAGTACCTCTATTTGATAGAAGCCAAAACTTAGGAGGAGGAAAGATCAAAACCAGTAGAAACATTGACATTTACTAAGAAAAAGAAAGGAAGAGAGAAACATGTAACCAAGCTAGTAAAAGAACAGGCCCTCTTCGAAGTCCCAGAGAACTTCAAGAAATATGAAATAGAAGATCGAGAGGTCATGATCAGGATGCATGATAGAGAAGCACTCACGAGAGTGACATATGATAACAAAGAGAAGAGTAAGAAAATTGTTGTAACTATAGAAAGAGGGTAAGGAATGATGCATGTACATAGGAAAGGATTTGACTGAAGAAGAAGAAAAAGAATTGGTTTCATTGTTAAGAGAATATAGAGATGTGTTTGCATGGAGTTAGAAAGACTTGAAAGGAGTAGACTAGATATCTGCACACATAGAATTCCCATGTCTTTAGATGCCAAGCCAAGGAAGCAAAAACCATACACTTATAATGATAATTATGCAACAAAGATAAAAGAGGAGATAGATTGTCTGATAGAAGCTGGATTTATATATGAAATTGAGCATACCAAATGGTATCCCCCATTGTAGTAGTGCCTAAAAGGAATGGAACTACGAGAGTACATTAACTTGAAGAAAGTTAATGTTGCCACCATCAAGGATAGCTATTGACTTCCTATCACTGAACACTTGTTAGAATGAGTAGCAGGCAAGGAAGTCTACAACTTCCTTGATGGGTTTTCGGGCTACAATCAAGCGGCCAATGCCCCAAGAGATCAACACAAAATGGCATTTTCCATAGAATGGGGCATATTTGTATTTCATGTGATGCCTTTTGGGCTTACAAATGCACCTGGTATCTTTCAAAAGCCAATGTGTCACATATTCAAAGAGTTCCTACAAAAGAATTTACAGGTCTATGTTGATGATCTATGTGCACATTCCAATATTAGGCAAACACACATCCCTGAGCTGAAATCAATCTTTGAAAAATGTAGAGAATATCAAGTTTGTTTTTTGAACCCGAAAAAAATATTTTTATGGTCATGCAAGGCACAATTCTAGAAAACATAGTATAAAAGAGTGGAATCTCAATGGATGAGGACAAAGTTAGGGCCATTGTTGAACTACCTAGACCAAAGAATGTAAAGGAAGTACAAGCCTTCATTGGGCATTGTGGCTATTATCGACGTTTTATCCATATGTATCCAATCATTGCTAAGCCTCTCTACAACCTTTTGACTAATTTCAAGTGGATGGATGAGTGTGAAAACTCTTTCAATGAACTCAAGCGATGATCGTGTTCAACACGAATCTTGACTACACCAGATTGGAATAAGACATTCCATGTTCATGTGGATGTTGGGAAAGATGGATGGACACTCCAAGAAATGAGTAGGTACTACCAAATCATGCTTTGTACCAGCCCTTTGTAGCTTCAGAGTTGAGTTGTGGGCCCTCTTAGATTTCCAAAGACACTATACAAGTGCCTATGTAATTTCGAATGATATAAGAAAAGATTGAATCAAAACACACTACTTCAAGGTTGAAGGTTCAATGAAAACCTTCTATTTTTTTATCACACACCTGCTGCTTGTTATGCTCAGTGGCACCAGTACAGTAGGAATTAGAAAAATTCCTTTTAAAGGTATCTAATTAGCTTATTAAGATAATGATTCCAAGTGAAATTACTTGAAAGGATGCGTTATACACAGAGCAATCAATTTAGCAAATGAATCATTACCCCCGATTTTTTAGGACCTCTGTAGAGTTTGATGAGTGAGTGCTTTGACATGCTTTCCTCCAAATTGGCTGAATATAATTCCTTCACAATTTGTGAGCATGTAGATAACTTGGAGCTGATTCCAAAAAATCTATAGATATTTGAAAATTGTGGAGAAAGGACTGAGATATGAGCAGTACAAGTTGAGAGTTATGAATGACTATGACAGAGAGATCATTGATGAACAATGTAGATCTATTTTATTAATGAAAAATGTTGTTCAAGATCATAGGCTTGGCAATCATAACCTAATGATCGTGAGTAGTGTAGCCTACAATGTAGACGTCACACTCTTACAAAATGGCAATGGAAAGTGTTACAATCAAATTTGAATTTGAATTCATATTTTGGCTCTCTCTAAAAGTAATCCTTCAATCTAGGAAATATTCCCTCAATGAAGTAGTTACTTTTCTATCTAAGAAGTCCATGAGTTTTTGGTAGGTGATTACAATATTCCCTCAAGTCAAAAAACGACTTTTAAAAATGGTAAAAATAAAATATCTTCCTAGAAATGGTTTCCATGGAGCTTCATATGTTCATGAACCTCAAGCCAAATGTGTGGGCTTGAACTTTGCACACCAACAACTCCCCCTCAAGCCAAACATTTTGGCTTTGTCTTCATCTTTCAATCTTCAAGAATGTCCTACAATCCAATCATTGACTTAAACCTGCAAAGTTTTGTTCCATCCAATGCTTTAGTCAATAAGTCTGCACAGTGCATATTGGTTGACACATATACCAAATGAATCTCCTTGCTCAATAGCTTCTCTCTCACATAATGATAGTGGACCTCTATAGGCTTGGTCCTAGCATGATAAATCCATATGGCCTATTGAGTAGGATTGGCCAATCCTCTATACTCTGCCTCTGTAGAAGATAAAGCAACAGTAGGTTGCTTCTTTGAAGACCATGATATAGGTTTGTTACTTGCAGAAGATAGGTATCCTAAGGTACTTCTTCTATCATCTTTGCATCTTGCCCAATCAACATCTGAATATATCTTGATGTCCAAGTGTGAGGTATAAGGAAAATACAATCCTTGATTTTGAGTGCCTTTAAGGTACTTCAAAATCCTTTTTACAACATCCAATTGAGGTATCCTAGGTTTGTGCATAAACTGACTTAGAACACTTACTCCATAAGCAATATCAATCTTGATTAATGTAGCATAGTTCAAGATTCCCACTATGCTTTGGTAACCTGCAATATTCTCAAGCACATCACCTTCATGAGCACTTAACTTTTGGTTTACCTCCATTGGAGTACTTGCAACTTTGGCATCCTGCAAATGAAACTTTTTCAACATGTCCTGTATATACTTCCTCTGAGTTATATAAATTCCAGAGTTAGTCTAGACTAACTCAAGTCCAAGAAAATATTTTAGTGATCCAAGGTCACTAATCTTGAACTCGTGCATCATTTGATTCTTAATCTGTTTGATGCCATTGGCATCATTACCTGTGAGTATGATGTCATCAACGTATACACATATGTATATTACCTTTGAACCACTTCTTTTGATGAACAATGAAGTATCTGCTTTACTCATGATAAAGCCTTGATCTTGAAGATATGTAGTCAGTCTATGGTTCCATGCCCTAGGTGTCTGCTTCAATCCATAAAGAGCTTTGTTCAATTTACATACATATGTTACCTTGCTTGGATCCTCATAACCAGGAGGTTGAGACATGTACACCTTCTCTGAAATCCAGCCATTCAGAAATGCATTTTTTACATCTGATTGATACATGTTCCAATTCTTTGATGCAGCCACACTTACCAATACCCTGATGGTTGGCATCTTGGCCACAAGTGAGAAGGTTTCTTCATAATCAACTCCTTGGGTTTGTGCAAAACCCTTAGCCACAAGTCTAGCTTTGTACCTGCTTATTGATCCATCGGAATTCCTTTTGATCTTATAGATCCATCTACAACCAATTACCTTCATAGACTCCTTCTTTGGCACTAGTTTCCAAGTATCATTCTCCTTGAGTGCTTCTATTTCCTCATCCATAGCTTCCTTCCATTTTGTCTTGGTCTTTGCTTCTTCATATGATGATGGCTCTTCAAATGACAAGTCTTTTGCAAGATAAACAGAGTGTTTAGTAACCAAGGAAGTGTCATACCCATATCTGATTGGTTTCCTTCTCTCCCTTTGTGATATTCTAATTGCTTGGTTGGATGATTCTAGTATATCCTCCAACTTCTTCATCTTGATTTTGCCTTTGGACTTCCATGCCTTGAACTCTTCTAGGTTGATGATGTCCTCATCATCTGAATTGATATCTCCATTCTGAGTAGGCTCCTCCTTAGTGAGGCTTGGAAATTCCTCTTCCAAGTCATAAGGTAGTTTTACTTTCTTGCATTCATTATCAAACCAAGAGTCATTCTCATCAAAGACAATATCTCTACTGACCATGAATCCTTTGTTTGAAGGGTTGTAGAACCTGTATCCTTTTTTATTCAAGTCATACCGTGTGAAAATACACTTCTCTGCCTTAGGGTCTAGCTTACCTCTTATCTGAGAAGGGATATGCACATATGCTACACATCCAAAAATCCTGCAATGATCAAGTGAAGGTCTTCTGCCATGCCATGCTTCATATGGGGTCATCCCATCAAGAGATTTTGATGGCAACCTGTTTACAAGATAAGTGACAATAGATACACTCTTAGCCCAGAGGTAGTTAGGTAATTTTTTCTCATTTAACATAGGCCTAGCTATTTCAACAATTAATCTATTTCTCCTCTCTGCCACCCCATTTTGCTCATGGGTATATCTTGTTGTGATTTCTCTCTTGATTCCTCTATCATGCAAGAATGCATCAAACTCATTTGAGAAGTACTCACCTCCTCCATCTGACCTTAGCCTCTTTAGGTTTCTCCCTGTTTGGTTTTCAACAAGTGCAAGATACTTTTTAAAGCAACTCAATACTTCATCTTTGAGCTTCATAAAGTATAATACAGTCCATCTATTGTAATCATCAATGAAAGATACATAATACCTTAATCCAAAGATTGAGGGATCCTTAATTGGTCCCCATACATATGTATGGACAAGCTCTAGGTAGTCTTCATGTATATAGCCTTTTCTTGAGAAAGGTAACCTATGAGATTTTCCAAACTAACAAGCACCACATTTATAAATCATGTGTTTCTTGGATACATTAGGTATCCGAAGCACACATTGGTCTCTACATATTTTTTTAATGTTCTTTCATCAACATGCCCTAATCTCTTGTGCCAGATTTCAAGCTCTGAAAGTGTTTGGTCTTTGTAGCTATAAAGTGCAATATTCCTTGTATCTTCAAGTTCAAAAGTGAATAATCTACATGTCTTTTCTCCTTTGGCAATTCTATTGATTCCTTGCTGGGGATCCTCCACAAATGCTCCATATTGGTTGAACCGGACTTGCAAACCCTTTTCCACAATTTGTCCTACACTCATCAAATTCTTGGTAATTGTATGTACATATAAAACCCTGCTTAAGAGATTCTTGTTACCATCTGATGTCTTAACATTTCCTACTTTAATCATTGAGTGCTTGGTGTCATCACTTGTTTGTACCTGATGCTTACCTTTGGTTTGTCAAGGTGAGAGACAAGAGCTACATTGCCTGTCACATGGTTTGAGCATCCTGAATCAATGTAGAAGAGATTGTCATCATTTATACATGGTTTTGAAGTCATGTTCATAATCAGAAGAGAATCTTCTTGCTCCTCTGTGTAGTTGTTGTAATCCTTCCTTGATTTGTAGCCTCCTTGGTAGTTGCTATTGTAGTTTTTGTTGTATGCTTGATGGTGATTGAATCTTCCTCTTGATTGTGTGCATCCACATCTTTGATATCCTCTACCTCTCTGATTCTTGAAGTTCCAATAACACTCATCTATAGTATGATTTGACAATCCACAAATATTGCATAGTGACGAGTTATAAGATCTCCCCCTACCTGACTTACCTCCTCTACACCTTCCTCTTGAGGTTCTACCTCTCCTTGCATAGTTGGCTTGGGAGGTAGTTCCTTCATCTTCAACCTTTTTGTTCTTCCCTTTCTCTTTGGATTTACTTTTATCAGTGTATAGGGTAGAAGAGCTATTACCTCTTTTATGAATCTCCATTCTTGTTGAGCTTGGCTTCATGGGTTAATAGTTGCCCCATGAATGTGGTAAGGTCTGGAATCTGCATGTCCATGTACAAGTCCATGGCAATTGTGAAGCTCTCCCATTTGTCATCAGCTTTAATGCCATTGATCACTTGTCTAACAATCTGCTCCTCTTCAATTTCTTCTCCTATGCTTGCTAATTGATCTACTACATCTTTGACCTTGGTCACATACTCTAAGATCCCTTGCTTAGGCTGCTTTCTTTGAGTGGTAAACTCAATCCACAATTGGTTCTTCCTAGCCCTTGTGTTGGAGGAGAAATATGAAGACAATGTTTCCCAAGTCTCTTAGGATGTCTTACGGTTCCTAATATGTGGAAAAAGAAAATCAGAGATTGAGTTAAGTAAGTAAGACCTTCATTAGGGGAAAAAATGAACCCTGAATGGGCCTTTTAGATTAAGATGTGATTAGTGATGGACCAATCAGAAGAGCCTGGTGGCCACAGTCTATGCCCTATAAAATACTAGGCTGAAAAGGGGATAGGGGACATATTTCTCCCTTATTTAATGAGCTTCCTCTAGAGAGAGAAGGAATCTCGTAACTCAGTTGGGCCCAAAAATTCAAAATTTCTAAAAAGTTAAAAAACTCATCATAACACCTGAAAATGGACCCCCATTACTTTTTAGGGTCAAAAGTACTCTTTTTGACCCCAAATTCAAAATCCATGCATGTTTTGAGCTGAAAAAAATGGGTTTTTTCAAAAATACTCAAAAAAGAGTTATTTCCCTCCTAAACCTCACATTTTCATACCCAGGTCCCAAAAAGTCATCTTTTCACACTACTTTCACTCTGTAGCACACCATTGAAGCTCCTGTTTCTACACTCCAACCTACCTGCATCTTCGATCTCAAATTACTGTTGTAGCTTGAAGACCTTTAGCTTCAATGGCAACATCTAAAGCTTCAAGGTGACCAAAAGATGAAATCCTCACATTAAGATGTCGGAATATCAAAGCCACAGATGGACAGTGGCTATCACATGAGTACTCCAAAGGTGCATGGGTGTACATGCAACCCTCTAGAGTTGGGCCTCATCGAGTTAGAGATCGTGGAAACTTAGATCTTCATTGGAAGGGAAAGTTACTTGGCTTCAAGAAGCACAGAGACAATGGGATGGTTGCTATTGTACAAAATGTTTTTACAATTGCAAATATGAAACTTGAAAACTCTAGTTGTATGAGATATCCTGTGAATTGTAAGTATTACTCTACAATATTTTATGTTTTCTTGTGTCGGATATATTTGAACTATTTAGATATGTTTTTGTTTGTTTCAGATATATTTCCTTCTACTTTGGTGGAAGAGCAACCACTTCATAGTCTTACAGGTACTTTCCCGACATTGCATGCAGATGTTGGTGCACTAGTCTTTCCAAATATATCTCCTGCTCAACTTTACCATGATAGAGTTTTCTTTTACACACATAGATATGTTGTACCCTCTACAATGAATGGTTCTGGAAGGTTAGAGAGAATTGAAGTACATTCTCTTCTTATCTTGGAGTGGCCAAAACCTGGTATATGGTCTGTATCATCTTTGAAGCAAAAGATGGTAATGGATATACATAACTCTTTGAAATTCACAAAAGTGTCTAGGTCTGTAGGTTTGCACTGGTCTTTTCCCATTCATTGTTTTGTATATTTATTCCAAGGATTCTCATTCTAAGGGACTTCCACCATGTTCATGTGTAAAGATATCACATATGAGCAAGTCAAAAGTCTTCTTGGTGAAAATTGGGGTTTGATGGAAGGAATTGCAAAAGATGATAAATATCTTTGTAAAATAGGTGGAATAGGTATAGGATTTTGGTATTTGAAATTACGTACTTCATTATACATAAGATTCTACTATGATCGTTGGATGTGCAAACTTGGCAAATGGATACCATTTCAAAGTTCAGAGGGATCTTTGCATTCATTTGGAATAAAGCTTAGATTGCCCAACAATGAAACAGAAACTATTTTAGTGAATAATCATTGGACCTTGGCTAATCTAAGAGAACACTTGATGATTATGGGGTTTGAAGGACTAACTCATCAAATTCAAAATTCAAGGACATCAGGTGAGAAATGTTTCATGCTTTTGTTAAAGTAATCTTTTCATTATTGTTTATTTTACTTTAATGACTTCAATTTCTTGCAAATTGATTACAGGTGGGTAGAAGAATGGAATACAAAATGAAAGTCCTTGTAGATTGGAGCAAAGATGGAACATAACTCTCATTGTCATAGTTCTTTTGCAACCTGATAATGTCACTTCTTGGGCCCTAGTCATTGTATCTCATGGTTTTTGCACTTTCAAGAACCTTGTAAAAAGTAGGACAATTGATTCATGTTAGATATTGTATATACCTTCTTCTCTGCAATGGTAATTTCAAAACCTTTGGAAGGTCAAAAAGTCTGTTCACTACTTTGAAATGTGCTTGCTCATGTTTTTCTCTCTGCATTATGTTGTCATCAGAAACACATTTTTTGAAATTGCACTTCTTTATTCTATACTTTTAAAAGTGGGCCTAGTCAATTTAAAAACTTGAAACTGCTATAAAAATGGTTCCATGTGCTCATTTCTCACATTTGCACTCTCAAAGAGCTAGAAAGCACAGACTACAAGCCTCTAGAATTCTCGCGTGCAAGCAATGGCTGCTAGCACTTCCACTCCCATGAAATCTCCTCGAGATCTATTCATGGAGTTTTTGGATACGACAAACTACAATGGTCATACGGATTTGTATGACCTAGTCTATAGAGTCCCTAATCTTGAAAGGACAATAGCCATGAACTCCGATGTGATTGATGAGATCACAGATTTTATGGAATTCTATATATTAAGATATGCCATAGATATTCCAGCATATGAGTGTAAATGGGTCCCTTAATGTGACCTGCTTTTCTACATTCATAAAGGAGATGAGGCATTTGCGAAGCGCTTAAAGCATTTCATGGCTATTGCTGAGGCTTTAGGGCACTTGTTAGATGACACAGTGCCCTAAATTAAACAATTAAATAAGAAAAGGAAAATGGGAAGAAAATATCTTTCCTACGTAGCAACAACCATCTTTTTTGTCAATGAGGAGCCCAAACCTGTTGGAAATGAGGTAGGCCCTTGGCTCATATCATAGGTCCATGGTTCCATAGGTCCAACATATACAACACAGAATCTAGAAATCTTGAATATTGGCAAAACATGAACATCCCACAACTTAATCATACAAATGATGAGACAAAGATACAGAAAGAATAGACGACATGTGTAAGCTGTTACGTAAGCCATCGCTTACTCATAATATCTTATATACCAATGTTCAATGTACAATGTGGGAGCAAAAATCTCAACCACTCTATGTGATGAGAAATAGATGGAAGAGTGAATGTACAAATGTAACAAACATATTCAGATGTATGGACAGAAATCTGAATATACATGAGATGTGTGACCTAATAGGTTATAGAAGAGTGAATATGAGTGATCGAAAGAGGAAGGATCAGTGTGAAACTGATAATCAACAAACCCTCATCTAACCTTAAGCTATAGAAGACCCTAATTCAGATACGTGTGTGAAAAGATCACATACTTAAAAAGTAGCAAAGAATGCTAACAAGTTTGCTACCGGAAATCCTCAAACTCATGTGAACACACCTTCTCAAACACCTCATTCAAATATGCATAAAGCATATATGTACTGATTCTCTTGTACCTATGTCGAATAGGACTCCTCTTCATATGGATGTTATTGCCTCCATAAACTTCAAGTAGTACCTATGTGCATAAAGAGAATATGTACCTCAATACTTACATAAGATGTAAATCTTATGTATACACCATCCAATGTCTTTGAAGTAGCCCGAAATCTTCATGTAGAAGATAATCTTCAAATACACCATGTAGATGGCCGATCCTCACCATCAAGCTGCTAATGACCAAGTCCTCTTTCCATGAACAAGAGATAACCTCCTCTCCAGGAGCAAGAGTGTGAGCACACTCTTCATCTTCTCCAAAAAGAACTCCATAGCCGCTCCTCAACATGCTTCAAGTTAGCACCATGGCTGCCCCATGTGCTAGACGAAACACCACCTCTATTGAGGTCCAAGCACCAAGGCTTGTGTTGAACACTAGGTGAAGGATGAATACAATGAGCATGAGGCTCTTCTTATATAGTATTGTGTACTTCTTGAAAAGCTTCTCCAAAAGCTATAATAAAGCACTAAATAAAGCACAAGCGATCGTAATTCTCAAAATGAAAACGCCATCATCCGTTGTCGCTTGTCGCTTTGAAAAGCATGTCAAATTAAGTAAAAAACATGTCTTCGTGTTGCATTGCTGTCCACGAGAATTGAACCCTCGTGGCCTCTTTGAGAGATACATGGTTTATCCAAGATGCCCACGCTGTTGGGTTGTACAAAGTCCTAAATCAGGAGCTACATATGCTATTACTTCTTGAGTAAAATGAACCAAGAGGACATTGAAACCATGTTTTCCAACAATCCCCCCTGCAATGTCATATTTGTACAACCTGGACTGGATCTGCAATGTGTCACAAGCTACAAACTATCACAAGCCTTAAGCTTGTAGTCCTGATTTGACCTTCAATTCTTTTCTTCAAAAGTCTTCTTCAAAACTGAATTTGACTTTTCTTCAAAAAATATGAACTTGTTGAATATGAACCATAATACTTGAGAAAATATGCAAACTAGATATCCAATAGTGTACACATCAAGCAATCACTGCTTGACAACAAATATAGCATGAACTGTCTCTGAACCTGCTATCTCCTATTTTCAAAAACCTGAAAACATACACTAGGATCCATATATTTGCATTTACCTTCCAAAAAGTTTTCTCAACGTACTTCTGCTGTGTCATGTAAATACACTAACCAAAATCAAGAACTGAATTCTGGAACCTGTGACTGTCAACTCACAACTTAGTGATTATGAACACTGCTGGTTCATCTCTAACTGTACTCAAGTCAACTCAACTCAACTTAGCTGAAATCAACTGAAATCAATATCTATGATGTGATCATGTCTTCATCCTTTGAATCCTTCATACCTCGTTCCTTCAGAACCTGGTATAATAATATATGTGGACACTTCTAAAACATACCTTTCTAAAACATTCCAGTCTTCAGTAGAAGTCTGGAACCTTCTCCTGAAGAGGAACACCCTAACAGGAACTGTCTCCAAACATTCTCCTTCTTCCTTCTTCTTTCAAAGATGGAACATAAAGAGAACCTGACAAAGGAAATATAAAAATACCTGATATAGGAATACCTGTAAGTATGAATCTGCATTCTTTCACATATGGCTGAAAATAAGTCTTCATGTTTCATCACCCCCCTGAATGATTTAACTCTAGTATCCAGTATTCTTCAAATATATCCGAATTTATGAAATCTGGAGCGTCTTCCTTCATAAATCTGATCTTCAGTGATCAATACCTATATCTGAAACAAAATCTTTGAACCCTTTTTATTAGCATTGTGCACATGCCAATAGCTTTCCATGTCATTCCTCAGCTTTCCAAATTGTAGAATAAGGTTAGCTGAACCTAACATAACAAAACCTTGCTAAAAGCTTTATAGGATTCATAACCTTCGGTAACATAAGAAGTATTTTCTTCTATTCCTCTGCAACACAAATCTGATAGAACCTGAATCTTTGACTTACTTCTTCCAATGTTAACAATCTTACAAACAAAAGGATAGACACCTAACTCATAAATACTCAAGATCATACAAGATCTATTCAAGATCAATGATCTCTCCTGTGTAGAATCTGCTCTCATCAAACCTTCATGACTGAATGTTTGATTTGTTACCTGAATGTCTCTAAGTGTCCATGCTTCTTACAAAGTTGTAAAACTTTTCTTCAAACAAATCCTTCCCAAGAATCTGCAACTCCTACTTGAAACATAAGTTGACAAACTTCTCACCTTGAAAACTCCAAAAGCTGCAAGTTGATACTTCAAATCTTTCATATTCTACCCGGGTGAAATGTGACAGTACTTTCTTGACTTTCTTTTGGCTAACTCCACTTCTCAATCAAGTGATAGGATACGATGGAACACCTTTTTGAATACAAACATGTATCCAAAAGTCTAGACAATCATAGAAAGTAGATTCTCCATTGACTTGTACATCAACAATCTATATTTTTTGAAGTTCTTTTGAAAATACGGAATATGAGGTAACCTTTTCCAAACATAAAACCTCAACCCAAGTCTTCAACATCTGCTACAAAACTCTTTTACCTTAAGATTTAGATAAAGAAGAAATATACTTCTCTGCAACTTGTCATATACCAACTAGCTTTGTATTGACACTTCATGAATTCTTTGAGGGAACATATAGCTGCCTGCTCGAAATCTTCAACTTATACATAACTCATACATATGAGTTACAACATATATCTGCTGCTTTTTCTTTCTCTCAATGCAATTCTTTGTCAAATCTACTAAATCATGATCAAGTGTAATGCAAAACAAGAAACTGCTTCTTCTTTAGACTATCTTCACACAAGATGTTCTCGTAGACTTGTCTTTGGGTGTAGAGGATAAAATAGGAAAAGTATATGGAAAATATATGAGAAAAGGAAGCCTTACTTTTCTTTTGGAAATGATGGACTTTCTTCTTCTGCATCTTTCTTCACCTAATGATGTCAACATCTTCAAACTTCTCTTCCATACCTTTTGTTCTCTTCATCTTGAAGTAGCAAACACTCTTGACCTCTTCAAATGAACTTTTTCTCTTTCTCTAGTACTAAGATTAAGAGATAAAACAAACATGGTATACAAATGGAAGTGAATATAGAAACATGTATTATCATCTCTTCATATCTCTGAATCAAAATTCCGCTTCAAATGTCTGAAATGACTAAATTCACCAACCTTTTGTCTGAATGATGAATTACCTTTCTAGAGTTACCTCTCTAGATCACATTTTTACCTTGATATCCAACCAACTTATAACACAAAATTGGCTGAAAACAAAAAAACTCATCCCATCTCCAAATTTGTCTTCTTAGATGACCTTTCTTGCCATGAAAGAGATCTCTCAAAACTCTCTAGAAAAAAACCTCTAGATACCTGTTTTGATGTAGCCTCTAACTTTCAAATGATGAAATTTCTAATTCTCAAATCTCTACTCATCTAGATTAAGTGTGTATGTCAAATGTCAAATGTTAGAAGATGCTCTTAAATCATATGTTGTAAACCTGGAAGTTTGGAAAACCTGGGAATCTGAATGAGCCTTAATGCATTGATGCCAAAGACCTAAAGTTATGAAACCAAAACCTTAGTGCTCTAATACCAAATGTTGGAAATGAGGTAGGCTCTTGGCTCATATCACAGGTCCATGGTTCCATAGGTCTAGCATATACAACACAAAATCTAGCAATCTTCAATATTGACAAAACATGAACATCCCACAACTTAATCATACAAATGATGAGACAAAGATAGAGAAAGAATAGACAACATGTGTAAGCTGTTACGTAAGCCATCACTTTGCTCATAGTATCATATATACCAATGTTCAATGTACAATGTGGGAGCAAAACTCTCAACCACTCTATGTGATGAGAAATAGATGGAAGGGTGAATGTACAAATGTAACAAACATATTCAGATGTATGAACAGAAATCTGAATATACATGAGATGTGTGATCTAATAGGTTAGAGAAGAGTGAATATGAGTGACCGAAAGAGGAAGGATCAGTGTGAAACTGATAATCAACAAACCCTCATGTAACCTTAGGTTATGGAAGACCCTAAGTCAGATACGTGTGTGAAAAGATCACATACTTAAAAAGTAGCAAAGAATGATAACAAGTTTGTTGCCGGAAATCCTCAAACTCATGTGAACACACCTTCGCAAACACCTCATCCAAATATGCATAAAGCATATATGTACTGATTCTCTTGTACCTATGCTGAATAGGACTCCTCCTGATATGGATGTTACTGCCTCCATAAACTTCAAGTAGTACCTGTGTGCATAAAGAGAATATGTACCTGAATACTTAACATAAGATGTAAATCTTATGTTAAACACCATCCAATGTCTTTGAAGTAGCCCGAAATCTTCATGTAGAAGATAATCTTCAAATACACCATGTGGATGGGCGATCCTCACCATCAAGCTGCTAATGACCAAGTCCTCTTTCCATGAACAAGAGATAACCTTCTCTCCATGAGCAAGAGAGTGAGCACACTCTTCATCTTCTCCAAGAAGAACTCCAAGAAGAACTCCATAGCTGCTCCTCAACATGCTTCAAGTTAGCACCATGGCTACCCCATGTGCTAGACAAAACACCACCTCTATTGAGGTCCAAGCACCAAGGCTTGTGTTGAACACTAGGTGAAGGATGAATACAATGAGCATGAGGCTCTTCTTATATAGTATTGTGTACTTCTTGAAAAGCTTCTCCAAAAGCTATAATAAAGCACTAAATAAAGCACAAGCGATCGTAATTCTCAAAAAGAAAACGCCATCGTCCGTTGCCGCTCATCGCTTTGAAAAGCATGTCAAATTAAGTAAAAAACATGTCTTCACGCTACACTGCCGTCCATGGGAATTGAACCCTCGGGGCCTCTTTGAGAGATATATGGTTTATCCAAGATGCCCACGCTGTTGGGTTGTACAAAGTCCTAAATGAGGAGCTACATATGCTATTACTTCCTGAGCAAAATGAACCAAGAGGACATTGAAACCATGTTTTCCAACAACCTTCACCCATGGACCTACCCCATCTTGTTAGTGGGGGTTTTGTAGATGACAAGAAGGAACCCTAGACAGAAGCTCTCAACTTATTAGAAGAGAGTCAAAACATTTCCAGAGCATTTCCTCAAGGAGTAGTGGACAAATTAAAGGAAGCCAGTACACAGAATAGTCCACCCTCCAACTTAGACCCCGTGGAACCCACTCTACCTGAGGTAGAGATGGAAATGTTTTCAGTTGTACTTGTCGACGGAGAGGAATTTTTGTTCCTGCACGATATTGAGAAGGCATTCGGTCTACGCCTCGACGAATGCCTTAGTATTTTTTGCTCAACCTCGGATGTTCCCATAGACAACACTTCTGACATTATCGAAAAGGCAACAATTCCACTTGGTGATTCAGTTGCGGACACCATTGCATTTGTGTGTGAAGAGATTTTGATCCATGCCAACCAAGATGCCACTGAAGACGATTTGGCCGCAGCTAGAGAAGAAGATTCCAACATCCCTTGTTGTAGAGCAAAGTGGCATGTCCCACTCATCGATTCCACTAGATGCAATGGGAAGAGGAGAGGATGAAGATAGGCTTCAAGATGTAAGTCTCTACTAACATTTATGGTTGTCTCATATTCATACAAGATGTATCTATTTAAATTTATGATTGTCTATGTGCAAGAAACAATTGAAGTGGATAAGTTTGCAGCAAGGAGTGGTGGTGACTGTGTTTCCTGGGGCCATGGCTCTTCCTTGGCACAATACATTGGAAAATTGCCAAAGGAAGATTCTGTCATAATCCACAAGGACTTTTCCCCTCAAGGACACTGCATGACTTGATGTTTGAAGGCCTTGAGCAAAGTTTTGTGCCTATCTACAATAATGCAAGGGACCAATTGTATATTTCTAGTTAGGAAGTCCCTTGCCCTCACTACCCTAGGAGTTAACTTTAGAGGAAAAATATTAGGTCAAATAGGAATAGCTTTAGGTCTTGGATTGACAGACCCTCAGTTAATATCCCAATTAGTTTTGACTTACCAATTGCCACTATCTTTTCAGAGAAGAAAGAATGTAGTGGAGAGGCTCAAGGCCAAGAGCCAATTGTAAAAACTTTATAATACCAATTATTGTTTTTCCAATTTCCATGTGCATTCAATCTATTATATGTTTATGGTTTTGACAATCTCATAACTTTTGCATAGTTTAATTAGTCTTTTTCCATTATTTATTGTAATTTGTGTTGCCATAAATGCATGCAATGGCCTAGGAATGCAAAAAAAAGGTCTGCCATAGAAACGTGGGGATGGGCCCTCCAAAACTTTTGCAGGGCCCATCCCCGCGTTTCTGTGGCAAGCCTTTTTTTTTTGCATTCCTAGGCCATTGCATGCATTTATGCACTAGGTTACCTATATTGCAAGTCTATCTCCCTCAATTAGCACCTTCACTTGGGGAATTGTGGAAGACTCTTCTTATGTGCAATAATTAGAGAAAGTTAAGACTCCCTTGGGTGCATATAAGCATGCAGTAGTAAATAAGTACATGTATGTTCATAAACATTGTTTATCTATTGGTCAGGGGGTTAGCATGCAGTGCACTCTAGCCAAGGCCAATCATATGCCCCAATGTGCATGGCATGTGTTTCCATGGCTTGGAAATGCCAAAAAAAGGCCTGCCACAGAAATGCGGGGATAGGCCCTGCAAAACTTTTGTAGGGCCCATCCCCGCGTTTCTGTGGCAGGCCTTTTTTTGGCATTTCCAAGCCATGAAATGCATTAAATAGCATTACCACTTACAACAAGTACAAAAAAAAGAATGATACAACTATGAAAAACACTTCAAAGAGGTACTGGAAAAAGACACCTAGAAACATAGTAGAAATAAACTTCAAAACATGTACACTAAGAGATAAACACTTGGGAGAGCAAATATGAGAAGACAAAGATTATATTCATCATTTGGGATTTACAAAATATTCATCATATGGGATATACAAAAGGTTCTCCAAACAAGGGAGTACAAGGGTTATTCCCTCTAATTCTCCTAGCTAGCTGCAAATCTTTTGGTTGTATTGTCACTCTCTTTGCATGGATGGCACATAGGTTAGAGTCCTCCAACATTGATATAAGATACGCCTCTACAGCTTCTTGGAGAGCTTCAATGGCTATCCCTTGGATACGAAGTCTAGCGCAATAGCATTGGATCTCTTCCTTCACAACTCTTGCAAATGACCTTTGTGGAATAAGAAGCTCCACAAACTTTTGATAGTGTCGAATCTCTGCAAAGGCTCTGGTTTGCTTTCTGCGCCTTTGTGGTGCTCTTGCATTTGGGGGGATGTTGGGTTGTGGTCGTTGTGGTCTATGACGTGGTTGATAGTTCTTCTTTCTTCTTGGAGGATGCCTAGATGGTCCTGCCTCATCATTTACTTCCTCTGCCTGACCTTGCTCTCTTTCTTCATCGGTTGGTCTTTGTCCTTGTCCTAGGGGGAGTGTCTTGCCTCCTTGTGTTACTCGATGGTTCATAGGGATATCATCATTGTTCCATGGTGGCTCATTTATACTTTCTTCATCTGAGGAACTCGATAGATTTGATGTCTCAATCACAACTTGCCTATGTCCTCATTGTTTGGGCCTTGCCTTGATTGGTGTCATGACTGGGGGCTCATCATCAGATGTGGGAGGGGAATAATTTATTTCTTGTGATACATCTCTCTCTAGTGAAGCTTCATCCCCCTGCAATGGAACGCTACCGGATTGTGTCCCTGCACCCGAGTTTCGTCTGGAAGAGTGGCTTGTGGTTCGACGCTTCTTGTGGGGTGTCATCCATGTTGGGCTTTGAGTACCTTGCATATGGCTAGGGTAGACAACATGATCCTTCCTAGCAGTCTGCTTTGTGCGTGCCATTCTCTTAGGTTGTAAAGTGGTAAAATGAGAAAGGACAGCTCTATTTATAGGCTTTCACTTAAGAATTGTCCTGTTCACATTTAAATGGATAAAAATTAGTTTTAAGACATTAAAAGTGTATTCACAAAAATAGTAAAATTTTATTTGAAGTGAAAGGGGTTATAAAAACCTTGAAAAGAATAATGCATTTTAAGAGTTTGGAAACTATTTCCAAGCAGAACCCTCGCGGACTCTTTGTGCACGCCATTGGGCATGATGTACGGGTCCTGACGATGACATCCACTTCTCTCTTGCAATATCATGTTGTAGCTTTCGTGTAATCTTTGCTATTTGTGACTCACGTGCTCGTTCCATTACATATTTTCTAGCGAATGTCACACGAAAAAATCAATTGAATATTTCTTCTAAATAGTTTGATTGGAGTAGACCACCCCCATGACGAGTGCTTTTAAAGTAAACACCTCTAGCCCTATAATGTGACTTCTCCATTCCTTGTGTACTAAAGATGTCTAGTGACCCATATTGATTCATAAAATATGCTCCATGTGCAAAAATAATATGCTATGATCTGGTCAATAAGATATACACATACTGTTTAAGTCCAAATAAAAAT
Organism: Ceratopteris richardii; assembly: GCA_020310875.1. Classification (NCBI taxonomy): domain Eukaryota; kingdom Viridiplantae; phylum Streptophyta; class Polypodiopsida; order Polypodiales; family Pteridaceae; genus Ceratopteris; species Ceratopteris richardii. Next base: position 67,821,257 of record CM035444.1, read on the forward strand.
ATGTAAGCAAAACTTACTATGTATTGTGTAATGTTGCTTTCTCCCCAAGATAAGATGAATGACTGTGTAAACTCCTTCAAAGTCACTTGGAATAATTCTCGTTGTGAAGCATTAGTGGAAACGAAACACATCAAATGTAACAATTGATCGAACGATGACCAAACCTTCTTTCGCTTGTTAATGAGATTAACCTGACTATCATTGTCTGTTGTAATTGAACAGAGGTCCTTCCAAAGCTCCCATTTCCCATGATCTTGACTATTCACATCTCTTTTAAAGAAACATCTTGCCTTCTTCCCAGTCATTGAAACTTGTTGTAAAATCTCTTGAGACTCACCATACTTCTTAACAACTAAAGATACGTGGCCACCATGACAACCTATAGAATTCAAAAGATCTTCTATTTTTTGGATTGCTATTGTAGACCTCTCTAGTGGTTTCATTGCGAATGCATATTCAACATGGAGCTTCAAAAGCCTATCAAAGATCCTCATGAATGCATGCAAAGTACAAAAGTGAACATTGACTAATGGAAATGGGATAATGGGGTTCCAATCATTGCTTATTTTATCACGAGTCGGTTCCTGTAACATTGGACACCTCAAAAGTGATATCTCCCATTCCTTGTGATTCGATGAGTCTGTTTCATCAATTTCTTCAGAGTCATCAATTCTCATCAATGCCCTTGCAGGTTTAGACTGTCTCTTAGATCCTTTGTAACCTTGTGTACAATATGGGCAAGGATAGAGAGAAGATGCTCCTGGTTTATAACCTAACATGCATTTTATACTCTTAAGGTCTCCACCCAAATGCCATTCTACCTCAAAATCACCTATATCATCTACAAAAAGCTTTTGCCCATGTATTTGAGAAGAGATTACTTCCGTAATCCATGGAGTTCTACTAAAAATCCACGAAATAACATTGTTTGTTTGTTTGGGAACTTCTATAGCACCTAACCACCAGATATCTCTCTCTAATTGCACACTGTAAGTCAAATGGTTCCTCCCTCCTAAAGTTTCATCACTCATTGCATGGTCCATAATTTCATTCATTAGCGTCACACTCAACCTTTCTAGTCGCCGACCCTTTATGATTTGACACTCATCAAGCTTCAATATGAACTTTAACTTAACAGTAGGGGTACCTTTGATTGTTGAACTATAAAAGTGAACCATTGCTTGATGAACTATAAAAGTGAACCATTGCTTGTTGAAGCTTCGGAAGATCCACAAATATAGTGTTGAATTTTTGTGTAAGTAAATCCTTGTGTAGATAGGATTTTTGATTGCTTCTTGGGAATATTTGGATGATAAACAAAGGCAGGCATAGTTTATTCTATGACTAAATATTGTCCAATACTACGAGTCACATCCTCATTTGAAGTTTTTTTTATTGATAGACACTTTATATGGGCATGGAAATATACTTTGAGAAATACCTTGTGATTGTAAGGCTTGCTTGAGAAGGGTGTACATTGCAGTATACCCATTTCTACTGATGCCTGCTTCGTCACATATTGCCTGCACATCTTGCACTGTGATAAGGTTTTTTAACTTCTTTGAAAACTCAGCTTCAACAACAACTCTAATACACTTTCCTATGCGTGAGTCTAAAGCAGAAGTGATTTCTTTGCTGTTTATACAGCTATTCATCAGCTTGAATTGGTCTTGTGTTGTTGAGGAAGCAGTTATGTCTTGAATAAACGACCTACACAATGAAAGATTCCATTACAAGTCTTCATTAAAACATATAAAAGTAAAACAAACACTCACCTTGTTGCATATATATGTCGTTTGCGTGCTCCACCACCTTTTGAAAGAGCTTCAAAGGATGACAATGCTCTTTTCCTATGTCTCATACCAACTGGAGTCTCTTTCAGCTGCTGGAGATTGGCAGCTAACTTTGAAATTGTGCTTTTTTTTGCTTCAATATCCTGTTCCAAATCTACAAGTTGTTTTTGTAAAGATATGATTGTGCTTTCTAAAGTGACCACGCTCATATGATGGATGTGATATTGTTGGAACCAATACTTAGCAGTAGCAAGTGAATGTGTAGATAATCGCTTGCCTAATACTCCAACTTCACCCACACGAATGAACTGAAGTAAAGTTGAGAGGTTATGGAATTTTGGATGGTAAGAAGATATTGGATCAAGAGGATATAGTGAACCATGAGCCCAAAGATCAATACTTTTTTCTCCAGCTGCACGACGTTCATTTTGAGAATTGGCATCATTGTTGCATCGTGTATTTGGAGCAAACTCTCTAGGCACACGAACATGGATACTTGTTGATGTAGGAGCATGCGGACGTTCTACTATAAAGTTTGTGATACATGTCAACATCATCTTTGCTGATGACCAGCAATATCAAAAACAAAGATGAAAAACTAGTTGGAAGGGACTCTAAAGCATATGTTTTTCTCAAAAAATAAGTTTTCTCGTATGTGTATGGGTTAAAGTGTATTTTTCCACTCTGTATGGCTGAAAATGATGAAATTTGAAGAAAGTCATTTTTTGGGGGAAGCATAGTCACGGATTTGATGATGTGGCAGTTACTTTTGGAGGGGTTTGAAAATTATACTTTTTTTAAAAGAAACTTCAAAAAATGGGCCCAAAAAAGTGACTTCTGACATATATATTAAAAAATAGGCCCTTTTGAGTTAATATAAATTGAAAATGAGACTTTTTAAAAAAATTCATTTTTTTATTCAAATACATGTACGAGTTTGATGATGTGGAAAGTAGATTCTATTCTCCCTCTCTAGAAGAAGAAAGAGAGAGGCCTACTGAAGCCTAAAAAAAAGCCTACTCTAGCCTACTAAAATGTGCCCTATTAAATGCACTTTGTCCCCTTAAACAAGAACATAATTAAGCTTAATCCCTAAAAATTAGGGATCCTTACAAGGCCCATGTAGGTTCATTTTTTCCCCTAATGTGCTAATGCATCTTTGGCACACCATGTGTTGAGTCTTTCATGCTCCTCTCTTGTATGTTGTCCTTTGCTTCTGAATATGGGCATCTCCTCATCTCCAGAGATGTATTCATAAAGGCTCCTTACTTGCAAGTATGTCTTCATCCTCAAGGACCATGCTTGGTAGTTGTTCCTATCCAATTTATCAATGAAAGAAGGAAAACCATCTCCCATTTTACCTTAGCTTTGCTCTGATACCACTGTTGGGAAAGATGGATGGTCACTCCAAGAAATGAGTAGGTACAGTCAAATCCTACTTTGTACCAGCCCTTTGTAGCTTCAGACTTGAGTTGTGGGCCCTCTTAGCTTTCCAAAGACACTATACAAGTGCCTATGTACTTTGGAAATGATGTAAGAGAAGATCGAATCAAAACAGACTACTTCAAGGTTGAAGGTTCAATGAAAAGCTTCTATTTTTTATCACACAGCTGCTGCTTGTTATGCTCAGTGCTACCAGTACAGTAGGAATTAGAAAAATTCCTCTTAGAGGTATTTAATTAGCTTAGTAAGCTAATGATTCCAAGTGAAATCACTTGAAATAATGCACTATACATAGAGCAATCAATTTAGCAAACGAATCATTACCCTCGATTTTTTAGGACCTCTATAGAGTTTGACCAGTGAGTGCTTTGATGCGCTTTTCTCCAAATTGGCAAAATAGAATTCCTTCAAAACCTTGTGGGCAGGGAGATAACTTAGATCTAATTCCAACAAGCTATAGATCTTTGAAAATGGTGGAGAAATGACCGAGATATGAAGAGTACAAGTTGACAGTTATGAATGACTATGACAGAGAGATCATTGATGAACAATGTAGATCTATTGTATTAATGGACAATGTTGTACAAGATCATAGGCTTGAAAATCATAGCCTAATGATGGTGAGTAGTGTAGGCTACAATGTAGACCTCACACTCTTACAAAATGGCAATGGAGAGCTCGAGAAATTGAGACTTCTACACGCAACTTTTGCAAGTCACTTTATATAAGTGTTACAATCAAATTTGAATTTGAATTCAAATTTCGGCTCTCTCTAAAAGTAATCCTTCAATCTAGGAAATATTACCTCAATGAAGTAGTTACTTTTCTATCTAACAGGTCCACGAGTTTTTTGTAGGTGATTACAAATATTCCCTCAAGTCAAAAAATGACTTTTACAAATGGTAAATTAAATATCTTCCTAGCAATGGTTTCCATGGAGCTTCATATGTTCATGAACCTCAAGCCAAATGTGTGGGCTTGAACTTTGCACCAATAGTGGATGCATCCCATTATGGCATCAAGGGTGTGCTAGCATGACATACAGGTGAAGGTAACATTGATCTTTCGATTGCTTATGCAAGTAGGTAGTTGAATGCAACCGAGCAAAATTACATCACCACAAAAAGAGAAGGATTAGGAATGGTCTATGCAATTAAAGAGTTTAGGCATTACTTGTTAGAAAATAAGTTTAAACTTTTTACAAATAATTATGCTTTACTTTATCTAGTGAATAAACCTTGCAAAACTCGTAGATTAGTAAGATGGTTTCTTTTATTAATGGAACATGACTTTGAAGTGGTGGTTAGGAAAAGTGAAACTCACCTCTAGACTCACTTTAAGAGAGTCCCCGTAAGGAGAGTTAGATGAACTTCCTGATGCTTACCTATTCAACCTAGAGGTTGTAACTAATTGTGCCAAAACCATTGTACCTATTCTAACCTTTGGACCTAAGCACCCTATACTAAAAGCCAAAGGTAAAGAAGTTGTGAGATCCCAAAAGTACCACATATTGGCAAGAAGCGTGTATAAGCACATCGATCAAGGAATATTAGCTTGTTGTGTAGAAGAAGATGAGTATGCAAAATCGTTGCAAATAGCACACATAGGTGCATTAAAGCAACATCATTCTAAGCATCAAACCCTACATACTCTATGAAGATTAGGCATATATTGGCCAAACATGGAAGTAGATGTCCATAGGATGTGTAAGGAATGCCCAATCTGTAGTGTTAGACCACTTGTAGAACATGCAACACTGAATTAAATATCACTAGTACCAAATTGGAGCAATCCTTTGGTTGAATTTCTAAGGATGAAAGCATTCCCTCAAGAGATGACTAGCCAAGATAAGAAGCTTAGAGTAGGAAGCCATAGACTACAATCTCATTGGAGGTAACATATATAGGCATGGAAGAGATAAATACCTAACACTGCTCACCAAGGCATAGCAGGAGGACACTTTGGACCCGATCAGGTGATCAAAGCTATATTGTTTGCAGGACTTTGGTGTCGAACCCTCCAATGTATGCTCATACCTATGTTAAGTAGTGTGAGATTTGCCAGCGAACTCAGTATTGATATGCAAGGACGAGATGCCATTAAGACCCATGATGAGAGGACATGTATTCTCCAAATTGGGCATAGACTTTGTTGGTCTTATTAACCTCTCAGCTAAGAGTTCACATGCTGAGTATATTATTGTTGTCAAAGATTATCTAACCAAATGGTTAGAAGTAAAATCCACTTAGAAGAATGATGCACAAACTACAAACAAGTTACTATTTGAAAATTTGTTTACAAGATATGGTTTGATAATAGAATTGATCAATGATTGTGGTACCCATTTCTTGAATGAGGTCATTGAACACTTGTTACAAGAATTCATGATCCTTCAAAAGAAGTCATCCCCGTACCACCCACAATCCAAGCAGAAAGCACAAACAAGATTCTTTGTAAAGTTCTAACAAAGTTGGTGAGAAATAAAGGTTTTGGATTGGGACAAACAGCTACATCATGCTGTTTGGGCTTATCAAGTGGCCGATAAAATGATACTCAATGCCACACCCTTTTAGATGGATTTGGGTCAGAATGTAGTGTTACCTTTAGATTTCCTCATACCCACTTTGAAGATAGCACAAGGCCATGATCTCTTGCTGAGAATTTTTTATTTAGAACAATTGGGAGAAACTCGATTAAGAGTAGCCAGTAGAATCTACATAGCCAAGAAGAGACAAAAGGCTTACTTTGACACACATGTGAAAGGTAAAGGCTTGAAGGTACGAGACTTAGTCTTGGTGTATACACTAAAACAACATGCGAGGAAATTAGAAAAGTATGGCTATGGACCCATGATAACAAATAGAATATCCACCAATGGAGCTGTCTAGTTAGCCACCCTAGAAGGTGGTATCCTATTGAGTTACATTAGTGGATGCAGAGTGAAATTATATAAGGAACCCCTCATGGAAGAAATGTTGAATTGACTCAACATGGCAAAGAAACACACAGAGGAGGAAAAAAGGATTAGGGAAGAAGCCCTAGAATGCGTTCGATGTATGAAGTTAAGAAGACAAGGTAGAGTTCAACCTAGACAAGGCACTGATGAGGCACCGAGATATCACATGGCCATGTGCCAAACGATGAATGGTACCCATAAAAGAATAGTAGATTGACGTCCTTTTCTAACCTTAGAAGTAGGATAGGGCAACAATGAAAAAAATATAAAAGCCTTGATTGACTTAGGTGCATCCACTAGTGCAGTTAGATTTTCTTACTATCAAGACTTGCAATTGAACATTCATCCTATTGAAGCCTACGTCATAGGATTGGGAGGTGTGGAAGCACCTTGCTTAGGCCGAGTGGATCTTCTCAATGAGGACATCACAAAACCTCTTATCTTGGGTCAAGACTGGATCTATGACCATACAGTGAACTTGAATCTAAGAAGTGGACTTCTTCAAGTTTGGGTGAATAGCCAAAGGATCACAGTGGGACTAGAAAATTGCACACTCGTTGAACTAGGAAAGGCACCAACTCCTAGTCAGTCCTAGAGCACACATGAAGATAAAGATGTTATTCTTGTCCAAAGTTCTATGGTGCAAAATGAGGCTAATCATGAAAGAGTGGTAGAAGCTCGCATGGAAGTCCCTTCTTTTCCAAAGAGAGTTGAGGCGAAGCAAGCACAGAAACCTAGGGAGAAGATGAAGCAGACCAATCTCATTCTCAAAAACTAGTTCAAACCTGGCTACCTCATGATTTACAATATATTTGGAGGTGCAAGAGTGAGCACCCCTCTGATTGCTCAAGAAAACCACGTGTATGTACGAAACGAATGATGCAACCCAAGAAAATCAAGTTTGAAAGCTCCAAGAGTCAACCTCAATAGGTTATTTCTATTTGGATACCTAAGTGGTTGATGAATGTTGAGATCAATTTTAGACAAATCTCTGTGCCTAATGTCTACTTGCATGCTCAAGTAGTCACACAAAATCTCAAAGGCATGAATCAACACTCACAGGCACTCACTTCACACACTTGAAAATGAATATCTATTATCACCACATTAGTACATCAAATCATACCTAGGATTACTTGGAAATGGGTACATAAAATGTCCCAAATCTAGGGATGCCTGTCTCGAAAACCTTTAAGGGATACCAATGTAAAGAATGGTAATCTCATAAGGGAAATTTGGAAAGTCAAACTTTGTAACAAAAACCCTGAACCAACCATCTAAAAATCCCCTTACCAAAGGATGGATGAATTTTGAGTACATTGCACATCCAAAATATGCCTCGAGGGCAATGATTAACAACTCAACATGCACTCAAAACTACCCCAATCTTGAGCCTTAATAGATTACTAATCACAATGAACATCATGTTGGTATTGTAAAGGGGACATGGCACTATTGGAGCAAGTCTATGACAAGCCTAAGTATTGGCTTGAGTCCCACAAAGTCATAGAAGAAGCTTTAAAATGAAGACTATGTAAAGTTCACTTGTGAACTACCTCTTGTAACTTTTGAAGAGTTTACTTAATGTAAAAGTGAAAGAATCTTAAGTGGTTGAGTCCACTTGATCAAGAATGGAAAGAGGAGCCACGAATTGGTGATTTGTGGTAGGTAGAGAATAAAATCAATCACTGATTGATTGGAGAGTGATTGAGGGAAGTTAGCCTCCCAAACTCAACTATAAATAGATGGCAGTTTTAGTCGTGGTTAGAGAGACCTATGTGAAGACCTCCAAGAGCTGAGATTTATGCCATATCAAGGTGTGATTACAAGGCACACATATGTATCAGTAAGCCATTGTATTGTACAAGAAATATACTTTCATTTTCATGATTATTTGAGTTCATCTTTCCATGTTCTTGTGAAGTGTACTACTACTCACTACCATTACTCTCAGTTTTTCTCAGTCAGCTTGCAGAGATGTTTTCTCTGAGCTTGGTGCATCATTTTCAGTGATTTAACTTGGTAAAGTTAGCTCTATAAGCCTACTATATGCTCACAAGTTTGCATGTCATTTGGAATTTGCAATCTTCAGTTATGTTCAGTTGAAGTCAACAGTGTCTGTGCATTTTCACTTCTCTGTCAGGTACCCGACTTTTTCACTCATCTTGTCAGAGGCGTTTCTCAGTGGTTACTTACCCAAATTCAGTGATTTAAAGCTTGTTGGATTTAACTTACTGTCTAGTATAACCATACAAATTTTCATAATCATTGAATTCGTAAATTTTGAGTTATGTTGATTTTTCTGCTCACTAGTCTCAAACTGTAGCAGCCCGTGAAAATCGGGATGATGTCATCACTTGTTAAAACTCATTCTCAGTGTGTGGTTTATTATTTTTGATGAGATTACTCTTGAAAGTTAGCTCTTTAAGTTACCTAGACTTCCCCAAGAGGAATTAAGCTAATTGCTGCTGTGCTCTGAGAATTATGTAAAACACTGGACAGATGTATGAACCAAGAATAGCAAGTTTTCACCTCTGAGCTAACTCCAACTTATTTGTTTTGATCTATCTTTTTGAGAGTGATCTTCCAAGGTACATAGGGTGTCTAATACATCCATGGGCAAGCTAAAAGAGCCCACTATCTACTCCTGGATTTCATTTGGCTGGTGTAGATCAAGGATTTTGCAACACCTCTTCATCTTCAGACACATACTTATCCATCTCTTCACAGGCACCATCTCATTTCCAATGCAATGCTAATATGATATTCTTACTTCTAGCAGATTCAAACACAACAATCATCTCTAGCACAATGGCAAATACAGTAGAAACTAGTTTGCAAGCAGGGATTACTTATCAGAATCTCGACATAGAAAGCTTGCCTATTCAACCTGAATCGAAGGAGTAGCTTAAAGAGATGCAAGAAGTTCGAATTAACCCAATACAGGATCTACCCATGGGTCACACTATGCAAGTTAGTAAGAACTCAGGCAAGACCCCTAGGAGAAGGTGTGTACATGTGGAGAGTTGAGATTGAGTACAACAACACATGGGGAAAATACCATTTCTTTACTTGCAAATTTGAGAAGCTACAAAATGCAAATGACCTAAAGATGGTGTGGCAAAAAGCTGGCTTGGCAGAATGCTTTGCTGCCAAATTACCAAAACTAGATTTCATGCAATGCTTTTATCATATCAACTTGTTAAGTCCCACCCAAGGCCCTAGAGCTTCAAGCACATTCATAACTCCATGCTTAACGCATTGGAATGAGTTAAACCACTTTCCTCTAACCAATAATCTGGTTCAAGAGAACCTAGATATGAGATATGCATGTCCCCATTGAGAATGAAGGTTTGGTTTCAAACAACATGAAGGATCAAGAATTTAACAAAGCTCAATGACATGGTGGCTATGACTCCCAACATCGCTATAAATTTGAGAATGTGCATGCAATCTTTGGCATTCTGAAGGCAAGAAAAGCTCACAATGCCGCATAAAAAAGTTTGGTTCAGCTTGCATTTAGCTAACACATAGAACATGGCAATCAATCTTCCACATTGGATTATTGATCAGAATCATCTGGCATGCAAATGATGGCGACATAAGCCAGTATTACATGGCTATTCTGCCCTCACTAAAATCATCTATCGGGTCCTTGCATATGGTGTTCTGATTTAGAGGGCTCTTTCTTGGTACAGGGTGCACCACCTAAGATAATGAGGGGATCGATACCTTGTGCATAACCAAGAGGCACCACCTTGACACTAGATATATATCCTACCCCACAATGGATAGTCAAACCATTCACACTCAGAATACCGAGTTGAAGTACAGATGGATCCAACTTAATCTTCCCCCTAGTGCCATTGAATCTAGAGTTCAATGGAGGAGTTCTCTTGGAAGAGCTCAGTAATGTAGATTTTGAACGAATCCTTCAGAATGTAAATATCAAGTCCGGGGAAGAACTAGAGGGTGAGAAGTAGTGAGAAAAAGAAGAGGGGCAACAAGAGCCATATAGAGAAGCTGAAGAAGATGATGATGAGGAGGAAGAATAGCATGCAGAGCAACAGGAAGAAGCTACAAGGGCCTTTGCCTACATTTCCCCATTACAAAGACTCTATGACATGATTATGAGTGTGCAAGAAAGGCACTCTCTCTCCTTTAGTACAAGCAAAGCATTAGTAGAGTAGATCTTAAGTGAGGAATGAGTGGACCCGCAGTTCATCGAGACACCCCAACGTTTGATAGAGACTCTAGGAGTGATTGAAGTGGTCCATAACCATGTTAAAAAAAACTAACAGCATGCTATGATTGAAGGTGTGTTGAGACATGAGAATGCACTAGCAAGAACATCAGAATACCCATGAATAGACATGAAACAACTATAGTGCAAGATGTCACCTCAATTGTGACCATTGATCTGACAACTATGACATTTGTTCAAAAATCTCCAATTTCACCTTGGAAACCGCCATCACCTCCCACCACCAGTGATGTACATACCACCATTGAAACCATGGCCACCACTCAACTTACCAAACCCATATTCCATACTCCTCTCAATTCCCCACACCATATCGCATCCACAACAACATTCAGTTTCATGCACCAATCTCCCAACCCAACCTCTTTTATCCCATCACTAACCCTTTCTACACCACCAGAAGTGAACTTTTGGAACCCTTCATTAGCCATGCTATGGTAACGAGTGCAGTCAATTACACCTGCCCCATAGAAGGAAGTATAGGCTTCCTTGCCACCCCTCACACCCAAATCCCTTTCATCACCAATCTTTATTACTCTACCGACCGATCCACTACAATTACTTCCACCCTACCACCAGTCAGGTTTCCCCTCATGAAAGCCCTCACTCACCCTTCCATAACATTCTCTTTGGGTCCTAACCCATTTGTAACAACATCCCTATACACGGACACCACATGCACTGCACCTACCATCCCTAGTCTCATGGTAGAACCCACATGCACGACACTGTCAAATCCTATGGACATATCACCACATATGGTACAACTACCTTTACCCACACTTCCACAATCCCCTATACCCCCTCCACCAACATCACCACTATTATGCATAACATTCACAACTCCCATACCCCCTTCCATTCCCCCTTGCATTCACCCCTATCATACTTGCATCTACTTCTGTACATAACACATTTAATACAATGATTCATTGTGTATTATAGCTCAAACAGGATTATCAACAACTAGAAGAGAAAATAATGGTCCTGTTAAGTGAATCTTAGCACCTATAGGTTAGATTAATAGAGTTGGAAGAAGCTAACAATGAATTACAATCTCAATATCGTACCCTCAAACATGCACATGATGAACTAAATACCAAGGTACAAGGAGTAGATACAGAAGAAGTCCAAAAATTGGAGGAGATGCTGCACAAATAGAATGCAAGGAATGCCAAACTACAAAGGACTTTAGACCTTTTGCAATGACACATGCCAACAGCAATGGAGGAATGCCAAACATTTTAGGCCTTTTGCGATGACACATGTCAGGAAGCAACTAGCCAAGCCAAATATACAAATACCAGAGGCCATCCCCATTCCACAAAATACATAGGAAGTGGGGAATCTCCAAAAATAGATTGATGAACTTCAAGCACGATTACTGCAATGTGAAAGACCACCCTCTCCACTTGTGGATCCCGAACTTGAAGAAGTGGTCAAAATCCCTGTGGAAGAAACCTTTGATGAACCCGATGAGCCCATACGAGTATGAGGATGGGCCACTGAGGAAGGGAAAGATACATTTGAAATTGAAGTGCCTGACTGACTAAAAAGTGTCAAACAAATAGGTAGAACACATGATGATCGAGTAGTTGTTCAACTTCAATCATTGGCAAATCTTGAAGACATAGTACTTAAGTCTACATATTTCCAGAACCTCTCTAATCAACGGCTCATCGTCACATTAGAATTGCAATATATGCCTTACTTTGTACTTCTCGTAGACTACAATGCAACAATAAAAAGGGTGACAGGAAACGAACCAACTTTTGCAACACAATTTGAGCCAAAAGGATTCAACCTAATTAGCATGCATGAATCTTGGAGACATATCCTGAAATGAGACACACATGGTCTAATGCACCCTTATATATCAAATATAACCCACGCTATTGCCTTATACTGCATCGAAGGTCATGGCCAAAATTCATAGCGAAGGTGAACACAACTAAGGGTTGCTCATATTAGATCAACTATCCTTACTTAGCTCCACTGAGAGGACCACCCGCCATGGCCTACATGATATCAACCATATGTGAGTGGTCATCCTACTTCAAGAATGTACCTAACATTTTTGCCTAGATGTGTATGAAAATTTTTGAGTTAATGATGGTGGTCTTTAAAACATTTAGGCATGTCAAGGCCCCGTATATTTCTGCGTCTGGTTTCAATGAAGGTAATCTTGACTTGGAATATGAAATGAGTAAAACCACATCCATCAACAAAATCTTTGCTTGGCATGCCTGTATCTAATATCTCCACAAGATTGTGGGAATACCGCTCAGAGATTTTCATTTCCACTCCCACTCATATATTGCAATTATTTGTAGTGGAACATGCCTTGCATGCAAAACAGTTACACATTCCACATCCAGACATACCAGGTCCTCTCAATTAGGACAACTTAATGATAGATGTAGTGAGAGGCCTCAGACTTATGGAACATAACTTAGCTACTGATGTTGTGGAATTTCACATACCATACCCTTCACAACAAAGGTATGTCAGGGATGATAGATGTGAGAGAGGGGAGGTGTTGATAGTAGTCAAGGAGGTGCAAGCAACATGATGAGAAAAGGAAGCATGTGACAAACCAGTCAAAGAGAATCAAGACAGAGCAAAGGCGAAGTTGGACCAAGTAGGCAAGGAACTCAAACAAGATCAAGCAACTAGGCCCATCAAATTTTTGAATGTAACTTCTTATGAAACAATAGTTTGATCATTACACGCCATTGTAAACCCCATTTTTGTTAAATCTAACTTCACTTTGTTGAAGCCGTGGAGTCCTCCAGCTTGAGGAGTGCTAAGTCTAGGCACATACCAATTTTCATAATTTCTAGAGCTTGTTTGACCTCCAAAATAGCCTAGGAACCTAATTTTTAACTAGGCCAAACATTAGGTCTGGATAGGGCCAAAGCTAGTGTAAAACTATAAAAAGAGCTAAAGAGCTCATTTTTGAGGTTGGCATTTTGGGAATTGAAGTGAACAAAAGACATTATAATCTCATTTTTGGGTTAATCAAGATTCCATTGCTCCATCTCTTTGTCTTATCAAGATTGCGTGTGTGTATGTGTGTGCATGTTGGTGTGCTTCTCACTCACAAACTTGTACCCTCACTTGCTCATGGTCATCATACCATGCTCATGTCTCCTAGGATTGACAATTATGAGATGGATCTCCTCACTTTGATACTCATCATTATGCTAGAGTGACAGATGAGGCACAAGTCTAGAGATGCTATGAATAGTAGTCATTCAACATGTGGGAGCAAAGGTCTCATCAAAATCAATGCCTCTTTCTTGAGCATAACCTTTTGCAACAAGCCTAGCCTTATACCTATCAACTGCTCCATTAGGCTTACACTTCAGCTTGTATACCCACTTAGTGCCAATGGCCTTCTTGCCAGGAGGCAAATCACATAACGGCCAAGTACCATTCTTTATAATAATATCATATTCTGATTGCATAGGTGCCATCCAATTTTTTGAATTTCATGCTTCATCAAACAAAACATGCTCATTCTCATCACAAAGACTAGAGGCACCCATAACATAGCAATTTGAGGCAAAAGAAGCACTATGAGAGTTTGAATGAGTACGATATGATAGAGGTGCATCTTATTCGCTATCTCATAAAGCGTACACCAACCATTTTGGCATAGGTTTTGCCTCCTCTATATCAACCCTCTCATCAACAAGTGCATCATATAAATCTGCATTAGAAATAAAATGATCTGCATCATCACATGAAACATGTAAAGGTTGAGAAATTGCCTCATTGAGACCAACACTTGATTTTGCACCTATAAAAAGAGGCAGCAAAGTGTCATACACATCTCTAAACCTAACAAAAGTCTCCTTGGTACATGAAAGTAATGGTTGACTTGCACAAGAACAACATCATGGCTAACCAAAATGCATTTGTTCTGTGGATGATACAAATGATAGCCTTTGTTTTCAAAACTGTACCCAACAAAAATATACTTCACTGCTTTATCATCCAGTTCTTGCATTGTTGTTCAGGCACTAATGTATATGCTAGAAAACCAAAAACACATAGATGAGAAATAGATGGCTTGCAACCATGCCAAGCCTCATATGGAGTGATAGATTGCAATGCTTTGGTGGGACACCTGTTAAGTACATATGTTGCACACATAATAGCCTGAAGCCAAAAGCTATGTGGTGAAGATTGACTTTTAACCATACACCTTGCCATCTCCCTGAGAGACCTATTCTTTCTTTTAAGAAATCCATTTTGTTGAGGTGTATACAACACTATACACTAATGTTTTATCCCAATTTGAGCTAAAGATGCTTTAAAATCAGAAGACATGCACTCCCCCGCTCGATCACAATGGAGGGTGCGCATTTTACATGTAACACTGAGTCACAACAAAAAAGAACAAAGACATGTTCTCTTTTTCTTTTTACCTAAATACCATTATATGAAGCAAAAAAGTGGGCATTTTACAATATCTAGAAAGCATCACGAGTCTTGCTTGTAAATATTGTCTTTAGAAGCTTGATCTCATATCCCAAGTAGTCAAGATAGATATACTAAAATTCTTGCTGCCATGAAAACTAGTTGTTGAGCATGACCAAGAATCCCACATCATGATCTTGGACAATAGATTAGAGTTTAAAAGGTACAAGTAAGAATTCGCGAAGCTCCTTCATTACATCTATAACCTCAACAAGCACAGAAGATAGCTAATTAAAAGTTACTCGAAAATTAGAGTACATGTGTTGTAAAAATCAGAGCATTTTAACAAGGCAATTAAGATCATCCCCTTTGTATGGTTAAGATCCCCATTGAATGCCTGGCCATATTAACAGAATATGAAATACACTTCACAAAAGCATTCCCAAGAGAAGATAATACTCAACAAAATTATACTAAGAAGCATTCACACATGATCAGAGAAATGCTCAAGATAAATCAAGTTGAACACCAAGTGGAAGCAGAACTCCAAATTATATTTCCATTAAAATGATCTTTTACATTTCATGTGTTTTACAAGAGTTATGTGAATCTACAATAGAAGCTGATCATAGCTTTCCTCAGGCTCAAGGGTATTGGTATCCTCTGGCACATTAGAACACCTATCTTGCCTCTCTTGCTCCAAGATTGGCTCTTCAAGGTCAGCCATGTCCCCAGGTTCATCTGCAAGTGGGGGAACAGGCTCCCTTGAAGCTGGTTGGAATCTCTCCGTATCTGCAATGTGCTTCCTTCCAACCTCTTGGTCTTCATCTGGGCATTCATTCAGCCCATTGATTCTCATTCTAATGAAGCTCACTTGAGCATCATCCTTCCACAGCTATGCAGTGCCTGAACATCTTTAAGGAGCAAGCCAGAGTCGTTCCTGAAACAGCAGAAAACCTCTTAGAGGCTTCAATCAACAATGACTAATGAAAATTGTGAAAATTGAAATTACCTGTGCCCGAAAAAAGGTCTAGGACCCAGTCATCATCATTGGAAAATAGCTGAAGCAATCTCATTATGAGTTTTTGTGGCTTCTGATAAGGGTTAACCAATGTCATGTCCCCAGCTACATGACGAAGTTTCTTGGTAACGGCTGGGAACATGAGCACATTTGAGATCCCATTCTCATTGCAATGCTCCCTGACTCTCCTTTTGCTTACTTCATCATAATAGCCAACTGTAATGCATTCAGTGGCGCTCACAAACCGATGCAAAGGAGTGTGATTTACGTTTGTCTTCACCCTGCAAAAAAGAACTATGAGTCACATAGGGCATCATTAAAGCCATGGAGATAGAAAGAAGATTACTTACCAAGTGAGGCACTCCACAGCATGACATCTTGCCTTCAGAGCAGTTGAAACAGAGAAAGACTGGTCTCTGCTATGGAAAATTACTATCCTCCAAAGAGGAGACATAGTCAACTCTGCAAAATCAGTGACCATCTTCCGAATCTGAGGGTGTTTGAAGGGTTCATCATCATTAACTGATCCTAACATCCTAAATCCATAGGGTATGTCCGCTATGAGAAGGGAGAAATGTTTTCTAGGCACAACAGAACAAATATTATTTACATCACTATAGAACACATTGTAATATACAGGCCTAAGGGGGTCTAGGGGATTGGAGAAACATTTAAGATCGGGTTCATCATCAAAATCCATCTCCTTCGCTTTCAGTCTAGATTTCTCATGCCTTGCTCTTTGAATGTGAGCAAGGAATGCAGGGGGGCAATCATCTAGTACCTCTGTAGACTTACTTTTCCTTGGTTTCTGCAGAACAAATTGGAAAGACAATTAGAAGAGCTCTTCAGTACAGCAAATAGAACATAAAGAACGGATGTATGGCATCGATTTCTTGTTGGGGTAGATGCTAGGCATCGACCTTCTACTGAAAATCGATGCTTGGCATCGACCTAGGGACCTAAGTCGATGCCTGGCATCGACTTTTGCCACGAGGTCGATGCTAGGCATCGACTTTTGTTGCAGGTCGATGCCAGGCATCGACTTATGCTGCAAGTCGATGCCAGGCATCGACTTATGCCCCCAAGTCGATGCCAGGCATCGATTTATGCCCCCAAGTCGATGCCATGCAATGCATCAAATTGGTTAGGATGAAATATTTTGATAAGAGAACCTAGCCAATCACGAAACAGGATGAAATATTCTGATAAGGCTTTGTAGGATGATGTGGTTGGATAGTCTGCTTGGACCTCTGTCCAAGAAAAGCAACCCAGCCTCTTCCTCATCACCTCCTGAATCTTCATGTACACTTTATGACTACAGACACATAAATATAAAAGAGACTAGGTTAGACAAGAAGCATGGGAGGAGGGAAAAAGGATCTGAGAATAACATACATACTTATTGAGCTCAGTCACCATCTCCTCGAGGCTTAACTCCTTCGAGATTACCCTTGACAAAGTTGATATGATCAATGTATCATCCTTGATTCCTTGAAGGGCCCTCCATGGGCTCAGCTTCATGTCCTCAGGAGCCTCTTCAATTGAAAGGTCAACTTTCCTTCCCTTTCCCTTCAGATCAACTTGTGGGTCTGGCCTCGACTTTCGTTGCTTCTGGCCCTTGACCTCCTTGTGCTCCCACGTTGTGAAAATTCTATCCTGAAGATCCCAGATCTCACCTGATCTGAATGCCAGTTGAAACCATGGATCATATTTCCTCAAAGCATCTGACTTTCTATTCTCATCCAATGCAATTCCAACCTCAATAAGGCATTGCTTTCGTAGATTGGGATGTATTCTCCCAGCTTCCTTCACAAGACAATCTTCGTATTCATGGTGGAAGAACCGAATTCTCTCTATGGAGGACATTTTCTCCCTGTAGTCATTGTCGTTGTTGTGATCCCAAGCAAGAAGCTTGGCTTCCTCAGTTGTAAGACCAGCATATATCTTACACTCTGCATACCTAAAGAAAAATGTAGTAGGGTGCTCCTTCACTAACTGTCTACGAGCCTCTGCAGAGTGTGAACCTCCAATCACATAATAAGTGTAATCCTCAAACAAACCCTCATTGAAATCCTCCACACAGCTGCACTCATTCGGATCCACCATGACAAGGAATTGCACAACAGTAGCATGAGGATTTATTTTCATTTTCTTCTTAAGATTCTGGACGTGCAAATTATGTGGCTCCCTGATCTCAAGGGGCCTCCTCCCTGTGACTGGATCCACTGGTGGCCTGTGGATAATATTAATCGGCAGGTGGAACAACTGCCCCTTCTTCACAACTTTTCTTCTAGCTATGTCCTCCCTCATCTTGTTCTGCTCAGTGCCAAGCACACCAGATGCAAGCTCTCCACCAGGTGCAACAATTATGTCCCCAGAGCTAGAGCTTGAGTCAGAAAAGTCCTCTTCTGAAATTATCTTCTTTTTCTTTTGGGGCTTTTTCTGCACACTATGCTTACCCCTTGCCTTTACAGGGGTCGTCTTCTTGTGATGTGTTGGCATGATATTGCCCTGGATCCATGGCATCAAGTCCTTGATGAAATTCACTGAGTCTCTGCATATCTGAGCTAGCCCTTCTGGAACACAGCACTCTGGGCACAAGAAATCCATCTTGCATATGGCATTTCTTAATCCTTTCGATGTCTCCACCAAGAAAAGCAGGTTGTCAGAATCTTCATCTTCATAATCCAATTTGTAAACAAGTCCATACTGAAAACATTGTGTTGTCGTGATCTTTCCTCTGCCATAGGCCCCTGCGAACACAAGGAGGACTGCATTCTTCTCTTCAACGTACTGAAGGCACCATTCGAGATTTGTCATGTCCTGAAGTGGACGATCTGTCCTCATGACCTCGGTCTCCCTAGACCTTTCCTTCATATTTGGATCCTCCACAAGAATTTTTATGCTACTCTGTCCACCTGAGGATATTCCTAGTGGGTTGCTGGCCTTCTCAGAGGATAATGGTGCAATAATTTTCTTTGGCTTTGCTTGGTGACCACTGCCTTTGTCACGTTGCTGGTCAACAGAGCCCATGGTGACTCTGAGCTTCTTGATGGGCCTTTCATCCTTGTACTCCGCATCCCTGAAGGCACTTGGAAATATCAGATCAAACGTAAATGTGGTTTCAAAGGCCCAAGTCCATGCAAGGCATCGATTTCGAGCTTCAGGTCGATGCCAGGCATCGATGTTTAAGTGCATGTCGATGCCAGGCATCGACTTTGTGTGCAAGTCGATGCCAGGCATCGACTTGAGGGTGAAAGTCGATGCCAGGCATCGAGTTGGGGGTGCAAGAGTCGATGCTTGGCATCCACTTTTGGGCCCAAGTCGATGCTTGGCATCGACTTTTGGGCCAAGTCGATGCCTGGCATCGACTTTTAGCCTCAAGTCGATGCCTGGCATCGACTTGCACACAAAGTCGATGCCTGGCATCGACTTGGGCACAAAAGTCGATGCCAAGCATCGACTTGGGCCCAAAAGCCGATGCCAAGCATCGACTTTGCACCCAAAAATCGATGCCTGGCATCGACCTTTCAGTGCATGTAGATGCCGTAAAGTCGATGCTTGGCATCGACTTTTGGGCCCAAGTCGATGCTTGGCATCGACTTGTAGGTGCATGTCGATGCCAGGCATCGACTTGCACCGACAAGTCGATGCCTGGCATCGACTTGCAATCCTAAGTCGATGCCTGGCATCGACTTACTGTTGGTGCAGACCAATCACCAATTGAAGGCTTGGAAGGTTAAAGAGTGAAGGAAGGATCAACCATTGAAGCTTGGAAGAAAGACATATTCAAAGGATAAGAGAAGTGTACACATATGTACATTAGTATAGTCATAGGTGACTTAGATCTTTGTTTGAGTAAGAATCTTGTACAAATTATCTATAAATACTTTGAGAAAAGTCGGGGCATGTATGAGAGCATATGTAGAAGCCAAGATTGAGGAAGTTAGAAGTCATGAGATAGAGAAAAGTTAGTTGAGTTAGCTCTCATCACTCAGTTGTAATTTTCTGAGTTAATGAAGAAATATTGCACCCGATCTTTCCGTGTCTACTCCTTCTGTGTTTGATCAATTGTGAAATCCTTTTGAGGATATCTAAGTTGTTAGTTAATGAGCCTGTGACCTGAATTTCAGAGTCTAATTGTAAACAGGCTAGGAGAATTGTTAGTAGGAACATTCATATGTGTTGAATGTCTACAGTTCTCTGAAACAGGCGCAAATTTCGAGTTTAACCTTTTGGTCAGTTCTCACTCCATAGTTTAAAGTTTTGTGCAAGCAAGCACTTAATCTTTAAGTTGGAAAGTGATCTACTCGTGGCTAGAAGCATTTGCTTAAACGGGTTTTGTACTGAGAGAATTGAAGTTAAGAAGTTAGGGGTGTCTAAATCGACTTTTCAGAAGTGCAGATTCAGACATAGGTAACTTGTGAAGTCAAGTTCTCAAGTTATACTAAAGCTTTTGAAGTAATTCAACTTGGAGGTGATGCGCAATCTCTAGGAGATGATTCGTACAAAGTTTCATCAAAAACTTTACATGTTTGATAAGTCAATGTGAAGAAATTCTGCAGCAGACTTTTCTGTGTTTTATCTTCTTCACAGATTTTCTCAAATTTGATAATTTGGAGATTGGACTTATAAGTTAGTGAAGGTTTTGACTTACTCTTGATATAGAGGTGCTCTAGATTCAAGAGTAGGTTGTTCTTTTGGAGATTAACACTCTCCATCAGTGGTATCAGAGCAGGAGACATCAAAATCAAGGAAAGGAAGGTCCCGACTGCTGCAGATTCAAGAAGTTCAACATTTGAAGAACTAAGAAGTGAAAGCTTGGAGTCAAAAGCCTGAGGAGAAGACTACTCGACATCAAGAAAGACAAAAGGAGTCTAATTCGAAGTAAAGGTACATACATTGCTTGTAAAGCTTGAAGTTTTCAATACACAGGTGGATACAAGATGGGAGATGCTCTACAGATAGAGAAATTGGATAGGGAAAACTATCCTGCATGGTCAATGAGGATGGAAGCTCATCTTATGAGCAAAGATTTAATTGCTTACATCACAGGAGAAGAAGAGAAGCCAAAGTTCAGAGATCCTAGTGTTCCAACTAGGGAAGAGTTAGCAGATCTGAAAAATTGGATGAAGAAAGATGCTCAAGCTAGGAGCATTATCTATATGGGAGTCAATGATTACTTGTTACCTCATATTAGAGGTCTTGAAAGTGCTACTGACATATGGAATGCTTTGGAGGAGCATTTCCAGAACACTACAAAGTCAAGGAAGGCATCCTTATGGGCAGAGTTTACTACCTTCAAGAAGAAGGCCTCTCAATCCATCTCAGACTATGTAACAAGGATGAAAGATATTGCAGATGCTTTAGGAGCTGTTGATGAAGACATTGAGGAAGATAAATTGGTAAGGCAAATCCTTACAGGGTTGAGAGGTGATGACAAATGGAAGCCATTTATTTTGTCTACAGAACTATCACTTGACCATTTCACTCCTGATTTAAATCAATTGTTAGGTCATATGCTAACATTTGAGCAGGATGTTAAAGGAGATGGTGACAAGAGTACAGGACATGCAATGTACTCAAAGGACAAGAAGAAGAATAGCAAAGGAAAACAACAAGCAGGTGAAGATGAAGGAACAACTACTCAAGCCAACTTCCTAAGAGGAAGAGGAGGTGGCAAAGGTAGAGGAAGAGGCAGGAACAACAAAGATGGAGGCAAAGCTTGCTGGATTTGTGGTAAGACAAATCACTTAGCTAATGATTGTTGGCATAATAATCAGAATAATGGTGGATACAATCAAAATTATAATTCAAGAGGAAGAGGTGGCAGAAATCAAAGAGGTAATTACAGAGGTAGAGGTGGAAGGAATTACTTTGGAAGAAATGCAGGTAGAGGATTCCAAAGTCAACAATACAACAACACCTACTACAATTATGCTTCAGATCAAAAGGAAGATTCAACATTGATAATGAATGCAACTTGTGAAAGGCAGAGTGAAGATCAAAGAGTCTTCTACATTGACTCAGGGTGTAGCAATCACCTAAGTGGTAACATATCTTTGATGACTGATTTGGAAAGTAAAGTTTTTAATCATGTTGTTCAAACAGGTGACAACACAAAGCACAATGTGAAGTCAATTGGATCAGTGAAGGCCAAGGATGGAAGCACCTTATTGAGTAAGGTCTTGTATGTTCCTACAATCCCTAAGAATTTGATAAGTGTAGGTCAAATTGTTGAAAAGGGATATGAAGTAAGGTTCACTAATGATGGAGTATATGTGGAAGACCCTAGCCAAGGGTATAAACAGATTGTTTCAGGAAAAAAGGAAGGAAGATTATTTACATTGAAGATTCAAGGCAACATTGGTCATGCTATGTTCACATATGGAGGTCATAAGATTTCTGAGTTAGATCTTTGGCACAAGAGGCTTGGACATTTCAATGAAAGAGGTATTAAAGATATGGTTAACAATGGTTCAGTGCTTGGATTGCCTAATGTTGCAGGTCAACATATGACATACAAATGTGAGGCATGTCAATTAGGTAAGGCTCATAAACATTCCTATTCCAAGCATGGTTTTATGCACTCAGAGAAGCTTGAGTTGGTACACACAGATGTGTGGGGACCATCAAAAGATTTCAGTATAAATGGATCAAGGTATTATGTGATTTATGTTGATGATGCTACTAGGTGGATCACTATCTATGTGATCAAAGATAAGTCAGAAGTGTTTAATACATTTAAACACTATCATGCATATGCAGAAAGAATTACAGGTCATAAGTTGAAGAAACTAAGGTCAGATGGAGGGGGAGAGTATTTCTCTAATGAGTTCAGTGATTACTTATGGAATGCAGGTATAAAAAGGGAAATTACTTGCAGGTACTCTCCTCAACAAAATGGTGTTGCAGAAAGGAGAAATAGAACTCTTGTTGAGTTTGCAAGATCCATGATGAAGGAGAAAAATTGCCCTAATTATTTGTGGGCTGAGGCTGTAAATACAGCCACTTACTTGGTCAATAGGTTACCATGTAAAGCCTTGCAGGGTATGACACCATATGAGGCTTGGTGGGGTAAAAGACCTACCTTGGATCATTGCAGAGTTTTTGGGTGTGTGGCATATGCATATGTGCCATCACAATTAAGACACAATTTGGAACCCAAAGCTGAAAAGTATGTTTTCATTGGCTATGATGACAAGCAGATGGGCTATAGATTGTGGAGTCCATCAACAAAGCAATTTATGGTTTCTAAGGATGTTACATTTGATGAACAAAGCACTTGGTATGCAGGTACAATTAATATCAATACAGGTGATGAAGAAGAAGTGAGTCAAAGAAAAGGTAAATCAAAAGTTCAGATATTTGATGAGCAAGAGAATAATGAAGTGCAGGTTGAAGTGGAAGAGACACCAAGATTTGATCCTGAATGTGAAGAGCCAGAAACCTCAAGGAGTGGAGAACTCAGAAGGTCAACAAGAAATAGGTGGCAACCTACAAGGTATAGTTATGATACTTCATTTCTAGCCACAAAAGATTATGCTTATATGGTGAATACAGATGAAGACCCTTCTACATATGAAGAGGCAAAGGGTAAGGAAAAATGGGAGAGTGCTATGCAGGAGGAATATGATGCACTATTGGAAAATCAAACTTGGGATTTGGTTCCAAAACCAAATAGTCAGAAGATTATTGGATGCAAGTGGGTCTACAAGACAAAAAGGTTTGCAGATGGAAGTGTGTCTAGATACAAAGCTAGACTTGTTGTCAAAGGCTTTGCTCAGACATATGGTATTGATTATGATGAGACCTATAGTCCTGTGGCAAAGATGACAACCATAAGGACACTTATTGCTATTGCTGCATGTAAAGGTTGGAAGCTATGTCAACTTGATGTGAAAAATGCTTTTTTGAATGGTTATATTTCAGATGATGTATTTATGGAGCAACCTCAAGGGTTCAGAGATAAAAGGTATCCAGATCATGTGTGCAAGCTCAAGAGAGCTTTGTATGGCTTGAAGCAGGCCCCAAGGGCATGGAACTATAGACTTGTGAAGTTCCTAAAAGAACTTGGTTTTCAGGTGTCTAAAGCAGACAGTAGCTTGCTTGTCAAGGCAAGTGAAAATGGTTTCATATACATGTGCATATATGTTGATGATATAATTCTTACAGGTACAGATGAAGAAGGAATACAAAGGCTCAAGAGGCAAATGGAAAAGGAGTTCAAGATAAGTGACTTGGGAGACTTATCATACTTCTTGGGCATGGAGATTACATATACTCAACATGGAGTATTTGTGACCCAAGAAAGGTATTTGAAGAACTTGTTAATCAAGTTTAAAATGGATGATTGCAGGGTAGCACCTACACCAATGGAGGTGAATCACAAATTGAGTAAGTATGGAGGTGAAGAATTCAAGGACATGAGACAATATCAGAGTTTGGTTGGTAGCCTTATCTATGCTACTCTAACTAGACTTGATTTATCATATGCAGTAGGGGTTTTGTCTCAATTTATGCATTGCCCAAGGAAAGAACATTGGATTGCAGGACAAAGGGTGTTGAGGTACATTAAGGGTACACTCAATGAAGGTTTGTATTATGGGTTTACTTCAGATACAAATATCAAAATTTATAGTGATGCAGATTGGGCAGGTAATCCAGATGATAGAAGGTCTACATTTGGATATATGTGTTATGTGGGAGATAAACTTATCTCATGGTGTTCCAAGAAGCAACATACAGTTGCTTTATCTTCTACAGAAGCAGAGTATAAAGGCATGGTTGAAGCTGCAAAGGAAGTGATTTGGCTCAAGACCTTGATGAAGAGTCTTGACATTATGCATGGGGTACCAATTATATATGGAGATAACATTAGTTCATTGTATTTAGCTGCTAATCCTGTTTTTCATGCCAGGACCAAACACATTGAGATTCAGTATCACTTTCTAAGAGAGAAAGTGATGGATAAAGAGATTGAAGTAGTTCATACTTCAACAAAAGATCAGATAGCTGATATGCTTACAAAAGGCTTGGATGGACCAAAGTTACAAAGGTTCAAAGACATGGCATGTATAAAGAAGATAATGAAGACCTCAATTGATGATTGAGGGGGAGCTGTTGGTGCAGACCAATCACCAATTGAAGGCTTGGAAGGTTAAAGAGTGAAGGAAGGATCAACCATTGAAGCTTGGAAGAAAGACATATTCAGAGGATAAGAGAAGTGTACACATATGTACATTAGTATAGTCATAGGTGACTTAGATCTTTGTTTGAGTAAGAATCTTGTACAAATTATCTATAAATACTTTGAGAAAAGTCGGGGCATGTATGAGAGCATATGTAGAAGCCAAGATTGAGGAAGTTAGAAGTCATGAGATAGAGAAAAGTTAGTTGAGTTAGCTCTCATCACTCAGTTGTAATTTTCTGAGTTAATGAAGAAATATTGCGCCCGAACTTTCCGTGTCTACTCCTTCTGTGTTTGATCAATTGTGAAATCCTTTTGAGGATATCTAAGTTGTTAGTTAATGAGCCTGTGACCTGAATTTCAGAGTCTAATTGTAAACAGGCTAGGAGAATTGTTAGTAGGAACATTCATATGTGTTGAATGTCTACAGTTCTCTGAAAC
Source organism: Ceratopteris richardii (assembly GCA_020310875.1). Classification (NCBI taxonomy): domain Eukaryota; kingdom Viridiplantae; phylum Streptophyta; class Polypodiopsida; order Polypodiales; family Pteridaceae; genus Ceratopteris; species Ceratopteris richardii. The sequence continues at coordinate 67,846,793 of CM035444.1, forward strand.
AGGCGCAAATTTCGAGTTTAATCTTTTGGTCAGTTCTCACTCCATAGTTTAAAGTTTTGTGCAAGCAAGCACTTAATCTTTAAGTTGGAAAGTGATCTACTCGTGGCTAGAAGCATTTGCTTAAACGGGTTTTGTACTGAGAGAGAAGTTAAGAAGTTAGGGGTGTCTAAATCGACTTTTCAGAAGTGCAGATTCAGAAATAGGTAACTTGTGAAGTCAAGTTCTCAAGTTATACTAAAGCTTTTGAAGTAATTCAACTTGGAGGTGATGCGCAATCTCTAGGAGATGATTCGTACAAAGTTTCATCAAAAACTTTACATGTTTGATAAGTCAATGTGAAGAAATTCTGCAGCAGACTTTTCTGTGTTTTATCTTCTTCACAGATTTTCTCAAATTTGATAATTTGGAGATTGGACTTATAAGTTAGTGAAGGTTTTGACTTACTCTTGATATAGAGGTGCTCTAGATTCAAGAGTAGGTTGTTCTTTTGGAGATTAACACTCTCCATCACTTACACCTTAAAGTCGATGCCAAGCATCGAGCTGTACATGCTTTGGATCCATATTTCTAGAGGTAAGAAAAATAAATACCTAGAAATCAGATATTTACACAGACATACAGAGGGAATCTTTTTGGAATCTTTGTTTATGTTATGATTTTGTCTACCTCTTGGTACTTTTGCCAACATTCTTCTTCTCCATCAGACTTGGCTTGCTGGTATGCTGACCTCTGTGCTCCATGGCTGTCTGTGCTCTGCTGCTCTCTCTTGCTCGTGGATTTTGAGAATGCGAATGATCTCCTCCTCTGGTATTTATAGGCAATTGGGTAACTTGAACCAGAAACTAACTGGATCTAACTGAATGAGTCCACTTGCTAACTAAATCTGTCAACTTATCTAACCAGGGAATAGCACCCACACAAATAGGCTGTTTCAGAGCCACTTTAATGAAATATTCATAGACCCTTGCAACTATTTATATACATTTGCATAGAAATTACATTTCAATGGCAAGAGTATGGTATGTCCATGAGGATGTCTAAACTCATGTAGAGCTTTGTTTCTAAGAATCTCTTTCTTGGGAGAAAATCAAGTCAAAGTTGTGTTAAATGTGGGAGACTAATGACATCTTTATAGTATTACCCTCCTCACTTTAGTTCATATTCACATTTATCTTGTAACTCACTGTTGAAATGGAAAATCACTATGAATAAACATTCTAGTATAGAACCTTGCAACTATTTATATACATTTGCATGGAAATTAAACTTCAATGGCAACAGTATGGTATGTACATGAGGATTTCTAATCTCATGTAGAAGTTTTTTCTTAGAGTCTATTGCTTGGGAGAAAATTAGGTCTAAGTTGTGAGATTAATAACATCTTTATAGTGTTATCCTCCACACTTTAGTTCATATTCACATTTATCTTGTAACACATTGTTGAAATGGAAAATCAATGTATGAATATACTTTCTGTGTGCCTCTTTTACACATAATTCTTTTTCAATATACTTTCATCTACCTCTTTGATATCTAACCAAGACCACAATAAAACCTAATCCTTGAAATCTTAACCAAATGTAAAATTTCTTCTTGTATAGTGTTCAATGGCATAGCATATTCCAGTTGGAACTCAACTTGGATATATTCCAGTTGTAAAATTTCTTCTTGTAAAATTTCTCCAAACAATTTTATTATATATTCCTGTTGGAACTCAACTTGGATATATTTTGATTCATTCACAATGCTTAGACTGAATGACTCATATGTAGTTAGAAATCAACTGTGTTTCTCATTTGAATCAAAAGTGAATCAAATCTTTGGTTCCCTTATTAGTGTATATTTGAGTAATTAAGTGATTTGATGTAATTTGATGTTTTATGTTATTTAATGTACTTTAATAAGCTTTTGATTTCATATCTTCTTGATGTGACATTTGATGTGATATCTTCACTTGATCTCGGATTTCTACTTATTTAAAAAGGTCATTCATCTTCAGTCTTCTGTGAACTCAGTGAAGATGAGCTCAATCTTTTCAGTGGATGCTTGGGCATCAGCTTCCTCTGCTCATATTGATTCATTGTTCTCAGTTGAACCTTTCCAGAGAAGTGATGATCCCTATGATTTAGAACGTGCTGATGATTCCATGTTTTCTGTTGAGTCATTTAAGTTATCCAATTCACAGTGCAATGCTGCTCAACCAAATGCACCTCTTGATCTCCCATCTGATCCAACCATTGATCTCCCTTCTGACTCAAGTGCATGTGGAGCAACGAAAAAGCAAAGCAAGCTCAATCTACGATTTAAAAGAAGGTCTCGTGAAGTAAGTCGAAAAAGATAAAAATTTCTTACTTCAGATAGACAGATTGCATTGGATATTGTGAAGCATTGTTGTGGTTTGAAATGCTTGTATAATTTAGGGATGAAGAAACTAAAGCACATAAGAGAAAAATTCCTCCATTTAGATAGTGAAAGGCAAGATATATACCTTGTTTCTTGCATGCAAATGATTGAGGATAACATGTCAGTAACGCGTGTTGGTTTTGAATATTTCTTTACTCAAGGGATGCCATGCTGTAGGGCTGCATTTAAAATTGCAATGGGTGTAGGAAATTTTAGAATACATAGGGTTCAACAAGGGTTTTTGAATGGGGATCTCATTTTGGATACGTTCCATGTTGGGACCAAAGGATCTGTTGGACGTCATGCAATGAATTGGATGATGAACTATTTTAGCTTGCATTGTGAAGTTATGCCTACAACTGGAAGGTTGCACTTGTCAGATAACTTTACTCGTCGAGAGGTATTTCAAATATATAGAGAAGACATGGAAAATAGAAATGAGAAGTATGTGTTGTATCGTCACTTTACTCGATTATGGAAGGAAGAGTTTAACAATGTTTCTATTCCTCGTAAAGTTAGAATGGGTGAATGTTCAGTTTGCGCCACTTTGAAAAACATGGCAAAAGGGGCTACAACACCACAGGAAAAGCATAATTTTAAAAACCTTCTTAACAACCATCGTGACAGTCAAGCATTAGAGAGAAAGAAAGCAATTCATCATCGAAGTAAGGCACTCAGAAATCCGGAGCGTTATATGTGTTTGTTGATCGATGGTATGGATAAAAAAAAAACTTGTTTGCCACATTTTTATCGCATCCGTAAGGACATTGGAGATGAAGTCCTTGTGCAAATGCATTTGGTTGGCGCTTTGGTATACAATGGAACTGTAATGTCCAAGGTTTTCTTCACATATCCGAATGTGCATAATGATCCAAACCTTACAGTTACTGTCATTCATCGTGTTTTGCAATCATGGAAGGGTCTTTTGCCACCAACTCTATATTTGCAACTAGATAATACTCCAAGAGAGAATAAAAATTCTACAGTCTTTGGATATTTAAGCATGCTTGTTGAAAAACAGGTATTTCAGAAGGTTAAGGTAAATTTTCTTCTGGTTGGCCACACTCATGATCACATTGATGAAATGTTCAGTACTTTCTCTAAGAAGTTGGCACGTAACAATGCTTTTACTCTTTCGATTTTATCTGAGCTGATTTCAGAAGCATATACTCCAAAACCAGAAGTTCAACACCTCACACAGATTTATGACGTTAAGCACTTTTGCTCAATGGGCCTTGATAACAGTGCTAAGGTTTTGGCTCCATTGCACAATATTAGTTTCAACCATGTATTCTTGATGAGGAGGGTTGATGAAATAACCCTTTTATTTGCAAAGCAGTATTCATCTTCTCTTGGGTGGGAGCCTAAAGAGGGATGCAGTTTCTTATTGCAGGTGCCTAATTTGTCTACTGTAACAGTGTATGGTGCAGAACAATCACCATATGAAGATAAAAACAATACAGAAAGATGTGGAAGTGTGGTTGATCAAAGTAAAAGCTGGATGCATGCACTCATTGAAAAGAAGAGACATATTGAGCGTGCAAAAAAATATGCTGGAGATCAAGATGTATCTTGGTGGGAGGACTTTTTCAATCATCAAGAAGAGATTATACAGTATACAATTGCAGGTCACTGGCCAGTTGATGTTCCATTCACATGGGATTTTTGTACACAAAGATCCGTGAATGTGGCCCAAGCATGTAATGCAGATGCACTTCAAAGTTTTATACATCCACCAGAAAGAAATATTTATGTAGGCCCAAGGATGACAAAACAGGCAGAAGCAAGATGGCAAGGAAATTTAATAGAGATAAATGTTGGAACGCTTATTGCAGTACTTGCTGATGGTAATGAGGCTACCAGACCATTTTGGATTGCAAAGGTTTTAGAGATAACTAAAGATATTGATCAGAGAAGAATAGAGGCTTTGGTGGTGCATTGGTATTACACTAAAAGTAGTAATGCATTCACAGGTAAATATAACTTAGAAATGGTGTGTGATACTAAACGAACAGGTTCAAAAAGGAAAAAGAATATTCGAAGCACATCCACTCTTAAAATGGATGATGTAGATATTCTTGTTTATGATTTTTCCTTGACAAAAACTGGTCACTTGAGGAAAGCAACCATCAACATGATAAAACAAAAGCTTCCAGATGTATGTGGTACAGGAAATCATAGGAAAACAAGAAGAGTTGTGCATGATCCTGCAGAATTTGGTATGTACGTGGATGAAGATAGAGCTCTTGTGGATATAGAAGAAGAAGAAGAGAGCTCTCAATAGTATGAGACTGAATCAAGTGCATCAGATGATGAGGGTGTAGACATAGATCGACAAAGTTGTGAGTTGCATTGAAGCTCTCAGCCATTTTTAGTGCTTATGTAAATGCCTCAAAGTAGTTTGGTTAATGAAACCATGTTTTGTAGCAATTTTGAATAACAATCAGATATCCACCCATTAAAGATATGTCTAAAATGTTATTTTTGTGTAAAAACTATTGATTTCTACATTCTTATATATATTTTAGACATGTTAATGTCTTATCATATAGATTTTGGACATGTCAATGTCTTATCATATACATTTTGGGACACGTCAATGCCTAATATAGTGAAATTTTGACTACATTTTGAGCTCATTTTTTTTTGAGAAAATGACAAAAAACGTCAAAAATTACTTGTTTTCACCTCATTTTTGTAATATATGTATACTGGTGTAAAGGAATTCCAAAAATGAGGTGAAAACATGTAATTTTTGACGAGAGTGTTCTCTTTTTACGACATAGTTCTCGTTTGTTACGACTCGCTGTTATGTTATATTATAGATTTTCAACCAAAACCAAAAACTATTTGAAGCACATATACACTTTGAACTTTTCTTTCAGTGGATACACCCATGCATGCCTAGAAAAATCATCAATAAAAGTCACAAAATAAAGGTAGTTCCCCAAAGAGGGTGTCTGCATAGGACCACATACATCACTGTGAACAATATTCATAGGATTATGATCCTCACGGATGCATGAGGATACTCACTTATGGATGTGTAATCTTGCAAGTGAAGAAGAGCAAAGAATAACATCTAGAAGCATAGGAACTAATGAAGACCTTAACTCAGTTCAAGACCCATCCTATGCACCTATGGTATTTCCAAACAAAGAATTTGAACCTCCGATTGGCTAGAAATCCTAGTCAGGATGGATATAGCTGCCAATAAAGAGAATTGAAGCCCCCATTGCAATGAATATGTCTATGGCATCTCGGTTTTCAACATAGAACCTACAATGATTGATTTAGTTCTAGATGAATGCAAGCCTAGTACAACAATAATAAATGAAGAGAGTGATGAGGATGATGAATCCACATCATGGAACCCTTCTTTAATTATGAAGAGGAGTACCTTTATATGGTGGAGGCTAGGCTTGAGGAACTTGAAAGATGCAAGGCCAAAAAGAATTTCGCAATACCAAAAGATGCCACAACTGAGAAGAAGAGAGAGAGAAAGTCACCCACACAAGAAGAGGAAGAATCTTTATTAAAAAAAAATCTAAGAAATAAAAAATTGAAGATAGGAAAGTTATTACAAGAATACCTAAATGAGATGCACTGGAAGGAGAAGCTTATGACAATAAAGATAAAACCAAGAAATTTATAGTAACCATAGAAGTGTACATACATAGGGCATGATTTAAGTGAAGAAGAACGCGAGTTGATAAATATGTAGACAGATTATAGAGATGTCTTCGCTTGGAGTTATAAGGATTTGAAGGTATTTGACCCAGATATTTGCTCTCAAGGAATCCTAATGTCCTTAGAAGCCAACCCTACAAAGCAAAAACCTTACACATAAAATGATAATTATGCAGCCAAACTCAAAGAAGAGATTGATCCCTTGATAGAAGTCAGATTTATCTACCATTGTGGTTGTGCCAAAAAAAGTGGGAAGCTACGCATGTGTATTAACATAAAAAATTTTAATGCGGCCACCATAAGAGATAATTATCCTTTTCCTATCATTGAACATCTTTTAGAACGAGTAGCAGGGAAGGAATATATAGATTGCTTGATGGATTTTTTGGTTACAATGAAGTAGCCATTGCCCCTTAAGTCCAACACAAAATGGCATTTGCCACATAGTAGGGAATCTTTGCATTTCAAGTGATGCCATTGAGGCTCACCAATGCTCCTACTACCTTTCAAAGATTGATGTGTCACGTGTTTAAGGAACTCCTCATAAAGAACTTAAAGGTTTATGTTGATGACTTATGTGCTCATTCCAACATTAGACAGACATCGATCCTTAAACTAAAACGAATCTTTCACAAATGTAGAGAGTACCAGTTTGCTTGAATCTAGAAAAAGTATGCTTTTATGATCAAGAACGACAAAATTTTAGGACACATAGTGTCAAAGAATGGGATTTCAACTAATGAAGATAAGGTTCGAGCCATTACAGAGCTACCTAGAGCAAAGAATGTCAAAAAAGTACAAGCTTTCATGGGACATTATGGATATACTGATTTTTTATCCAAATGTATGTGATAATTGCAAAGCCCATGTACAAACTTCTGACCTATTTTAAATGGAACAAAGGGTGCAAAAACTCTTCTAATGAGCTTAAATGATAATTATGTTCAGTACCAATCTTGACAACACCAAATTCAAGTAATCCATTTCATGTTCATATGCATGCTTTCACTTATGCTATCAGATGCATGCTGACATAAACCACAAGCAAAGAGAAAATTCATCTTCCCAAAGCCTATGCTAGTAGATGTTGGGATAGATGGATGGACACTCCAAGAAATGAGTAGGTACTACCGAATCCTGCTTTGTACCAGCCCCTTGTAGCTTCACAATTGAGTTGTGGGTCCTCTTAGCTTTCCAAAGACACTATACAAGTGCCTATGTACTTTGGAAATGATGTAAGAAAAGATTGAATCAAAACAGACTACTTCAAAGTTGAAGGTTCAATGAAAACCTTCTATTTTTTATCACACACCTGCTGCTTTTTATGCTCACTGCTACCAGTATAGTAGGAATTAGAAAAATTCCTTTTAGACTTATCTAATTAACTTAGTAAGATAATGATTCCAAGTGGAATCACTCAAAATGATGCAATATACACAGAGCACTCAATTTAGCAACTCAATCATTACCCTCGATTTTTTAGGACCTCTATAGAGTTTGACTAGTGAGTGCTTCGATGCACTTTTCTCAAAATTGGCTGAATAGAATTCCTTCGAATTTTTTGCGCATGTAGATAACTTGGAGTTGATTCCAACAAGCTATAGATCATTCAAAATGGTGGAGAAATGATTGAGATATGAGTAGTACAAGTTGACAATTATGAATTACTATAACAAAGAGATCATTGATGAAAAATGTAGAACTTTTGTATTAATGAACAATGTTGTACAAGATCATAGGCTTGACAATCATAGCCTAATGATGGTGAGTAGTGTAGGCTACAATGTAGACCTCACACTCTTACAAAATGGCAATGGAGAACTCGGGAAATGATGCTTGCTTCTACATGCGACTTTTTCAAGCCACTTTATATAAGTGCTACATTCAAATTTGAATTTGAGTTCAACTTTTGGCTCTCTCTAAAAGTAATCCTTCAATCTAGGAAATATTCCCTCAATGAATTAGTTACTTTTCTATCTAACAAATCCACGAGTTTTTGGTAGGTGATTACAAATATTCTCTTAAGTCAAAAATGACTTTTACAAATGGTAAAGATGAAAAATCTCCCTAGCAATGGTTTCCATGGAGCTTCATATGTTTATGAAATTCAAGCCAAATGTGTGGGCTTGGACTTTGCACCAACAACTCCCCCTCAAGCTAAACTTTTTGTCTTGGTCTTCATCTTCAATCTTCATGAATGGCATGCATTCCAATCATTGACTTAAACCTGCAAAGTTTTGTACCATCCAATGCTTTAGTCAATAAGTCTGCACATTGCATATTTGTTGATACATATGCCAACTGAATCTCCTTGCTCAATAGATTTTCTCTCACATAATGATAGTGGACCTCTATATGCTTGGTCCTAGCATGATAAATGGGATTAGCTGCAAGATGTAGTGAGCTAGTATTATGTCCAAAAATCATTGGAGATGTAGTATGCAAACCTAAATCTGTATACAATGATCTGATCCATATGGCCTCTTGATTAGCATTGGCCAATCCTCTATACTCTGCTTCTGTAGAAGATAAAGCAAAAGTAGGTTGCTTCTTTGAAGACCATGATATAGGTTTGTTACCTGCAAAAGATAGGTATCCTGAGGTACTTCTTCTGTCATCTCTGCAACCTGCCCAATCAACATCTGAATATATCTTGATGTCCAAGTTTGAGGTATAAGGAAAATACAATCCTTGATTTTGAGTCCCCTTAAGGTACTTTAAAATCCTTTTGGCAGCTTCCAAATGAGGTGCCCTAGGTTTTTGCATAAACTGACTTAGAAAACTTCCTCCATAGGCAATATCAATCCTTGTCAAAGTAGCATAATTCAAGCTTCTCACTATGCTTTGGCAACCTGTAATGTTCTCAAGCACATCACCTTCATGAGCACTTAATTTTAGGTTTACCTCCATTGGAGTACTTGCAACTTTGGCATCTTGCAAATGAAACTTCTTCAACATGTCTTGTATATACTTTCTCTGAGTTATATAGATTCCAGAGTTAGTGTAGACTAACTCAAGTCCAAGAAGGTATTTTAGTGATCCAAGGTCACTAATTTTGAACTCCCACATCATTTGATTCTTAATCTATTGATGCCATTAGCATCATTACCTGTGAGTATGATATCATCAACATATACAGATAGGTATATTACCTCTAAATTACTTCTTTTGATAAACAGGGATGTATTTTCTTTGCTCATGATGAATCCTTAATCTTGAAGATAAGTAGTCAACCTATGATTCCATGCCCTAGGCGCCTGCTTCAATCCATAAAGAGCTTTGTTCAGTTTACATACATATGTTACCTTGCTTGGATCCTCATAACCAAGAGATTGAGACATGTACACCTCTTCTGAAATCGAGCCATTCAGAAATGCATTTTTTACATCCAATTGATACATGTTCCAATTCTTTTATGCAACCACACTTACCAATACCTTGATGGTTGGCATTTTGGCCACAGGTGAGAATGTTTCTTCATAATCAACTCCTTGGTTTTGTGCCAAAAACTTAGCCACAAGTCTACCTTTGTACCTGCTTATTGATCCATCTGAATTCCTTTTGATCTTATAGATCCATCTAGAACCACTTACCTTCATACTATCCTTCTTTGGTACTAGCATCCAAGTATCATTCTCCTTGAGTGCTCCAATTTTCTCATCCATAGCTTCCTTCCATTTTGCCTTGGTCTTTGCTTCTTCATATGATGATGGATCTTCAAATGAAAAGTCTTTTGCAAGATAAAGAGAGTGCTTAGTAACTAGGGAAGTATCATACCCATATGTGATTGGTTTCTTGCTCTCTCTTTGTGATCTTCTGATTGCTTGGTTGGATGATTCAAGTATATCCTCTAATTCCTTCATCTTGATTTTGCCTTTGGACTTCCATGCCTTGAACTCTTCTAGGTTAATGATGTCCTCATCATCTGAGTTGATATCTCCATTCTGAGTAGGCTCCTCCTTTGTGAGGCTTGCAAACTCCTCTTCCAAGTCACAAGGTAGTTTTACTTTCCTGCATTCACTATCAAACCAAGAGTCATTCTCATCAAAGAGAACATCTCTACTGACCATTAATCCTTTGTTTGAAGGGTTGTAGAACCTGTATCCCTTTGCATTCAAGTCATACTCTATGAAGATGGACTTCTCTGCCCTAGGGTCTAGGTTACCTCTTATCTGAGAAGGGATATGCACATAAGCAACACATCCAAAAATCATGCAATGATTAAGTGAAGTTCTTCTACCATGCCATGCTTCATATGGGGTCATCCCATCAAGAGATTTGGATGGCATCCTGTTTACAAGATAAGTGGCAGTAGATACACTCTCTGCCCACAAGTAATTAGGCAATGTTTTCTCATTTAATGTAGACCTAGCTGTTTCAACAATTAATCTATTTCTCCTCTCTACTACCCCATTTTTCTGAGGGGTATACGTTGTTGTAATTTCTCTCTTGATTCCTCTGTCCTGCAAGAATGCATCAAACTCATTTGAGAAGTACTCACCTCCTCCATCTGACCTTAATCTCTTTAGGTTTCTCCCTATTTGGTTTTCAACAAGTGCAAGATACTTTTTAAACCAACTGAATACTTCATCTTTGTGCTTCATAAAGTACAATACAGTCCACCTACTATAATCATCAATGAAAGATACATAATACCTTGATCTAGAAATTGAGGGATCCTTACTTGGTCCCCATACATCTGTATGAACAAGCTCTCGGTAGTCCTCATGCATGTAGCCTTTCCTTGAGAAGGGTAACCTATGAGATTTTCCAAACTGACAAGCACCACATTTATAAATCATGTGTTGCTTGGATACATTAGATATACCAAGCACACATTGCTCTCTAGATATCTGTTTTTGGGTTCTTTCACCAACATGCCCTAATCTCTGATGCCAAATTTCAAGTTCTGAAAGTGTTTGATCTTTGTAACTATGAAGTGCAATATTGCTTGTATCTTCAAGTTCAAAAGTGAATAATCTACCTGTCTTTTATCCTTTGGAAATTCTCTTGAATCCATGTTGGGGATCCTCCACAAATGCTCCATATTGGTTGAACCTTAATTGTATCTGTCCAATACTCATCATATTCTTGGTAATTGTCACGTACATATACCTGCTCAACAGATTCTTGTTTCCATCCGAGGTCTTAACATTTCCTACTTTAATCACTGAGTGCTTGGTATCATCACCTGTTTGTATCTGATGCTTACCCTTTGGTTCCTCAAGGTCAGAGAGAAGAACTACATTGCTTGCCACATGGTTTGAGCATCCTGAGTCAATGTAGAAAGAATGGTCATCATTTATACCTAGTTTTGAAGTCATGTTCATAATCAAAAGAGAATCTTCTTGCTCCTCTGTGTAGTTGTTGTAATCCTTCCTTGATTTGTAGCCTCCTTGGTAGTTGCTATGGTAGTTGTTGTTGTAGTTGTTATTGTATCCTTGAGGGTGATTGAATCTTCCTCTTGATTGTGTATATCCACCTCTTTGATATCCTCTTCCTCTCCGACTCTTGAAGTTCCTATAAAACTCATCTGTAGTATAATTTGAAAATCCACAAATATTACATGGTGAGGAGTTATAAGGTCTCACCCAACCTGGCTTACCTCCTCTGCCCCTTCCTCTTGATGTTCTACTTCTCCCTCCATAGTTGGCTTGGGAGGTAGTTCCTTCATCTTCAACCTTCTTATTCTTCCCTTTCTCTTTGGACTTACTTTTGTTAGTGTATAGGGCAGAAGAGCTATTACCTCTTGATGAGTATCCATTCTTGTTGAGCTTGGCTTCATGGGTAAATAGTTATCCCATGAGTGTGGTAAGGTCTGGAATCTGCATGTCCATGTATAAGTCCATGGTAGTTGTGAAGCTTTCCCATTTGTCATTAGCTTTAATACTATTGATTACTTGTCTTATAATCTTCTCCTCTTCAATTTCTTCTCATATGCTTGCCAATTGATCTGCTACATCTTTGACTTTGGTCACATACTCTGAGATCCCTTGTTTAGGTTGCTTTCTTTGAGTGGTAAACTCAATCCACAATTGGTTCTTCCTAGCCCTTGTGTTGGAAGAGAAATATGAAGACAATGTTTCCCAAGTCTCTTGGGATGTCTTACGGTTCCTTATATGTGGAAGAAGAAAATCAGAGATTGAGTTAAGTAGGTAAGACCTTGCTAATTCATCCTTGGCACACCATGTGTTGAGTCTTTCATGCTCCTCTCTTGTAGGTTCTCCTTTGCTTTTGAATATGGGCATCTCCTCATCTCCAGAGATGTATCCATAGAGGCTCCTTACTTGCAAGTATGTCTTCATCCTCAAGGACCATGCTTGGTAGTTATTCTTGTCCAATTTATCAATGAAAGAAGGAAAACCATCTCCCATTTTACCTTAGCTTTGTCCTGATACCACTGTTGGGATAGATGGATGGACACTCCAACAAATGAGTAGGTACTGCAAAATCCTGCTTTGTACCAGCCCCTTGTAGCTTCAGAGTTGAGTTGTGGGTCCTCTTAGCTTTCCAAAGACACTATACAAGTTCCTATGTACTTCGGAAATGATGTAAGAAAAGATTGAATCAAAACAGACTACTTCAAAGTTGAAGGTTCAATGAAAACCTTCTATTTTTTATCACACACCTATTGCTTGTTATGCTCAGCGCTACCAGTACAGTATGAATAAGAAAAATTCCTTTTTGAGGTATCTTATTAGCTTAGTAAGCTAATGATTGGAAGTGGAATCAGTCAAAATGATGCACTATACACAGAGCACTCAATTTAGCAATTGAATCATTACCCCCGATTTTTTAGGACCCCTGCAGAGTTTGACCAGTGAGTGCTTCGACGCGCTTTTCTCCGAATTGGCTCAATAGAATTCCTTCAAAATCTGTGAGCACGTAGATAGCTTAGATGTGATTCCAAGAAGCTATAGATGATTGAAAATGGTGGAGAAATGACTGAGATATGAGCACTACAAGTTGACAGTTATGAATGACTATAACAAAGAGATCATTGATGAACAATGTAGATCTATTGTATTAATGAACAATGTTGTACAAGATCATAGGCTTGACAATCATAGCCTAATGATGGTGAGTAGTGTAGGCTACAATGTAGACCTCACGGCGATGGAGAACTCAGGAAATGATGCTTGCTTCTACACGCGACTTTTTCAAGCTACTTTATATAAGTGGTACATTCAAATTTGAATTTGAATTCAACTTTTGGCTCTCTCTAAAAGTAATCCTACAATCTAGGAAATATTCCCTCAATGAAGTAGTTACTTTTCTATCTAAAAAATCCACGAGTTTTTGGTAGGTGATTACAAATATTCTCTCAAGTAAAAAATGACTTTTACAAATGGTAAAGATGAAAAATCTCCCTAGCAATGGTTTCCATGGAGCTTCATATGTTTATGAACTTCAAGCCAAATGTGTGGGATTGGACTTTGCACCAACAGTAGACCATTGAACTTAGTGTAAATATACTATACTACCATAGAGAGAGAAGGATTAGGCATTGTATATGCGATAAGGAAGTTGAGACATTATTTTCCCACAAATAAGTTTATATTCTTTACGAATCACCAGACATTACTCTACCTTGTGAACAAACCTTGCAACACATGCATGTTAGTAAGATGGTTTCTCTTACTCATGGAATATGATTTTGAAGTGGTTGTCAGGAAAGGAAAGATGCAACTTAGAGCGGATCACCTTTCTTCACTCACTTCAAGATGAATTTCGTGATGCTAACCTATTCAAACTAGAAGTAGTACCTAAGTGGGTGAAAACAATAGTGCCAATTCTCACTCTCGCACCCAAAAGCCCCATAGTAGAGATGAATGGCAAAGAAATTTTCTAGTCTAAAAACTTTTTTATATGGGTGGGAAGCATGTACAAGCATACTGATTAGGGAATCTTAGCTTGTTGCATGGAAGAAGAGGAATATGCTACATGGTTGTAATTAGCACATGTAGGTGCTTTGGAGCAACACCATTCATAAAACCAAATACTATAGACTCTGAAGAGTTTAGGTGTACTAGGCAACTATGGAAGTAGACATCTATAGGATGTTTAAGGATTGTACAATGTGTATTAGTAGACCCCATGTGGAACATGCGACATTGTATCAAGTATCTTTAATATGTGAGTGGAGAAATCCATTAGCGGAATTTTTTAGGATGAATACATTCCCTCAAGAGATGAACCTAGCAAGACAAAGGATACTAGAGCAAGAGGCTTAAGACTATAGAATCATTGGAGATCCTTTAGATAAATGCAGATGGGACACATACCTAAGACTTTCTGTCCATGAAAGTGAATATCTCAAGATCTTAGAAACTCTACACCAAGGTGTGAGAGGACGACACTTAGGACTTGGTTGAGTGATCAAAGTAATTCTATTTTCAGGTCTTTGGTGGCCTACCCTTCACATGGATGCTCATACCTATGTGAGGAGGTGTGATGTATGTCATAGAACTCAATATCTAATATGCAAGGATGAGATTCCATTGAGACACATGATGGGAGGATGTGCATTCTCCAAGTGGGGAATAAATTTCATTGGTCCTATTAATCCCCCAACCAAGAGTTCACATGATGAGTATATCATTGTCATAATGGATTATCTAACCAAATGGGTGGAAGCAAAGGCAACCACGAATGATGCACAAACAACAACAAAGTTTTTGTTTGAGAACATATTTATGAGATATGGATTGCCGATAGAGTTGGTAAGTGATCATGGTACTCACTTCTCGAATGAGTTCATTGAATACTTGCTATAAGAATTCATGGTCATTCACAAGAAGTCTACTACCCACAAGCCAATGGACAAACGAAAAGCACAAATAAGATCTTATGCACAATTTTGACTAAGCTCCTTAATATCAAACATTCTAATTGGGACAAATAGCTACACCACACTATTTGGGCATATAGAGTGGCCTATAAAATGATATTCAACGCCACCCCCTTTCATATGGTGTTTGGTCAAAATGATGTACTACCGATCGATTTTTGAATACCTAATATGAAAGTGCACAAGAGTATTAATGGACTGTTCATGAGCTATCATCAAGGATCTTTGACTTAGAAAGATTAAGAGAAACTCAATTCAGAGAAGCTACAAGAATATATGCCTCAAAGAAGAGGAAAAAGGCATACTTTCATGCAATGTGAAAGATAAAGGCTTGAAAGCGAGAGATCTAATCTGGTATATACATTAAAGAAACATGCTCAAAAGTAGCTACTCTCGATGGTGAGATACTGCCAAATTACATTAGTGGTTGTAGAGTGAAACTTTACCGATAAACCTTGATAGAAGAGATGTTAAATTGACTCAAAATAGCTAGGAAACGTAACAAAGAAGAAAAATGAATATGAGAAGCACAGCAAAAGCCTTAGAACATATCAAATGCATGAAGTTGAGGAGACAAGGTATAGATCAGCCTAGACAAGCTAATTATAAGGCACCAAGGTATCATATGGTGATGTACCAAAGCAAAAATGTTACCTCTCACCGTATTATCGATAGATGTTCTTTCATAACAATAGAAGTGGCACAAGCCATGGGTGCAAAGGCTATCAAGGCCTTGATTGACTCAGAAGCAGCTAGTAGTGGTGTTAGATTTTCTAGTTTTTAGGACATGGAATTGTGCATTAATCTTATCAAAGCTTATCTCATAGGATTAGGAGGAGTACAAAACCTTTTCATGGGCGAGCTAAAACTTCGTCTATCCATTCAAGTCATCCGTATGATAGTCAAAGTGCTAGTGTGTCATGATGTGGATCTTATTGAGCCTCTCGTTCTTGGTCAAGTTGGGATCTACAATCATGCAGTTAACTTAAACCTAAGAAGTGGACTTCTTCAGGCTTGGGTGAATAATCAACCCATCACGATTGAACTGGTAAGATGCACACTCACTGATCTAGGAATGGCATCAATTAACGGTCCTTCCAGTATTAATCATGAAGACAAAGATGTGGTTCTTGTCCAAATTTCTATGATGTAGAAGAATGCGATTCTTGAAGAACTAGTAGATGATGTAATAGAACTCCTTTTTTTCCCGAAGATGCCAATCACCATACTAATGCAAGGCAAGAAACAAGTAGAGCAGCTTGAGAAGACTATGGAATCCCAAAAATAAAAGAGAAATCGATGCTAATCCATTCATAGTGTGAAGCAGATATGGAGGTGCAACTGAGTGAGCACCTATCTGCTCCCTTGTTGGAACCACCAAAACCTATGAAGAAGATGTCAAAATCAAAGTAGCCAAAGAATCTACCACCAACATATTATTCTTAGTGTGTATTCTCCATTTGGATACCCATGCGATTGATGAAGGGTGACCATAATCAAAGATAGATATGGGTGCCTGAGACCTGCTTGCAAGTTCATATAGCCACACATAAGCTTTAAGGGTTGCGCCCACTCTCACCACTGAACACACCTCACAAACACCATGTTGATATATTTAGGTAGTGATGTGTGTGAACACACTAGGACTACCGAGGCACTTTTCTCCCTCTTTAGGAGTTTTTTCCCTAGGGCTTTTATATACACCTATAGCCCTAACGGGTTACTTATCTTTGTACATTCTAGTGGTAATACATTCAATATTGTGTGTTGTGCTCCAAGCTTCTTCTTCTTCCTTGCATTGTTTGTGTGCTTCCGCAAACCTCGAACTCCAACAATTTGTATTATAGCAGGTCATCACTTCATCTAGGGCATCGTCGACACCCCTCCAATCATAGTCTCAGATCAAAATAGCATTGTTGTCAGGTGCCGAAATCATGATCTAAGCTCAATTCAGCCTTTGAACGCACTATTGCAGTGCTTGTGTAGGAATTTCATCTTTTTTAGCAAAAGATATATATAGGTTTTGGTTTGCTCGTATAAGCGGCTCGAAGTCTACTAAAGGTTTAGTGGAACTCTTTAGGGTAGTTCTGTTCAACTTTTTCAGATACAATCATTTTTCTACATCAGGGTATTTTAGTCAATGGCCATGGCTGAAAGCAGTGATGTATTTTGTATGTTGGCTGTTGAGGTTAAGTTGGATGGTACAAATTACCCATTGTGGGCTTATATGATGCGTCATATATTGGTTACAAAAGGACTATGGAATATTATGCAAGGTGTTGAAAAATGTCAGATTTCACTTGCAAACACAACTATTGAAGGTGATGCAAATGGTGTTGAAGATGGTGATATTCTTCATGTTCCTGTTTGTGTTGTAGTTCCTACTACACCTATTGCAGAGCAAATTAGTTGGGATGGCAGAGATGCTCAGACACATGCATTGATAGCCTTGTCTGTCAAACGTGTCATTATTCCTCACATTCGATCTTGTAGAATAACTAAGGATGCTTGAGATACACTTACCACTTTATACCAGGCAAGGAATGAGGCTCATGTTGCTTACCTCCGAAAATAGCTGGAGAGTGAGCACATGAATGAAGGAGATTCTATGGATAGTTTTTTGACAAAGATCAAATATTTGAAGGAACAATTGATTTTTGCTGATGAAGTCTTGCTTGAGAGTTCACTTCTGCAAACTATTCTGAATGGTCTTCTTGATTCATATCGGAGTTTCGCTTCTATTCTTTGTTTGATGATGAAAGGCAATCCAAATGCCTTAACATTTGAGGATTTAGTCTCTTTTCTATTGTAGGAAGATCCGTTTAGGCAGAACACGTCCACTATGTGTGTTGTAGATCAAGCTTTCATGGCTAGTCAGAAGGGCAAAGGTAAATGGAGCTCTTCTACTTGTAAGTGAAAATCTACTAATTCTATACAATTGAAGAAGGAAGACAGAGAAGAGAAGAAAACAAAAAAATAGAAATTGTTTTGCAAATACTATAAAGGAAATGATCATGTAATAAAGAGCTATCCAAAATTGGCTACTAAAGAGGCAAGGAAGAAAGAGGCTAGAATGGTTGTTGTAGAGGCCTCTACACCCAAAATGGAGTCTGCTAATCTTGTGCATAATGAAGAATGGACATTTACTACTGTTTGTAGTTATGATTCATCTTTTCATGAGCAATGTATGTTTACACTAGACTCAGATCTTTGGTACTTTGATAATAGGGCAACCAAACATATTACCTTGTAGCAGAGTTTCTTCACTTCACTTGATCCTGCCCCTACAGGGAATACTTTCACATGCACCAACAACTCCTCCTATCCTGTTGTGGGAGTTGGAAAGATCATTTTGACTGTTGCTGATGGTAGGTCTTTTACATTTTTAGATGCTTTATTTATGCAAAGGATCAAGAAAAATCTCTTATCCATTTCAACATTAGCCAAGATTGGCTTGGTTGTCAAATTTGTTGATGACAGATGTATAGTTCATGATCTGTCAAATGGCAATGTCATTATTATTTGTGGCATTTTATGTCGTGGGCTATTTAAGCTTGTAGAATATAGAAAATTTGTGAGTGATTTAGCATGTGCAGTACATGATTCTTAGGTTATGATTCTTAGCTTTGGCATGTATGCTTTGGCCATCTAAATTTTGCTAGTTTGCTATGCCTGTTGAAATGTGAAATGGTGTCCTCTTTGCCCAAATTAAAGGGACCTGATAAAAATATATGTGAAGGCTGTATTTTGGGCAAAATGCAGCATTCCTCATTCCCAAAAGATTTTTTAACTTGAGCTACTTAGAAATTGCAACTCGTTCATGGTGATGTCTGTGGTCCTATGGAGACACCTTTTTTTGGAAACTATCTTTACTTTGTGACTTTCATTGATGATTTTTCCAAGCATGCATGAGTATATCCATTGAAAGCAAAGTCCAAAGTGTTTATGTGCTTCAAATAGTTTCTCGATTTGTCTAAAAATCTGTTCGCATGTAAAATGGTCACCTCCATTTTGATCGAGGGGGCAATATATGTCTTCTGACTTCAATGCGTTTCTCGCTAAAAGTGGGATAAAACATCACTGTAGAGTGCCTTATACACCTCAATAGAATGGAGTTACTGAACGCAAGAACAGGTCACTCATGGAGATGGCGAGGTGTATGGTCAAGAGTTAGGCTTTACCACATAGTTTCTGGCTTGAGGATGTTATGTGTGCATCATATGTACTTAACAGGTGTCCCACTAAAGCGCTACAACCTATCACTCCATATGAGGCTTGGCATGGTCGCAAGCCATCTGTTGCTCACCTGTGTGTTTTTGGTTCTATGACATATGCATTCGTGCCTAAACAATAATGCAGGAAATTGGATGATAAAGTAGTGAAATGTATTTTTTTTATACAAATTTGAAAGAAAAAGCTATCGTCTGTATCATCGACATACTAAACACATTTTAGTTAGCTGTGATGTTGTTTTTGTGGAACATGCTATACTGCCATTACTTTCATGTACTAAGGAGACATCTGTTAGCTCAAAAGACATGTATGATACTTTGCTACCTCTTTTTATAGGTGGACAGTCTAGTGTTAGTCCTAATGAGACAAATTCTCAACCTTTACAAGTTTCATGTGATGATGCTGATCATTCCATTTTTTATGAAGATTTACATGATGCACTTGTTGATGAGAGAGACGATATTGAGGAGGTGAAAACTATGCCAAAATGGTTGGTGCAGACTCTATGTGGCAGCAAATTAGATGCACCTCTATCATATCATACACGTTGAGGCTCTCATAGTGCCTCTTTTGCATCAGATTGCTATGCTATGGCTGCCTCTAGTCTCTATGATGAGAATGAGCTTGTTTCTTTTGATGCAAAATTTTGAAAATTGGATGGCTGCAATTAGAATATGATGCTATCATGAAAAATGGTACCTGATCTTTATGTGACTTGCCTCCTGGCAAGAAGGCCATTGACACTAAGTGGGTCTACAAGTAGAAGAATAAGTGTGATGGAACAATTGATAGGTATACGTCTAGGCTTGTTGCAAAGGGTTATGCACAGAAAAGAGGCATTGATTTTGATAAGACCTTTGCACCTACATGCTGAATGACTACTATTCGTAGAATCTGTGCACTTGCAACTCATCATGGTTGGAATTCACATTAGTTGGACATTAAAACTGCATTTCTGAATGGTGACTTGCATGAAGAAGTGTATGTTTTTCAGCCGCATGGCTTTGTGCAAAAGGGCATGAAAACCAGGTTTGAAGGTTGAAAAAGGCATTATATGGTTTGAAGCAAGCACCATGTGCTTGGTTTGAAAAGATACATGCCTATCTAATTGCACATGGTTTTTACAACAATCCAACTAAGAGCACCTTATATGTTAAGCGTGCTAGTGATGTGCTTCTGATCATTGTGGTGTATGTTGATGAAATGCTGCTCACTCCTCCTCATGAGAAGCATATGGCTGATTTTAAGGTTGTTCTGCATACCTCATTTGAGATTTTTGATATGCGGCATTTGCATAATTATTTGGGCATTCAATCTATGCAAGTTGATGGTGAAATAGCTTTGTTTCAAACAAAATATATTGACACATTATTGGAACGTTTTGGCCTTGAAGACTGTAAACCTATTGCCACTCCTATGGAGACCGATTTATGCTTGAGTCTTCAGGATGTTGGAGATGCCATTGATCTTGTTCGACTAATAATCTATTAGATGCTTGATTTACTTATGCATTACTCAATCAGATATTCAGTTTGCTATCTCATAGATGAGCAAGTTTATGCATTGCCTAGGTGTCAAGCATTGGTAGGTGGTTAAGCGCATCTTTTGCTACTTGATTGGTACCTATCTACTTAGATTGTTTTATCCCAAGGGGGGATTAGTATCACCACATTTACATGCTTTTTCTAACTCTGATTGGCTGGTTGTTATGACTCTCATTTGTCCACTAGTGGTTTTCGCTTCATGCTTGGTAGCGCATGCATATCTTGGTTTAGCAAGAAGCATCCTACTTTGGCCACTGCTAGTTGTGAGGCTGAGTATAGGGCATCTTTCAGAGTGACTACTGATTGTGTGTGGCTGAAATGCTTTATGGCTGATTTGGGTGTTGGTCAACCTTCTACCACCAGCATCTTCACTGAGAGTCAGAGTGCATTGGTAGTTGTGAGCAACCCTATATCCATGCTCGCACTAAGCACATTAAGGTGCACTATCATTATGTTAGGGAGAGGTTCTTTGTTGGAGAGATTAGTTTGGCATATGTGCCCACAAAGGAGAACATTGTAGACCTTTTCACAAAGGCTCTGCCTAGGAAGAAGCTTGAAGCTTTTTGCAAAGCTTTGGGCCTACTTGCTTTTGTGGATTGATTCCGAATAGCTTGACACTTCCTTATACATGAGTGCAAGCTTCTTGTTCATGCATCTCTCCCATGGGGATTTGTTGATATATTTAGGTAGTGATGTGTGTAAATACACTAGGCCGATGGGGCACTTTTTTCCCTCTTTTAGGAGGTTTTTCTGCCCAACTTGTATATATGCCTATAGACCTAACGAATTACTTATCTTTCTACATTCTAGTGGTAATACATTTAGTATTGTGTGTTATGCTCCAAGCTTCTTCTTCTTCCGTGTGCTGTTCGTGGTGCTTCTGCAGACCTTGAACTCGAACTTACTAATAAGGAAAAATGTTGTAAACTTGTACTCAAGTGCAATCACACCTACTATTACTTGGAAATGGGTACCTAAAAAATCTTGAATCCAGGTAGATTCATCTATGAAGCCCTTAAGTGCAACCACACCCCAAATCTATAATTCCATAAGGGAAGTATGGAGAGTCAACTCATGTAACAACCCCCTTGATACCACTATGTGAATATCCTTGCATAATAGTAGATGCATTCCAAGCACATTGCATATCCCATGTATGCATCTAGGATCATCCATTAACCTTAATAATGAGCACCCACGTTCACATTGCACATCACACGAAATAACTCAATAACAATCATGAAAATCATGTTGGTATTGTTAAGGGTGAATCTCTTCTCCTAGCAGATTCACACGACTTTGACTACCTTTGATACCATGGCCAAAGCTGCAGGCACTAGATCTCAAGTAGGACTAGCCAAAAAATGATAGATATGGATGCTTTTCCTATTTTGGAAGCACCCAAGGAGCAATCAAAAGCTCTAGTGCACCTGTAGACAATACCAATTGAGGATCCCCCTGTAGAGCATATAACAAAAGTCAAACCCCACTGTCATTTATTCAATACGATGGAAAGACCCTTAGGAGATGCAACATATACATAGGAAGCAAAATACCAATTTAATAATTTATGAGTAAAGTATTAGTTCTTTATGAAATATTTTGAGATAGAATGTTGAAAAACTGCAACCCATATGGGACAAGGTAGACTTAGCCACATACTTTTGCACATAGCTACCTAAACTAGCCTTCATGTGCTCGTATTATCTCATCAACACACTGCAGTGGAACAAGGACACTAGGGCATCAAATACTTTTGTCATCCCATCCCTCACACATGGGAATGAATTAAAGAAGTTTTGACTCACCAATAACCTATTAAGGGAATCTTTGG
Source organism: Ceratopteris richardii (assembly GCA_020310875.1). NCBI lineage: Eukaryota > Viridiplantae > Streptophyta > Polypodiopsida > Polypodiales > Pteridaceae > Ceratopteris > Ceratopteris richardii. Next base: position 67,869,348 of record CM035444.1, read on the forward strand.
ATATATAGGGTATGCACATCCCCACGGAAAAGGAGATGCTAGTTCTAGATAGCATGAGGAACATAAATCTAACCAAACTTAAAGATATGGTAGCCATGACCCCTAATATAGCCATCCACCTTAGAATGTGTATGCAATATTTCACTTTTTGAGGAGAGAACAGGTTCACACAATCCCGTAAGAAAATTTGGTTTGGCTTATAGTTGGCTGACACTCAAAATTTAACCATCAATCTCCCACATTGGATCATTGACCAGATTCATGCCGCCAACAAGAGATGACCTCGCAAGACCATCCTACATGGGTGTTGTGCCCTCACACATATTATTTATAGGGGCTTGGACTACGTCATCCCTATTCAAAGAGCCCTATCATGGAACAAAGTTCAGTAGTTTAAAGGTAGAAAGGTCTCCACAAATCCATCCAAAAGAATGAGGGGGTCAATTCCATGCGCCCAACCAAGAGGGGCTACATTGACTCTCAATATCTCTCCAGCACCAAAAATAGTACATCCATTCACACTCTTATTCCCAAGGCAAAGCATTGATGGTCACAAACTCATAGTCCCACCTATATATTCATATTTAGACTTTCTTGGCAAAATTGGTCTAGAAGAACTAGGAAATTTCGACTATGAGGAGCTCCTCTATGACATGGAGTAGGTTTTGAAGAAAAAGAGGCACCAGGTGACCATCAACAACATCAACAAGGAGATGAGTGAAATGAGGAGAAACAACAAGAACATGAACAAGAGGAGGAAGAAGATGAAGAGGACCAAGAAGATGAAGAAGATGATAGTGCCCCATCCTACACACAGCAACTACAAAGTTTATATGACACAATCTCGAGTGTAAAAGAAAGAGGTAGACTTTCATTCCACATAGGCCAATTACTAGTTAATCAGATTTCAGGTGAAGAAGGCATGGACCCGGATTTCATTGAGACCCTACAACTCATGTAGAAAATCTGTGGAGTTTTGGAAGCCATCCACACCATGATGCAATGACCAAGGCCTCAATATGATCAACAATTCATCGACACAAGGCCACACCCCCTCTTCAAAACCAATTGAGCCCGCCATAGGACACCCATTGAAACACTTGGTCCAAGGAAACCCACCTCCCACCAATGGCATTCAAGGCATCCCAACATTCCAACCCACCTGTATCCTTGATTCCACGACTTCCTCTTCCTCCATAGTCTCTTTCTTATCCTGACCTCTACCACCTATGACTAACCTTCCCACACTATGGGCTTCCTTCATGGAAGTGAGCTCTATTGTAACATCTTCATTGTTCACTAACACCATGAGCATAACACCTACTATACCTATCCTTATGGTAGAAAGAACACACTCACTCACATCTGACCCCATGGACATCTCTCCATCCACAACACCACCTCCACCACCTCCACCCCCTACACTTCCACAATCTCCCTTTCCCCCTCCACCAACGTCACCAACACCCACAACACCATTAGGCACTTCATCCACTACCCCCTTTTTCATTCCCCGATGCATTCTCAATTGTAAATAGTTCCTTTAATAATGCAAATAATGCATTAAACACCACAGTTTAATGTGCCAATCAACTACAACAAGAATATCAGCTACTAGAAGAGTGAAATAGAGCAATTGAATTTCTCTGACTTCAAGAATGATTGGTTGCTTTAGAAGAAAAGAATGTGAACCTGCAAGGATTATATGACACTCTACATCAAGCACACCATGAAATTGAATCTGAGCCACAGAACCTTGATAAGGAAGCCCTCAAGCATATGGAAGTCATGTTGTATGGTCACATGGATAGAAATGCAAAGCTCCAAAGAAACATGGCTCTCCGTAGAAGAGATACGATAGCACTAATGGAGGAAAATAAGCATCTACAACAAAAAACCAAGATAACCTATAGGCTGCTATGGAAAGTACACTAGGAGCAACCATTAGTCCCACAAAATTTCAAGTTGTATCTTCTGAGCAGATATGCATTCTATTGGAAGAACATGCAAATTTCCTCGACTCTTATGAGTGGCTAGAAGAAGAACTTAATGAGTTACACAAGCAACAACCCTCATCTAGCACACAAGTGACCGAGTCCATACCACTCCTTGCCAACACACAAGGGATTGAGGCACTTCAAAAATAGATAGAAGACCTGCAAGCAAAGCTATCACTATATGAGAGGCCCCCATCTCCACATATAGTGCCAAAACCCGAAGAATTGGTGGAAATTCTAGTGGAAGAGACATTTAAAGATGCTTATGCGCCACACCAAGTACTCAATGTTTGAGTCACTGAGAAGTAACAAGAAGCGTATGAAGCACCCATCCGTCAATGACAAGGCAAAGAAATTGGGTGCACTTATGATGATCGATTGATGATACAAATTCATTCCATGTCGAACTTGGAAGACAAGGTGTTGAAATTTGCATATTATTAGAACCTATCCTACCAATGACTAATTACCCATTTAGAATGCAATACATGCCTTACTTTGTGCTTCTAGCTGACTACAATGCAAAAATTAAGAGGATGGTAGGAGAAGAACCCACATTTTCCACACAGTTCCAACCCATCAATCTCTTAGAGTGGGCTAAGAGAGGGAAAATATTTCAACCCAATTGGAGAGCAAGGTTATTAGAGACCTACCTTGAGATGATGGGGACATTGTCAAATGCTCCATTGTAGATCAAATATAATCTTTGTTATGCTTCAATACCTCTTCGTAGCCCATGGCTAGAGTTCACTACCAAAGTTTGAAATAGCCCTAAATGTTCTGATTGGATAAACTATCCAGACTTTGCTCGACCACGAGGGCCACCCACTGTAGCATACATGGTGTCAACCATACAACATTGGATCCCTTGATTGAAGAATGTACCTAATGTCATAGCCAAGATGTGTATGAAAATATTCAAACTCATGACAATGGTCTTCAATGCATTCAGGAATGTCAAAGCTCCATGCATTTCAGCTTTGGGATTTAATGAGGGAAACTTTGAACTAGTCTATGACATAAGCAAAACACCTTCAATCAAAACTCTCTATGCTTGGCACGCATGAATCAAATACATGTCAGGCTGCTACATGCAGATGTTTGAATAAATGTTTTCCGTAGGATTCTAGGAGTATCATTCTGAGATCTTCCTGGCACGACCAATGCATCTCTTACATCTCTTCATAGTGCAACAAGCTTTTCATGCTGAACATTTGCGTAAGGCCACATCCAGAGGTTCTAGGCCTAGTAGATTCGGATAGATTAATGATAAATTTAGCTTATGATCTCATAGTGAAACAACATGAAGTGACTGCCAACATGGTACAATTCTATATAACACGCCCTCCACAACAAGGGTCTGTTAAGGATGACATACGAGAGAAGGGGGGTGTTAGTGGCCTAGGAGGACTTATGTGCCAAAGGAGCATGAGGAAAGGGAGCTACACAGAGCAAGGGTAGAGAAAAGGCCCAAGAGGAACAAACACGAAGAGTAGTCAAAGAAGATCGAGTGAGTACCCCTAACTAAAATTTCTTGAATTTCTTTTCAAACAAGAGTGATTGTCATCACTACACTACATTGTAAATATCATTTTTGATAATTCCAACTCCATTTTGTTCAAGCCAAGGATTCCTTCAGCTTGAGGAGTGTTAGAAGTACCTACATACCAAATTTGGTAATTTTTAGAGTTCATTCAAGCCCTCAAGTGAGCCTTGGAACCTAATTCTTAACTAGGAGAGACATTTGGTCTAAACAAGGCCAAAGCTAGTCAAAAAAATATAAAGAGAGCTAGAAGGCTCATTTGAGAGGTTGGCTTGTTGGAGTATGAAGCAAACCTAGGAGATTGTAAACTTTTTTTGGATAATCAAATATCCCGTTGTTCTCTCTTCTTGTCTTGCCTTGTATATGCATGTGTGAATGTGTGTGCATGTTAGTGTGCTTCTCACTCATGCACTTGTATATTCACTTGCTCATGGTCATCATACCACCCTCATGTCTCTGTGGATTGACAATTATGAGGTGGATCTTGTCTTGTTGGTGCTTACCATTGTGCTAGAGTGATAGTAGACCTTTTCGGTTTAGGTTTTGTCTCTTAGCTATTGATTAACAATAGTAGCCTTGTTTAGGTTTGAACGGCTTAGAATGATGAATGAAATAACTCTCATGGGATTTCGTTGGGAGCATTTCTTTTCTAACCCCTATTCTACTCTTCTTTCATTTGATGAGTTCTAAGATTGCTGCTCAGACTAGCTATGGCCAAGTGTGATCATTTCATTGGTTATGGTTTTGAGCTTTCGATTTGCTAGTATTGGCCTTCTTTGTAAAGCTATAAAAAATATCCAACCTGATTATCAAACTTTCTTTACAAGGATTTTCCTCTGTCGTGATAGATTACTCATCTTGGGAGATGGCTATGCCCGTATAAAAAATTCACCGTGACTAAAACCTCAAGATGGTCTAGCTCATTGACTTTATTCTTTGAAAAAAAATCTAATTTCTTACTTGATTTGGATCCCTTCTGTTTTAGGTTCCTATAGCCCTACTTCTTCGTCAACTCTATGATAAGGGCAACACAGTTAGCAACTAATGAGGTCTTCTTTGTGGGATCCATAGGTACAATTTGTTTTTCTTCTATTTGGGGGTCACCTATTTTTTTTGGGCGGTTGCAGTCCTTCAACATCTTCTTTGGTTTCCACAAGGCAACCCACTAGAGTTAGGATCTCTTTGATGAGCTTGTGAAGGTAGAAAGGGTGGTTAAATATTTTGATCCACAGAGGGAAGTTGGCTGGTTTTGATTTATTGGGAGTGAAGTTCGAGATCTAAAAACAAACATATGTTTTCTTAAGATCTAACATATCCTCAAGTAAAATGTTTGGATGGCCATTTCCCGTCTTTAAATATCAAAACAATGTGATTTCTTGGAAGAAATGAGCATTTTTAGACCAAAATACCCTAAGAAGATCACTCCTTTTTTTGTGTACGTAGAGATTGAATTATTTGATGATGCTAACATATTAATTCACATCAAATGAGAGTCAACCATCTAGCTTACATCAATATTTTCTAATTGTCACACGTACTCATGTGATATTGAGGTTCTCCTTTGGTCTCTTTTGCGGGGACGATATCAAATAGAACATGTTTTCTTTACATAGCATAATCACAAGTATATGCTTGTGTCGTATGAGGGTAGGTAGAGTAGTCAAAGAAGATCAAGTGAATAGGCATGACTAAAATATCTAGAATTTCTTTTCAGACAACGATGATTGTCATCACTCCACTACATTGTAAATATCCTTTTTGATAATTCCCACTTCATTTTCTTCAAACTGAGGACTCCTCAAGATTGATGAGTGTCAGAAGTACCCATACACCAAATTTTTTAATTTTTAGAGTTTGTTCAAGCCCTCAATTGAGCTTAGGAACCTAATTTTCAAGTAGGACACACACTAGGTCTGAACAAGGGCAAAGCTAGTCAAAAAAATATTAAAAGAGATAGAAGGCTCATTTGAGAGGTTGGCTTGTTGGATAATGAAGCAAACCTAGAGGATTGCAAGCTTGGTTTAGATAATCAAAGATTCCATTATTCTCTCTTTTTGTCTTGCCTTGTATATGCATGTGTGTGAATGCGTGTGCATGTTAGTGTGCTTCTCACTCATGCACTTGTGTATTCACTTGCTCATGGTCATCATACCACCCTTAAATCTCCACGGATTGACAATTATGAGGTGGATCTCCTCTCATTGGTGCTTACCATTGTGTGAGAGTGGAAGGAGAACTTTTAGGTTTAGGTTTTCTCTCTTAGTTACTGATTACCAATAGAAACCTTGTTTATGTATGAAGGCTTATAATGCTGAATGAAATAACCGTCATGGGATTTCCTTGGGGGCATCTCTTTGCTTACCCATTCTACTCTTTTTTCATTCGATGCAGTCTAGGATTGCTGCTCAGACTAGCTATGGCCAAGTGTGATCATTTCATTGGTTATGGTTTTGAGGCAAGTTGGACTTCTTTTCTTTCCCTTTGGCTTCCATCGTATTGGCCTTCTTTGCAAAGCTATCCAAAATATCCAACCTGATATTCATAATTTCTTTATGAGGATTTTCCTCCATCCTAATAGATTACTCATCTTGGGAGATGACTATGCCCCTATACAAATTATGAGGATTTTCCTCCCTCCCAATAGATTACTCATCTTGGGAGATGAATATGCCCCTATAAAAGTTCCACTTGACTAAAACCTCAAGATTCTCTAGTTCATTGACTTTACTCTTTGAGGAAAAAGCTAATTTCTTAGTTGATTTATCCCTTCTTTCCCTCTTATAGATTCCTATAGCCCTACGTCTTCCTCAACTCTATGATAAAGGCAACATAGTTAACATCTAATGAGATCTTTCTTGTGGGATCCATAGGAAGAGTTTGTTTTTCTTCTATTTGGGGGCCACCCTTTTTTGTAGGGGGTGGGGGACTTTGAGAAGAGGTTTGATCACTAGACTTTGATATTTGAGAGGCAGTTGGACTAAATGTAACTTCTCTTCTATCACTTCCTTAGCTTGACTAAATGTATCTTCTCCCCTATCACTTCCTTAGCCTTTTGAGGTTTTTTTCTCAGGGGTCAATCCTTGATCATATGCCCTTGTGTGCCATAGTGGATGCATGCAGTTAGGAGATTCTTCAATATTGATTTCTTCTCTAGGCTTTCATTTGGGCCTAGATCAATGTTGATAGCTTATCGAGATCTTTTCATAGGTCTATTTCAACACAAATTTGTGGATGTCAATTGTGTTGAACGTATGATTGTCCCCTCTCATATATCAGTCCTTCAACATCTTCTTTGTTTTCCACAAGACAACCCACTAGGTTCACAATCTCTTTGATGAACTTGTGAGGGTAGAAACGGTGGCTAAATCCTTTGATTGGTTGGTTTTGATTTATCGGGAGTGAAGTTTGAGAACCATCTAAAGACAAACATAGGTTTTCTTAAGATCTAACATATCCCCAAATAAAATGTTTAGATTCCCATTTCTCATCTTTAACGATCAAAAGAATGCGATTTCTTGGAAGAAATGGGTATTTTTTGGCCAAAGTACCCCAAGGAGATCACACCTTTTTTTTTGGTATAATTTTAAGTAGAGATCGAATCATCTGATGATGCTAACATTTTAATTCACATCAAGTGAGAGTCAACCATCTAGCTTACATCAATATTTTCTGATTGACACACATGTATTCATGTGATATTGAGGCTCTCCTTTGGTGTCTTTCGAGGGGACGATATCAAATAGAACATATTTTCTTTACATTGCATGAGATTTCACAAGTATAAGCTTGTGTCATAGACACTTCACATGTGTGCTCCTCCCTTTGTTGTGAATTTTATTTATATAGATTAATTTTCCTTGTAAAAACTGTTGTAAAGCGTCGCATAGCCCAAATGCTTTTGGCTCCAATTGCTATTTACCGCTCACTTTCACGTTTTTCCATAGAAGGAGATGAAGCATATCTTGTGTTTACAAAGAAAAGCTTAGATTATAAAAAAAAGAGGAAAAAATAGAAGGATATTAAGAAAAGCTTAGACCTACAAAGTAGCTTGATAAATATGACATTCCTTTCATGATGGATTCATTCTCTTGTAAATTATTAATCTTCTTGGAATACAAAGGTGTCACTCTATCACAATGGTAACTACTTGTAATTGTCAATCCAATGAGACATGAGGGTAGTATGATGACCATGAGCAAGTGGAATACACTAGTGCATGAGTGAGAAGCACACTAACATGCACACACATACAAAGACACACGCATACAAAGCAAGACAAAGAGAGAGAACAATGAAATCTTTGATTATAGAAAACAAGTATACAATGCTCAAGAATAGGTTCACTCTCCAACTAGCTAACTCCAAAAATGATGTATCTAGCTGTTTTTATAGGCTTTTGACTAGATTCGGCCTTGTTGAGACCAAGTGTTCAACCTAGTCAAAAATAAGGTTCCTAGCTCATTTGAATGCTCATACAAGCTCAAAACATTATGAAACTTGATATTTAGATGTGTAGCTCAGTGGTGAGTAGCCCCTCCTTTAATGTCGATCCGGGAAGACGTGAGGATGGTATGAAGACCTTGAACAAGTGATTGCACAAGTGTGTGAGTGAGAATCACATGAACATGCACACACATATGTTGGAGAATTCCTCTCCTAATCGCAGCGGAAAGTGTAGAAGACCTTCTCAGGATCAAGACTCTTGCCAACAACTGACCCTTCAAATGAAAAGTGGTACCAATTGGAAAATGCAATGAACTTGCGACTTTGGTCACTCAAACTAGACACCTATAGCTTTAAAATGAGCTATCAAACACTCAATTTGGAGTAGATTTGGGTTGGCAACTCGTTGATACAAAATAGGCTACCTATCCACTCAGTTATGCTAAAAACTGGACTTCACTAAAAACGGAATAACTCACAGAGCATAAAGAATTTCATAAAATTGTTTTAGATAGAGGAACTACTCAAGATAGGCTTTCCAACGAATGTTTAAACACTAAAATTGGATACATATATTGAGAGATATGACTCTCACAAGTAGACTACCCAAAAATGGGTGTGCGTTTGGACATACTCTATGAGAGTGAACTGAACGAAATGACTCAAAACAAATGAAGTAGCTACAAGGGGGCTTCCACGCCTTCTTCCTCTATATTTGAGTGTCCACCCTTGCCTCTTTTATAGCCAAGTGACCAAAAAATCTCATGATGAGTTTGAGATCTCTTCTCCATCATTTATCCACTACTTTGGACAACCACTCCTCTTACAGTTCAGTTTTTGGATTTGATTCTCTTTTCAATGATTCTCTTTTGGCCTCCACTACTTGCTGAAGTAAATGCTTCTATTTTTCATTTTTGTATTTTCCTTCTACTTGAAGAAAATCCTTTTTGCAAAAATATATACGAGCTTACTTCTTTATTTTTAACACTCCCCCTCAAGCTCACATGTGAGCTTGCACCTTCAGCCATATCCTGCAAGTTGATATCGTCCTTGAACCTCTTTAGCTTAGAAGCATCTAGGGACTTTGTAAGCATGTCTGCAACCTGGTCATTAGTTCCAATGAACTTTATATCCACATCCTTGCTCAAAACTTTTTCTCGAACATAATGATAATGCACTTCTATGTGCTTGCTTCGTGCATGAAACATTGGATTGTTTGTCAAGTGAATGCTTGACATGTTGTCACCATAAATTGGAATGGTCTCCACCTGCACATCAAGATCAGCCAAGAGCTTCTTAATCCACATAGCTTCACAAGTTGCAAAGGCTAAACCTCTATATTCAGCTTCTGTAGATGATAGTGCAACAGTAGGTTGCTTATTTGAGCTCCATGTGATAGGTTTGCTACCTATCATGAACACATAACCTGACGTGGATCTTCTATCTTCCTTTGAACTAGCTCAATCAACATCACTGAAGCCTTTTACCTGCAATTCTTCATCATATCTATAAAACAAAGCATGATTGACTGTGTGCTTCACATATCTTAGCACTCGTTTGGCTGAATTTAAATGTTCACTTGTTGGAGCTTGCATAAATTGAGAAAGAACTCCAACAATATAACACAAATCTGGTCTTGTGATCGTAGCATAGATCAACGAACCTATAATACTCCTGTATGTAGCTACATCATGTAACTCCTCTCCATCATTTGAGCATAGCTTCACATTTGTGTCCATAGGTTGAGTGAGTGGTTTGCATTCACTCATTCCAAATCTGAAAAGAACATCCAACAAGTACTTTCTTTGCATCAAGTAGATTCCATCTTTCCCATAGACTATCTCAATGCCTAAAAAGTATTTCAGCTCACCAAGATCTGAAATTTTAAACTCCTTACCGAGTTTCCTTTTGATCTCTTGTATTCCTGCAACATTACTTCCTGTGATGATGAGATCATCAACATATATGCAAATATATACCTGCTTGTCTTCTTCTTTCTTCATGTAGAGAGAGGGATCTGCATTACTATACCCACACCTTGTGAGGTACTCGACCAATCTTTGATTCCAAGCACGTGGTGCTTGCTTCAGCCCATACAAAGCTTTCTTCAATCTACAAACAAAATTTGGATGCTTTTTGTCTTCAAATCCAATCGGTTGACTCATGTATACCTCTTCTTGAAGTTCACCATTGAGAAAAGCATTTTTTATGTCAAGTTGGTACAATGGCCATCTCCTTGCTGCACTCACTGTAATCAAGGTTCTAATTGTTCCCATCTTTGCAACTGGGTTGAAAGTCTCTTCATAGTCGATGCCGTGAGTTTGCTTGAATCCTTTTGCTACTAGTCTAGCTTTATGCCTTGCTAGAGAACCATCAACATTTCTCTTTATTTAAAACACCCATTTATTTGGAACAATCTTCATACCTTCAGCCTTTGGAACTAGCTCACATGTGTGATTGTCCTTGAGAGCTTTCATCTCTTCTTGCATAGCTTCTTGCCATTCTTTTTGTGTACATGCTTCTTCATATGCATCCGGTTCTTTGTCTTTGACCACCTGTGTCATATATGCAAAATGCTTTGCAATAAAACTATCATAGATCAACCTTTCAATTGGATACCTTGCTCTTGAAGACCTCCTTTTATTTCCTTTTGAACATTGCTTCTTCAACCGGTTCAACTTTACCTTTGGTGTGATCACCTCTTCATACTCTTCTTCACTTGCATTTGAATCACTATTTTGGGCAGCACTTTCAGCTTTAGATCTTTCATAAGCTGATGTTGGTGATGAGGAATGACTTCTTAGCCTCCCCTTCCATGTTGAGCTTTCTCCAAGTGATGTAGAAGCTTCTGGACCTGACATTTGAGTGCTTGTTTGCTGAAATTCTTCTTGGACATCACCTCCATCATCTTCGCAATCTTCTTCAAGAATTTTCTCTTTCCCTTTGTCTCCAAACCATGGTCTTAGCTCATCAAATACCACATCTCGTGAGACTCGTAGCTCCTTTGTCACCGGATTGTAGCACCTATATCCCTTTTGTTCCGATGAATATCCAATAAAAATACATTTTTTGGACTTTGCCTCCATCTTTGTCCTTAGTTCTTGAGGGATGTGAACATAACACACACATCCAAAAACTTTGAGATGTGTAAGGTCAGGTTTCTTACCGGAATAAACCTCCTCGGGAGTTAGATTATGCACTCCAGCCGTTGTGCACTTGTTCATCAAATAAACGGCCGTACTAATTGCTTCAGCCCAATAGTTTAGTGGTATCTTCATCTCGTTGAGCATGCATCTTGCAACTTCTGTGATATGTCGATTTTTCCTTTCAGCTATTCCATTTTGTTGAGGTTTGTACCTACATGTAAATTGTCTCTTGATGCCATTTTCATAAAGAAAATCTAAAAATTCTTTGGAGAAATATTCTCCTCCTCCATCGGACCTCAAGGTCTTTATGTAGCGTCCTGTTTCCTTTTCTACCTGTGCTTTAAATCTCTTGAACATGGAGAACACATCTGATTTTTGTTTTATGCAAAACATCCATACTTTTCTTGAATGATCATCGATAAAAGTGACAAAATATCTATTACCAACCACTGATGGTTGTTGTGATGGTCCCCATACATCCGTGTGTATCAAGTCGAGGACATTCCTTGCCACATAGTTGCTTTTTCTTCAATGGTTGTCGAGTTTGCTTTCCTAGTTGGCATGCTTCACAAAACTCATGTAGTCCAGCATCATTGAATCTTGGAAGACCTCTTACCACTTCATGGTTGCTCATGTCCTTGAGCTTGGGAATGTTGATATGTCCAAACCTTTTGTGCCACAAATCGATTTCAACAATCCTCTTGTTTCCAAACTGAATATACATCACCTTTCCATGTGGTTGTTGAATGTCCAAGGTGAACATCCTACCTTCTTTCCTTCCTTGAGCAATGACCTTGAATCCTTCTTTTGGATTCTTTATAAAGCAGCCTTTTTCATTGAAGATAACATGATATCCTTTCTCTACCATTTGTCCTACTGAAATCAAATTCTTTGCAATAGTAGGAACATGAAGAACATCAGCCAATACCTTTCTATCTCCAAGCTTGATATCTCCAACATGCTCAATTGCGTGTTGAGTTTCATCGCCGGTCTCCACACATCCTTTTCCACTTAGAGCTTGTAGCTTTGTGAATAAATCTCATTGGCATGTCATATGGTTGCTGGAACCTGAATCTATGAACCATTTTTGGTCATCACTTCTTGAGTTGTTGTAGTCATGCTTCATGGCAAGCATGGTTTGCTTGTCTCCTTCACTTGATGTACTTGCATAGTTATTTTGGCTCCTTTGGTTGCCTCCATTCAGCCTTCCATTCCTTTGCCAACAATCATTTGCATAATGTCCTAGTTTACCACAATGATAACATGTTATACCTTTGTGAGGATTGTATGAACCTCGACCTCTTCCTCTATTTCTTCCTCGACCTCTTCCATGTGTGTTGTCATTTGAGTTGTCCTTGTTGTCCTCGGCATTGTGTTGGCTGAAATTTGTGTTGTTGTAGCTTCTTCCTCTTCCTCTCGAGCCTCCTCTTGAGTTCCTTCCTCTACCTCTTCCTGCATATAACATTTGACTATGGTTGTCCTTACCTTTGTTGCCTTCTCCTTGTTGAGCAACCTCTTCAACCACAAGATTTGGTATAATCTCATCGAATGTTGGTAGAGGATCTCTATAAAGGATGTTTGTGATGAGGGGCTTCCACTTTTCTTCACTTCTCAAGCCATTGAGGGCTGTTTGGACGATGTCTTCCTCTTCTATCTTGCATCCAACTGATGCTAACTGATCTCAAAGCTCCTTAATCCTTAATGTATACTCACTAATGCTTTGGTTTGAGCTTTTCCTCATGTTGTTGAGCTCGTTCTTGAGTTGCATCCTTCGAGACCTTGTTGAGGTAGCATACACCTTCTCCAATGCTTCCCAAACTTCCTTGGCTGTTTCTAAGCTTTGAACATGACCAATCATAGTGTTAGAAATAACTTGTGAGATGAGGAACATCACCCTTCGATTCCTCTCTTCCCAATCAGCAAATTGTCTCCTTTGTGCCGGAGTAATGTTGGGATCTTCAAGGTCCACCGGTTGTGGATCGTCTCCACTAACTAGACTCCATAAACCTTTACCTTTAAGGTAATTTATCATTCTATACCTCCAAGATTGGTAATTATCTTTGTCTAACTTCTCAACTTGTTGTCTTAAATCAGCCATTGAAAACTTCCAAGATTGAAGTTTACCTCAAGTATATAGAGGCGCTCTTTCTTGACTTCGCGAAGCTCCCCTTGATTTGTAGCTTCTCCTATGCTTCAGTTCAGTTCCAATGCTTTGCCTCTTCAAAATCCAATGCTCTGATACCAATTGTTGGAGAATTTCTCTCATAATCGCAGCAGAAAGTGTACAAGACCTTCTCAGGATCAAGACTCTTGCCAATAGCTGAACCTTCAAATGAAAACTGGTACCAACTGAAAAACGCAATGAACTTGAGACTTTGATCACTCAAACTAGACACCTATAGCTTTAAAATGAGCTATCAAACTTTCAATTTGGATTATATTTGGGTTGGCAACTCGTTGATACAAAATAGGCTACCTGTCCACTCAGTTAGGCTGAAAACTGGACTTCACTAAAAACTGAATAACTCACAGAACATAAAGAATTTCATTAAACTGTTTTAGATAGAGGAAGTACTCAAGATAAGCTTTCCAACGAATGCTTAAACACTAAAATTGGATACATGATTCGAGAGATATGACTCTCACAAGTAGACTACCCAGAAACGGGTGTGCGGCTGGACATACTCTATGAGAGTGAACTGCACGAAATGACTCAAAACAAATGAAGTAGCTACAAGGGGGCTTCCACGCCTTCTTCCTCTATACTTGAGTGTCCACCCTTGCCTTTTTTATAGCCAAGTGACCAAAAAATCTCATGATGAGTTTGAGAGCTCTTCTCCATCATTTCTCCACTACTTTAGACAGCCACTCCTCTTACAGTTCAGTTTTTGGATTTGATTCTCTTTTCAATGATTCTCTTTTGGCCTCCACTACTTTCTGAAGTAAATGCTTCTATTTTTCATTTTTTTATTTTCCTTCTACTTGAAGAAAATCCTTTTTGCAAAAATATATACGAGCTTACTTCTTTATTTTTAACAACATACACACACACGCACACACAAGGAAAGAACAAAGAGAGAGACAATGGAGTAACTTCTATTGGAAAAGAGTTCTCATACAAGTTCAAATCTACGACAAGCTAACCTAAAAAATGAGCTCTCTAGCTCTTTTTATAGTTTTTGACTAGCTTTGGTCCTGTCCAGACCTAGTGTTCAGCCTAGTTAAAAATTAGGTTCTAAGGCTATTTTGGAGGCTCAAACGAGCTCTAAAAATTATGAAAATCGGTGCATTAATACTACTAATACTCCTCAAGCTTGAGGACTCCTCGGCCAGTACAAAACAGAGTAGGAATAATAAAAAATGATATTTACAATGGTGTGAAGTGACTAAAATCACTTTTTGGGAAATTTTAATTCATGAAAAATGATAGGCCTATTTGCCTGATCTTCGTTGACTGCTTTGCCTAATTGGCCCTTCTCTGTGCTCTGATTCTCGTCGTTGGCTTTCTTGTCTCGTAAGTCCTTGACTGTCCTGACCACTGCCAACACTCCCCCCTCTCTCCTGTTTGTCATCTCTGACAGACCCTTGTTGAGCGGACCATTGGACGTAGTATTCCACGACATCTGTTGCCTAGTGGTGCTCTACTAACCTCAGCCCTTTGGCCAATTCCTTGAGCAAGGCATCCTAGTCGGCTGGCCAGGTACCTCCGCATGTAGCATGTGTAGCTTCTAAGAGTGTAGAGTGTGTTCCACAACAAATAAATGTAACAAATGAGATGGTTTGGGTATGACGATCTCTGAGTGATACTCCCAGAACCCTGTGATAAACATTTCTTCAAATGTTTGTTTGAAGCAGGCTAGGAGATATTTGATACGAGCATGCCACGCATATACAATGTTGATGGATGGGTGTTGCTCATATCATAGACAAGGTCTTGGTTGCCTTCATTGAATCCTAGGGCCGAAAGGTGAGGTTCTTTGACATTTTTAAAGATCCGGAATGTGAACAGCATTAGCTCGAATAATTTGAGGCACATCTGTGCCATGATGTCTGGTACATTCTTGAATCTAATGCCCTAGTGTCGAATTGTTGAAATCATATATGCTACTGTTGGTTGGCCATGAGGCGGTGCCAAATATACATAGTTTAGCCATTTGTCACATCCTTTGACAGTCATCACGGTTTTGGTGTATTTGTCACATAGGGTAGTAGTACGGGTTATAGTTGATGTATAAGGGCATATTATTCCACATGCACACCATTTTGGGGTATGTTTCGAGTAGGTGTATTCTCCATGTAGGTTGAAATATGTTGCAATGCATTGCACTTTCAGGAATGTCCTCTGGTGCAAATTGTGTTGCCGAGGTTGGTTCTTTTGTGGTGCGCTGCTTTATCTCAGCATTATAATCTGCCATTAATACACAAAACATAACATACAAATCATCTGAAGTGCCAATCCATCGATGATGGGATAGGTTTTTGAAGTAATCTGATTTGATGACAACCTCTTCCAGTCCGTACATGGACTGTATGTGCACTGCAACTCTATCATCATGGGTTGGACCTACCTTTTCTAATCTTTGCATCCATTCTAAAGCTTCAATCTCAAATGTGTCCATTCCTTCCTCTATTTTTTTATCTCTTGGTATAGGCATGGGTACATAAGGGTCCTTGAAAGTCTCCTCGACTTCAATCTGAACTAGGTCCTCCGGCTCGAGCTCTACGAGGGGAGAAGGTTGATTCTCATATTGGAGAATTCTATTTTGCAGCTCTGCCAGTTGTGCTCTCAATTCTGCTACCTCTTCGGATGTGTGAGTTGTGGCTGCTACTTCTTTTGGTGGCTCTTGCTGAGTGGCTAATTGCTTTCGTAACTCATCACGCTCTATTTCTAAGGTAGCATATGCCTTTAGTAGGTTTGCATGTGCGTCCAAAATGATCTGCATGTTGTCAGATGGTATGGCTTTGAATCGGTTCGGGTCGACTTCTATTGGGGATCCTTCCATCGTTGCCTCTTTCTTCATTCTGTCTCTGTAGTCTTTAATTTTCTTCTAGCGCCGCTGACATGTGTTTCCTTAATAATGCAAGGTTGCAGCGGGTTTTGAGGTTTTCTGCTTGCTGGGCACGTAGTAGTTCTTCAAGGTGTTGTTGTGCCTTTGAATCTGGCTTGGGGGGATTTGCCGCTAATTCTTCATGTTGTCTCTGCAAGGTATCATACTGTTGTTGTAGTAGCCTCTTGTCCTTTTCCAAGTTGATGAATCATTCTTGTAGAGCTTCATGGGTTCTCAACAGGCTCGTATGCTGAGCATCTAAATGTTGGTAATGGTTTTGTAATTGAGACATACATTGATACAAAGTATTGAATACATTATTGATAGGAGTGGATGCTGGGAAGGTGTTGAATGCAGGAGGGTAGGGAAAAGGGAAAGGGAGTGTGTATGCTGTGCTTGAGAATGGTGAAGTGGGTGGTGGGGGAATGAGAGATTGTGGGAATATGGGGGGAGGGAGAGGTGCAGAAGTGGGTGATATGTCCATGAGGTCATGTGTGGATGCAGTCGTGGGCGTTATTGTGTACATGGGAATGGTAGGTGTGGTGATGGTTGTGAAGGTGTATAATGGTGTATATAGTTGTGCATATGAGCCACTGAGAAGTGTGACAAGGGGAATGGGATTTTCGATGACTACCATTAGAATTACAGTGTTTGTGGTGGTAGTTACAATAGTGGTGGTGTCAGATTGTGCAGATTGTGACGGTTGACTCACAGTTTGTGCTTCACTTAGGGAAGTGGAGACGGTGGCTGTGACATTAGTGGTGACAATGGTGGTAGGAGGTGAGGGTGGTGGAGTTGGAGGGGAGGTTAGTAAAGGTGGTGATGGGGGTGCACTTGAGATGTGGGCTTCATGAGTGTGTTGAATGGAGTGATCTATGCCAGTGGTTGTGGAGGTGATGCCATGTGGTTCTGATGCCAGAATATTTATTTGCTTCCCTAGTCTTGGGGGGCGTCTCCCGTGTCGTCACTCAAATCTCTGTGAGTGTGCAAGGGCGGTGTGCAAGTCTCTGGTACTCCTAGTGCATCAGCGAGCATGTCGAGGGTAACCCTGTATTGATCATCTACACCTTCTTCTTCAAGTATTTGGTTCATCAAGGCCTTTCATGTTGCCAAAGATAGTATGTGTTGTTCCTAAACCAGATTCATAATATCATATAGTCTTTTTAGTTGCTTCGTATAAGCTGGGGCTCCTACAAGTTTTGATATAATATGTTGCTCATATTCATGCTCCTCTTCATCGGATGGTCCTTTTTGTTCATCATCTTGTTCCTCTTTTGCAGTCTCCTCTTCATCTTCATCTACTTCGATGACTTCTGGTTGAGTTGGATGAGGCTCGTCCGTGATAGTTTGTTGCCCACTTAATTGCTCTGCTTCAACTTCCAAATTTGTTGCATTAATTATCCTTTCTACCTCCTCACCTTATCTGCCCCATTATCAAGCTCAACTAAAATCATATCTGGTATTAAGGCAACAACCTCCACCCCCTTCCAATGTGATTCTTGTCAAATATGTTGCAATAGAGGAAAACTCAAATAGAGCCCTAGTGCCAGTGTAGCTCAGTGATGAGTAGCACCTCCTTTAATGTCAATCCGGGAAGACGTGAGGATGGTATGAAGACCTCGAGCAAGTGGAGGCACAAATGCGTGAGTGAGAAGCACACAAACATGCACACACATACACACACACGCGCACACACGGCAAGACAAAGAGTGAGAAGCAATGGAGTTCTTAGAGTCCTTTCAAAAAGTTCTTACAAGTTCATTTCAATTACAAGCTAACCCCAAAAATGAGCTCTCTAGCTCTTTTTATAGTTTTTGACTAGGTTTTGGCCTTGTCCAGACCTAGTGTCCGGCCTAGTTAAAAATTAGGTTCTCTACCCTATTTGGAGGTTCAAACGAAGTCTAAAAAATGTGAAAACTGACAGGTAGATACTTCTAAAGCTCCTCAAGCTCAAGGACTCCTTGGCTTTCACAAAATGGAGCTACAAAAATATGAAATGGTATTTACAATGGTTTTTAGTGATGAAAATCACTATTGTTGTAGGGATTTCTTCTAACATTTTGACATACATTTCCTGGAGCTCCCTACTTGCTCCTTCTCCTTGTGTGTCCACCTCTCTTATATGCGTTAGTGTCTTGAAAAAATATTGGCATACTTGCCAGGTTGTCGTTGACTGCTCTGTCTGCTTGTACTTTCTCTTCTCTCTGACTCCCTTCGTAAGCTTCCTTGCCTAGTGAGTCCTTCAGTTCCAACACCCCCCCCTCTCTCGCGTCTGTCGTCCCTGACAGACCCTTGTTGGGTGGGTCGTTGGATGTAGTACTCAACAACGTCTTGTGCTAAGTGATGTTCTGCAATCCGCAACCCTTTGGCCAAGTCCGTGAGTAAAGCATCCTAGTCTACCGGCCCGGGAACCTCTGGATGTAGTATACGTAACTTTTCTGAATGAAGATCTTGTTCCACTGCAAACAATTGCAATAAAATGTGATGGTCTGGGAATGAATATCTCTGAATGATATTCCCAGAATCCCGTGACGAACATTTCTTCAAACGTCTGTTTGAAGCAGGCTGGTAGATACTTGATGCGCGCGTGCCATGCATATACAACATTAATAGATGGTGTTGCACTCATGTCGTAGACGAGGTCCTGATTTCCTTCATTAAATCCAAGGGCTGACAGATAAGGTTCCTTGATATTTTTGAAAGTCCTGAATGTGACCAACATGAGCTCAAAAATTTTCAAGCACATTTGGGCCATGACGTCAAGCACATTTTTAAACCTGACCCCCCAATGCCGAATCGTCGAGATCATGTATCCTATGGTAGGTTGGCCTTTGGGTGGTGCTAAGTAAACATAATTGAGCCATTTCTCACATCCTTTGTTTGTCAGCACCGTTTTTGTGTATTCCGGCCATGACCTTCTTCGAAACACAGGGCAGTAGCATGGGTTGTATTTGATGTACAAAGGCATGTTATTCCATGTTCTGACCATTTCTGGGTAGGTTTCCAGTAGACGAATCCTCCACATCGGTTGATGAATATTGCCCTGCTTGGCACTCACTGGGATGTCTTCCGGTGCAAACTGTGTAGCCGAGGTTGGTTCTTTTGATGTGTGGCTCTTGATTTCCGCATTGTAATCCGCCATTAGGACACAGAAAGGAACATACAAATCGTCGGATGTGCCGATCCACCTATGATGGGAGAGATTCCTAAAGTAATCCGATTTTATGACTACTTCTTCCAAGCGTGACATAGATGCGATCTGAACTGCCACTCTATCATCATGGGTTGTGGCCACTTTCTCTAACCTCTGCATCCATTCCGGAGCCTCTATTTCAATGGTGTCCATGCCCTCGTCTGTTTGCTTGCCCCCTGGTGCAGGCATGGGAACATACGGATCTTCGAAATTTTCCTCTATCTCGATTGGCACTAGATCTTCAAGCTCAGGCTCGACAAGGGGAGAGGGCTGACGTTTGTATTGCATGACTTTGCTGCGTAATTCTTCAAGTTCTGCTCTGAGTTTTGTGACTTCTTCGGATGTGTCGTCTGTGGCTGTGGCTTTGCTTGGTGACTCCTGCTGAGTTGCCAGTTGCTTAAGTAGATCATCCCTTTCTCGTTCTAGCACTGCATGGGCCTCCAGGAGGTCGGCATGGGTTTCTAACATAGTTTTCATATTCTCTGAGGGAATGGCCTTGAATTTTTCTGGGTCGATTTCCTGCGGGGATCCCTCCATGGCTGCTTCCAAGTTCTCTTCATTCTGTTTCTGCAGCCGTTTATTCTCTTCGAGAGCTGTAGACATGTGTTTTCGTAGGAGGGCCAGGTTGCATCTAAGTTTGAGATTCTTCGTTATCTGGGAGTGTAGCAATTCATCCATATGTTGTCTTTCCTCTGCATCTGACTGGGGTGGATTGACTACTAATTGTTCATGTTGTTCCTGTAAAGTGGCATGTTGTTGTTGTAGTAGCCGCTTTTCCCTTTCGAGATCAATGAATCGGAGTTGAAGTTCCTCATGGCTTCGAAAGAGTCGTGTGTGTTGGTTATCAAGATGTTGGTAGTGCTGTTGTAGTTGCGACATACACTGATACATATTATTAAATACATTATTGATAGGGGTGGATGCTGGTAGGGTGTTGAATGCAGAGGGGAAGGGAAAGGGGGAGGGGAATGGAAGTGTGGATGTGGTGCTGGAAAATGGTGAAGTGGGAGGTGGGGGAATGGGAGATGGTGGATGCATGGGGGGAGGGAGAGGCGCGGAGGTGGGTGAGATGTCCATAAGATCAACGGTTGATGCAGTAGTGGGAGTGATTGTGAATAGTGGAATTGTGGGTGCGGTGATAGTGGTGAAAGTGTACAGTGGTGTGTGCAATTGTGAATACGAACTGCCCAGAAGTGTGGTCGGGGGGTTGAGATCTTCTGTGGCAGCAGTTAGAACTATTGTTTCAGTGGTCGTATGGACAAACGAAGTGGAGATAGGGTATGTGGGTTGTGTGGGTTGAGTGACGGTCTGTGCTTCGGTATGGGTAGTGGAGTCAGAGGCGGTGACAGTAGTGGTTACACTGGTTGTGGGAGATGAATGTGGTGGAGATGGAGGCAGGGGTGTCAACGGGGGTGACGGAGGTGCACTTGATACATGGGTTTCCTCAGTATCGTGGACAGTGTGTGCAGTGCCCGTGGTTGTGGATGTGCCTTGTGGTTCTGATACTAATACATCCATCTTGTTTCCTGCTCGAGGGGGGCGTCTGCCATATCTTCGTTCCGTTCTTCGTGCTTGTGCAAGGGCGGTATGCACCGTTTCAGGGACGCCTAATGCCTCAGATATCATGTCAAGAGTGGCACGATATTGCTCGTCGACGCCTTCCTCCTCAAGGATCTAATTCATAAGGGCCTTGCCTGCTGCTAGGGACAATCTATGTTGCTCTTGAACTCTGTTCATGGTGTCATAGAGCTTTTTCAATGCTTTCGTATAAGTTGGGGCCCCTTCAAGTACCTGCAGAGCTTCTTGATCATATTCCTGCTCTTCTTCCTCGGGTTGTCCATCATGTTCCTCCTCTTGTCCTCCTTCTTCTTCACCCTCCACATCGACGACCTCTCGTTGTCTGTGATGGGGTTGGTCTGTAGCAGTTTGTTGTCCACTAGCTTGCTCTGCCTCGACTTCCGCGTTAACAGCCTCTATGATTCTGGCTACCTCCTCATCAGTTAGGTCTTCTAAAGTGAATCCGTGAGGGAACTCTAGGTCGGTTGGTACAGGTGGAAACACTAGATTTGGTCCATCAGTGCTGTGTCTTGGTAATCTAATAGTGAAGGGTTGTACCCGCCTTGGAAATCGTGGAGTTGTCTCTGGTGTCAATGTCGCACCGCGGGGTTGTGCGCAGGGCGTATGAACGGCGCCCCTCATTTTCTTGGATGGTGGTCCTGCGGAGGATAATCGGCGCTGAAACTCTTGTACCCTGGTCCAAATGAGTGCCCTTTGCACTGGTACATCATACGCAAGACATCTGTACACAATCCTAGTCAGAGCACAGCATCCGTACAGTATAGACTTTTGTTTTTTATGCCACCTTTGATAAGCCAAGTGGATTTGGTCGATAATCCAGTGGGGTATGTTGATTGTCAAATCAAAGGAATCAGCCAAGTATAAACTAAACCATATCTTTTTAGATGGCATTGTGAACCTCTCTTGGGCGGGAAATGCAAAGTGTTGCATGACCATTCGCAAATGAATGGCGATTGTAGGCGTCATTGCCACCATGTCTTTTAACTTTGTGAGATTCCTGTTCTTCATATTGTCGGGGACCATAGTCTCTTTCTCCGTAGGAATATGCATACCTTTCATGTGTAGAGCTTCCCTTACCAAGTTGATAGTTAATCTGAAACACTTGAGCTCATTGCCCCTTGTGAGAGATGGGAGGACAAAGGAGCTGTATCCCTTTTTGTCTTTGCTCGGAGTAAGGGTGCTAATCAAATAAGAGCATCTTAGAAAATCTGGCTTTGGCAATTGGAATTTGAAGTACTCGTAGAGTCCTGCCTTCTTCCATATAGGTTTCAGTCCTTCATTATTCTGCAGTCTCTCAAATTCCCTAGTGAAAAAGTGATACTTGCCCCAACGCCCATTGAATTCTATCTCGGCCTCCCACATATAAGTGCCTTCACCTAGGGGTCCTGCCACATCACTGAACCAATGAGAGTTTTTACTGACTGGCATAGTGTGCCCTTGTGGGGGGTTCTGAATCGGTATGGCGTGTAATGCTCTCAATGCTACAGGCCGTTCCTTCAATTCCTCCTCAACGGGAAGACTTTCAATATCCACGACATGGGTGCTGGTGCCTGCCTGGGAGCTAGTTCCTGCCGTATCTGCCATGTTACTTCTTGCCTCCTGATTTTGTGAGAATATAGAAACATGTGTTAACATTGTAAAGGACAAGATAGAACCGTTTTTGTCCCCATTACAACATTAACATGAGGTTCGGGAGAGATTAGTGGGTTAGTAAGTGCTCGGTGCTTGTGTGTGTAGTTAGGGATTGGTTAGACCTAGGAGCTAAGTGGAATGATGTGGTGTGAGAGTGACGTAGTTAGTAGGTGGGCATGGATTTACGACTGGGGTCTAGGGGTTTATTACAAGTTTTAGGTTGCCAAATGCAATGGATAGGTTTTGATTTTGACTTTGTGGAGGCTCTAGGGAGTGTGATAGGGTATTTACTTGAAAAATGGGGCTTTTTAGGAAACCATTTACAAGTGATTCTACTTGTGCTCATGGAAGAATACGTGTTAGTGCATGATGTGTAAGACTGGGCCTCAGATGTTTGCGTGAGTGAAACATGTTGTACAGGGTTTGGCCTTGGTGTAGCTATTTGAGCCCGCAAGCAAGCCTTAGGCACCCAGATTTATCGTGATTGTGGGCTGGCCTTCATTGACTTCTTGGGTACCCAAATAGACTTCACTTTCGCAGAAGAACTTATGAAAGGCTTCTTATTAGTATCGTGCTGTTGATTACTAATAAGAGGTTTTGGCCGTCGTGTTGGCCTGGTCGGAACAGGGTGTTCGCCTTTTCGCCTCCATACTTGTTTCATCGGCTGAAACAATCTGCTTTGCTCCTTTTTTTGGCCTCCAGTACAGGTAGTGTTCTGCTTCTTCTGTATTTGATCTGCCGTTGGCTGCTGTATCCTTCTGGCCTTTGGAAAAGAAGGGAGTACCGTCTTATCCTTGACTCCGTTGTTGAGACAATCCTCTTTCTGCATCATACATTTTTGGACAAGAATAGCATTGTCAACTTCATGTGCACCCCTGGAAGGACCAGGAGTCTGTGCTTTACCTAGTTCCTTGAGTGCCTCCTTTTCCAATTCAACTGTAATTCGGTTATGATTTACCCATACCTGAAGAAGTCCGCTTCTTAGGTTTAGGTTGACTGCATGATCATAGATCCAGTCCTAACCTAAGACAAGAGGCTCAGTGAGGTCCTCATCTTGACACACTAATACTTTGACTATCATTACTTCGTCTTGAATGGAGATGGGAAGATCCACCTCGCCCATGCAAGGGGTTTCCACACCTCCCAATCCTATGAGATATGCTTCTATAGGATGGACAGTTAATCTCAATTCTTGACAGTAAGACAATTTAACAGCACTAGTGGCTGCACCTGAGTCAATCAGGGCTCTTACAATCCTTGCACCCTTTCTTTGTCCTATCTCTAAGGTTATAAAAGGACGTCGATCAATTATCCTTTGAGCGCTGATACCTGAAACTTCACACATAGCCACGTGATATCCTTGATCTGCATAGGCATCCGTCCTAGGTTGCTCCCTATTCTGTCTTCTCAACTTCATTCTCCGGATGCGTTCCAATGCTTTTGCTTGGGCTTCTTCTCGAATTCACTTTTCTTCTTCTTTGCGTTTCTTAGTAGTATTGAGTCGACTTAGCATCTCTTCCGTCAGAGGTTCCTGATATAACTTGACCCTGCACCCGCTTATGTAGCTCGGGAGAACATCACCCTCTAAAGTGGCTAGTTGTACTGCTCCACTTGTGGAGATCGTATTAATGATCATGGGTCCATAGCCTCTCTTCTCTAGTTTTCTCGCATGGTGCTTCAATGTGTAGACTAAAACTAAGTCTCCAGCCTTCAAGCCTTTATCCTTCACGTGGGCATCAAAGATTGCCTTCTGTCGTTTCTTAGCTGCATATATCCCTGCCGCCGCCTTCAGTCTTGTTTCCCCTAATCGTTCAAGGTCAAAAAGTCTAGAGGAGAGTTCATGACCCGTCCATTCATGCTCGTGTGCTACTTTCAATGTAGGTATTAAGAAGTCCAATGGTAGCACTGCATTTTGGCCAAACACCATCTGAAAGGGGGTGACTTGGAGTACCGTTTTGTAGGCGACTCGGTATGCCCAAACAACATGGTGTAGCTGTTTGTCCCAATCAGAGCGTTTATTATTCACTAATTTCGTCAGTACATTGCATAGGATCTTATTGGTGCTTTCGGCTTGCCCATTAGCTTGAGGGTGATAGGGGGCAGACTTCTTATGTACTACCAAGAACTCTTGGAGCAGATTTTCAATAACTTCATTCAAGAAGTGAGTGCCTCTATCACTTACTAGCTCTATAGGTAGCCCGTATCTTCTGAATACATTCTCAAATAAGAACTTAGCAGTAGTCTGAGCATCGTTCTTTGTCGTAGCTTTTACCTCTACCCATTTCGTTAGATAGTCTGTGGCAACAATGATGTATTCAGCATGTGAACCCTTAGCTGGGGGATTAATAGGACCTACAAAGTCTATTCCCCACTTAGAGAATGCACGTCCACCCATCATAGGTTTCAGTGGCATCTCATCTTTGCATATAGGATACTGAGTTCTTTGACACACATCACACCGTTTCACATAGGTATGTGCATCCATGTGAAGGGTTGGTCACCAAAAGCCCGCAAATAGTATTGACTTGATCACCCGATCTGGTCCAAAGTGTCCTCCTGCTACACCTTGGTGAGCAGTTTCCAAGATCTTTAGATATTCACTCTCATGAACACAAAGTCTCAGGTAACCATCTCTACCACGCTTGTATAGATTATCACCAATGAGTGAGTAATCTAGGGCTTCTTGTTCTAGACTTCTTTTCCTAGCCAGAGTCATGTCTGGAGGGAATGTTTTCGTCCTCAGGAAGGATACTAGTGGTTCACTCCAATCTGGCACTATGGACACTTGATAAAGAGTGGCATGTTCCACAGGTGGTTTAGTGCAAGTTTCCAAGATCTTTAGATATTCACTCTCATGAACACAAAGTCTCAGGTAACCATCTCTACCACGCTTGTATAGATTATCACCAATGAGTGAGTAATCTAGGGCTTCTTGTTCTAGACTTCTTTTCCTAGCCAGAGTCATGTCTGGAGGGAATGTTTTCGTCCTCAGGAAGGATACTAGTGGTTCACTCCAATCTGGCACTATGGACACTTGATAAAGAGTGGCATGTTCCACAGGTGGTTTAGTGCAACAGATTGGGCATTCCTTGCACAACTTTTGGACGTCGCCTCCATAGTAGGCCAGTGCACTCCGAGTCTCCTTAGTGTCTGTAGGGTTCGTTGCTTTGAGTAGTGTTGCTCTAATGCACCTACATGTGCTAATTGCAACCATTTAGCGTACTCATCCTCTTCCACACAACAAGCCAAGATCCCTTGATCTGTGTGTTTGTACATACTATATACTTTTGGGCTTTTACTACCTCTCTATCCTGTGTGTTTATTACTGGGTGGTTAGGTCCGTATGTCAATACTGGCACTAATGGCTTATCCCACTGCGGTACCACTTCCAAGTTAAACAAGTAAGCATCAGGAAGGTCATCTGACACTCCTTGTGGGGCTTCAAAAGATGTGAGCGTAGAGAGATGGTCTGCTCGCAAGTGAGTCTTCCCTTTCCTTACCACAACCTCGAAATCATATTCCATTAGCAAGAGAAACCATCTTACTAATCTTCCTGTATTGCATGGCTTGTTTACGAGGTATAGCAATGCTTGATGATCAGTAAAAAATTTAAACTTATTTGCAAGCAAATAATGTCTAAACTTTTTAACCGCATACACCATGCCTAGTCCTTCTCTCTCCGTAGTGGTATAATTTTTTTCAGCTGCATTCAATTGTCTACTAGCATAGGCAATTGGAAGATCCATATTACCTTCACCGGTAGGCTGCGCGAGTACACACCCAATAGCATAATTGGATGCATCAACATGAACATGGAAAGGCTTATTCCAATCTGGTGTGGTCAAGATAGGTGCTGAACATAATCGCCGTTTAAGCTCATTGAAGGAATTCTCACATTCGTCAGTCCACTCAAAGTTAGTCAGAAGTCCGTACATGGGCTTTGCAATGACAGCATACATGTGAATGAACCGGCGGTAGTACCCACAATGCCCCATGAAAGCCTGTACTTCCTTGACATTCTTTGGCCTAGGTAACTCGGCTATGGCTCTCACTTTCTCTTCATCAGTGGATATGCCATTCTTTGACACTATGTGTCCTAGAATCTTGCCTTGCCTGACCATAAAAACACACTTCTCTGGGTTCAAGCACACTTGATACTCCCTACATTTGTCAAAGATTTGTATGAGTTCAGGAATATGGGTTTGTCTAATGTTGGAATGAGCACAAAGATCATCAACATAGACTTCTAAATTCTTCCTCAGGAACTCCTTAAATACATGGCACATTCGTCTCTGGAAGGTTGCAGGAGCATTGGTAAGCCCAAATGGCATTACACGAAAGGCAAATATACCCCACTCTGTGGCAAAAGATGTCTTATGCTGATCTTCTGGAGCTATGGCTACTTGATTGTAGCCCGAAAATCCATCGAGGAAGCTGTACACTTCCTTGCCTTTTACTCTTTCTAAGAGATGCTCTGTGATAGGAAGCGGATAGTTATCCCGAATTGTGGCTGCATTAACCTTCTTCAAGTTAATGCATACACGTAGCTTTCCATTCTTCTTGGGCACCACTACGATGGGGGATACCCACTCAGTATGCTCAATTTCATAGATGAATCCAGCTTCAACCAGTCTATCTATCTCTTCCTTGATCTTGGCCGCATAGTTCTCATTGTATGTGTATGGCTTTTGCTTAGAGGGCCTAGCATCTGAGGTCATGGGGATAGTGTGTGAGCATATGTCTGGATCAACACCCTTCAAATCCTTGTAACTCCAAGCGAACGCGTCTCTGTATTCTCTTAGCAAGGCTATTAACGCATGCTCTTCTTCCTCTGTTAGGTCATGGCCTATGTACGTGCATCTCTCCTCTCCTTCCTCTAGGGCCACTACTATTTTTTTGGTGGTTTCTTTGTTATCATAGGCCTCTCCTTATTGTGCCTCTTGTTTAGGCATTCTGATCATGACTCTTCTGTCATCTATCTCATACTTTTTAAAGTTTTCCGGGACCTCAAACAAAGATTCTTCCTCTTCTGGTGTGACTGATCTCTTCTTTCGTTTCTTCCCTTCTTCCTTCGGGGTCACATGTGTGGCTAGCCTTACATCATTTGTAAGCTCTCCGTGCCTTTGGGGTTGAAATTCTACTTCATAGAAATATTCTTCATCTGATGCAAAAGGTGGATCCATAATGATTGACTCTAGATCGGAGTCGCTCGCATCTTCAAATGCATCAGGGCTAGGTTCGCATTCTTCTAGAACTGCATCTCCCATGATTGACTCTATGGAGAAGATTGAAATGTCATAGCCGTCTTCATCACAGTGAGGTGTCCATTGTTCTTCATTGATGGCTACATCCATTGTTGCTAGGATTTCTGCCCAGCCGTGGGGTTCAAATTCTTCGTCAAGAAAAACTACAGGCGTATAGGCTGGGTCTTGAATTGATCTATGTGTTTCTTTTGCACCTATCTCTCTGGCTTCTTCTCTCTTCTCTTCTTCTACTGCTACTTTGCACATCCATAAGTGGGTGTCTTCATGCATCCATGAGGATCCTGACCCTATGGAATGCACCGATTTTGTATCATCTTTGGCTTTATGGATGGGATTCCATTGGATAGGAGGGACATCTCTATGAGAGTAATCTTTGAGATTCACTTTGGTCGTAACACCTAAGTGCTGCAGGTACAAGGAATTGGTTCCCCAATCCTGTACCACTTGCAACTGTCGCATAAAAGGTCGTCCCAAGATCATTTCATAGGCATGGTTCTTGCTAAAATCACATATAGCAAATGTATGCTCAAACTCGACACCACAGGTGGTGAGAGTTATTCCTTCTAGCAATCCTAAGGGTCTCTCTATGTGACCATCGG
The DNA here is from genome assembly GCA_020310875.1 of Ceratopteris richardii. Lineage (NCBI taxonomy): Eukaryota > Viridiplantae > Streptophyta > Polypodiopsida > Polypodiales > Pteridaceae > Ceratopteris > Ceratopteris richardii. Next base: position 67,897,791 of record CM035444.1, read on the forward strand.
CCATTTGTAATTTCATCCTCGTGGGCCTGAGTGCTGGTTTGCCCCAACGCTTCCATAGGGAAGTGGTAGCAATTGCAACACCTGCGCCTGAGTCCAAAATGGCCTTGGTTGTGTAGCCCTGATGAGTGATGGGAAGATATGTGTTTCCCTCTTCGCCCTCACTCATGTCTCCTATCTTGTCCAAGGGTATTTCTGGCACTGTTCTCTGGGATCCTACCTGGGAACAAGGTTTTGCTATCTCTGGTACTTGTTTGGCTACATGTTTCCATAGCTCTGGCCTTACTTTGAGTAGCTCTTCTAAGGTGAGGTTGCACTGTACTTTAGTGTTTTTCACTACCTCTGTGTTCCTAGGTATGATCAAGTCTTCGTTTCTTACCATGACCGTGGGTGCTCTCATACAAGTAGACTTAGCTTCCCATGGGCCTGTGAAGTGGGGTAATTCTTGTAAAGAACGGCACATAGGTTTCAGGCACATAGGCTTCAGGCACATAGGCTTCCCGAGCAGGAAGACTTGCTCCTTCACTTGCCTTGTCCTTATGTTGAGAGGCAGGTTCCTTTTCTGATTGTGCAATGAGCTTCTCTATTCTTTCTAACAGTCCATCAAAGTGCAACTGTGTCTTTGTTGAACTAGAGATGTTAAATAGGCGACTGGCTTCAAGCATGGTCTGCGCCAATTCCACCATCTTTGCGCAAATTTTGGTTCATTCTAACTCTAGTTCTGCTCTAGGGTAACATTTTTCATGATCGGTTACGGTTGGCCCTTCTTGAATTCTGGCCTGATATGCTTTAAGCATCATATTAAGGTCCTCAGGAGTGGGATCTGCTAGGACTGATCCTACTCTTGGGGGTGGTGGGTTTAGGTGAGGCGGGTTGGAAGGTGGCGGTTCGGATGGAGTTGGGAATGGTGGAGGTGATGGAGGTGGGGCAGTGTGAGAGGGAGTTGGAGCTGTGAGTTCAGTTATCCTGGCCTTTGTTTCTCTGAGGCTTTCCTCGAGTTCACTCATCTTTTTTGCCCATTGTCTTTTCATTCTTTCACGACTATCTCTCCAAGCTCTAGTCCTCTTCCTTGCCATGCTCTCCGTTTCACTAACATCTGGGCTCTTTTCCCGGCCTACCCCTTGGTTTTGCTGCACTGCTTGAGCTCTAGTGACTACCTGTACGGGTGCAGTGGAAGTGACACTTCCTGTGGAATCTATCACTAACCCAATAACGTTAATAGGAGTGATTTTTGGCATATTATTAGGATTCTTAGGGCAGTCTCGTAAGAGATGCTCCTTTCCACACTCTTGGCAAAAGCCCTGGATCGTCACTGATTGGGGTTGTGTAGGTGGAGGCAAGGGACAATCACGAATGAGATGATCTCCCTGACATCTGTAGCATGGTCCTTTAGGGAATGGGGGTCTTACTTGCCTAGTTTGAGGTCTAGGGTTGGGGTTTGCATACATGACGTTTGTGTAATCTGACTCCCAACTAGGTTCATTTGGCTCTTCACTATAGTAGGACTCACCATGTTCAGGAGATTGCATGTAGTAAGCCTGGGGACTATCAACATGTGTAGAATCAAAGCTATGGTCACTCGGGTCACTTTCAGAAAGGAATGGTGTTACAGGGACTATAGCTCTATTCAGGTTCTCTTCTGCAGCTGCATATTTTACTGGGATCACATTAGTAGGAGCAGGTGGTTGTTGTGCTAGCACTGGCTGGGGTCTCAGTTGGTTTTGGTAGAGTTGGTAGGTTTGTTGAGGTCTCACATACTGCTGAGGTGGGTACTGGTTCTGGTATCTTCCTTGTTGAGGGTATGGTTGTGGGTACGTCTGTTTAACGGTTTGCTTAATGTAGGGACAATCTTGCGCGGTGTGATTGGTGTACCTTCGTTCTATGGTGTAGTATTGGCTACTAGGATGAACTTGGGGTTGAGCCATAATGGGACAGACATTTGCCATATGGTCGCCTCCACAAGTATAGCATCTTTTCACAGGGGCAAACCTTGGGATTTGTTTGCTAGAGACACCTAGTTTCTAAGCTACTTTCTCTGCTAATTCCTCAATTGATGTGGATTGCGAGGAAGAGAGGCTAGAGGCACTATCTGAGTCCTTGTAGATTTTGAAAAGCTCTAGTTCCTCCCCTAGGTTATCCTCGATGTCAATGCACATGCGTACACACTCTTCTATAGTCCTAGGGTCCTTTAGATACACATATGACCTCAATTTGGTACTTAGCAATCCATCCAAGAATAAAGCCACTTGCTTAGCTGGTGTGGGTAGCTCAGGGACAGGGCATCTCTCCAAGTATTGCCTAAATCTTCTTCCAGCAAGTCTCACGGTCTCTTGAGGGGTTTGCTTGAAGCTGTGAATCAGTGAGGAAGTGTTATGTCTTATGCCACTTTTAGAGAATTCGATAATGAATGCCTCTAGAAGTTGGTCTATGCTCCTGAATTGCCTCTCGTTTAGTGGCTGAAACCACGTCAGGGCAGTGTTCCTAAGGGTTAGACCAAAGGCATTGTACTGCGTGAATAGATCCTCCACTTGCTCAGCTCTCAAGACTTGCCTAAATTCAGCCACATGATCGTATGGATCTCCATTGCCATCGAAGTAGTTCTTCATGGACTTAACTAGCAGAGTCGGTCTCAAAGTCCTTGTGTGCTCTCTAGGTCGTGGTAGAGGGAACTCATCCGCATTTCTTTGATTCCTGTGAGCTCTAAGTATCTCAGGTTCTACTCTATTTGTTTCCATTCTCGTTCTTTCTCTGCCCCCTGGGTTGGCAAAGCTTACTTCTGGCCTATCTCTACTTCTGTCTCTTTGAATTCCATGAGCTTGGGATGTTCCAGCTCCAGGGTGACCATAGGACACATTCGATCTTGGTTGGGGGAAAATGAATTCACCCTTCCAAGTGTAAGCATGTCTATCATGTTCTGTAACCAAAAAGATCCTCTCTGAAGCGTGATCTAAGTAGGTCACTCTGCCTGGGCTATCAGGGTCTTTGAACTCATAGATCATGATTGTTCGTATGTCATTTGGCCGGTCAGATTTATACCTCCAAAAGGCTTCGTCAGTTTCTCGGTTCAGAAGCAGATCTATGCTCTTATTATCTTGGGGAATCCACTCTGGTGTGATAATCCTAGTGAGAACAGATTTGCCTCGGGGGGTCCTCGGTTCTTCACCCATCTTTCCTTGCTCTAGGTCACCTAAGTCCGTTCCTGGGATCTCATTCCCAAATTCATCAGTCCTATCTGGATGACTGGTGACTACATATATTGTCCCTTCCTTGTCTAAGTATGCTCCATTTTCGAACTTGACAGCTGGGCGCTCTAGTCCAATAGATTGGTCAGGATTCTTAATCTGTACTACAGATCTTCCTAGGCTGTCCTCATAGATGCTAGCACCTAATCGGTTGGTCCTAAGGTATTCCAACTGTGTTTTGTAAGGGCCTTCTACCCTATGCAAGTATGGCGCTCCTGAACTTCCCGTAGGTCTGTCCATGCCTTGAGACATCTCTGATTCACTAGTCTCAGAGCTAGGGTAGTATGAGTGGTGGCTCAACTGCTGGGCCCAAGACCTAGCAGTGTGGTTGACACTAGCCTCTGAAGACCTAAGGCTTTGTCTATCTCTCCCTAGATGTCGCCCTGATCTAAGGTTCATAAGCCTAAATGAATAGCCCAAATTTGCCCAAGTACAACCTCGTTGCTGAGTTCTTTTGTATCAATTACTTGATTCCTTCTTATGTTGATTATCGTGTTTATACTCTGGTCTGATATTACATACCAAGTTGCGAGCCTAAATACTCAAATGTGATGTACACCAATCACAACCCTAGATACCAACAAAGGTAGATGAGACCTCAAGCACCCAAAGGACCCTGTTATAGGTGTCAAAGAGATCATTTCATTCGTGATTGCTAGCTTCCTCCACAAGGGCAACCGGAACCAATAACTATTCAAAACTTTTGCTCTGATGGTGCGAAGAAACATCTCTTAAGAGACTGTCCTAAGAACCTGGACAATACTCAAAAGATTACACCAATTAATGTGGCTTGGTTATGGATTCCAGTGGAAGTGTGACCACTACAACCCTTGTGTAGGTAGTGACTAGAATTAGTTCCACGTAGGAGCACAAAAGTAGTGAAGACACTAAAGTGTAGTGTCATCTCACTTCAGGGGAGCTACTAAACACTAAACCCAAATTGTGGAAACTAATAGCCAAACAAGTTCCAGAAGTAGCTAGACCATGTTTGAGGTAGGATTACATAAGATTATACCAAAAATACCCTTGGACAAGATAGGAGACATGAGCGAAGGAGAAGAAGGAAATACCTATCTGCCTATCACTTATCAGGTTACAGAACCAAAGAAATTTTGGATTCAGGAGCTCGAGTTGCTATTGCTACCACTTCCTTATGGAAGTGTTGGGGCAAGCTAGCACTCATGCCAACAAGAATAAAACTGAAAGTGGTACATAGACATACTGAGAAACCCTAGGGTTACTAGAGGGGATAGCTCTCACTACATGTGATGTGAAGTTTGAACATACATTTGCCATATGTGATTTTATTAAGAATCATGTATATGAGATGATTTTAGAAAGACCCTTCATGTGATAGTTGTAGATAGTGTAGGATTGGGGAACCAATTCCTTGTACCTACAACACTTAGGGGTAACTACTAAAGTCAATCTTAAGGATTATTCTCATAGAGATGTACCACCATTGTAGTGCAACCTAGTCCATAGAACATTGGATGACATGAAGTCAGTGTTCCAATCATGTGGCAGGAAATGTAGCTCTATTATCTAATCTTGAAGAACCCAAGAGGAAGCATGAAGTACAAACAGGTGATGACACTAAACATTTAGTCAAGCAAATTGGAAATGTCAAAACATCTTATTGTAGTATGAACCTTTTGAGCAAAGTTCTGTATGTGCCTAATATAACCAAAAACCTAATTAGTGTTGGGCAGATTGTAGAGAAAGGTCTACATGTCAGATTCAATAAGTATAGAGCATATGTGGAAGACCCCCACCAAAGCTTCAAAAGGATTGCCAAAGGTGAGAAGTCAGGTAGATTGTTTACTTTTGAAATTGAAGATACAAGGAATATAGCATTATTCAGTTATAGAGACCAAACCTTATCTGAGTTGGAAATATGGCACAAAAGGCTAGGGCACATAGGGGAGAGAACTCTAAAGCAAATTTGCACGGATCAAAGTGTGCTTGGCATTCCCAATGTGACCAAGCAGCACATGATATACAAATGTGGAGCTTGCCAATTTGGCAAAGCTGACAAGAAACTATTCAACAAGAAAGGATACATCCATGAAGACTATTTGGAGCTTGTACACACTGATGTGTGGGGTCCTAGCAAAGATCCATCCATCTCAGGCTCAAGGTACTATGTCTCATTTTTTGATGATTACAGTAGGTGGACAATCCTCTATTTCATGAAGCATAAGGATGAGGGATTTACATGTTTCAAGAAGTATTTAGCACTATTTGAAAACCAAACAAGAAGGAGCTTGAAGACAATCAGGTCTGATGGAGGTGGTGAGTACTTTTCGAATGAGTTTGATATATTTCCATAGGACAGAGGCATAAAGAGGGAAGTAACAACCATGTGTAAGAATCCCATAAGGTATGGATATGATACATCCTTAGTCACAAAGCACTCTATGTACATCACTAAAGATTCTATGGTTGAGGAGCCTTCTTCATTTGAAGAGGCTAGGAAGAGAAGCCATGCAGGGAGAAGTAGAAGCATTGCAGGAAAACCACACTTGGGATCTAGTTCCCAAGAAGCCAGATATGGAGGTAATTGGTTCAAGGTGGATATACAAAATTAAAAAGAACTCTGATGGTTCTATAAACAGCTACAAGGCAAGGTTAGTGGAAAAGGGATTTTCCCAAACACATGGAGTAGACTATGAAGAATCATTTTCACCTGTGACAAAGATGCCAACAATCAGGGTATTGGTAAGTCTTGCTGCATCTAAAAATTGGAATTTATACCAGTTAGATATCAAGAATGCATTCTTAAATGGTTGGATATCAGAAGAAGTGTATATGGCACAACCACCAGGTTTTGAAGATGAAGAAAAAGTAGGTTATGTATGCAAGCTTAGAAAAGCATTCTATGGTCTGAAGCAAGCTCCTAGACCTTGGAACCATAGGCTTGTTACCTATCTGTAGGATCAAGGCTTTGTGGCAAGCAAGGCAGACTCTTATTTATTTGTTAAGAAGAATAAATCAGAGTTCATCTACTTATGTGTCTATGTAGATTATATCATTATTAGAGGTAATGATTTTGATGGTATGCAGCAAGTCAAGCCTCAATTAATGAAGGAATTAAAAATTAGCGATTTAGGGTTATTAACCTACTTCCTTGGCTTAGAACTTAGGTATACAGATTCAGGTATATTCATCACACAAAGGAAGTACATACATGATATGTTGATAAAGTTTAAGATGGAGAACACTAAAGTTGCAGGTATTCCTATGGAGATCAACCATAAGCTAAGTTCGCATGAAGGTGAACTACTTGAAGATGTTACAAGCTATCGACAACTTGTGGGTAGTCTTAATTATGATACGTTGACAAGAGTAGATATTGCCTAAGCATATTAAGTTAGTTTATGCATATACCAAGAAAGCCTCATATGGAAGCTACAAAGAAGGTGCTTAAGTATGTAAAGGGTACACTGAATGAGGGATTGTTCTATCCCTTCATTTCGGACATAAATATAAAGATGTATTCTGATGCAGATTCGGCTGGCTCCAAGGATGATAAGAAGAGCACTTCAGGGTACCTATCTTTTGCAGGTTCAAAATGCATATCTTGGTCATCCAAGAAGCAACCAACTATGGACTTATCTTCCACAGAAGCAGAATATAGAGGTGTGGCAAATGCAACTTAGGAAGCTATGTGGCTTAAGCAATTGTATGCAAATTTGGAGATACATTCCTACACTCCAATTATCTTTGGAGATAACACTAGTTCACTTCATTTGGCTGCTAATCCAGTGTACCATGCCATGATTAAGCACATTGAAGTGCACTATCATTATGTTAGGGAGAAATTGCTAAGCAAGGATATTTATTTATGTTATGTATCAACTAATTTGCAGTGTGCAGGTATACTGACCAAAGCATTGGATGGAACAAAGATGAGCAGGTTCAAATTGATGATTGGGCTGCAAGAGATCAAGGAGCAATGAAGATCAATCATGTTAGGCTTGAGGGGGAGTTGTTGGTGCAATTAAGCCCAAGCCTACATACTTGATCAACTCACATAAGCTTGACGTATTGACATTACATCTGGAAGGCTTCATATATACAACCTCTTGTAACCTTCCTTCACAATTACCCATTGTAAAAGATCAATAAATCCACGAGGAGTTAGGAAGCATATAATCTTGTATCATTTGGTAGTTGAGTCAAGAGAGAATCAATCCTATACTTTAGGATTCACTTTTCGGTGTAGATTTGAATTTGAAATTAAATCTTTGGCTCCAACAAAATCTATAAAAAGAGGATATGAAAGGTCGAGGTGTATCTCGAGGTTCAGAGATCATATTCATGTACTTTCATTGAGACGAGGAGCTCACCTCATAGATCATTCAATTCTCACTCATTGAGCAATGGTTTATTGCCAATGACATTGTATGTTTACATGATTTAATTCATACATAATCATTACTTCTTACTCTCATATCTCTATCACACTCCATCAGAATACCTATCCCACCAATGCCTAATTACCAGCTCAAAACTGCAATACATGCCTTACTTTGTGCTTCTAGCTGAATATAATTTAGAAAGTAAGAGGTTGGTAGAAGAAGAACCCATATTCACTACATAGTTCTAACCCATCGATATCCTAGAGCGGGCTAAGAAACGGATAATATTTCAACCCAATTGGTGACCAAGGTTACTAGAGACCTACCCTCAAATGATGGGTACATGGCCCAATGCTCCATTGTACATCAATTATAATCCTTGTTATGCTCCAATACCTCACTGATGCCCATGGTCGGAGTTTGCTATCAAAGTTTTAAATAGTCGTGGATGTTATGATTGGATAAACTATCCATATGTTGCTCCACCATGAGGGCCACCCACTATAGCATACATGGTATCAACCATACAAAATTGGATCCGTTGATTGAAGAATGTACCTGGTATGGTAGCCAAGATGTGTATGAAAAAATTTGAACTCATGACAGTGGTCTTCAAGACATTCAAGGATGTCAAAGCTTCATACATTTCAAATCTAGGATTTAATGAGGGAAACTTTGAACTGGTTTATTACATGAGCAAAAAACCTTCAATCAACACTCTCTATGCTTTGCATGTGGGAATCAAATACATGCTCGCCTACTACAAGCAGACATTTGAAGAGATGTTTTCCACAAAATATTGAGAGCATCATTCTAAGATCTTCCTTGCACAACCAATGCATCTCTTACATCTCTTTGCAGTGGAACATGATCTTCATGCCAAACAGTTGTGTATGCAACATCTAGAGGTTCTAGCCCTAGTAGATTGGAATATATTAATGAGAGATTAACCTCGCAATCTCAGACTGAAAGAACATGAAGTGGCCTCATTTCAAAGGTTGAGGTGGCTATTGATGCCCTTCCCTTAGGAAGAGCCCTGGCCTTGATGGCCTCAACAAAAACATTTTCACATCTTTTAAAGATTCTCTTATTCAACCCTTAATTCTTGTCTTGAAGCACGCCCTAACATTTCGTGCCCTCTCAATATGTTGGAATGAAGGAGTACTAAAATTAATCCACAAGAAAGGTAGGAAGAACATGAAAAAAATTTGGAGATCGATCACCATGCTTCAAACATGTTACAAGTTCATCACCAAGGCCTTGGCTAATCGCAATTTGAAGTATCCTTGGGATTGGCTCGACAAAGATAAAAAAGGTTCCATCAAGGGTAGATCCATTTTAGAGGCCATAGCAAACATCTAGGAAGGTCTTGAATATGCTAGAGACTTAAAGAAAAACTTATTATTTATTAAGATTCACTTTGGTAAATCCTATGATAGATTGGAATGGGATTTCATCCTACAATCTCTTTAGGATTTTAGTTTGGGATTGCATTCATTAGAATCATTTCCACTCTCTTTCAAAATCCCTCAACTTGGATTAATATCACTGATAATATCTTTGCATCCATTTGGCTCAAGAGGTCTATCATGTAAGGCTTCCCATTCCCTCCTCTATTATTTGCTATTGCCACTAATGGCCCCAGTTGTCTTATTAGAAATCAAGTTCATTCTCATCAAATCAAAGGTCTTTCACTTCTTGAGGGACAAGATGAGATGGTCCTCAGCATGTTGCTAATGATGATTTTGCCTTCATCCTTAACAAAGTAGGATGTGTTTCTCAACTTTGTCAATTCTTTGACATTCTTTGCACCACCTTTGGCTCCAAAATTAACCATGCTAAGACTTCTTTCACAACCATCTCAGAACTACCACCTCAACTTCCTACGGACCATGGATGCCTTGAAATTTTCTTGGGCCAAGTTTTTTGACTGCTTAGGATCCCATTCGGTTTCAAGATTTTGATGCATTAGAGATGCAACTAGGTTCTCAACAAACTTAATTCCAAGACTTAGTACTAAAAGGGTATGTGATTGAATGTGATTGGTAATGCAATGATGATCAACTTGTTCTTGATTTGCTCCATCATTTATTTTTCTTCTTGGAGACAAAAAGACTCTGATGGGTGATGAAGATGAAAATGATTCACACAAACTTTCTTTGGATTGGTGAACCTTATTGAAGGGGGTTGCCAAAAAAATTGGTGGAATATTTGTTCTTGCCCTAAGGATTCTGGCCCATTGGGGATTCTTGACATTGACACTATGATGAATAAACTTGCTTCACAATGGATGATAAAGCTTGGATCAACAATAGTGATTCCTGGTCAAAGTTGATATTAAGATATAATCAAAAACTTATGTTGTCTAGAGCTCCCATGTGGCATGGGCTTGGCTTCCTAACTTTGTTGTTTTCCTTAGTTCTTTTGATCCCTAAGGGTACCAAAGTACGTGAATGGGGGCTTACATTATGTGCCATATCACTCACTTTTTGGTGAGGCCAACAAGTCAATCCACAAATTCTAACTAAAGGGTTAGGGAGCCTCTAAGAGGGTTATTTGAATTCAGATAACTCATCAAACATCTTGCATCATATAGACACACAATTCTATTGATTTGTGGCCTTTTTTCACGAATTTTTGAGCAATGATTGATGTATTTTCTTCATGCTTAAGCTAGTTCTTAGCAAAACTAACACTAACTAGCTTAATCTGCACATAGGCATAGATTTTCATATAGGCATATCTCATTGTACACAACTTGAATCTCAAGTCAAGTGAGTTCATCTTCTTGCTACTACTGTAACGATCACGTTTTTAATTCCTAATCTTGTGAATACTGAGTACTATAGCTCAATGGTCTCTTCTCTCCATCTTGGGGCATTGAAGATATCAAGAGGAGCACTTAAGACTATCCAAATAGATGGTGGTAGTTAATTTATGAAACACAATTTTGGAAACATTTTGAAGCAAAAAGGCATCAAGCGGCAAGCCATTTAGCCTCATACTCCATCTAAAAATGAAGTTGTAGAAAGGAAGATCCAAAGTCTCATGGAGATGGCTATAACTATGCTTCATAACAAGGACATACTTTTTAAATTGTGGGCAGAAGTTGTGCACATTTCCATGCACATACTCAATCAAACTTTTACAAGTGCACTAAAAAATGGAACACCTTTCACGCCTTACTATGGAAGAAAGCCTAATGTGAACTATTTTAGAGTATTTGGTAGTGATGCATTTGTTCATCTGCCTAAAGAACAATGACACAAACTATCTTCCAAGTCAAAGAAACATATATTAATTCAATCAACTATGTCAAAGGATTTTGTTTTTTTTTTTAGTATTCTTTGTACTCCACCATAGATCCATGTTCAAGCTCCCACTATGATTTAGAGGGAGAGACAATTATTTCAAAGAAAAATTCATAAGCAAGTACTTTCATAGCAGCCTAGAAGGTCCCAAAGGTGTCTTGAGAAGCAAGAAAAAGAACAAACTCATTATATCAACTATGCACTCATGCATCATCCTCGATAAATTCTAGAACTTTCTATATTTCAAGAATCTCAACCCAACCCAAATGGAAAAAGTAATGGAAGTTGAAGTGGATGTAAGACTTAGACACTTATTCCTAAACCATCAGATCATCAAGTCATAGGAGTAAAATGGTTTTACAAACTTAAATACAAATATCATGGTACTTTTGATATGTACAAAGCATGAATAGTTGCCAAAGTCCATAAGCAAAAGCATGGAGTAGACTATGAGGAAACCTTTGCTCCCACATCAAGGTTTAAATTATTCATGCAATTCTAGCATTAACTGCTCATTTTTTATGGATTGTCTATCAACTTGATGTCTACAAATCAAAGGAAAATAAGCTCATGTCTACACGAAAGCACTCTATGGACTCAAGCAAGATCCAAGATCCTCATGTGAGAAGATTCACAAGGTTTTTGAAGATAGAGGATTTCATAAACATTATGCCAATGCTAATGTCTACATTTATCAAAAGGATTCTCTAGTTTCCATCATCATTCTCTATGTTGATCAATTTATCTTAATAGGATTAGATAGGATGTCAACCTAGTTTTATCATTTAGTGCTTCATTTTGAGTCCTCTATGAGATCTTGGTTTTCTTGACTACTCCCTTCGCATGGAAATTTGGCAGTTGAAGGAAGGCATCTATCTATCTCAAAAGAAGTATTTCCTTGATCTACTTTTCAAACATAACATAGACCAATGCTACTGGATTTCCACACCTCTTGATCCCAACATCAATCTCACACTAGAGGACACACCGCTTCTGGATGTGCATGATAATCGATATCTAGTTGCTTCTTGATATATTTTTCCAACGCTAGATGTGAAATTGCATATTCATTTGGTGTTCTTACCAAATTTTCTCATCGGCCTTATCAAACACAATAATAAGTTGCTCAGAGATTACTTGGCTAGCTTGCCCTCACACAACATCATCATCTTTGATATAGAGGGGCATTGATCACATTGGATATTCTAATTTAGATCGGGCTAGAGATCCTTATTATTGACGTCCCACCTGTAGTTATATATTTTTGCTTGGTTCAGGACCCATCTCTTGGGCAAGTAGGAAGCACCCTATAATTAATACTTCATCCACAAAGGCCGAGTACTGCACATCTTGTTTTGTAGCATGTGAGGTCATATGGATTCAATGTTTATTATCCAACACTAGTATTTTGTAGGATATTTATACATGCATGTGCATCAGTAGTTAATTAGCATTGGCAAGTGCCAAGAATCCAATATTCCACCACTAAACAAAGCACATCGAGATCTACTACCACTTCATCCATGAGAAGATCATATCCAAGGAGACTCCTTTAGAGTATTTTACCTATTAGGAGAACTTGAGGGACATGTTCACAAAGGCTCTACCTCTAGTTTCACTTCAATGTTTGGTGGACTCTACAACATTCAACCTCTTTAAAATGGAGCTGGGGTGTTGATGACATGATTCCATTTATTCCCATTTTTTGTATTTGTATGAGTTCGTCTCCATTTTTTATCTAAGAGACTCCTTTTTGTATTTATTTAGTTGTATTCGGGATACATTTCTATTTTCTTCTACCTTGTATTCATTGTCTTTTTGGGGAATTATCCCACATATGGTGAAATTTGAGAGCCCTTCCAAATCTATATAAGGAGGGCCTCTCCATGAGTACTTGATTAAAAGCTTGAAGAGCGCACCTCATGCTCTTGGCAAGCTCATTATGTGAGTTTTTCCATTGCATGTATACTCACTTTTTATTATCATACTCATTTATATTTTGAGTACTTCCTCTAATTACTTTTGCTCATGCAAGTGCACTTTCTACAACTTGAACCCTAGCTACATGTTTTCTTTTTGTCTCTTCAATTTATTCATTGTGCAATACAAGTTTGGAACCATACCATGGCCTTAGCTCATCAAAGGCTAAAACTTTAGATACCTTAAGCTCCTTTGTGGTTGGGTTATAGCGTCTATATCCTTTTCTGGTCCAAAGAGTAACCAATGAATTTGCATCTTTCTACCCTATCATCAACCTTACCTCTCAACTATTGTGGGACGTGAATAGCACACACATCCAAAAAATATTATATGAAAAATGTTTAGTTTCGTTCCACTCCATGATTTCTCTATTGGCATATCATGTGATCTTGAATTTTAACATTTATTGATCCATTGGTCCCAAAACAAGTCAGAATTAAAGGTGTGGATACCTTGTTGGTAGTTACTTCTACCTCTTCCTCTTGATCCACCTCTAAAGCGTTTGCCTCTTCCTCCTTTGCCTACATAGAAGAGCTGATCTTGGCTGCCCTTTGACCTTCATGGCTCAGCTCTTTAGTCACCATAAGAGAGGTGAGTTGCTCAAAATCTGGTAATGAATCCCTTACATAGACAAAGTTGCTGAATGTCTTACATTTGTCATCTTCTCTAGGCCCATTGAGAATGTGGGAAACTAAACCATAATCACCTATTACACACCCTATTGAGACAAGTGCATATGATATCTTCTTTACCTTAAGAATGAAGTTATCTATGCTTTGTTTGAATGACTTTGAAGGTTATTAAATTCATTATTGAGCCAGATCTTCCTAGTCTTCATAGAGATCGAGTATAATATCTACAGATACTCCCATATCTTGTTTGGTGTGTCTAGGCCTTGGATATGTTTCTTATGTGTTGGGACAACATGGAAATAACTCTTTTATCCCTTTCCTACCACTCTCTAGTAACTCTCCTCTGGTTCTTAGTAAGCGTGTGGATCTAGGTATGGTTGAAACTTTGCACCACTAACAAATCCCCATAGACCTTTTCCCATAACAAAGCTTGAGATTCTAAACTTACATGGTTGGTAGCTGCTCTTCTCAAGCTTCTCAATCTATCTCTTGAAGTCTCTCTTAGTGTTGGAATTAGCGAATGACTTCTAATGCCTATTTGAGTGTGTCACAAGTGAAAAAGGAATGGTGATTTATCTCTTATGCAAGAAGCAAGCACATAGAGACTCATTATCACTTCATTAGAGAGAAGGTATTAGCCAAAAAGGTGGATGTATAAAACATCATAATCCAAGAGTAGATGACAAACATTGTGAAAAAGTTCATGGATGCAAGAATTTGGAAAAGTTCAATGAAAAACTCATTATGAAAGAGATAAATGAAGCTAGCTCACTTGACCTTGATGGGGAATCACTTAGAATCCTTGGTCTTTCACAAGATCAAGTATGTGGCTGGGGGTTTACATTATGTGCCACATCACTCTCACTTTTTGTTAAGTCCAACAAGTCAATCCATGACTTCTAACTAACTAAAAGGACTCAACTACTATGAAGTAGAAAATTGAAGTTTACATTATGTGCCACATCACTCAACAAGCCAATCCATGAGCTCTAACTAACTAAAAGGACTCAACTACTATGAATCAGAAAGTCGAGGAGCAACGTGGATGGTGATTTGAATCAAATTACTCACCAAACATCTACCATTATTTAAACAACATAATTGGATTGACTAGTGGGCTTCCACCACAAGTTTTCTATCACTCATTGATGTATATTATTTAGGCCCAAGGTATTCCCTAGATAATATAGCTCATAACCAGCTTACTTTGCACATAAGCCGAGAGTTTCATCTAGGCATATCATATTGTATGTGACTTGGATCTCAAGTCCAGTTAATTCATCTTGTTGCTACTATTGTAGGGATCATTTTTAGAATAATTGTATCCTTCTTTAGTTCTAAATTTTTTATGTATTCAGAATTATATTTCATTGGTCTATTATTTGCATATTCTGAGGAATTATTGAGTGCGGGTACACATATGTGCACATACCATGTCTAGATAGTAAGTATTATGTATTGTATGCGAAGGTTGATGCACATCTTAGAATCGATTTCGACCGATCTAGGGCTTTTTGAAAAGTTCTAACCATCTACTTTATCTATGTAAGATCTCAAAGGTCTATTCCAAATGAATAGATAGAAATTGAGCTTTTGGATGAATGTGGTAGCCATTTGTGAGGTCCTAGGTCCATGACACGTTTTCTATAATTTTGGGTATATATTCCCCATCACTCACCTCTCTTTGGATTGCTTGGAACAAGATGAAGCCTTAATGCAACATCAAGAATTGATTGGAAATGGGAAGCAAAAATCTCACAAAATGACTCCATTTGGTTCCCTATATCTAGCATCACAGAAGTTGAGAAGGGGACATTCCAAAAAGCCAAGTAACTTTGGTCCAAAGTATTTTGTCTCTAGAAGCACCTCTATTGCCAATCTCAAAGACATTGGTTACAATTTGAGGACATTGATGAGAGCCACAGATTGGGCATTGAGAACTGGTGCCGTTTAAGACATAGGATCAATGCTTGGAAGGAATCAGAGCATCACCTTCTCCGAGGCGAAGAAGATCGAGAAAATGTGAATAAATTTGAAGATGTCCCTAGAATCAAGAAAACTCTCAAACTTCACCAAGCTCTTGATAAAACATGGTGCTTGAACCGGTGCTGAACTAGATGGGTCCTTAAGTTCAAAGGTCTTTGGAACCCATGGATAGAATGCAAGAAAGCAAACCTTCTTTGGAAAATCCTCCAATATGGGATTTGGACCAACGTCAAAGCTTGCAAAATTTGTATTGTTCCACCTTGGTGGAAGAGATGTCATTCAGTACAAGAACATATCAGCCATTTATTATTCTCGTGTTTGGAGAGTACTCTTGTTCGGAGGGGACTACGTGAGTGCCTCAAGCTAAACTGACCGATCAACTATAGACACACTTTGTTAGGCAAGATGATTGGTTGCTCATCAGCCCTTTGGATTGTTATTAGAAGTGAAGCCATCCAAAAAATATCAAAGGAGAGATGTGCTATTAACTTTGGAAATTTACCAAGAGAGTGGTCCATAGAGACATCCCTTGACCTCTTGCCTAGAAGAATAAAAAACTTAAAAAGTCCCCCCCCCCCCCCCCCCCCCCCCCACCCTTCCCCTTCAAGCACGATAGAGTTTTTGTTATAGATAAAAATAACATCAAACAAAAGTGTCTCCCGCATGAAGGGAATGACAAATTAATCAAGCACCTTAGTTCAACTTTTAGTTCCTGATAGTGAACTTGACGATTCCCTCTTGGTAGGGAAGATAGACCTATTGGTCTCCTTTGTATCGCTCGTTTTCTTGTACCTCCTTTATTGTTAATACATTTTATAGTTCTTGGAAAAAATATTTTCACTAAAGGTTATGTAAACATAAGTAGGTAGCATAGTCTTCTTTTAAAATGTAAGTGTTGAGTTTCTCATAGGATGGTTCACCTGATTAGAATGCTTATGGAGGTTTTTTATTATGTTGGAAAACTGACTTTGATCCTCATAAGGGGCTTCTCCCTATTTTGACAAATAAATAAGTCCCAACCATGTTATGAAATAGGGAAAACATATTTCCCTGTAATTAAAAAACATTACAAATGAATAACATATTGATTTACACTACTTTTTCATAGTCTCTCTACAATGATGATGGCCTTAAAAGTTGATCAGAAGGTAGCATATAGCTCCCTTATATGAATTCCGAATCAAGCAATGGATGAGGTGCAAGAGACTCAAATAGTGACTATGAAGGACATCATATTACCATTCAAGAGAAATCAAGCAATGGATGAGGTGCAAGAGACTCAAACAATGACTATGAAGGAGATCATTTTAGTGATTCTAAGTAGAACATGGCCATTGGTCCTAGTTTTTAAGGTAAAGTTGCACATGAATTTGACAGAAATATCGTTAAGTGTAATACTCTATCAATTGAATGTAAAAATAACTTCCATAGTCCAATGTTGCACATGAATTTGACATAAAGGTTTTTCATGTATTATATGATCATACAGATGTCAAAATAGCTTGTTTAATCCAATGGATCAATTTGTTTGACTAATGATTGATCATTATGATGAAAGACCACCAACTACTCATAAGACTAGTAATGAAAAAGTACACTTGTTAGGGGGAACACATTGATTGAACTTTGACAAAAGCACAAGAGAAAGAAAAAACAAAGATACTACAAAAAAAGCACATTTGACTTCCTTCCCGTGCAAGATGTTTTATTGACTTTATTCTCCTCTCAACATCTTGCCCAATCCTATATCTTCCGGCCCAATCCCATGTCTCGCTCTACATATAAACAAATATAAAAGAAAACATGGAAATTGAATGAAGAATGCATAATTAAATAGAGTAATTGAATGCTCAAATAATCAATATTGTATTCAAATTTACAATCTCGTATATACTTATAGAAAATCAAGCTACGACATTCCAATGGACATGCCTTAGATAATGTACACTTTGGAGTTCATTCCTTATATATTGTACACCATGAGGAAACCAATAAGTTTGCTCCTCATTAGTGGCTTATCAATCTACTTGCAATCTTTTGAATGTTTAATTGCTTATTGAATGAGGTAATTAGTTTATTTATAGGTTATCAATATTTATCAATTACAACATCAACCATTTTGTTTAAAGTAAATGCAATCATAGAGGATAGACAAGAAGATGTTTAACAGGATAGTAAAGAACATGTTCTTAAAATTCGTTAATGGTTCTTGCTTATTCCAATAAAGAGAAAAATATGTTAAACAGGCTGACCATTCAAACATAATAAATTCCAGTTCAAGCTTTTCATCAATAAATTGAATGTCAAGTATCCCTTTCCTTGTCTCTTTTTCTTTCTGGCTTGTCTTTTTAGTGCATTTCAACAAGCGTTAAGTGTATGTGCCAAAAATTGTTGGGTACTTCATTAATTGAACATGTGATGTAATGGAAATTCTAATAATACTAATAATTATTTTTTTAGGAAATTTATTATGCATGTTGTGTGTTTGGCCATCCTTTTCTTCATTAAATAGGCATTTCGTGGATTCTGAATGTTAGCTTCAAGGAAGAATTAGTAAGTGTGTGTGTGTTTTTTTTTACAAGATTCAATTTTGTCCTGCATAAGTATAAGCCTGATATCTTTAGTGAGTGATCATCGTTGAAAATGTGGATACAGATCTTGTATGCAAAACGTTGAAGACATGTTTTGAACATTGAAAAATATTAAAAGAATAAACAGAAGTTCTCCATGGTGAAATGTTTGCTTTAGTATAGGTTCAATTGAGCCTTCATCTCTCCCCTTCATGAAAATTGTAGGAAGGTGCAGAAAGTATAATGTTTCAATCAAAAGAATTTTGTAAACATCTAAATAAGCATGTGAGCATGCATGCATATGTGTTTGTATGTATGCATGTATGTGTGTATGTATGCATCTTTGCATACATTAATCATGTATCTATATACATATGTATATACCATGCATGTTGGAGTACACAGCCTTCTTATTAAGATGTGAAACATTCTCATACAAAGTTAAAGATTCAACCATATTTATAATATTGATACTACCTCTAGTGATCCTAAATTATAAAACTCAATAAAACTGATCATGAGCCTGATAACATTGTTATAATTAAAATAATCATTGGTAGAAGTAAAATAATCTGAAGCTGAATATCTGACTCCAAGAAAGACAATCTGATGCAAATATCAACATAGGCATACCCTCAAATATCAGTGCAGGCATACCTCGCCATCTTCATGTCTGAGTTCATTCCATTATTCCTCGCCATCTTCATGTCTAAGTTCATTCCATTATTCCTGTATGTCCATTGTCGTCATCTTCTTGGTCCCTTTGAGGATTCCATCAACTCCACAGTCCTACTTCTACTTATGTCCAGCTGTTACTTGGGTGTCATCGTCTTGTTCCAGCTGTGGCCTATGTCCAGCCAATGGATCCATTGAATCTCATGATAAAACATTGTTGGGAAGATGGGAAAGTTCTACAACGGAGACTTACTTCTCTAACTGCATGCTCTGTTTTCTTGCAGGAGCCTGGACGCCATCGCCGCCATGGATGGAAGATCCACTTGGGACTCAACGTGCACCCCAATTCATGGCATTATACAGGGCCCCATTTCCTAATTGTAGTCGAACAGCTAAAGCAACTGTGAGCCGTCAAGTTCATAACAATAAAGACATGTCGCCGCTATGCTCCTACAGTGACATCATGGAGAAGATTTTCGGAGTACTATGAGAATATTGTGGTTGCTTTTTGTTTATGAGATGCTGTTGGAAGCTTGCCACCGATACATGATGGAACCTTCCTTGCCTACAAGTCATAGGAGTAAACCATCCTCTGTCTTTTTCCTACAAAAATGTCTAATTTCTTTAATATTCTATAAAACTTATTTTAAAACATGTAAACTCCTACATGCATTTTCTTTTTGTTTTCTCTTTTTTACAAACAGCCTTAAATTAAAATGAGAAAATATACAAAGAAAATAGACAGAGATGCAAACATGACTAATGATTCAGCCATCCCCTTCATGAGGGATCCATCCCCTCCATAAGGGATCCATCTACTTCTATGACCATTGTTTTCGAACGTCAACACTCTCTTGTGTTTGAATGAGGGCGAACTATTGTGGTTTTTGATTCTTGTACTTAGGTACTCTAGGGATTTATCAATGGATTATTTCATGGGGGATCCTCCAAAGTTGCTTACATATCCTTCTTTCCAAATTTTCAAGAGGGCCTCTCCCTCATAACAATTCAGAGGGCAACAAAGAACCCGATTGCTTCACCCATGAGAACTTGCTTCCAATTGATAGAATGGTCAAGAAAGAGACATTTGAGAAGAAAAGGTGCCTATGTCTTCTCTCCCTATATGCCACCTATTGCACCATGGAAAGACAGCCCATATTTTATTGGCTCTTATCCCCAAAACGAGAATTCGCCATAGAAGAACATCATTCTGATCTTTTGCAAGAGGGTTCCACAACACATTGAGCCTTTGAGGCATTCTAGGCATCAATCCATGATCAAATCAGACACCAATCCACATAATCAAGTCTAAGGCTAGGGCCAGTATCCTTGAATCTAATCTAGCCATTTCCATCTTAGATCCGTGGATTCTTTCACTTGTGAAATCCTTTAGCTTAGATTTTCTTGGCCTTTGATTGGGAACTAGGTGAAATCATTTTTCTTCCTAGTATAGCAATGAGGCTACAACTTATTCTAGGCTTTCTCGAGAGAGATCGCCAGATCAAAACCTTTAGGAATCATAGGAAATGGGTAAAAAAGAAGGATGTGTAACATATAGCATTATTATCAAGATCCATAACCAACATTGAGTAACATATATTAGTGATTTGAATTGAGGCCTCTAAATGTATCTATGAGCTTCCTCTAGGGTG
Source organism: Ceratopteris richardii (assembly GCA_020310875.1). Lineage (NCBI taxonomy): Eukaryota > Viridiplantae > Streptophyta > Polypodiopsida > Polypodiales > Pteridaceae > Ceratopteris > Ceratopteris richardii. The sequence goes on from CM035444.1 coordinate 67,918,200, forward strand.
ACTTTGATGGTCTCTATTTAACTCTTCATTTTGAGTAATAGCATGAAATTCAGCTGAAGAATTATCTCTCTCAAATGAGAATTATTCTTGTTATATTGCTATTCTTGTCTAGGCTTTAATTGTATTTGATCAAACAATGTATTTACCTCATTCATACATTATGAGAGGAAATATTTTTCTTGCAACTTTTGAATCGCAAACACAGATCCAACTTTGGTGAGTGATAATATGAGAGCATAACTCATACAACTAGTACTTTGTCTTCCAAGGACCACCCATTCAAACACAAGATGCTCTTTTGCTTGTGGAGTGCTATCAGGAGTGAAGCACTTTGAAAAATTTGGGAGAAAAGATGTGCTCTCAATTTCGACAAGCCTTTGAGATTGGTCTATAAAGAAATCCCTTAGTTGTTCCTGTAGAAAGATTCACAGCTGTAAGGCAGTACAGGATGTTCATCATGGCAACCAACAAACTAAAAAACAAGTGGCTCCTTCTCCAAGGGGATCAAAAGGTTATAACCTGCTTTGTAATTATCTCCAAAATTCTTGTATTTTTTCTTTGTTTATAATCTAAAAAGCTTTTGTCAAAAAAAAAAGTGTTGGTACATAGTTATTAATAATCAGTTTAGCATTTTATAGTCAAAAGAGATACCTTATTTATAATTTAAAATGATTTTGTCAAAAATAAATTGTTGGTGCATAGCTATTTACAATCAGTCTATCATTTAATAGTTAAAGAAGATACCTTCATGATAAAGATGATGTAGTAGATATTGTAAGATGATAAAACCTTACATTTCTCCAAAAAGAGGCATATTTTTCTACAAAAATCCATTTGCTAATCTAAATTTTAATTTATATTCGATAATTATAGAACTGCAGATCTTTAAATGGTACTAGTAATATCTAAATGTAAAGAACCCATCTATGGAAAGCAAAATCAGATAAACCTCTCTCTCTCTCTCTCTATCTATCTATCTATCTCTCTCTCTCTCTCTCTCTCTCTCTCTCTCTCTCTCTCTCTCTATATATATATATATATATATATATATATATATATATATATATATATATATATATATATATATATATATATATATATATATATATATATATATATATATATATATATATATATATATATATTCTCTCTCCATCTCTCTCTCTCTCTCTATCTATATATATATATATATGTGTGTGTGTGTGCGCGCGCATGCATGCCTATGTCTTAGTAGACTCCAATGGGCTAAGAGCCATATCTTAAAACAAAAATCCAATTGCTAATCTAAATATTTATATTTGATAATCTGAAACTCTAGATCTTCAAATGATACTAGTAATATCTAAATGTAAAGAACCCATCTATTGAAAGCAAAATAAGATACACCTCTCTCTCTCTCTCTCTCTCTCTCTCTCTCTCTCTCTCTCTCTCTCTCTCTCTCTCTCTATATATATATATATATATATATATATATATATATATATATATATATATATATATATATGTGTGTGTGTGTGTGTGTGTGTGTGTGTGTGATGCGAGCACTTGCATGCGTATGTCTTAGTAGACTCCAGTGGGCTGAAATGGGTGAAAAGGAAAAGAATAATGTAGCATTTAAAACATTTCATTAATAAATTTAAAACAAACAGGTTTACCCATTATTGTGACATAATGTAAATTCCATTATAACATAAAAAAATGGTGAGGAGATGGATTGTTTTGCTACTATGAAGGATGCTATAAGGGGAGCTACGGAAAATTTTGTTCCCAATTAGGTTCCATTGTGGGTGTTTCATATGGGTTCGCTTCATAGTGTTTTGGGGATTCTGTCTAGTATTTTGGTGGACTATCTCCATGCATAGAATCAAAGATTTGAGTATTGGGGTCATTTTTTGTGATCAATGATGTTGGAACTAATGCCATGTTCAGGGTATCATCTATCGATGCATATTTCACTTAGATTACATTGGCAAGGGGTGGTGGTTATTCTCCTAGCACTCGTAGGGGTCTTGATTGTGCTTGATAGTGTGGGTGATAATTCTGTGGAGGCCTACAATAAGGCTACTATGGGTATTGGCCTTGATACCTACCTTGTTCAATTAAGATAGGAGTACCAAAATTTGGAAGCAAGAAATGTAGAGATTAATGTTGAGGCTACATGCTTAGGGGAATGCATAACTAAGTTAGAGGCCAGCAATAGGGATTCACAGGATCAGTATGACACTTTACATCAGGCACACAATGAAGTGGATTGCAAGCTTGAGAACATCGATCAAGAGGTGGTAAAGGAAACCGATGCTCATTTACGCACTCAAATGGAGCACAACGTAAAACTCCAAACAAACATGGCCCTCTTGCATCCATATATGGCAGTAGTAATGGAGGAGAACAAGCACCTTCAACAACACAAGCAAGACAACCTCAAAGCTATCATGGAGAGTACACTTGGAGCACACATTAGTCCCTCCAAATTCCAAGCTATGCCATTAGAGACAATCGGCATTCTCTTAGAAGAACACACTAGCTTCCTTGACTCATATGATTAGCTACAAGATGAGCTCAACCAATTATGCAATCAACAATCATCTACTAGATGCAAGTACTCGAGGCTATTCCCATTACCGCACCTCCACAAGAGATTGAAGCCTTGTAGAAACAGATAGATAAATTACAAACCAAGATCTTACAGTGCAAACGACCACCATCTCCACAAGAGGTTCTTGAACTTGAAGAGCTAGTGGAAATTCCAGTGGAAGAAACATTTGAAGATGCATATGAACCTCAATCGGTCCCAAGTGGTTGCATCACTGAGGAGGGCCAAGAGATATATGAAGCACCTATCCCTTAGTGGCTTAACCAAGTCAAAGAGATTGGATGTAATCACAACAACTGTGTGACAATTTAGATATAGTCAATGTCAAACCTTGAAGAAAGGGTGCTCAAGTCACAATCCTTTCAAAACCTATCCCACAATGCTTGATCATAACTTTTGAATTGCTATATATGCCCTTTTTTTTGCTTTTGGCCAATTGCAATGCATGAGTTAAGAGAGTGATAGGTGAGCGGCCCATGTTCACAACCTAGTTCCAACCAAGCGAGGTTAGAGAGAGGGCTCTCTGAGTCAACAATACAAGGCTCAAGGCCTATCATCAACAAAAGTGAAGATTTTTGGATCACCTGGAACCTGCAAAATTTGTCCAAGTTGTACATAGTCTTTTCTCGTCATTTTTACTTAAGTTTTAGTAGTTTTCTTTATCCAATTCATGCTTGTTTCTTGAGTTTTTAGCAAATTTAGTAGCCATTTCATCAACTTTGCGAATGTACAATTTTTGGAATTTTTAGGAATTTTTTCAGAATCTTTCAAGCAATTTTTAGAATTTTTCTATAATTTTTCTCCTTTTTCATGAGTCTTTTTCTTGCCAAATTTGAGGAATAAAGGAATCTCTCTGTGGTTTTGAGTGAAGAAACTGGCCTAACACTCTAGGAAATTTTTTTCAGAATTTTTTGAAGATTTTTTGGATTTGTTTTGCAATTTATTTGGATTTTTCAGGTATTTTTCTTTGTTTTTTGGATAATTAAATTTATAAAAAAAAGCCCCCCCAAGGCGTTTTCTTCTTTTTGACACAAACCCCCCCCCCCCTTCTGACAGCCCCCCCCCCCAATTTTTTTATTTTATTTTATTTTATTTTTATTTTATTTTGTTTCTTTCCTTATTTTTATTTATTATTTTATTTATTTTATTTCTTTATTTTATTATTTATTTTCTTTATGTTTTTTTTAGGCATGGGCGTTCAAATTTATTATAAAAAAAAAAAGGGAGGGGTAGATTTTTTAAATATTTCATTTAATTTTTCTTATTTTTTTAATTTTTTTATTTTTTATGGCTAAAAGCTTTTGGCTCTGGATTGTGCCTCGGTTGGCCGTTTTGTACAAAAATGGAGTCATTTTCATGTTTTTTGGCACCTCTGGACTCAGTTTTTGACTTTATTTTTCCACATTCCCACTTTTTCTTTGAGTTTTGGTCCAAACCCACATGTTTTGTGCACAATTACCACATGTTTTTATTTCACCTCATTGGCCACATTGTCTGTTGTCACCTCCTCTCACCATATGTTCAATATTTCACATATGCTCCCTCTGTAGCTCTCCTCTTTGATCATTTTTCCCCTCTCCAGAACCCATAATCCTTCTCCCAATCCCTCCCTTTACCCATCTGCCCAGCCACATCCTTAACCCTCCCAACCCTATCCCTCTCAGCCCCATCAGCCCTCCGTGCCCCTTCCCTTCTACCCTCCCATTGCCATCCTTTTTGCTTTTCCATAAAAAAACATCCCACTTCTGGTTCTTTTCTGGTGCTTGTTCTGGTGGAATTGGTTGCTGCTCAGATGTCCTCTTCTAGTTTTTGCAGCTCCATTATCATGGTGTCCTATATGCTCAGCGTTTTGGCTATAGCTCTCCGGGACGGAGAGCACATTAGGTGGTGGGTAACTGTTGAGCCCATAAAAGTCATGTTTGTCAAAGTCAACTGTAGTCAAAGTCAACTACTCAAAGTCAACTAGTTAAAGTCAATAAGGTCAAGGTCAAAGTCAACAGATGTAAAGTCAAAGTGCTAAAATGCAGGTATCAAAGTGCACAGGTAGTGCACAATTAATTGTCCACAAAGGGTAAATTGGAGAAAAGTGAGTTGCAGGTTGCAGAGGTATTTTCTCTAATTTCCCTAAGGTTCAAAGTGTGTTTTAAAGTATTTTGGAAGGTTCAGGTGAACCCCCCTTAGGTGCAAAAGTGAAGACTTAAAAGAAAATGTGAAGGTATGTGAAGAGGCAATGTACGCACAGGTGAAAGTATGGCCCCCCCATTAAAATTTTGGGTTTTAGTCTAAAGTCACTACAGGACAAAACAGTGAGTCGTTGGCTGCCACTTGGAAAGACAATCTTGGGACATCAAAGTGAGCATCAAGATACCATTGCAGTTAGGAGCGTACGTGATCGGCACACTCAAATCAAGGCAAGGTCTATTCTTGGACCAATCTTAGAGTAAGCAAGAGAAGCATAGGCTAAGTGAAGGAAGAGAGAGAAGTGCAAGAGTCACCAGTGTGCGACGCAGAGAAGTGGAAGTGTAAGGGCATGGAGAGTGACTAGGGATTTGTGCAGAAAGTGCTAAGCTATACTCCCCCAAGGATCTCAAGGTCTCACTGTAGTGTGCGCGTGCCGACAGAAGGTATTCACTCCTCCCCCTTTGTGGAAGCTTGGTGCAAGGTGTGCACAAGGATAAGCTTGAAGCAGGTGGAGGTCTGGTGCAGAGGAGGCCGGCGGAAAGAAGACTTTGGGATATTTGGTATTTTGTAACTGGGCACTCTGTGGGATTGTGCACAGAGGTATTGGCTTGTCTTGTACTTCAAACATTGTAATTGTCTTACTGTAATCAATCGGCAGAAGCTTCCAGGTGTATTTTCTCTTCTTGTTTCTTCCCTTTTCTCCTACAAACCCTCAAACTCCTTCTCGTCTAAGAATCCCCCAACAAGAGGTGCAGACAATGAAGGCCTCAAACCAAGCGTTAGTGAATTCTTGATGGATATAGGGGAGTGAGAAGACAAACAGACTGGCATGAAACCAAGGTGCCTTGCAACTTTTAGATAGAGGGGGAAAGGTGAGCACCATTGGGTAATGGTCATACACGGTGAGGTCCATTCGTTGCGTTAGGATGGGAGGGCCCCATTGATGGATGAGATTCTATGAAATGTAGCATTTGTCGAGTCTCGTTTTCCTCAAGTCCTCACCCAATTGAAGATTGGACCAAGAAAAACCATTTGATTCCTTGACTTTGATCAGATCCAAAAATAGTTTTCTTTGGTCCCATGTGTCTTTCTCCTGGCCATCGATGATGTGGCCCTTGTTGTTCCACCTATCAGAGGGATCTTCCACCATATTGAAGTCACTGCAAATCATGACATAATGAGAAAACAAGTTCAAGGAGGACCAAGTATCGATCCTCGCAGCATTTGGAGCATACATAGACATCAAGGAGAATTGAAAGGGGGTGTTGAATGCAATCACCATCCACCTATGATTTCTATCTTCACTAGTGTAGTCAAGCTTATTAGCCTAGAAGTGATTGATACCAATGGTAGTACCACTAGAACCACGTTGATGAGTTGTGGAAAACCACACATGGGACTGAGAGATGCCCTTAAGTCTTTTTTGAAGGTCTTCTCCTTCAATTTTAATCTCCTAAAGACAAATGAAATCCGAGTTTAAGCTTATGTCATGGAGCCATTGACCAATAATGGTGGCTCTTGTGGGGTCAGTTATCCCCCTAGTGTTTAGTATAGCGATGATCATTTTCTTGCACTTCCCTCATTCGGAGGGTGGGACTTCTCTTTTTTCCTCTGCCAACTGTTTCCCCTTGTGGGAAGCCTCCTATGGGGGAGTTGGAGAGCTATTTCCAGTATTGTTGTTCCAATGATGGAACTTTCACTGTCCATATTGTCCTCATTACTTGTGGTGAATCCGTCTTCTTTGCTAGTTATGTAGTCCTCTTGATTGACCTCATTAGAGGGGGGCCACTCCAAGGGTAAGTTACTTGTGCCCACAAAAGTCTTGGATCCCTCTCGGATAATCTAGCTCATTAACCTCCTTCTCCAGATTGCATTATAAGTTATTGAGTGACTTTTTTGGTGTGTGGGTCTTCTCTAAAATTCTCTTTGGGCTTGAGCTTCTCCTAGGGCTAGCTTTCCTTCTTCTTCTAACGTCTTTAAACCCTTCTGAGTCAGTTTCTAGGGTTTGGTCAACCCTGTCTTTCTCTTCCAAGGTTGGGCCACCCTACTTCCCCTTGAGTGTTTGGGCTTTGCTGGCTGTTTCTTGCTTATTTTTCTGCTTCAAGGGGCAATCTTTAATTCTATGGCCTTGTTGACCACATTGAAAGCAAGCATTGGGTATATTTTTATAAGTGATCTCCTAAACCCAAGATTCCCCTTCACCTAAGTCGATAATAATTTGTGAGGGGAGAGGCCTACTGAGGTCTGCTTCCACACACATTTGAGGATGCCAACGAGCATTAAGCATGTGTTTTGTGCCCTCATAAATGAAACCCCCAACATCTCCACACGAGGCTAGTGGTTTGCCAATTGGAGAGACAATATCCCACAAAAAGCCGTAAAGCAAGTAAGGGAGATTGGGGAGCTCAACCCAAAGAGGGTACAAAAGGGGTTTAGAGTTGTCGGGCACAAAATTGGGGGCCCATTTGAAGAGGCATAGGGTGGCATGCCTGACTTGCCAAAACCCAAAACTGAGGGCCTCGAGTGCCATTTCCTCATTCTCAAAAACTAACAAGAGGTGTCTGGCTAGAAGGAATTGGCACTTACTCACTCCTAAGCCATGAGGGAACCACTCTTTGTGAAACCACTAGTGCACAGTGGGGGCGTGGGACCGAACGAGACAAGGGGCCACCACGGTCTCTACCTCACAAGTCCTGAAGACCTTTGCTTCTTCAACCTGGATGCTCTTTGATGATTACATGAAGAAGCTTGAGTAATCATGGATAGACTATGAGAAGCATGATAGAATAGTTCACAATTCAATCCATGGGGCTCCTATGTGTGACGGAGACAAGAACGTAGACTTTTGCTTCATGAAAATGGTAGCCGAAGGATGAACGGCCAAAATTCTACATTCTTGTCTTTGTCACACATAGAAGCCCCATGGATTGAATCATGAACTGTTCTATCACGCTTCTCATAGTCTATCCATGATTACTCAAGCTTCTTCATGTAATCATCAAAGAGCATCCAAGTTGAAGAAGCAAAGGTCTTCAGGATTGAAAATCGCTCTTCCCAAGGATTAATGGAAGGATGTAACTTAATTGGGAGATAAGTATTTTCTAAGTTGATGTCTTCATTTCAATACTTGATTTATTCATCGCTTTCATGTAGCTTGCATCTAAATATTATTGAAGCATAGTAGTAGTCTTCATTTTTTATAATGATAATGCAAATGCTACGAATTCATTGAAAGCTAAACGGACATAGTAGTATTGGGAAATACATCAAGCACTAGCATGCATCTACGAAAGAATGTTGGTGAATTCCTCCTTTTCAAAGAATGTTTTCTTGCATAAAACACATTCTCTTCTTGCTTGAAAAAGATAGTTAATGCTCAAATCTATGCACATGAATGAGTATATCTTTTTAAAAGCTAGCAAGTAGAATTTTTGTGCATGGATGATTGGGAACATGCATTTTCAAGCTCAAGAATTGCTTGATTTAAGTTTGGTGCATGAAAGGAGAATGTCAACACTTGCATACACTCACATGCATTTGCATGCAAGAATAGGCATTTGCATATGCATGGTTGTTTGTTAAGTAGTTGAATACTTATACTTTCGTTACTTAGATAGCTAGGAAAAATAGCAAACTAGGTAGTTGCAAGGCTCCTGGCTGCAACTCAAGTAGCTAGTTTGTTTTTCCTAAACGTAATACTTAGGTATCAAAAATTAGGAGTCTTGATTAGGAAAAGTAGGCCCTTCGAAAGTCAAGTGTTCAATTTTCTTGCTCATTGGAATGACAAGAAAATACGGCTGCTTGAAAATTTCCATAAGTTTAGGAGAAAACTTAGAGAATCCTAACGACAAGCCTAGATGTAGTTGTTAGCTTGGATTTAAAAAATCATGCATCCAAGTAGGTTGAAAAAGTGTCCTTTGGGAGTTTTATCCAATTCTATCTGAAGATGTGATATTAATCAAGTAAAATCAAATGGAACTTAAATCAATTGACTTTCAAAGTTCAAAGGATAATTGATTTGTTCCAAATTTGAAAAAATCCTAGAACTTTTGAAGTTTTTCTTTTGATTTTATCCTAGAGAGTGATGAAAATCAAAGAAGTGAATAAAGTTTAGCGCCACTTGAACTTTAGTGTTCAATAGTTGGATGCTAGGTTCCATGACTGCATCTCTAGTAAAGATGCAAAGTTTTCAAAAAGCATGGAAACTTTATTAAGCACTTTTCTCAGGACGAGAAAATTATGTTTGGTTTTATTTAAGCTAATTAGGGCTTAAAGAAGAAACCCAATTCAAAGTAATCTTCGGGAATTAAGCTACTTCCTAAATATAAACCAAAAAAGGAAATAGTTGGCTTAGCTATTTCATTGGTTAAAAAGGAATATCTTTTGGACAAGACCAAGATTTAAAGATTTATGGTTTGTCCAAAAGTCAAGATTTCTTTTAAAAATATTATTCCAATACAGGAAAAAATTCCAAGATGAATACAATCAAAAATTGTGAAAAGAGTAAGTTGTTCCAAGTCTGAACAGAGTTAGAAATTCCAAGAATGTAGTCCGCAACCATGAAGACGGTACTTAATTATGTGGAAGGTAAAACATAATGTTTGCTATCCTTAAAGGGATTTTGTACAAATCTAGAAAGCATGAGTGGATGCTTAGATTTACACTGTAGAGAGATTCCTATAAAGTCCTGGCCAGGGTAGGTACCTAAAGCATTAGTAAGAAAGGAATCTAAAACACAAGAAGTGAAAAGTTCTTGTCGCTACAAAATTGGTCAAGAATAATCGATTGGACTTGAATTTGAGAAATTCAAGAACTTGGAATTATAACCAGTTTTCATTTGAAAACCCTAGCAAAGAGGAAGAGATATTCTACCAAGAGGTTTTCAAGTTTCCAAGTCAAGGCACATGATTGTAAGATGATCATGTGAAGGAATCAAAACCTATAATATCAAGTTAGAGGTAATGCCTAAAACTTTAAAACTCTTTTAAAGAGTTGAAGTGAAAAGGTACTCTATTAAGATATGTTTTGACTTTTGGATAAATATCACCACACATTAATGTGGATATAAAATAGGGTGGTATGGGACACTAGATTTTATACTTAGATTGATGTAGGAAAGATGTTATGGGACATCCAACTGTGTGATGATAATTATATTTTAGTCCTGAGATTGGATCTTGAAGTTAGGTTTGATCTTCAAGGGAATTAAAACTTCAAAGAAGGAGTTTAAATTCAAGGAGGATAAAAGTATTATCAAAAGATATTTCAAGATAACTTCAAGATCAAGGAAGCAGAAAATATGAAGTAAGTAGCTTCGAAGATTTTGTTTTTCAAATAAAGGAATATATTTGCTCTTATTTGATTAAAGAAACACTTCAAGATAAAGTGTTGATTCAGAAATATTTAATAAATTTTTGAACAAGTAGGACTTTGAAATTGAAATGATCCTTTCAACTAAGGGATAGACTGACTAAATCAAGCACTAAGTTCCTAGTGTAGCTTGGTGAATTCACTCTTTTGACTCAAAGAAATGCATAAGAATTGCATTCCCAGTAAGGAGTCATAAATATTGAATATAGGCATGAACTTAGTCTCAAGTGAAGCATTATTTGAGTAAAAAACTCATCAATACAACCTCAATGGGTCAACACATTGATGTTGAATACCACACTAATATCTTGTGGATGGAGAATGTTTTAGATTTATCCTAAATCTTTCTGAGAACCTAGATTATTTCTCTTAAAGATAGGACAAACGCTTCAATACCTTGTTGAAATAGATATTTGAGAAGTTAAAGTCTTGAGTCACCCAGAAATTGACTCCTCGCAAGCTTATGTATATTTCAAAGTTTGAACTTCTTGTACAGATTTTTAGTTCTTTCTTTTTGCTTTTCAAATCTTTTGGATTTAACTCAGATACAGTATCTAATTATTGTCACAAAAGTCAAGAGCTAGCTGATTAGAATCAGGTGACTAAGTTAAACATTTTAGTTAGATGTTCTAAACAAGAACCTTTTCAATCTTCAAAAGATTCTAAGTCCAAGATTGACTTATTCATTTGATTTTGCTTCAAGTTATAGCATAAATGATTTCCTAGAGTCCAATATACTCTAGAATAGAGAAGTTAGGAATTTCTCATGACAATTCCCAACAACTTTTAGCTAAAGTCTTTGAGAAAAGTGTCCTAAGTTGGACGATTTTCAATTTGAATTTGACTTGGTAAGCTTGAAACAAAGTAAATGGAAAACTTTCTCGTACAGTTTACATAGGATTTTCAAGCCTATTGGGACAGAGTAGTCCTCCAGTCAGTTGAAAAAATCAGTAACTGTTGGTTGGGAGTTAACCATTGTACAAAATTCAAGTTAGATGTTTGGGACAACCAAACTTCAAGTTCTCCAAACCAAATTTAAGTGAATCAAGAGTTTTTGAAGTCTTATGAGGGATAAGAATCCCATGTTTGTTATTAAGTCCATGTAGTAGTCATGCTCAAAAATGGACTAGTAATCAAAATCCATCCATTTCATATGTTTTTGCCTAGCTCCCACATCAAGAAGCTATGAATTGGCTAGGGTTGTTTTTAGATCCACCCTTATTATTCATTCACTATTTTGTACTTTGACCCGTTTATCAAAGTGCAAATCAAGACATTGTTATGAACCATTTGGGTAGGGATGCCACCACAGAGATGAGGCATGTTCTTCTAGCTCTAGAAAATAACCATGTTCTTTCAGTTTTAGAACATGAGGCTCGAGGGTTTCCTACAGTATATATAGCTCTAATTTTCAAGGAGGAAAATATTTTTCAGGGGGGAATGTAATAAAACAAGTCTATAATCTAAGGGTCCGACCGATTCAGACAGTTATGAAATCAAACACCATTTGGTTACACATGTGTATGACCAAACATCTCGAGTCTAGACTTGCTAGGACATCATGTGCTCTTGTAAACAAGTGATCCACTTATCTTAGTGGTTTAGTCTCAAGGATGTGAAGGAGGAGGTCTTGGGTTCAATCCCCATGGGGTACACAGGGAGAGTATCTTGCCCAAAGAGGTCTAGAGCCTTCTAGAAGCATCCCCTTGAGTTAATTCAAGGGCACGGTTGACACTTGGATGGTTAGTATCCACCTTCCCAAGAAGGGAGTCCCTTTGAGAGAGCTATATATAGAGGCATTTGGATGGGAGGAGATTCATCTCTCTAGCACATGGTGGTGGTCATAATCTTGTATTCCTTACAACAAACAAGTGGTTAGGAAAAACTACCAATAACCATACCAGCAACCATGTAGGTATCCAAACAAATATCAATAGCAACCATACTTTAGATCCCAAGCACCCATGGAAGGGCTTATTTCAATATCGTGTGGTCAAGATTGGTGCTGAACATAATCGTCGTTTAAGCTGATTGAAGGAGTTCTCACATTCATCAGTCCACTCAAAGTTAGTCAAAAGAGCATATAAAGGCTTTGCAATGACGGCATACATATGAATGAATCGGCGATAATAGCCACAATGCCCCATGAAAGCCTGTACCTCCTTGACATTCCTTGGCCTAGGTAATTCTACAATGGCTCTCACTTTCTCCTCATCCGTGGATATGCCATTCTTTGACACTATGTGTCCTAGAATCTTGCCTTGCCTGACCATGAAAACACACTTTTTTGGGTTCAAGCAGACTTGATATTCTCTACATTTGTCAAAGATTTGCGTGAGTTCAGGTATGTGTGTCTGTCTAATGTTGGAATGAGCATAGAGATCATCCACATAGACCTCTAAATTCTTCCTCAGGAATTCCTTAAACGCATGGCATATCAGCCTCTGAAAGGTTGTTGGCGCATTGGTAAGACAAAATGGCATCACTCAAAAGGCAAATATGCCCCATTCTGTGGAAAAAGCCGTCTTATGCTGATCTTCTGGAGCAATGGCTACCTGATTGTAGCCGGAAAATCCATCAAGGAAGCTATACACTTCCTTGCCTGCTAATCGTTCTAGTAGATGCTCCATAATTGGAAGCGGATAGTTATCTCGAATTGTGGCTGCATTAACCTTCTTCAAGTTAATGCATACACGTAGCTTTCCATCATTCTTGGGCACCACTACAATGGGGGATACCCGGTCAATGTGCTCAATTTCATAGATGAATCTAGCTTCAACCAAGCAATCTATCTCTTCTTTGATCTTGGCAGCATAGTTATCGTTGTATGTGTATGGCTTCTGTTTAGAAGGTTTGGCATCGGAGGTCATGGGAATTGTGTGGGAGCATATGTCAGGATCTACACCTTTCAAGTCCTTGTAGCTACAAGCGAATACATCTCTGTACTCTCATAGCAAGGCTATCAACTCCTTCTCTTCTTCTTCCGTCAGGTCATATCCTATATACATGCATTTTTCTTCTCCTTCTTCTATGGCTACAACAATTTTCTTGGTGGTTTCTTTATTATCATAGGCCTCTCCTACTTGTGCATCACATTTGGCCATTCTTATCATTACTCTCCTATCATCTATCTCATACTTTTTAAAGTTTTCAGGGACCTCAAATAGGGATTCTTCCTCTTCTGGTGTTACTTCTCTCTTCTTCCTTTTCTTGCCTTCACTCTTGGTGGCCACTTGTGTGGTTAACCTCACATCATTGGTAATCTCTTCGTGTCTCTGAGGGTGGGCTTCTACCTCATAGAAGTATTCTTCATTTGATGCAAAAGGTGACTCCATAATGATTGACTCTAGATCAGAGTCACTTGCATCCTCGAAAGCATCAATGCTAGGTTCACATTCTTCAATCACTGAATCACCCATGATTGGATCTATTGAGAAGACAGAAATTTCATAGCCATCCTCGTCACAGTGGGGTGTCCATTGTTCTTCATTGATGGCTACATCCATTGTTGCTAGAATTTCTGCCCAGCCGTGAGGTTCAAATTCTTCGTGAGGAAATGCTACAGGTGCATAGGTTGGGTCTTGAATTGATCTATGAGTTTCCTTCACACCTACCTCTCTGGCTTTTTGTCTCTTCTCTTCTTCTACTGCTACTTTACACATCCACAAGTGAGTGTCTTCATGCATCCATGAGGATCCTGATCCTATGGAATGCACTGACTCAGTATCATCTTTGGCTCTATGGATGGGATTCCATTGGATGGGGGGTACATCTCTATGAGAGTAATCCTTGAGATTAACTTTGGTTGTAACGCCTAAGTGTTGCAAGTACAAAGAATTGGTTCCCCAATCTTGTACCACTTGCAACTGCCGCATAAATGGCCTTCCCAAAATCATCTCATAGGCTTGATTCTTGCTAAAGTCACATATAGCAAAAGTATGCTCAAACTCTATACCACATGTAGTGAGAGTTATTCCTTCTAGCAATCCTAAGGGTCTCTCAATGTGACCATCAGCCATCTGCAATTTCATTCTCGTTGGCCTGAGTGCTGGCTTGCCCCGACGCTTCCATAGGGAAGTGGTAGCAATAGCAACTTCTGCACCTGAGTCCAAAATTGCCTTGGTTGTGTATCCTTGATGAGTGATAGGGAGATAGGTGTTTCCTTCTTCTCCCTCACTCATGTCTCCTATCTTGTCCAAGGGTATTTCTGGCATTGTTCTATGAGATCCTACCTGAGGTTTAGCTACTTCTAGCACTTGATTGGCTACATGTTTCCATAGTTTTGGTCTAACCTTGAGTAACTCTTCTAAAGTGAGATTGCACTGCACTCTAGTGTTCTTTACGACCTCTGTGTTCCTAGGTATGGCTGAATCTTCATTTCTTACCATGACCGTGGGTGCTCTCATACAAGTAGACTTAGCTTCCCATGGGCCTGTGAAATGGGGTAGTTCTTGTAAGGAATTAGACTTGAAGTCTAATCTCTCATGAGATTGGGTACTCTCCTACTCTCTGTAAATGGAAGGAATGTTTTGTGGGAATTGATCATGCAAGTCATCCACAAGTTCAATGGGAGGAGGAACTTCACTCTCTTTAGCCCACTTCTCTTCCTGAATCTCTCGTAGGAATTATGGTGGGTACCGATTCATAGAAGAAGATGTGTTTGGTTCAGTGGAGTTAGGCACATAAGCTTCCTGAGGGGGAATGCATATTCTTTCACTTGCCTTTTCTCTTCCTTGGGGGGTGGGGTCCTTTTTTGATTGTGCGATTAGCCTCTCTAATCTTTCTAGTAGTCCATCAACATGCAACTGTGTCTTAGCTAAACTAGAGAAGTTAAAGAGGGGACTGGCTTCAAACATGGTTTGAGCCAATTCCACCATCTTGGCACAAATTTTAGTTCGTTCAAGCTCTAGTTCGGCTCTAGGGTAACACTTTTCATGATCTATTACGTTTGGCGCTTCTTGAATTTTGGCTTGATATGCCTTAATCATCATGTCTAGGTCCTCGAGAGCGGGATCGGCTAAGACTGATCCTACTCTAGGGGGTGGTGGGATTGTGTGAGGTGGTGGATTGGATGGAGATGGGAATGGTGGTGGTGTAGTGCAAGAGGGAGTTTGACATGTGAGTTCAATTATCTTGGCTTTCGTTTCTCTTAGACTTTCCTCGAGTTCACTCATCTTCTTTTCCCATTTCCTTTTCATTCTCTCGTGGCTATCTTTCCAGGCTCTTGTCCATTTCTTGTTATGCTCTCAGTTTCACTAACCTCGGAGCTCTTTTCCTGGCCTAAACCTTGGTTTTGATGCAAAGCTAGGGCCGGAGTGACCTCTTGCACTGGTGTAGTGGATGTTACACTTCCTGTAGAGTCTACCACTAACCCAATAACATTGATAGGAGTGATTTCCATAATCTGCAATTGTACTACACTTCATTGATTTTGTCTTCTCCTTGGGCACACTGGTCATCTGATAGGGGTACCCTAAATCCTTCATTAGAATGTTATCTCCTCGAGCAACTTTATGACTTAATCTGCAAAAGTTTATTTTGATTATTCTAGCTTCTTCATCCAGTGGAACCCTATGTTTCCAAAGACTTGTAGGTGCTCCTTCCACATTCTTGTAAAGCCCTGCACTTGCTATCATTAAACTTGACATAACAATTGATATCCATACCAGGATCCATAAAACAATGGCCATTGACATATGATTTGAAGCCTCTTCATCACGGCTACACTTAAGGACTTTGCTTTTCTTCTCTTTTCCATGGCCTTTGACTGAGACTGTTTCAACCTGAGTGATTTCCTCTTTTTCTTCATATGCTTCTTCTCTACTTGAGTTTGGGAAAATTCCATAGCAGGAAGATGGGTCTTATGCATGGAGCCAAGCCAACATGTTTTCATCTTCATATAAATCTGCTCCTTCAAATAGATTTGCTTCTGGGTTGTCCACCACTTCTTCTTCCATACAAATACCAATTGTCTGCATCATACTAGTATTTCTCTGATTGTCTGGTCCTTCTTCTAAAATTATCTGTTGCAACTCTTTTCCCTCCTGCTTTACCCACATTGTGTCTTTGCCCCAATCATGCAACACATTGGCATGCCTTAACCAAGGTCTCCTAATTAACAGGGGGAAACTTCCTTCTACCTTTGGCAGCCTTAAAACAACAAAGTCCAAGTTAAAGATGGTACCTTGTATTTTGACTGGAACTCCAGGGACCACACCAATAAGCCTTACTATGCTTTGGTCTGCCATTGTTACAGTGAAGTTGGCAGGTCGTAAAGGGTATAGTCCAATCTTTTTCATGGTATATTCAGGCATCAAGTTAATGCCAGAACCACCATCCACAATAACTCCTTGAAACTCATGACCTTTAATAGAGACTGTTAGCCGAGGGCTCTTGTAATCTGCGAGGGGTGCTTCCCCTAAACATTTATCTTTATGCATAACAACAGCCTTTGCCACTAAACTTGTTGTGGACATTTCATCAATTATCTCCAAGAGTTCTGACCTGAACTTCCCATCCATCTTTATTAAATCAAAAATACTAACCTTATTTTTCATGGACTTGAGCAGTTTGGAAGTTTCTGATTCCTTAAGAGCATGGGCTGCATTTGACTTATCAAACTGCTCATGAGCCCTGTTGAATGCATATTCAATGGCATCACTGGTACCTGTGAAATTTTCTTTTTGCCTTATATCTGCACTTATGTTGGCTTTTTCTTCAGACACACCTTTGTCTCTGTTTAATCCATTAATCATTGATTCTTGACCTATTTCCACTGGAGCCTTCCCCTTGCTTCTTGTCTGCACTGTAAAAGATTCAATTTCTCCTAAATGCACCACCCTGGTAGGTGGTGATGGCACCTTAACCTGATCTACCCTTTCTTCTTTCTGCATAGAAATCATTTGAATGTGGGGCCCAGATGAAGAGGCTTGATTCTTAGGACAACAATTTGTATAATGGTCTCTGGCCTCTGGGCAGTTTCTGCAAGGAGGGGCATTTTCTGGGAGAGTGCACCTACTTTGATAGTGCCCAGAGTCTCCACATCTGAAACAAATAATTGGCCTTCTATGCCCATTTCCAAAATTATCCCTCTGTCTAGGGTTATAAGTGTTACCTTGATTGGGGGCAGCAGCCATCACATTTGTGGTTGGTAGGGATCCTCCTTGTGTCCAGTATGTCGTTGCAGGCATTCCCCTTGATTGGCATTCATGGGCCTCATGACCAACTTTCCTGCATAATTGGCAAGTTACACTTAACAGAGGACACTCATTTACTATGTGCCCTTGTTTGCTGCACATGGAACACCAAAGTCCACTCTTGATGCCACCTCCTTTGAGCTCCTGCAACTCCTGTCGCAGTTGAGCCAATTCCTCTGCCTGGGCCTCCTCCTCCTTTTGGAGCTTTAGTGCTTCAATCTCCCTTCTCAACTGAGCAACAACATTCTCCTCCTCTTTGTAGGGATTATTTCTTTTTAAGCCCTCCAGCTCTTTCCTTAGTTGTATCACTGAATCCTCCATTTCTGTACCATATGTTGGAGGTAGCACTAATTCCTTTATTTTGCATTGGGTGGCCACTGGTAGGGGCTTAGCCAACCATTTCTTAACAAAAAAATCGTGTGGTGGATCTGGCAATTTAGCCATTAGTGCTTTGGCCCGAGTCACAAACTCTGGGAACTTTTCTCCTGGACCTAATTTTAAATTTTCTAGCTCTTTTATGATAATCTCCGTAGTGTTGCCATGCTGGAACTGATTTTTAAAAGCATCTTTAATCACATCCCAAGTGGTAAAATGGTTTTCAGTAAACTGGCTGAACCACTTATCAACTAATCCCTCTAATGTGGCAGGGAAGAGAATCAAAAAGGCATCCTCCCTACCCATTAGGCCTCTAGTCTTACATGGTGCCAAGAACCTTCTAATGTGTTCATTCGGGTCCTCTTGAGCTAGGCCTTTGAAAGAAGGAAACTTTATATTTAATCTAGAGAGTAAAGTTTCCAAGTCTACCTGACCCGCCATGCTCTTGACTGATGATGTTGAAGATAGTGGACTGGGGGACCTTCTAACAACCTTCCTTCTTGTCTGCTTGCAGGTGACCCTCAATACTTGGGACCGGGTTGCGGTCATGAGCAGCTCATAGCCCACTGAATATGAGACACTTGATAAGAATATTTACCTTTTGTTTGATGAAGTAGCACTGTGGTTCTGTCGACACTTGATCTCTTCTATGCTTTGCACTTGGTTTCTCCTAAGCTCAAATCTCCTTGGAAGTCCCACCGTGCGTGCCAAATTTTGTTGGGGGATTCTTAGACGAGAAGGAGTTTGAGGGTTTGTAGGAGAAAAGGGAAGAAACAAGAAGAGAAAATACACCTGGAAGCTTCTGCCGATTGATTACAGTAAGACAATTACAATGTTTGAAGTACAAGACAAGCCAATACCTCTGTGCACAATCCCACAGAGTGCCCACTTACAAAATACCAAATATCCCAAAGTCTTCTTGCCCGCCGGCCTCCTCTGCACCAGACCTCCACCTGCTTCAAGCTTATCCTTGTGCACACCTTGCACCAAGCTTCCACAAAGGGGGAGGAGTGAATACCTTCTGTCGGCACGCGCACACTACAGTGAGACCTTGAGATCCTTGGGGGAGTATAGCTTAGCACTCTCTGCACAAATCCCTAGTCAGTCTAGGACATTGTCTTCCTCAAGATTGACTTTGACAAAGCCTACGACAGATTGGAATGGGACTATATTTTACAATCGTTGAAAGACCCCCTCGGGTGTAGTCAGAGATTCCTTGGGATGATCTCCACTCTCCTTGGTAATGCTTCGACCAAATTCAATGTCAACGGGCAACTTTCAAAGGCAATCAAACTGAAATGATCCATCATGCAAGGTTGCCCGTTGGCCTCGTTACTTTTTGCCATCGCCACAGAAGGAAATAGCTGTTGTGGAGCGATAGATGGAGCTTGGTCACATAAGAGGCATCTCTTTGCCACATAACACTAGGAAAATGACCATGAGGCTATTTGCGGACGACACAAATGCCTTTGTTCACAATGACGATACTAGCCTCAAATCCTTTTGGTGGTTGTAGAGCCCTAACCGGTTGAAACGAAAGGTGCAAAGTATTTTTTCTCTTAAGGTTCAAAGGATAAATTTAAAATCTTAAGGTGCAAAAGTAAAGAATAAAAGGAAAGGTGAAGGTGGAAGGCCGCGTACGCAAAGGTGGAAATAGGCCGCCCAATCAAAAATTTTATTTTTAAAGTCACTCTTGTTCTAAAGTCACTACAGGACAAAGTAGCGAGTCGTTGAGGACCAGTTCAAAAGCACAATCTTGGGACATTGAAAGGACACCAAGATTGTATTGCAGTTAGAGTGCGCGAACCGGCGGACTCAACAAAAGAAGGACAAAGGCTATTCTTGGACATTGAGAGCTAGGAGCAAGGGAGAGCTTCAGAGGAAGCAAGAGAGGAAGCAAGAAGAGCCTCCAGTGTGCGACGACATTCAAGAGTGCAAGAGGTGTCAAGAGGAAAGTGTGCAGAGAAGGCGGGTTGGATTCCAAGAGTCCCAAGGTCTATTGCGTGTGTGCGCCGTGATACCAATTCCTTACCTTGGCGGAAGCTTAGTGCAAGGTGTGCACAAGGGAAGCGGGAAGCAAGTGAAGGATTGGTGCAGGAGAGGCCGCTGCTAGAGGACTTGAGATAATTGGTCTTCAGTAATTGATATTCTCTGAAGTTGTATTTAGTCATTGATTAGACTGTGCGCAGTCATTGTAATTGTTGAAAGATAATCAATATTCAAGGTTTCCAAGAGTATTCCTTTGCAGAAGTTCTCACTGTTATTCCATTTTCATCATCTCCCTTTTTTTCTCCTACAAACCCTCAAACTCCTTCTTGTCCACGAATCCCCAACAAATTTGGCACGCCCGGTGGGACATCCAAGGAGCTTTGAGCATAGGAGACTATATATTGCCATTCGAGGACAATATTCCAGTGTCGACAACATTACTCCAGTGAGCCAAAAGGTACATACTTTTATCAAGTGTCTCATTTTAAGTGGACTATGAATAGCTCATGACCGCGACCCGGTCACAAACCTTGAGAATCAAGTGCAAGCAGACAAGAAGAAAGACGAACAGAAGATCATCGAGTCCACTTTCATCGACTTCATCGGTAGGAAGCATGGCAGGACAGGTGGACCTAGAAATCTTGCTCTCCAGATTAAACATAAAATTTCCCTCCTTCAGAGGTTTAGCCCATGAGGACCCAGATGAACACATTCGACGATTTCTTGCATTATGTAAGACTAGGGGGCTAATGGGTAGGGAAGATGCTTTCTTGATACTCTTCCCCGCCACATTGGAAGGTCTGGCAGACAAGTGGTTTAGCCAGTTTGCTGAAAATCACTTTACCTCTTGGGATTTGATGAAAGAGGCCTTTAAGAATCAATTTCAACATGGCAACACGGCTGAGATCATTATAGAAGAATTGGAAAACTTGAAGTTGGGTCCAGGAGAGAAGTTCCCCGAATTCGTGACCAGGGCCAAAGCACTAATGGCTAAACTACCGGATCCACCACACGACTTCTTTGTCAAGAAGTGGTTAGCCAAACCTCTACCTGTGGTCACCCAATGCAAAATAAAAGAGTTAGTGCTACCTACTGCCTCTGTTGAGGAGTTCATCAATACGGCCACCCGCTTGGAACAGATAAGGCACCAGTATGGTGCAACTTCTTCCCAACCATCATATGGTACAGAACTGGAGGACCCAATGAGCCAGTTAAGAAGGGAACTAGAGGGCTTGAAAAGGAATAAGCCCTACACAGAGGAGGAGACTACTGTAGCTCAGCTGAGAAGAGAAATTGAAGCCCTCAAGCTCCAAAAGGAAGAGGAAGCCCAAGCAGAGGAACTAGCTCAGCTGAGGCAGGAGTTGCAAGAACTAAAAGGAGGCGGCATTAAGAACGGACTCTAGTGCTCCATGTGCAGCAAGCAAGGACACATAGTAAGTGAATGTCCTTTGCTAAATGTGACTTGTCAATTATGCAGGAAGATTGGGCATGAGGCCCATGAATGCCAAGTAAGGGGAATGCCGACAACGACATACTGGACACAAGGAGGGCTCTTGCCACCAGCAAATGTAATGGCAGCAGCAACAAACCAAGGTAATAACTATAATCCTAGACCGAGAACTAACCTTGCAAATGGGCCTAGAAGGCCAATTATTTGCTTCAGATGTGGAGAATGTGGGCACTACCAATCTAGGTGCACCCTTCCGGAAAATGCACCTCCTTGCAGGAATTGTCCAGAGGCCAGAGATCACTATACAAACTGTTGTCGTAAGAATCAAGCCTCTACTTCCGGACCCCATCTCCAAATGATCTCTGTATTCAAGGAGGAGACATTACCTCAGGTGAATGAACCCTCACCATCCACTAGAGTGGTACAATTAGAAGAACTCGAATCTTTTGCAGTACAGACAAGAAGCAAGGGAACGGCAAAAGTGGTAGAAAATCAAGAATTGATAATTAAGGAATTCAACAAAGACAGAGTTGCAATTGAAGACAAAGATACTACAAGTACAGACACAAACCACAATGAATGTCTCACAGGCACCAGTGATGCCATTGGGCATGCCTTCAACAGGGCTCAAGAAGAGTTTGGCAAAGCAAATGAAGCTCACTTTCTTAAAGAGTCAGAGGCTTCAAAACTACTCAAGTCAATGAAGAAGGAGGTTAGTATTTTTGATTTAATAAAGATGGATGGGAAATTCAGGTCAGAATTATTGCAGATAATTGATGAGGCTTCTACGACAAGCTTAGTGGCTAAGACTGCTATCTTACATAAAGGGATAATTAGGGGGGAAGCACCCCTTACAGATTATAAAAGCCCTCGGCTTACAATATCAATCAAGGGTCATGAATTTCAAGGTGTTATTGTAGATGGTGGTTCTGGCATTAACTTGATGCCTGAACATACCATGAAAAGGATTGGACTCCACCCTTCCAGACCTGCAAATTTCACGGTTACTTTGGCAGATCAGAGCAAAGTAAGGCCCTTGGGGGTAATCCCAAAAGTTCCACTTGAAGTACAAGGTAATCTATTCATTCTGGATTTTGTGGTTTTAAGATTACCCCAGGTTGAAGGAGGATTTCCTCTCTTAATTGGAAGACCTTGGCTGAGGCATGCCAGTGTCATTCATGATTGGGGTAAGGACACTATGTGGGTACAAAAGAAAGGGCAGGAGCTGACACAAATTCATTTAGAAGAAGGCCCAGACAATCAAGGCAACACTAGTATGATGCAAACAGTGAGCATTTGCATGGAAACAGAAGCGGAGGATCAACCCCAAATAGATTTTGAGGAAGAAGAGGATATTTTAAGTTGGCTTCAAGCCGACAACTCTTCTTCTTGTTTTGGAATTTTTCTTGATAATCCTGGCACGATTGAAGGATATGATGAAGACAAGGGAAAGGTCCAGGTTGATGGATTGGGAGAGCCCATCACTGACCACAGAAGGGGCAGGAAGATACCCCTCAAATACAAATTGGAGGAGGATGTGTCAACCCCAGATAATGAAGTTTCCAAAGCTCAAAACAAGGTAAAAAATTCTGAGGTTGAATGTTCTTTCCCAATTCAAGAAATCCCTGCAGGATGGATGCAGGACAAGGAGGAACACATCGAAGTCCAAAATACACCTGCTTATGAAGCAATGCACGAAAAGCTAGTAGAAGAAGACAAGGAAGCAGATGCACACGGAGATAACATGGTAACAAGAACTCCGGTCCAAGAAATACACTTATGCACTCAAAAGAATGCCAGTTCTGGTAGCCACTTGGTTGTGGAGCCATCCACAGCTTCTAGAAAAGGTAAGATCATTCTTGACCCAGTATGCAGATGTTTTTGCCTGGCATTATAAAGACTTAGAAGGAGTGTCTGCATCTTATGGAGAGCACAGAATTCCTCTGGTTGATGGAGCCAGACCCATCAGAGGAAGGAGTTATAGACTTAATCCAAAGTATGCTGAAGTTGTCTATGTGGAAATCCAAAAGATGGAAGATGCAGGAATCATCATTCCTGTGGAACACTCAGAGTGGCTCTCGCCTATGGTTATAGTACCAAAGAAGAATACTAATAAAATCAGAATTTGTGTGGACTTTAGAGCTCTCAACAAGGTGACCATTCCAGATGGGTTCCCTGTGCCTTTTGCAGAACAGGTCATTGAAGAAGTGGCTGGGCATGCACTATATAGTTTTATGGATGGATTCAGTGGCTATAATCAACTATCAATACACCCAGAGGATCGTGAAAAGACTGCTTTTATCACACCTTGGGGAACGTATGTGTATGTAAAAATGCCATTTGGGCTCAAAAATGCTCCAGCCACATTTAACAGAACGGTCAATCTCATTTTTGGCCCCTTATTGCTGGAATCATTTAGAATCTTCATGGATGACTTCTCTTCATTTTCAGGATCTCACAAGGAAACTCATCTAGATTGTTTGGACCAGCACTTGAGGCAGCTGCAGAATATTTTCCAAAGATGTAGAGAAACTAAGTTAAAGCTCAATCCAAATAAATGTCATTTCCTTGTGACGGAAGGAACCCTTTTAGGACATGTGGTATCGGCTAAAGGTATGGCCCCAGATCCTGACAAAATTCTTTCTATATTAAAGTTACCTAAACCTAAATCTCCTAAAGAGATCCAGAGTTTCTTGGGGCATACCGGTTATCATAGAAGGTTTATAAAAATGTATGCAGAGATAGCTAGACCTCTGACTAGACTCACAGGTAAAGAAGTACCTTTCAAATGGGAAGAAGAGGAGGAAAAAGCATATCAGACATTACGGTCACGGTTAGTGTGTGCTCCTATCTTGGTCACCCCGGAGTGGTAAAAAATCTTTCATATACATGTCGATGCCAGTGCATATGCAGTGGGGGCAGTTCTGACTCAACCCAGTGAAGAATTTAAAATGGACAGGCCAATTCAATATGCCAGTAGAATCTTGACCAAGGCTGAAAGGAATTACAGTACTACTGAAAGGGAAGCACTAGCAATGGTCTTTGCCGTTCAAAAATTCCGCCATTACTTATTGGGGGTAAAATTTATTATTATATCAGATCACCAACCACCGAAATATCTACTCAACAAGCCCCAGGCCACCAGTAGAATATGGAGGTGGTTATTGTTGTTCCAAGAATTCGATTTTTCTGTAGTCCATAAACCAGGGAAAGACAATGTTATGGTGGATCACCTATCCAGAATAAATA
Source organism: Ceratopteris richardii (assembly GCA_020310875.1). Classification (NCBI taxonomy): domain Eukaryota; kingdom Viridiplantae; phylum Streptophyta; class Polypodiopsida; order Polypodiales; family Pteridaceae; genus Ceratopteris; species Ceratopteris richardii. Next base: position 67,942,603 of record CM035444.1, read on the forward strand.
TGATGAATCAATCTAGTGGAATCAATGATGACTTTCCAGATGCTCATTTGTTTGCTGTAAAAGCTCACGGTTGGTATTATGACATTAAACATTTCATTAGAACTGGATTGTATCCAGAAAAGGCGAGTGCTGTACAAAAGAAGAGCCTGCTCATCAAGAGTAGACCATATACCTTCATCGAGGATAAATTGTACAAACAGGGCAAAGATGACCGGTTCAGGAAGTGTTTGGAAGAAGAAGAAGTGAGGGAAGTCCTTCACTCTGCACATGAAGGAACAGGTGGTGGGCACCTCCCAGGACATATTATGAGTCAGAGGATACTGGATGCGGGTTTATGGTGGCCTACACTTTTCAGGGATGCAGAAGAATGGGGTAAGGCATGTGATATTTGCCAAAGGTGTGGACCTAAGCCAACAAAGCAGAGAAATAACCCCTTGGTTATTTCCACCTCCTGGCAACCATTTGAGAAGTGGGGGCTAGATTTTGTAGGGCCCATCTACCCTTCCGCTTTTCCAAAAAGAGAAAAATATCTCCTGATAGCTACAGATTATGCAACAAAGTGGGCTGAAGCTATTGCCTCCACAGATTGCACTGCCCAAACTGTTGCTGATTTCATTTATAGTAACATCATTTGCAGGTTTGGTTGTCCACTTGAAATTTGTACTGATCAAGGTACCCATTTTGTCAATAAAGTCCTGCAAGAAATCTTCAACAGGTACAGAATTCTTCATAGGACCTCTTGTGCTTACTATCCACGAGCAAATGGACAGGCTGAGTCTACAAATAAGGTTCTAATTTCAATGTTAAGAAAGGAGTGTATGTTGCAACCCACTTCATGGGGCTGTGCGTACTTAGGTACACTTTGGGCATACAGGTTAGCCTACAAAGAGGCCACTGGATATTCCCCATTCCAACTGGTTTATGGCATATTACCCATCGAGCCCTTTGAATTTTTACATGGATCGCCTAAGATAGCATTCATGCAGGGAAAGAAGGATTGTGATGTCTCTCAGAGGCTAGGAGCTTTAAATAAAGTGGAGGAGATTCGTCTACTAGCAACCAAACAATTGATAGAGACTCAGATGAAACGGAAGGAGGCACATGATCGACATCTGTGGAAAAACAACATCGAGGCAGGCATGTTAGTTCTTCTCCATAAACCTAACCCTCATACGACTGCAAAAGGGAAATGGATCCCTCACTGGGAAGGACCTTTTCGCGTGCTGAAGATATTGCATTGGGGTGCTGTGCAATTGGAAACCCTCACTGGCAACACCCTACCTTTAGTAAACATTTCCAGACTCAAGGCTTATTATCAAGTGTCGTAACCATTGTAGTTTCATTTATTTTGTTCCTGATGGTTTTGGTTTGGTTTATTAGGTAACAAAACTCAACAAAAAAAAAAAAAAAAAAACTCATGCGTTTCCTTTTTTTCGGTGCCATTTTTTTTATTTTTCTTCATTTATTTTATCCACTCAATCTTTTCAAATCCACCGTTAAATAAAAAATGGGCGTCAATTTTTTGAATGGCTCTTAGTTTTGCTCAGTAACTTTTAATTATGCCCTTTCCTTTGTTTATCTCTCGGATGGATGAGATTAACATTGTCATCTCCTCTCTTTTGAACTACCTTTTGTGCTACACCATTCTTTGCTGTGAGGTAAGCCCTTCATCCCCCTTGCTATATAAGAAGAACATTCATTCCTCCCATCTTCACTAAGAAGTCTCTGCAATACCCGAGCGCTGACCCTCTAAATCGCCCAGCCACCAACGACAAGCCCACCTTGTTCCACCAATGCCACCAGCAACTTGTCCCCACCTGGCCACAAATACAAAAGCAAACAAAAACCCGTGGGCCTCATCCTCCACCGCACCCCCTCCCTCCTCCTCGACCCCCGCGCGCCCCCCCTCTTCCTAGCACCCCTCCACCCCCTCTCCACCCATCTGCCCCCCCAAGCGCCTAATTCCAACCCCCTCAACCCCCTCCCCAAACCTCCTCTCGGCACCCCACACCTCCGCCCCTCCACCCCCTTCTCCCTCCTCTCCCCTCGACTACCCGCCGCCTACCACCCCTCCTCACCCCCTCCAACCCCCTTAACCCCCCTCCCCAACCCTCCCCTCGGCGCCCCGCAGCCTACCAACCCCCCCTCAATCCCTCCAACCCCCTCAACCCCCCTCCCCAACCCTCCCCGCATGCCTCCTCTTCCTACCGCAGCGCCCCACCCCCCCTCAATCCCTCCAACCCCCTCAACCCTCCTCCCCAACCCTCCCCTCGCCAACCCTCCCCTCTTCCTACCGCAGCGCCCCACCCCCCCTCAATCCCTCCAACCCCCTCAACCCCCTTCCCCAACCCTCCCCGCGCGCCTCCTCTTCCTACCGCAGTGCCCCACCCCCACTCAATCCCTCCAGCCCCCTCAACCCCCCTCCCCCACCCTCCCCGCGCGCCTCCTCTTCCTACCGCAGCGCCCCCCCCCCCCCCTCAATCCCTCCAACCCCCTCAACCCCCCTCCCCAACCCTCCCCTCGCCAACCCTCCCCTCTTCCTACCGCAGCGCCCTACCCCCCCCCCTCAATCCCTCCAATCCCCTCAACCCCCCTCCCCAACCCTCCCCGCGCGCCTCCTCTTCCTACCGCAGCGCCCCACCCCCCCTCAATCCCTCCAACCCGCTCAACCCTCCTCCCCACCCCTCCCCTCGCCAACCCTCCCCTCTTCCTACCGTAGCGCCCCACCCCCCCTCAATCCCTCCAACCCCCTCAACCCCCCTCCCCAACCCTCCCCGCGCGCCTCCTCTTCCTATCGCAGCGCCCCACCCCCCCTCACCCCCTCCAACCCCCTCAACCCCCCTCCCCAACCCTCCCCTCGGCACCCTCGGCGCCCCCTCTTCCTACCGTAGCGCCCCACCCCCCCCCTCACCCCCTCCAACCCCCTCACCCAACCCTCCCCTCGGCGCCCCCTCTTCCTACCGCACCGCCCCCCCCCCCCCTCACCCCCTCCAACCCCCTCAACCCCCCTCCCCAACCCTCCCCTCGGCGCCCCCTCTGCCTACCGCACCGCCCCACCCCCCTTCACCCCCTCCAACCCCCTCAACCCCCCTCCCCAACCCTCCCCTCGGCGCCCCCTCTTCCTACTGCACCGCCCCACCCCCCTTCACCCCCTCCAACCCCCTCAACCCCCCTCCCCAACCCTCCCCTCGGCACCCCGTGCGCCCCCTCTTCCTACCGCAGCGCCCCACCCCCCCTCACCCCCTCCAACCCCCTCAACCCCCTCCCCAACCCTCCCCTCAGCACCCTGCGCACCCCATCTTCCTACCGCAGCGCCCCACCCCCCCCTCACCCCCTCCAACCCCCTCAACCCCCCTCCCCAACCCTCCCCTCGGCACCCCGCGCGCCCCCTCTTCCTACCGCAGCGCTCCACCCCCCCTCACCTCCTCCAACCCCCTCAACCCCCCTCCCCAACCCTCCCATCGGCACGCCGCGCGCCCCCTCTTCCTACCGCAGCGTCCCACTCCCCCTCACCCCCTCCAACCCCCCCAACCCTCCCCTCGCCAACCCTCCCCTCTTCCTACCGCAGCGCCCTACCCCCCCCCTCAATCCCTCCAATCCCCTCAACCCCCCTCCCCAACCCTCCCCGCGCGCCCTCTCTTCCTACCGCAGCGCCCCACCCCCCTCACCCCCTCCAACCCCCTCAACCCCCCTCCCCAACCCTCCCCTCGGCACCCCGCGCACCCCATCTTCCTACCGCAGCGCCCCACCCCCCCTCACCCCCTCCAACCCCCTCAACCTCCCTCCCCAACCCTCCCCTTGGCACCCCGCGCGCCCCCTCTTCCTACCGCAGCGCCCCACCCCCCCTCACCTCCTCCAACCCCCTCAACCCCCCTCCCCAACCCTCCCATCGGCACCCCGTGCGCCCCCTCTTCCTACCGCAGCGCCCCACTCCCCCTCACCCCCTCCAACCCCCTCAACCCCCCTCCCCAACCCTCCCCTCGGCACCCTCGGCGCCCCCTCTTCCTACCGCACCGCCCCACCCCCCTTCACCCCCTCCAACCCCCTCACCCCCTCCAACCCCCTCAACCCCCCTCCCCAACCCTCCCCTCGGCACCCTCGGCGCCCCCTCTTCCTACCGCAGCGCCCCACCCCCCCTCACCCCCTCCAACCCCCTCACCCAACCCTCCCCTCGGCGCCCCCTCTTCCTACCGCACCGCCCCACCCCCCCCTCACCCCCTCCAACCCCCTCAACCCCCCTCCCCAACCCTCCCCTCGGCGCCCCCTCTTCCTACCGCACCGCCCCACCCCCCTTCACCCCCTCCAACCCCCTCAACCCCCCTCCCCAACCCTCCCCTCGGCGCCCCCTCTTCCTACCGCACCGCCCCACCCCCCTTCACCCCCTCCAACCCCCTCAACCCCCCTCCCCAACCCTCCCCTCGGCACCCCGCGCCCCCCCTCTTCCTACCACCCCCCTCACCCCCTCCAACCCCCTCCACACCCTCCCCAACCCTCCCTTCGGCACCCCGCAGTGCCCCACCCCCCTCTACCCGCCATCGCCCGCCCCACACCACCCCCTCCCACCAACTCAATACCGCCCACCTCAACCCCCTCCCTCCTCCTCGGCCCCCACGCGCCCCTCTTCCTACCAACCCCCTCAACCCCTCATCCCCTCTGCCCCGCCGGCTCCAGACCCACACCACCCTCTCCCATCACCTCAACCCATCAAGCCCCACCCCCTCCATTCCATTCGATTCCCCGCACACCCCCTACCCCTCCCACCCCCTCCACCACCGACTACCCCGCCGCCAACTACCTCCCTCCCCTCCCTCTACCCCCACCGCCTAACCCCTCCGCTATCCCGCCACAGACACATCCTCTGTCCCCACCCTCTTCAATTCCCCTTTCCCTACATAGGCTATCTTTTGCTCCACTTCTTCTCCCCATTTCCATCAATGGCTGAACCCTCCGCTCCGGGTGCTCGTTCCGATCCTCCATCCCAGCTGCCTCCAAACCTTCACAATCCATCCTCTCCCACCTCCGCGATTCCCTCTGACCATCCCAATCCACCTCCTCCCTCATCGGCAGAACAATCTGTTCAAGCTAATCCAACACCGCCTACGGCCCTTGATCTTCCTATTTATTCCATACACTCTGATTCCACCGACCTTTATTCCCCACCTCCCATCCCGCACCCTCCTTCTCCTTCCCAATCTATGTCTCATTCATCCCACCCATCTTCACCAACCGGGGATTATATGCGCCTGTTTCTCCCACCTGACTTAAACCTGCAAATCCGAATGCATTTATCCCTACCTACCATTGCCCTTCGTCAAATGTTTTCCATTGAGGATCTTCAGCAGGCGGGCTTGTGGGGCTTGGCTAATGTTTTCTTCAATAACCCCGCCAATTTTACCCAGGTTTATGAAGCTATCCGCCTCTTCCCTCATTTTAGAACCGGCACTCTCTTCATCCCAGACATTGCCGCAAGTATTGGGTCCCCCCTATTACATTTTCGTGCTCCCCCTTTCCTATACTCTGGACTGTCCGCCTCGGCTACTATTGCCTTTTGTACCAAAGTAATGCTAGGTTTTCGCTCCGCATGACCACCCTTCTCAATGCGTTCATCTTTTTCTTCTTACTACGTAGTCAAACTTCTTCGCTTCCCTAGTCAGATATTCGTATCGCCGATCTGCTTTTCTGCTTTCTCCATAGCCGTCCTTACCCTTACGCAACCCTCATTTATAGTTCCTTGACTTTGCGCTCCCGTCGACTCCGTGAGGCTATCTCTAGAGGCTCTCATGCATTTTCCATCTATTCTGCACCCTTCTTAGCTTGGCTCTATCACATTCCCGCACAATCTGCCCACAATGTTGCTTATCTCCCTACCCACCCTGGACCGTCCATTGCTCCATCTCCCTCCCCCCCTCTAATCTCAATTGACTCAGCTTCCGCATCGACATCCGCATCCGCCCCCCCCTGATGTAACCTCCTTCCCTCCCCAATCTTCTTCACCTATCCCTCCTGCATCTACCACCTCTCCACTCATGACTACCCCCCCTGATGTCACCTCCTTCCCTCCCCAATCTTCTTCACCTATCCCTCCTGCATCTACCACCTCTCCATTCATGACTACCCCCCCTGACGTCCCCTCCTTCCCTCCCCAATCTTCTTCACCTATCCCTCCTGCATCTACCACTTCTCCTTTCATGACTACCCCCCCTCACGTTCCCTCCTTCACTACCCAATCTTCTTCCCCTATCCCTCCTGCATCTACCACTTCTCCATCCATGCCTACCCCTCCCATTATACCTAGACCTCCCCTCTCTTCAGCTTTCACGCCACTCATTCAAACACAGCTCAACCCTCAAAACCCCACCTGTATGCCCCCAATTCACCCGGATTCCACCTCACCCTCTATCATTAATATCCCTGTCAGTCAACCACTCCCCTCCCCCAATCCTTCACTTCCCACTACATCTTCCTTTCCAACCCTTCCTCCTCCTCCGCAGGTCATTTCCCCTTCCCCTCCCCCTCCTACTCCAACGGCCAATCCCCCTCCGCATTTTGACCTCCCATCAACCCCTTCCTTTTTACAATTACTACAGGACGCGAGTGTAGTCGCTCTCGGCAATGCTCAGGCCTCCTAGATTTCCTTGGATTCGGTATCGGCCGCCGCTTCGATTCATCAACAGTACATCTCAACAATAGAAAACATCAATCGCATGGCCACCTCTCAATGGCACTCTCTCACCGAAACGGCGCGATTGCTCAAAGAAGAGAGAGATCATTATCGCGATATGGCCGACTCTGCGATGAAAGCCTTAGAAGATCTTCAGAATCGCTCCAACTTAGGGCTTTGTGCTAATGCTGCATGCAGACGTATCCGCCGGGAAAGGGATCATCTTAGGCAATGCCTTAGTTCGCTACAGCTTACGATCGAACAAGCTTCTGCTCCTTTGCCCCCTTCTCCATCAACCTCGGTTGACAATCTCAATCAACCTCCACAATAAATTGCCGTCCACAGTATAAATAAATTGCTCATCCACAGTCATAATAATTGCTCTTAGATTCCATTCTCGCTTTGTCAATAATTTACTCATCCCTTTGATTTCTAAATAATTCTTGTAGGGTGCCTTATCTTTTTCTTAACTAAATAATATACACACCCTTTACCTCTTTTCTTGCCTCCGTTTCGTTGTTTTCATGTCTGTGTCTTTGCAATTTCTCAGTTTTGTATTGCTGTTGTCTCTCCGGGACGGAGAGATCTTTAGGTGGTGGGCATCTGTAGAGCCCTAACCGGTTGAAACGAAAGGTGCAAAGTATTTTTTCTCTTAAGGTTCAAAGGATAAATTTAAAATCTTAAGGTGCAAAAGTAAAGAATTAAAAGGAAAGGTGAAGGTGGAAGGCCGCGTACGCAAAGGTGGAAATAGGCCGCCCAATCAAAAATTTTATTTTTAAAGTCACTCTTGTTCTAAAGTCACTACAGGACAAAGTAGCGAGTCGTTGAGGACCAGTTCAAAAGGACAATCTTGGGACATTGAAAGGACACCAAGATTGTATTGCAGTTAGAGTGCGCGAACCGGCGGACTCAACAAAAGAAGGACAAAGGCTATTCTTGGACATTGAGAGCTAGGAGCAAGGGAGAGCTTCAGAGGAAGCAAGAAGAGCCTCCAGTGTGCGACGACATTCAAGAGTGCAAGAGGTGTCAAGAGGAAAGTGTGCAGAGAAGGCGGGTTGGATTCCAAGAGTCCCAAGGTCTATTGCGTGTGTGCGCCGTGATACCAATTCCTTAGCTTGGCGGAAGCTTAGTGCAAGGTGTGCACAAGGGAAGCGGGAAGCAAGTGAAGGATTGGTGCAGGAGAGGCCGCTGCTAGAGGACTTGAGATAATTGGTCTTCAGTAATTGATATTCTCTGAAGTTGTATTTAGTCATTGATTAGACTGTGCGCAGTCATTGTAATTGTTGAAAGATAATCAATATTCAAGGTTTCCAAGAGTATTCCTTTGCAGAAGTTCTCACTGTTATTCCATTTTCATCATCTCCCTTTTTTTCTCCTACAAACCCTCAAACTCCTTCTTGTCCACGAATCCCCAAGAGTGGTGCCTCGACACTTTTTGTGAGGCCTCTAGGTCCATAATTAACCATTCCAAGACTGTGTTCAGGGCTATCAAAGGGAATCAACCCAATCTCCTAACTATGCAGGGATGCCAAAGCATTCAATCGGGTTAGGTTGTTTGCATTCTTGGTATCCCCATGGGATTCAGTGTTACTCTGGAACAAAGGTGGGCCTGGGTCCTCACCAAACTTAATAATAATTATCCTCAATCATATACTTTCTCTCTTGTTGGAGATGGAAGGATCAAGAATTAGCCAAATTGGAAAGTACTTGTAGGAACTTTCTTTGGACTCGAGACCATAACAAGAGGGGAGTGCCTAAAATCAAATGGTCCGTATGCACTAGCCGAAAGGAGAGTGGAGGTCTGGGTATTATGGACATTGGCAGCATGGCCAATAACTTGCGGCAAAGTGGATGATTAAGGCCTAGTGCAATAGACATTCCTCTTGGGCCACATTAATTTTTAGAAACACAAACGTGATTTCTCTGGTGGGCTACCCTGGATGGAAAAACCTTGACATCCTCACCCTCTTATTCTCTCCGATTCCGGTCTAACCCAAAGGATCAATCTTGGTAAGATCCTTGTGGTTGAGTTGGAACAGATTCAAACCTCACATCAAAATTAGTGAAGCTTGGAAGTGGGCTGTGGGTATAAGACAAAATGACTCTATTTAGTTCCTGGTCCAAGGCATGAGAAACGTGGAGCCTTGGAATGTCTTAAGTGCCAATAAACTCTGGAATAAGGGATTCAAACAATGGAAGCACCTCTGGAAATAGGACACGAACAGATGGGTGGACTTTGATGACCTTGACCCTAGTGTTGTGGTCACGTACGAGGAATGGAATGTTTTATTGAGTAGATGCCATGCTTGGGACCTCTCTAAAATCTAACTACTTATGGGACAGGATGCTCCAGACCTAATGGGCCTTAAATGGTATAATGGTAATCACCTCTCCAAGCTTCCATATGTCGAAGCTCGCAATGACATTCACATCAGTCTCAACAAGAAATGGTGTCTCAACTGGATGCGGCTTCATTGGGATATGAAATTTATGCCTATCTGGCACCCTCTCATTGAAAACAAAAAGTTGGTCCTCCTATGGAAAATTTTGCACCGTGGAATATGGACCAACGCAAAAGCTAACAAGAGCTGTGGTGTTCCACCCTGGTGTAAGCGATGTTGCCATAGCAAAGAGGATATTGGCCACCTGCTCTTTGCTTGCCCTAAATCCCTTTGGTTATGGAGGGTCCTTGGTCGTTCTCTAGGACTCCAAGAACAAATTAATTGGAAGCAAGCACTTATTGGTGAAGCGATCGGTTGCTCTACGGTGTTGTGAAATGCGATCAGGGGAGAGATCCTTTGGAAGATTTGGCGAGAAAGATGTGCTCACAACTTTGGCAATACTCCCAAGGAGTGGTCAATCGAGAAGTCCCTATTCCGTCTCGGCAAAAGAATTGCTAACTGTAATAAACCCCCCCTTCAGACATCACAAAGAGCTATAGTATGTCAACAATGAGCTTAAAACCAAGTGGGCTCCGCATGATGGGGATGCGAGGTTTATCAAGCCTCTCTATAACTTCATGTAAGCTTTGCAAGGTCTTCCATGAAGGCTCGGAAAGAAAATTAGACTTCAGAAACATATTAGTTGGAAGCATGCTCTTTTAGGAGAAGCGATCCATTGCTTCGCGACTCTCTCGAATGCCATCAGAGGGAAGGTCCTATGGAAAATCCAGCGGGAAAGATGTGCTTGTAACTTTGGTGACTCCCTCGAAGAGTGTTCGATTGAGAAGTCGCTATTCCTCCTTGGCAAAAGGATCGCTAATTGTAAGAAATTCCTCCCTTTAGGCTTCTTCTAGTGCTCCTTTTGATCAACAACAAGCTTCATACCATGTGGGCCCTACATGCAGGTGATGAAGGGGTGATTTACCTTCTGTTGAATTACCCCCGCTCTATGAGATTCGAGGGATCCCGTGGGCACTAGTCCCCTGCTCTTGTACTTTTTTTTTAATTAATTCAAGTCCGGGAGAGTAGGCTAAGGTCGAACTTCCTTTATTTAAAAAAAAAAAGCCAAAGCGACCATTTATTTCTTTGTCATGCCCGTCATCCACTCTGAGAATATGATGGCATTTCCATCAAATGATTGAAGTGCGATATGAAGAAGAACGTTATTTAAATTATTCAGGATCAGTGCTCTCCTAGGCAGCGGCCCAAATTTGAATATTGAATTCTGCAATAGAATTAACACATTAATAGAATTTGGATCGCTTTTTTGGCGGAGAGCCCAACCCTGGTTGATGTATTTGTTACAGCAGCATCATCTTCTTGAAAAGGACTCAAGTTCGAATCGTTCTGCTAAGGAGCAAAAGAGTATTATAATTTATTTAGTAGTCTTTTCTATTCAAACTCTTCACCGTTAGGATAGCGGACTATCTTCACATCTTGTCCGAGGTAATCGGTTCGATTCCTGCTCCCGTGCATCTAATCAAGTTGACTATATTTTTGCCCTTGTTTGAATTACAAGAGCAGCGAGTTGCTGTATATGCTTAAATAAGTACATGCAAAGCTGCCGGCTATGCTAGTTACATCGACGTCTTTTCAAAGCATGGTCGTGGAAGAAATTCCATCTGAGTAGCGAATCAAAGTTCGAGCCATAATTGCATTGGTCTCCCACCGGGCTAGAGGTCTGGTCTTCCGCTTGCCTCAGGTGTCGAGTTCAATCTCTACAAATTCTAGCCGATGAGCTTTTTTTTTTATTATTATTATTTTTCTTTTATATAAATGGAGGTTCGGCAGAGGCGTACTCCCCCGGACTTTAACTTTGAAATTGCAACTGTACCGATGAGCTTGCAGATTCACTTCTATTTTGATATTAAATATTGAATTCATCTAAATCATGCGAAAAACGTCTAGCTCAGTTGGTCTTGAGCATCGGTTTTATGAGCCGAAGATCATAGATTCAAGCGCGCATGGCACCATCTGAAGCTAGTACTCCCTTTTTGCTTCTAGTGGAAGGTTTTGCAGAGCCAAAATTTAAGATTATAGTTCTCAAGATTAAGTTCTCCACGCGCTCACTCTGTTGGGTAGGAGCAAGACCTCTATGACATGGGGTCGTGGGTTCGAGACCGGATGCCACTGTCTATAGTTTTCTCTTTTGCTTCACATCACGGAAATGCCTTGTTCCCTTGGAACAATGGTTAAAGGGAACGCATGTTTTCACGAGATCGCAGGTTCAATACCAACTTTTATAATCCCGTGCCTTTTCATTTTGCTGCCATGAATATACTTACACATGAACCAATAAGAAGAGACACGTGTATTGAGATAGAAGGATATGTAGAAGTTCGAATAGTAAGATCGGATGAGAACTTATGAAGAAGGTGATGATGTCCCCAGAGGTCACCATGAGAGCTTGGCTCTGATATGAATGCAAGATTATGTCCACCACCACGTGCTAGAGAGATGACTCTCCTCCCAACCAAATGCCTCTATATATAGCTCTCTCCAAGGGACTTCTTCTTGGGCAAGTGGATACTAACCATCCAAGTGTCAGCCATGTAGCTGCATGTGTGCTAAGTGTCCCACTTAACTTGAGTTAACTCAAGTGGATGCTTCTAGAAGGCTCTAGATCTCTTTGGGCAAAATATTCTCCCCATGTACCCGATGGGAATTGAAGGACCACCAATTACTCATAACACTAGTAATGAAAAAGTTCACTTGAGTGATGAGTGGAAGTGGGCGGCTGGGATAAGACAAAATGACTCTATTTGGTTCCCGATCGGCGGCATTAGGGGGTGGAGTCTTGGAACCTCCAAACTGCAAAGCGACTATGGAACAAGGGGTTCAAACTGTCATGGACAAAGGAAACCATCCTGAACCTTAGATTCCATGTGAACCCTGTATCTCATGATTGGCTCAGAATTAGGAGAGACCAATGCTTCCATTGCGTCCGGAACATGCCAAAACCCTAAGATCGATTGTCTACTTGCCTGATTCGGATATGCAGAGCTCATGTTTTGAATTGATGACATCATCGATGCCATCATCAATTCGTAACCGCCTTTCATGAACCGCCCTTGAAAACCTATATAAGGAGGGGTTGGCCACATTCATAATTAGTCTTGCCGATACAAGTCTTAGGAGCTTAAGGAGTCGTGACCACCAAGTAAGTACTCTCCAAGTTCCAATTCCTGTTCTTGTCTTGTTCCTTGTTCCAGTCCTGTCTAGTCTTGTATCCTAGACATCTAGTCTTGTATCCTAGACATCTAGTCTTGTCCTCTTGTAATCTCGTAGTATGAGATCTTGTCGAGTTCTTTCTTGTATCTAGTCCATCTCCCAGAGAGGAGTTCTTGTAATCCAGATATCTTGTCTCATACTTATGATCCCGGGTTGTGGGATCTCCTGTATCATCTCTAGTCCATTTTTCCATACCTATTGGTCCCGGGTTGTGGGTCGTCTTGTATCGGCTACATTTTCTTGTATTATTTTCCCTACGTGGGTGTTCTTATAATCATAAGTGTATTTCGAAAATCTTGTCTACTGTAGGCTGAGAGCACAATCTAGTGCTCCCCTTACATTTTGGCAAGACTAGCTTCCACCCAAGACCAGTCATCATGGAGAATGCTTATGAACAGATTGTAGCATCACTTCAAAGTCTCCAACAACAAGTCGAAGACCTAACTCATCGACAGACACAAATTGAGATGGGACATCCAGGGCATGTAGGTGCACTCCTCCAAGAATTACAAGAACAAATCGGGAGTCTTCAGACAAATCAAGGGAGTATGCAAGCCCTAGTACATCCTTCATGAGGGAACCTAAGATCTGCATGCGAGAAAAGATCGATGGTGATCGCACAAAGTTCCGGGGATTCTTGCAACAAGTCAAATTGTACATCCGTATGTAGCCTGATAGATACCTTGATGATGCATCCAAGGTCAGTTTTATTGGAACCTTGCTCTACGGTCAAGCATTATCATGGTTCGCCCCAATCTTGGAGAAGGATTTGGCCGTACTTCATGACTATAAGGGGTTTCTTAGAGAGCTCATCGCCACACTTGGAGATGCAGACACGAGTCAAGTGGTAGAAACAAAACTTCGAAAGCTACGTCAAGGTAACCACCTTGCCTCTACCTACACATCAGAATTTAGGCAGTTGATATCTGACCTCACTTGACATGAAGATTATTTCATAAGCCAATTTAGATGGGGCTTACGGGATGATGTGAAGGACCTTCTACTCACGATGCCAAAGGTGAAGACATTGAATGAATACATCAACCAAGCCATTCAATCTGATAACCGCCTTTTTGAAAGGAAACAAGAAAAACAAGTAGAAGGAAGACCTTGCCAATGGAAACCTTTCCAGCCTACTCTTAGAGATGAGTCTATGCCCGAACCTATGCAGATAGATGTAACTAGGTTCCAGTCTCTAACACCACAAGAGAAACAAAGAAGGAGGGATAACAAATTATGTCTATATTGTGGAAACCCTGGCCACATTGCAATTAATTGTCCCAACAAGAGAACGAACTCCAAAGTCGCAGCCACCCTTGTAGAGCAGGGAAACGAGGAAGTCCAGTTGTAAAAGAGACCATATAGCCGGACCATGATATAAGAAAGGGTTTCATAATTCCATCCACACCCGTAGAAACATGTCTTGCCCCTATCAAGTTAATCATGTTTAAGAAGACCCTTTCCCTTATAGCTCTGGTAGATTCAGGAGTGTCCTCATGTTTCATTGATGAAGGACTCGTTAAGAAACATGGAATTCCAGTACTTCGGAAGAACAGACCAGTAGTAGCTGAAGTAGTAGATAGATGGCCTCTAGCATCGGGGAATATAACCATGGAAACCATACCACTAAGAATACACCTTGGTGACCATGATTCACACATATGTTTCAATGTAATATCAAGTCTAGTAAATATGGTTATCATTAGAATGCCGTGGTTAAAGAAACATAATCCAGAAATTAATTCGGAGAATAATAAAATCACCCCTCGAGATATCCAGAAGAACCCAACATATGTCGAAGCCAAAGCCTTCATACATGCAGTAAGGAAGGAACCGACATATATGATCTATGCCATACCAGCTCAAGAATCCAAGAAAGATGATCCAGTGCAGCTACCCAATTAGTACAAAGGCTTTGAAGATGTTTTTGAAAAGAAGAATGCAGACATCCTTCCAGAGCATAGACCCTATGATTGTGCCATAGAACTTCAAGAGGGAGCACAACCGCCCTTTGGATCAATCTACAGACTATCCTCAAAGGAACTTATAGAACTACGTAAGAACATTGATGAGAATCTAATGAAGGGGTTTATCAGACACTCAAAGTCTCCAGTAGGAGCTCCTATTTTATTTCTAAAGAAGAAGGATGGGACTCTCCGGATGTGTGTAGAATATCGTGGATTGAATAAAGTCACTATAAAGAACAGATACCCTCTACCACTCATGTCCGAGCTCTTGGAACGCCTTGGAAAAGCAAAATTCTTCACGAAGATTGACCTTCGAGGAGCTTACAACCTTGTCAGGATCAGAGAAGGAGACGAATGGAAGACATCATTTTGGACAAGGTATGGCCATTTTGAATATGTAGTTATGCCATTTGGTCTCACAAATGCTCGAAGTGTCTTCCAACATATGATGAATGATATCTTTCAAGAATATTTAGATGATTTTGTTGTTATATACCTTGACGATATCTTGATATTTTCTAAAAATCTAAAGGATCATGAATGTGATGTAAAGATAATCCTAGAGAAACTAAGAGAAAAAGGATTATATGCGAAATTGGAGAAGTGCTCTTCCCATAAGACAGAAGTGGAATTTTTAGGGTACATTGTATCAGATAAAGGAAGTTTTATGGATCCTAAGAAGATTGAGACAATCCTTGACTGGCAACCACCTTCATGTGTTCGAGATGTACAATGTTTTTTGGGGTTTGCCAATTTCTACAGGATATTTATCAAAGATTACTCCAAGATAGTGACACCTCTTACCAAGCTTATAGGGAACTCCAAATTCTCATGGACCGAAGAAGCAGAAAAGGCCTTTTAGACCTTGAAATCAGCATTTACTACTGCTCCAATTCTAGTTCACCCTGATTCCAGTAAGCCCTTCTTCCTTGAGACAGATGCATCAGACTTTGCTCTAGGGGCCATTCTTTCCCAATATGGGGATGATGGACACCTACATCCAGTTGCATATCATTCAAGGAAGTTTTCCCCTCCAGAAATTAATTATGAAATTCATGATAAAGAACTTCTTGCCATAGTAGACGCGTTTGATACATGGCATCACCATCTAGAAGGACCAGCTCATAAAGTCACTGTGTATTTAGATCACAAGAACCTAGAGTATTTTATGACCACCCGGATTCTCAATAAAATGCAATCTCGATGGAGTAACTTTTTATCCAGATTTGACTTTGTCATCACATACCATCCAGGACGTCAACAATGTCAGTTAGATGCCCTGTCCAGAAGATCTTACCTTGCACCAAAGAAGGGTGAAGAGGCTTTTGATCAACAAGAGAGTGTATTACTCAAGCCTGAGCATCTCCAGTTAGCAGCTATCTCTTCAAGCCATCATGAGGATTCAGCCTTGAATCAATTGATCCATGAGAATCTACCACAGAATGAATTGTTTTGTAACGTTAAGCAGAAAGCTCAAGAAGGAAGATTCCAAGAAGTAAACGAATTTTAGGAAAAGGATGGGTTAGTACTCTATAAGAACCTATTGTATGTCTCTCCAGGAAAGCCTAGGATCCAAGTACTTCAACAACGCCATGACAACCTTGCAGCAGGACATTTTGGAGTGAATAAAACATTAGAACTCATATCAAGGGACTTTTGGTGGCCTCAGATGTGGAAGGAAGTGAAAGAATACATTCGAACCTGTGATACTTGCAATAGATCTAAGGTACCCCGACATAAACCTCATGGCCTCTTGCAACCTCTACCTATTCCAGAAAGGCCATGGGCTTCATTGTCTATGGATTTCATCATAGATCTACCAAGTCAGATAAGTATGATGCCATTCTTGTTATTGCGGATAGATTTACAAAGATGGCACACTTCATTCCAACTACCAAGGCAATCACAGGTGCAGCCACTGCTAGACTTTTTCTCATGTATATATTTAGGCTTCATGGATTACCTGATGACATTGTCAGTGATTGAGGTCCACAGTTCATATCCAGCTTTTGGAACAGTCTTTGCAAGTGTTCAAGTTAAACTATCTACCGCAAATCATCCACAAACTGATGGAAAAACAGAACAGGTGAATCAAGTCCTGGAGCAATATCTCCATTGCACTAGCAACTATCATCAAAATGATTGGTTTGAGCTACCCTTTGCAGAGTTTGCTTATAACAATAGTGTTCATGCATCTACCAAGCAGACTCCCTTCTTTGCAAATTATGGACAACATCCAAGGATGGATATACAACTCTCAAATCATGTCAAGAACCCGGCTGCTAGAGACAAGGCCCAGTACCTGATGGACATTCACAAAGAACTTAAGGAAGAGATCCATAAAGCTCAAGAACAATATAAGTACTATGCAGATCAACATCGTGTCTAGAATCCATCGTATCAAATTGGGAATAAAGTATGGTTACTCAGAAACAATTCACAAACCTCAAGACCTTGTGCAAAGTTAGATCATCAAAGATTTGGTCCATTTACCATCTTGGCCAACATTAATCCAGTCACCTTTAAGCTCCAGCTACCAAGTACTATGAGAATACATCTAGTTTTCCATGTATCCATGTTGGAACCATATCAGATTTCACCATTGAGGGGGGGGAGACCTAGTCCTTCACCACCTATCGAGATTGATGATCATGAAGAATTTGAAGTCGATCATGTCCTAGATTCCAAAATATCCAGAGGAAGATTGGAATACCTTATTCACTTGAAAGGGTATGACATCAATGATCTTACTTGGGAACCTGCAGAAAACCTTCAGAGAGCACCAATCAAAGTTTGATAATTCCATAAGAGAAATCCAACGAATTCGAGACCAGATAACATGACCGCTCCTCGTGGAACTCGTTGCTTGAGGGGGACGTGATGTCATGGACAAAGGAAACCATCCTAAACCTTAGATTCCATGTGAACCCTGTATCTCATGATTGGTTCAGAATTAGGAGAAACCAATGCTTCCATTGCATCCACAATGTGCCAAAACCCTAAGATCGACTATCTACTTGCCTGATTCGGATATCCAGAGCTCATGTTTCGAATTGATGACATCATCGATGACATCATCAATGACATCATCAATTCGTAACTGCCTTTCATGAACCGCCCTTGAAAACCTATATAAGGAGGGGTTGGCCACATTCATAATCAGTCTTGCCAATAAGAGTCTTGGGAGCTCAAGGAGTCGTGGCCACCAAGTAAGTACTCTCCAAGTTCCAATTCCTATTCTTGTCTTGTTCCTTGTTCCAGTCCTGTCTAGTCTTGTATCCTGGACATCTAGTCTTGTCCTCTTGTAATCTAGTAGTAAGAGATCTTGTCGAGTTCTTTCTTATATCTAGTCCATCTCCTAGAGGGGAGTTCTTGTAATCCAGATATCTTGTCTCATACTTACAATCCCGAGTTGTGAGATCTCCTGTATCATCTCTAGTCCAGTTTTCCATACCTATTGGTCTCGGGTTGTGGGACGTCTTGTATCGGGTACATCTTCTTGTATTATTTTCCCTACATGGGTGTTCTTGTAATCATAAGTGTATTTCGGAAATCTTGTCTACTGTAGTCAGAGAGCACAATCTAGTGCTCCGATGACACAAACAATGGAAACAACTCTGGAAACAAGAGACCAGCCAGTGGATTAGGTTCGAATACTTCGACCCGAGACTTAGAGTTACCCTAGAGGAATGGACTCTTCTTCAAGGAAGATGTAAGCTTGGGACCGCTCAACTACCCGCCTTCTCTGCGGTCAAGATCTTCCTTGCTTGGAGGGCCTCAAATGGAGCAATGGAAAGAAACTTTCTAGAATCCCCAACTTCAAAGAGAACTTAGATGTTCAGCACACTCTTAACAAGAGATGGTGCCTTTCTTGGACCAAACTTCGATGGGAACTACAATTCATGTCTATTTGGCACCCCATAATTGAGATCAAAAAGTCCGTTCTCATGTGGCAGTTCTTGCATAAAGGTATCTGGTCCAATGCAAGGGCTAACAAAATCTGTGATGTGCTGCCATGGTGCAAGCGTTGCCATCGATGCATTGAAGATTTAGCTCACTTGTTCTTCGATTGCCCCAAGTCCCGTGTTATCTGGTGTCACGTGACCCGGGTATTGAGACTCACGAACCAAATCAATTGGCAACAAGTGCTGTTGGGTGAGGCAGTCGGCTGCTCATCGAGGTTGTGGAATGCCATCATGGGTGAGACGATGTGCTGTCAATTTTGGCCAAACTCCTAAGGAATGGTCGATCGAGAAATCCTTGTTTCTTCTAGGTAAAAGAATCTCCAGAGAGAAGAGATCTCCACCGTTTAGACATCACTGTATTTATCTCCTGGACGATTTGGAGGGAGCGATGTGCTGTCAATTTTGGCCAAACTCCTAAGGAATGGTAGATCGAGAAATCCTTGTTTCTTCTAGGTAAAAGAATCTCCAGAGATAAGAGATCTCCACCGTTTAGACATCACTGTATTTATCTCCTCGAAAACAACAAGTTGAAACCCAAATGGGTCCCACATGAGGGTGACGCTAGATTTATCCGCCTCATTTGTAATGCCCTCTAGCTTGCCATACTCCTCCCCTACATTGTGGGATTTGGGGGGTCCCATGGGCACTAGTCCCATTCACTTAAAAATTTTCTTCTTTATTTTAATTAAAGTCTCGGAGAATAGGCTAAGGCCAAACTTCCTTTTACTAAAAAAAAGTGCACTTCTTAGAGGGCGAACATATTTATTGAGGTTTGACGAAGTACAAACGAAAAAAAAAGAACGGGGTGGGGGGAGTTTTGCCATTGAAGTAAAAGTGGTGCTCGCTCCATCGGTCATGGATGTGGCTTCATCCTCCCTCGTGAAAAGTAATCGGGCCCCCCCCCCCCTGGGGAGTCCGGCACGCTGGCCGCTCTGCTGGAGGGGGGGTCATGTGCCGCCCTTGGGGCTTCCGAAAGCGTTGAATCCCCCATCGTGTCCCTCAGTAGACCCGCAATTTTGTCTGCTCAGGAGGAGCTCAAGAAAGTCTGCCTTGTCGGCCAAGTGTTTGGCCCTAGGCCCCCGCTAGAAATCGTGCGACAATGGCTTAGAAAAGAGTGGTTCCCTCGAGGACTAATTGTCAGCAAATGTCAGTTCTTACCAGCAAATCACATGTTGTTAGTTTTTGAAAATGAAGAGATGGCGTTCCAAGCCCTAAGCGTTGGCACCTGGCAACTCGGTCGCGCGACCCTGTGCCTATTCAGATGGTCCCCGGATTTTAATCCCGACAAATCGAAATCACTCCGGTATCCTCTCTGGGTTGAGCTCCCTAACCTCCCATACTTCTTGTACAACTTCGTGTGGGACATTGTCTCTCCTATTGGCAAGCCGTTGGCTTCACGTGAGGACATTGGTGGTCTCATCTATGAGGGTGCAAGACACTCGTTCAACGCCAGATGGCACCCACAAATATGCGTCGAGGCCGACCTCAGTTCGCCGCTTCCATCAATGATCAAAGTGGACATGGGCGAAGGAGATGTTTGGGAGCAGGATATCACCTACAAAAACCTTCCCAACGCGTGCTTTCGCTGTGGCCAGCAAGGGCACAGGATTAAAGACTGCCCTCTCAGGCAAATAAACAAGCGATCTCAAGGAGCCTACAAAACTGCTCAAGACAGCTTGGGCGACTTGACCCACTCGACCAAGGAAGGGGACGACAAGGGCCCCCTCAATCCGCACGCTGATGCCGATGGCTTTACTGAAGTTAGAAGAAGAAGAAAAAGAAGTCCGAGGGCCAACGGTGAGAGGAACAACCTGCCAATTACCCCTCATAGCAATTTGTACTGCAATCTTGGAAAAGAGATCAACGAGCTCGGCTACCCAGGTGGAATGCCACCTGAGGTAGACAACTACGACGAAGGCCTAGAGATCCCTGACAACAAAGAAACCCCCCAGGAGGGATACACTACAAGCAAAGAAGATGGTTTCACCACTAGTAATGAAGACAACATGGACAGTGAAAGTTCCATCATTGGATCGACGATACCGGAAACAGTGCCGAACACGGGGCCTAATTCTCCCCAGCAAGAGACATCCCGCAAAGGAAAGCAGCCTATGGAGTTACCCTGGAAAAGCCCCCACAAGAACCGACTTCTAAGTCGGGATCAAATCCCAGCGAAAAAGAAAGATGAAGCCAAGAGAAGAAAGGACAAGGCTCCCTCCCGCAAAGAGGGATCAATACAAAAATGATTGTCATCTCGCTAAATGCTAGAGGGCTAACCGACCCCTCAAGAGCGGCCATCATTGGCCAATGGCTCCGCGACATTAGCTTAAACCCAGACATTATATGTATTCAAGAGATTAAAATTGACGGAGAAGACCTCCAGAAACGACTCAGACAGGTTTCCTCGGCCCATGTGTGGATCCCAACGAAGCACCAGCGGGGATCCGGAGGAACGGCTATCGGTGTAAAACAACTCTGGCTTGAAAAGTTGGAGAACTACATTGAAGATGTAAATCACCGCTGGATTGCGGTTTCTTTTGGTGCCCCCCTCTGTGTTACTATGGTTTCTTTGTACGCCCCTAACGGGGACTTGGAGAGGCTGAACACTTGGGCTTCATTAGACTCACTTCCCCACAATGTGCTTATTTGTGGAGACTTCAACATGGTGGAGGACCCTATGGACAGATGGATGGGCAAGGGCAGGGTCATCGACAATCGGGAGAAAGAAACGTGGGACATGACCAAACTCCATTTGGACCTGGTCGAATTCAAAGACTCGAATGGCTTTTCCTGGTCGAATCTCCAAGCGGGCGAGGATCTGAGGAAAGCTAGACTTGATAGATGCTACATTTCTCAAAGCTTTACTCGTCAGTGGGGCCACCCTACCATCATGCAACGCACTGACCTCACCATCTCTGATCACTATCCGATCGTTATCACTTTTCATACTTCCAACAGGACTCACAAGGCTCCGTGGTTCCATGCCAGCGCTTCCTCCTTCTCTCTCCCCTCCGTCCATCAAGCGATTGCCGAGGTGTGGAAGGTGGAGTTCGCCTCTGGCCTGGCCCCAGCCAAATGCTGGAGAAGTGCGGTCGATAAGTCTCGCAAGATCATGATTAGAACTAAGAAGATGCTCGAGACTGTTCGGCGGACTCGTAGGGAAGCTCTTTACCGCAGACTCTGGCGGCTTGAGGAGGAAGTGAACAAAGGAAAATTCCAAGCCCAGAAAGGTCTCCGAAAAATCGGAGCAATGTTGAGATACGAGGAAGAAATACAAAGGAAAAACTTGCAAATCTTCTTCAAGGAGTGGTGGGCTGGCAAAGCTGACAAACCCACCAAAGAGATGTGCAGTATCCTTAAAAGGAAACACAACAGAGAGGTAATTCCTCTACTGCTAGACCCACATGGAAATGTATGCAACTCGGAAGAAGATAATTTTGGCATCATCGAAGGGCACTTCACGGGACTCCTGGGAACCTCGAACCCCCTCTCCCACCATAGAAGGGACTGCATGGCTGCCATTTCTAGGGTTTCCCCCCGAAGAATACCACCCAACCTCCTCTCCCTACTTCATGCCCCTATCTCTGAATCAGAAATCATTGAAGTCATTGATGCCCTCCCCCTCGGTAAAAGCCCGGGACCCGACGGACTCACTAACGAGTTCTTTAAATCCTTCAAGCTGGTGGTTGCCACCCCTCTCCGGCTGGTTTGGCAAGAAGCGCTAAAGTTTGGTGCTCTTCCCTCTTGTCTAAATAATGGAATTATCAAGCTGATTCACAAGAAGGGGGAAAAAAACAGAATCGAGAACTGGCGGCCTATTACGATGCTCCAAACAGGATACAAGATCGTCGCCAAAGTCATTGCCAACAGACTCTCGTGCCACCTGAGAGCTTGGCTTAGTGAGGACCAAAAAGGTTTCATCAAAGGCAGGTCCATACTGGAAACCATTATGGATATTTGGGAAGGTATTCATTTTACAAATGAGTCTAATCAAGATGTGGTTTTCCTCAAGATCGACTTTGACAAAGCCTACGATAGGCTAGAATGGGACTATATTCTACAGTCGCTCCAAGATCTCGGATGTAGTCAGAAATTCACCAAGATGATCGCGACACTTCTCGGCAACGCAACGACCCAAATTAACGTTAACGGCAAACTTTCGAAGCCGATCCATCTTAAAAGATCTATTAGACAAGGGTGCCCGCTTGCCCCCCTTCTTTTCGCCATCGCCACTGAGGGGCTGAGCAGACTTGTGGCTCACCAGGTGGAGGCTGGCAATATCAAAGGCCTCCGGCTGCCCCACGACCACAGTCAAATCATCATGAGACTTTTTGCCGACGATATGAACGCGTTCGTTCACAATGATAATACCAGCCTGGAGACTTTCTGGAGGTGTCTTGATACCTTTTGTGAGGCCTCTGGATCCAAAATCAACCACAGTAAGACCGCTTTTAGGGCTATTGTCGGACATCAACCTGGCCTCCTCATTGATCATGGCTGTCAAATCATCCCGCAGGGCCAAATCTTTCGGCTGCTGGGTATCCCCTTGGGGTTTGGCGTCTCGATGGAGCAGAGATGGAACTGGGTGCTGGCCAAACTTGAAAACAAGCTTAATTACTGGAGAGGCATGCAAATCAATCTCGCTGGACGCGCGATGGTTATCAACACGTTCCTCCTCTCGTCTACCATCTATTTCCTTTCTTGCTGGAGACCGAATGAGCATGCCCTGTCCAAGCTGAATAGCATCTGCAGAAACTTTCTTTGGACGGGTGACCATAACAGAAGGGGGGTGCCTAAAATTAAATGGGCCATCTGCACCAGCCCTAGAGATAGCGGGGGGCTTGGTATCCTGGACATTGGGTGTATGGCCAACAAACTAGCTGCCAAATGGATGATTAAGGCTTGGTGCAATGGGGAGGCTTCGTGGGCCAAGCTGATCTTCAGGAACAAGAATGAGTTGGCCCTCTCGGGGTCCCCGAACTGGAAGAATCTTGACATCATGACCCTGCTATTCTCCCCGATACCTGTCTTCCCGAAAGGCTCCAATCTCGTGTGCTCTCTTTGGAAGGGCTGGAATATAGTCAAAAGCTTCATAAGAGTCAGCGAGGACTGGAAGTGGGCGGCCGGAATCAGACAAAACGACTCTATCTGGTTCCCGATACATGGCATCCGGAGCGTGGAGTCGTGGAACATTCAAAATGCCAAGAAGTTATGGAACAAAGGATTCAAAAAATGGAAACACCTCTGGAAACAGGACACCAACAACTGGATCAACTTCGAGGATATCGACCCTCGCATAAACATCTCCTACGAAGAATGGAACACATTGCAAAGCAGATGCCTCGCTTGGGATCGTCACAAGACTCGCGTCCTCATGGGACACGACACACCGAACTCGCTTGGCCTCAAATGGCACAATGGAAATAGCTTACTCAAAATCCCGAACATCAAAGAAACGGTTGACCTCCAGTTCAGTCTCAACAAGAAGTGGTGCCTGTCCTGGACGCGGCTCCGATGGGACATGAAATTCATGGGTATCTGGCACCCCCTAATAGAGATTAAGAAATCGGTCCTCTTATGGCAAATCCTTCATCGAGGAATCTGGACCAACCATAAGGCTAGCAAGATCTGTGGAATCCCTCCTTGGTGCAAACGATGCCACCGTGCTATCGAAGATGTCCCACACATCTTCCTTACTTGCCCCAACTCCTACAAAATCTGGCAGACGGTTGGAATGAAAATCAGACTTCAAAAACAACCTAGCTGGAAACAAGTCCTTTTGGGAGAAGCGATCGGCTGCTCCGCATCTCTCTGGAACGCCATCAGAGGGGAAGTCCTGTGGAAAATCTGGCGGGAGAGGTGTGCTCTCAACTTCGGAGATACCCCCAGGGAGTGGTCGATTGAGAAAACACTATTCCTCCTTGGCAAAAGGATTGTTAACAGTAAGAAATCCCCCCCCTTCAGACACCATCAAGTCCTCACTTTGATCAACAACAAGCTCAAACCCAAGTGGGCCCCGCACGAGGGCGATGAGAGGGTGATTAACCTTCTATGTAATGCAACCTAGAACTCTTTCAAGCTTCCCCTGCTTTGTGGGATATGGGGGGTCCCGAGGGCACTAGTCCCCTTCTATTGTAACTTTGTTTCTTTATTTAATTCAAGTCCGGGAGAGTAGGCTATTGCCGAACTTCCTTTATATAAAAAAAAAAAAAAAAAGAAAAAAAAAGAACGATACTGCCAAAAAAGAGCATTTGACTTTGGTTTGATTTTATCTCATAAGCGCCCTTCCCCATAAGATATTTCCTTGACTTGACTTTAGCCTCCTCATAACATCTTGCCCAATCCCATGTATCACTCCAGATATAAATATTGTGGGAGAGAAGACGTTGGAGATCTCTTCTTCTTCTTCGGTCCAAAGAGTGTTTTGGCGTGGAGTCAAGTCCGAAAGTGTCTCTTGATTGGTCATTCTATCAATTGGAATGTTATGAAGGGAGAAGCCCCGGAAATTTTGATTGGTCATTCTATCAATTGGAATGTTATGAAGGGAGAAGCCCCGGAAATTTTGAAGAGAAAGATGCTCGCCCAACTTTAGGATCCACCAAGGAATGCTTCATAGGAAAATCCGTAGAATACCTACATAGAAGAATAAAAAACCACAATAGTTCACCTCCATTACTCAGCCATGAGAGAGTCGTCGTGTATGAAGAAAAAATAGGCTTACAAGTGGATGGATTCCGCATGAAGGGGATTATCGAACCATCAGTCGTGTTTGTATCTCTCTTTAATTTCTTTGTACGGCTATTTGGAATAAATTATACAGAGGAAGGTTCCATCATGTAGCAACCATAATTTTCTCATATTACTCGGAAACTCTTCTCCATGATGTCACTGTAGGAGCATGGAGGCGACATGTCTTTAATGTTATGAACTTGACGGTTCACAGTTGCCTTAACTGTTCGACTAAAACGAGGAACTGGGTCCCCCTCATTCCATGAATTGGGGTGCATCATGCTGTAACATGGCGGCGATGGCGTCCAGGCACTTGCAAGAAAACAGCGCATGCACTTAGAACAGAGGTCTCTGTTGTAGAACTTTACCATCTTCCCAACGATGTTTTCTCATGAGATTCAATGGATCCATTGAATGGGCATAGGCAACAGCGGGAACAAGACGATAACACCCAAATCACAGTTGTGCATATGTAGAAGTAGGACGGTGGAGTTGACGATAAAACCCACACAGGGACTAAGAGGACGACAACAATGGAGATACAGTACGAATCATGAAATGAAGTTAGGCATGAAGATGGGAGGGTATGCCTGTGTGTGTTGGTATTCGAGGGTATGCCTATGTTGGTATCTGCATGAGTTTGTCTTTCTTGGAGTATGATATTAAGCTTCAGAGAAGCTGCCTATTCTAACAATATTTTATTGTTCAGCATCACTAAAAACAGTATCCATATTAGAAATACGATTGAAGCATTACGTTTTTATGAGAATGTTTGACATCGTAAGAAGAAGGCTCTGTGCTCGAGCATGCATGCAGACATACATACATGCATACACATGTTGACTTGGATACATACGAAATTCTTTTGATTGAAACGTTATAATTTTTTGCACCTTCTCACAATTTTCATGAAGGGCTTTAATATTTTTCAATGTTAAAAGCTATGACTTACTTTAATAATTAGGATCACTAGAGGTAATACCAATATTATAAACATGATTGAAGCTTTATCCCCTATCAGAATATTTGACATCTTGCTCCCAACATGTATACATATGTGTGTAGATACATTCGTGTATGCAAAGGTGCACACATGCATGTATACACACACTCGTGCTCATATATACATGCACATATGCATACCCACATGCATACATACATATGTATATAGATACATGCATACAATCATATAAACAAAGACACATGCTTATTTAGATACATACAAAATGATTATGATTGAAACATTATATTTTCTGCACTTTCATACGATTTTCATGAGCGGGAAAGATTAATGCTGAGTTAAATATATACTAACGCAACCATTTCCCGATGAAGGAATTCCGCTAGTTGCTTTAATCTTTTTCAATCTTAAAATTTATTACTAGCTCTGAGACAAAACATGTCTTCAACGTTTTTTGCATATAAGATTTTTATTCACATTTTCAGCCATGAGCTCTCACTAAAGATATCAGATTTATACTAATGCAGGAGAAATTTGATCTTTAGAAAAAAGAACACACACAGTTACTAATTCTTCATTGAAGCATCTCCGAAATAACACCATCAGAATCCACTAAATGTATATCTTATGAAAAAGTGTATCCCCAAACACACAACATGCATAAAGCATTTCTTAAAATAACATTATTAGTATTATTGGTTTTCCATTATAGCACATGTTCAATTAATGAAGTACCTAACAACTTTTGGCATATACACTTAACGCTTTTGGATGTTATAAGTTGGTTTGTTTGAATGGTCAGTTTATTTAACATATTTTTCTTTTTATTAGAAAAATATATTTCTTTCCTTGATGACAAACAAAAACATGTACTTTACTGTAAAAAAATTGGTTGATGCAATAGTTGATCTGTAGTTATTTGCAAACAATTTAGCACTTTATGATAAGGATGATGTAGTAGATCTTGTAGAGCATGATAAAACCTTACATTTCTCTGATACGAAGCGTGGTTTTTACAAAAATCCAATCGCTAATCTAAATTTGGATTTTTGATAATTATTAAATTATAGATCTAAAAATGGTACTAATAATATCTAAATGTGAAGAAACTCATCTATTGATACCGAGATCAGATGCACCTACACATTCAATCCATTCTTTATCTAGTAATGTTTTTCTTTTCACATTCAATCCTATCAGTCGAAAAATTTGGAGATCGCTGGACTTTAAACCCTTGATTTCCGTATATAATCATCATTTTTTGGAAGCTAAGATATCCATGGAAGTGTGACAAAATCAGTTTGAGTCCTCGTGAAAGTGTTAAAAATCAGAAATTCATCTAATATCTTACTTTTATAATCTTCAAGGAAAGATACTATACAATCTCTCTCTCTCTCTCTCTCACACACACACACACACACACACACATATATATATATATATATATATATATATATATATATATATATATATATATATATATACACACACAATTTCTCTTGTGTATAGGAACCCTGTTTTGATCATAAAAATACCCTTTCTATGTATATTGGAGAATTGCACATGAGAACACCCTCTTAGGCCCTTTTTGATAATTCTCCAAGACTAAGGCTTGGAACATTGTAAACAATTCTCCTTTTTGCAAGCACATGAGAAAAACCCACAAATCCAAGTAGAAATTCCCACACCTCCACTTTCTTGAGACTTGGGGAATAATTGCCAAGATATTCAAAGATATGGTAGTTTAACACACGCTCCCTTTTCGACTAGTCATAGGAGCACATGGGGAAAAGAGCTTAGGTTATAAGTATAAAAGCTCATTTTTGGGAAGGGGAGCTTTTGGTTCGATGTGATCTCCTTGTATCTATCCTTTTATAAATGGAA
The DNA here is from genome assembly GCA_020310875.1 of Ceratopteris richardii. Lineage (NCBI taxonomy): Eukaryota > Viridiplantae > Streptophyta > Polypodiopsida > Polypodiales > Pteridaceae > Ceratopteris > Ceratopteris richardii. The sequence continues at coordinate 67,970,442 of CM035444.1, forward strand.
GACCAATCTTTTACTCTTAGACTTTGTGTATTCTTGTATTTTTTCTTTGAGTGTGAGAGTGGTGTGTGTGTGTGCATGCTTGTCTTTCCTTTGTGTGTGAGTAGAAGGTTGCATTTCTTGTATTTTACACTTGTGACAAGAATCCCTGATGACCTTCTCTCCATGTTCTCAAGGGCATGTGGCATAGCTTGGAGCTGATGGACAATGGCTTGTGCATGTTGGAGGGTTAGTTGGATGAAAGAAGAGTCTTCCTTGAGCTTTCCTATTGCTTCCATGAAAGGTGGTGTGGGCCTTGGCTCCCCTTGGGTGCACTACAAGAATAATTTTGGTGCGGTTGCTGGGGAGAATGGCCTTTCATCACTTGGAGAGCTCAAGAACATGTGGTAAGATATTGATTTGAAATTATTTCTGCTTAATCACCTAGGTTATGTGTGTTGGCATGATATTTCTCCCTTCCTTTGGATCATTAGATCTACATTTCTTGTTTTTGGTAGTGTAGTTTTAGTTCAATTTTGTTGATTGCACAAGAACAAAACTTTCCCTCAGGCACATCTCAAGGGCTGCTACATTTACGGTTGAGGTCCCAAATTCTCTTAACACCTCTTATTCCATTGCAATGGGGTCGAGTTCCAGAGAACTCCCCCTCTCTATCCCTCGCATCCAACTCCCCAATCCTCTCCTTCTATTACCATGCCACCGTTGGACAACTTCTAGCTCAATGAATGCAAGTATATTCTCCATCTTCCTCTTCTTTGACCTAGGGCCAACTCGGCTTTGAAGCCTTCATGCTAAAATGATGACAACGTCTCCCACAGGGTGTTGAGACCAGCTCCACAAGGTGCTTGTGAAGATGTTCATACAGCTGACAAGTTCCTCTACACGGTGTGGGGGTGTGAGACTCCCATTCGTTTTCTTCGATAGGTAGAGCTTTTGCTTACATCCTTTACCATATCTGTGCTACCCATCGACATGTTCTCATTATGGATGATCTAGGGCCTCAGTGCTCCTCAGATTGCTACCCCTAACCTATGTCTTCCCCCTTGCTTTGAACTCATAAAAGAAGGAGAAGTAAGAGAAACTATTAACAATTTAAAGTGCTTCTTTGGTGTTGATGAAGCACTTATTTCTCAGATGAATTACCTATGCAAGGGGAATATTGGTTTAATTATTTTGCAAATATGAGAATCAAGAAAAATATATACCTCATTAGAAGAATTTGGTGTCTGTGTCCTCCCACTCCACATGAAAGAGCTTCCAATGATGGTATTGTGTGCTTTTCCTCTTGAAAAATATTAGATGAATACTGGAAAGTAAAATGAATAGTACATCTTTGATCACAAAGAAAGAATGAACCACCTACTTGGACATGAATATTGTCATCTCATGGGAGAAAAATTTCTTTGTGACTCTGTTGATATTTGCATAAGATTGTCTTTCTTGGAGTATGATATTCGGCTTCAGAGAAGCTGCCTATTCTAACAATGATTTTCTTTAATCATAACAATATTATCAAGCTCATGATCAGTTTTATTGTTTAGGATCCATATTAGAAATACGATTGAAGCATTAGGTTTTTATGAGAATGTTTGACATCTTAATAAGAAGGTTCTGTACTCGAACATGCATTCATAGGTACATTCATACATAGGTATATACATATTAATGTATGTAGAGATGCATACATGCATACATGCATACATAGATAGATGCAAACACATATACAAGTATGCTCACATGTTTACTTTGATAAATACAAACTTCTTTTGATTCAAAGATTATAATTTTTTGCACCTTCTTACAATTTTCATGAAGGGCTTTAATATTTATCAATGTTGAAAGCTATGACTTACTCTAATAATTACGATCACTAGAGGTAATACCAATATTATAAACAGGTCCGGGAGAGTAGGCTATTGCCGAACTTCCTTTATATTAAAAAAAAAATATTATAAACAGGTTAGCCAATATTATACACTAGAGGTAATACCAATTTTCATTGATTATCAGGTTAACCTCAACAAGAAGTGGTGCTTGTCGTGGAAGCGGTTACGGTGGGATATGAAGTTCATGGCTATCTGACACCTTCTCATAGAAATAAAAAAGTCAGTCTTCTTATGGAAAATTCTTCATCGGAGAATCAGGACCAACCTAAAGGCTAGCAAAATTTGTGGGCTGTCTCCCTGGTGCAAGCGCTGCTGCCGGTCCATTGAAGATGTTGTTCACATCTTCTTTACTTGTCCCAACTCCAACATGCTCTAGCAAATTGTTGGAATGAAAATTAAACTTCAGAAGCATATCAGTTGCAAATAAGCTTTGCTTGGAGAAGCAATCGGCTGCTCGACGACTCTTTGGAATGCCATTAGGGAGGACGTCCTATAGAAGATTTGGCACGAAAGATGTGCTTATAACTTTGGCAAATCCCCCAAAGAATGGTTGATTGAGAAATTGCTTTTCCTCCTCAACAAAAGAATCGCCAACTATAAGAACTCCACCCTCCCTTCAAGTGTCATCAAGTGCTCATTCTAATCAACAACAAGATTAAACCCAAGCGGGCCCCTCATGAGGGTGATGAGAGGGTGATTAACCTTCTTTGTAATGCCACCTAAACTCTATAAGATGTACCCTTGCTCAGTGGGACCTAGGGAATCACGTGGGCACTAGCCCCCTTCACTTGTTCTTCTCGTTTCCTTTTAATTAATCCAAGTCCGGGAGAGTAGACTAAGGCCAAACATCCTTTATATTAAAAAAAATTATAAAGATGAGGTAATAATATTTATAAGAATGAGGTAATACCAATATTAGGATCACTAGAGGTAATAATATTTATAAGCAGGGGCCCTGTGCTTATAACTTTGGCGACTCCCCCAAAGAGTGGTCAATTAAGAAATCACTATTCTTCCTCGACAAAAGAATCGCTAACTATAAGACCCCCCCTGCTTTAGGCATCATCAAGTGCTCCTTTTGATCCACATCAAGCTTAAACTCAAGTGGGCCCCACATGAGGGTGATTAACCTTCTTTGTAATACCATCTAAAATTTGTAAAAGCTACCCCTGCTCTGTGAGATTCGCGGGATCCCGTGAGCACTAGTCCCTTCACTTGTACTTTTCTTTTAATTAATACAAGTCTAGGAGAGTAGGCTAAGGCCAAAATTCCTTTATTAAAAAAAAATATAAACATGATTGAAGCTCTATATCCCTATCATAATATTTTACATCTTAATAAGGATGTATACATATGTATGTAGATACATTCAAGTACGCGAATTAGGTGCACACATGCATGCATACACACACACGTGCTCATACATACATACATACATGCATACATACATACCTACATACATATATACATACATACATACGTATATAGATACATGCATACAATCATATAAACAAAGACATGCTTATTTACATACATACAAAATGATTATGATTGAAACATTATATTTTCTGCACTTTCATACGATTTTCATGAGCGAGAAAGATTAATGCTGAGTTAAATATATACTAACGCAACCATTTCCCGATGAAGGATCCGCTAGTTGCTTTAATCTTTTTCAATCTTAAAATTTATTACTAGCTCTGAGACAAAACATGTCTTCAACGTTTTCTGCATATAAGATTTTTATTCACATTTTCAGCCATGAGCTCTCACTAAAGATATCAGATTTATACTAATCCAGGAGAAATTGAATCTTTAAGAAAAAAAAAAACACACACACACACTTACTAATCCCTCATTGAAGCATCTCCGAAATAACACCTTCAGAATCCACTAAATGTATCTCTTATGAAAAAGTGTATCGCCAAGCACACAACATGCATAAAGCATTCCTTAAAATAACATTTATTGGTATTTCCATTATAGCACATGTTCAATTGATGAAGTGCCTAACGACTTTTGGCACATACACTTAACGCTTCTTGAAATGCACCTAAAGCACAAGCCAGAAAGTGTTCAAGTTCTTACTGAAAAGGTTCGATGGATGGTCAGTTGGTTTGTTTGAATGGTCAGTTGGTTTTTGTGTCTTATACACTTGACGCTTCTTGAAATGCACCAAAGCTTCGAAATTTGAAGGTGTCTATCACATGGACAATGTGGGGAGTTCTATATGGACCTAGTGACCACCCAATGAAGAAAAATTAATTTGGTGGGCTAGTAAGCCACATCTACCAGAAATACAGAAAGGATCAACAAAGCAAACTTGATATACAGGCTAGTCTCTAGAATAGAATAATAAGAGGAGATCAGATACCACACAATGATGAATTAGTGGATTTATACTTGATAGAGCATAAAATCAAGTCCTTTGAGTCTTCTCTCTAGAAAGCTGTGTAGACCAACTCCGATCACAATCTATGAAATGAGGAATCCGCAAGCATAAGGCAAAGATGCATATCCAGAAAAATCCAAGAGAGAGTATAGAGAACTAGAGTTAGAGAAAGACAAGTACACATCCAAGTTAGCATCTGTTTCCTTCAACGAGATCAAGGAAGGAAATGAGTAGTTGCAAAGTAGGATCTAGTGGAGAACAAACAAATAAGGTGGAAAGACAATCACAAATAACTAGTATTCTACCATACCCACGACCTAGTGGAGAGCAAAGAAGTAAGGTGGAAAGGCAATCACAATTAGCTAGTATTCTACCATACCCAGGTGTACCTTCATAGATGCCAATTCTTTAAATCCAATCAGCTAGTATTCTACCATAGACACCTATACCATAACATCCCATGTCAAATCTAATTTCTCCTAATAACGTTTTACTAAGAGTACCACCACTGGTTATATTGATAGTGGGACAATGACCAATATTGATAGTGGGACAATGACCAAGTAAGCCCAGAACCTTAACTTTTTTATGGACCACTCGATGGAGCTAGATGATTAAGAAAATCACAAATAGTTGAGCACATGAAGAAATATTATGATGGCTTGGGACATCCTCAAATTGTAAAGTTCAAGCAAATAGGGTAGAATAAGTTGATGATTTTTTCATGCAATTTGATGCATTCATATTAACTTTAGTCGGTGCAAACTTAGATTGGTTCCAAACTTTGGGGAGAGCCAAGTTTATATTTATTAAGCAACTACTTGAGGAATTCATAAGGGAGTTCAGCAAGAAGGGTCTTAGGCATGATACCTCTTCTTTGGTCCACAATTTCGAGTACGTTAGAAATGCGACAATTAGACTAGCACCTCAATGCTTAAAAGAATATGTGGATAAGTGTCCAATGATCGAGCTTCTACCTTCGAGGTAGATGATTTATTTGTTTTTATATGATCCCATGATCGAGGAATCAAGAGCCTTGGTGTACATAAAAATAATCGACCAGATTGATGCTTATTTGAAGGAATGCATTGTTTTAAAAGACAACCTAACAAAAAACGTGAAGCTACCATAAACTTCATCTAGAACTAGTGTAACTTCACATACACCATCATTTGAAGAATTAAGAGACTTCGTGGCCCAAAGAATATAGGAGTGTGGCATAACTCATGTTCATGGAAACACCATAATCAATCAACAAGAGTATCACCTCCAAGAAGATGCTTATAGTGCAATGAAGAACATCCAACTCAAGCATGTTCTGTAGGAGATGTTCCTCTAATACTCCCTCCACCATACAAGAGATGAGCAATTTCAAAACCTCTATATTGTGGAATAGGGCAAGAATGGACGAAACATAACATTGAGAACTACTACTACTACTACTACTACTACAATAGGTAGCATGTGATGAGACCACCTAAATATCAACCTAGGCCATATCCATATCATCACTTAGAGATGAGTTCGGAGAGGCACCTAGATACCCAAGATATGAAGTTCCTTGTCAAGAACAAAGAGCAACTTACAACCAACAAAACTATCAACCTCCATAGCAAATATTAGGGAAACAATCCCCTAATCCGTAAAATGCAGTCCTAATTAAATATAAAAAGCCAATTAGAGGGAGGTCGGGGATGAGAGGTGCATTCAAGAATCCCTAAGCTTATGAACGGCCTATTCCTGATTTTCATGGTGAGTTCTTTCACTCATTTGAAGTAGTATTCTCCAGTTCCATCATCTTTTCTGAGGTACTATGAACTTAGTACAACTAGTGGGCTTTTGAGGACTCACTCTTAGGGAACCCTAATATCATAGATGGAAACCTTGCATTTGTATGTTGAAGTTCTTTCTTTATATAGGAAATTTGACTATGAAAAATTCAAAACGGGTGCTCCAATATATGACTTGGCTACTAAAGAACTTAAAGGTGGGTTTGTTACCCATTGGGTAATATTCCTACCTCTTCAACCCCTCCCATTAGTGGTTATGGTTTAGGAAGAAACCAAAGACAGTGAAGCTTTACAGAAAGGTAAACAAATGTGGACGATGTCCCAATTCTTGATTTCTCATTCATGATAGAGCATTTGGATGGAGCAGATACAAAAGAAAAGCGAAAATCATGCCACATAAAAAAATCATTTTTTTGTGGAAAAATACTAGAATGCGACAAACCATAAAAGACCTGGAGATACCACATTCATGGATTTGTATGAGGGTCCTTGATCACCTATGGAAATTCCTAGAAGATGGCTTTTGAACATCTTGAGAACTTTGGGAACCCTTATTCCTTTTTTTTAATATAAAGGAAGTTCAGCATTAGCCTACTCTCCCGAACCTGAATTAAACAAAGAAAAGTACAAGAGAAGGGGACTAGTGCACAGGGGACCCCCCAAATCCCACAAAACAGGGGAAGCTTTTAGAGAGCTTAGATGGCTTTACAAAGAAGCTTAATCACCCTCTCATCACCCTCATGAGGGGCCCACTTGGGTTTAAGCTTGTTATTGATCAAAAGGAGAACTTGATGATGCATGAAGGGGGGGGGGTTTTCTTACAGTTAACAATCCTTTTGCCAAGGAGGAACAACGATTTCTCAATTGACCACCCCTTGGGGCACTACAACATATCAGGGGCATACCGACGCTGCATATACCGACGGTCATAGTCGGCGTCGGTATAAACCTCGGAAAATCTCACTAAGAGATACCGACGGTCAAGTGACTGTCGGTATGACCGTTTTAAACGGATCGTCGGTGTGGCCCGCAGTCGTCGGTATAAGCATCGGTATAGGCATCGGTATATGTGTCGGTATGAGCGTCGGTATAAGCGTCGGTAAATTACTGGCAACTACCGACACGTATACCGACGTCCATACCGGCGCCTATACCGGCGGCGAATTTTTAAACATACCGCGAACCCGAGAGCAAAACTTCACATTTCTGCACGTTTGAGTACTGTCGGTCTACTGTCGAACTTGCACGCGTGAACCTGCATTGTCATGTGCACACACACACACACGAATCTCTCTCTCTACACACACATACTCTCTCTCGGCTTAGCTCTCACATATTGGTAAGCGCTGCACGTACTGTTAGCATTTGTGTTTCTCTATGCTTTAGGGTTTCTAATTTCTCTTTTCGTTGATTTTGCAGAAGTTCGTTGGTGTCGATTGTTTGGAATTGGACGAGAGACGACCTACATTACGCTTTGACGACAACGATTCAAAAAGAGATATACTTGTAAGTGATTCTTTTATTCGCTATTGATAGAGAGAGAAGGGGAGAGAGAGAGAGAGAGAGAGAGAGAGAGAGAGAGAGAGAGAGAAAGAAAGAGATAGAGAAGAGAAAGGAAGATACACATTAATTTACACATGCATACATACACACATACATGTACACACATGCATGCTTACATACACACACCTATACACACATGCATACTTACATACACACACCTATACACACATGCATGCTTACATACACACACACATATACACATATGCATGCATACACACACACATAAATTTACACACATGCATACATACACACACATGCATACACACATACATACACACACATATATACACATATGCATACATACACATACACACACACATACACACACATACATACACACACACATATATACACACATATACACACATGCATGCATACATACACACACATATATCGGCATGCATGCATACACACATATATACACACATGCATACATACACACATATACACACATGCATGTATACATACACACACATGTATACACATGCATACACATACACACACATACACATACATGCATGCATACATACACACACGTACACACACATGCACACACATGCATGCCTACATACACACACATACACATACACACACATGTATACACATGTATACATACACACACACATGTACACATGCATACATACACACACATATATACACACATGCATACATACACACATATAATCCTATTTTTAATTTGAAGTTTTTGTTTTACATCAAATATATAAAAATAGGATTAGGGTTTTAGGGTTAAATATTTAAGATTAGAGTTTTAGGGTTTTAAATAGGATTAGGGTTTTAGGGTTAAATATTTAAGATTAGGGTTTTAGGGTTTTAGGTCTAGATATTTAAGATTAAGGTTTTAGGGTTTAGTATTTCAGATTTAAGTCTAAGTCTTTCTGATTAGGGTTTTAGGATTTTAATACGTAGATTAAATATATACACAAACACACATATACATATAATACATACATACATGTAGATACACATGCATACAAAAATATACATAGAATTTTAAGATTAGGGTTTTAATTAAATATATATAATTAAATATATAAAATTAAATATATAAAAATAGGATTACATAAGGAAAAAAATCTGAATATATAAATAAATATATATATAAAATAAGATAATTATATACATAAATAAATATAAAAAGAACTAGTGTTTTAAATAATTTAATTAAATATATATAATTAAATATATAAAATTAAATATATAAAAAGAGGATTACGTAAGGAAAAAAATCTGAATATATAAATAAATACCTAGATAACATATATACACAAGCACACATATATATATAATACATACATACATGTAGATACACATGCATACAAAAATATACATATTTTAGATTTAAATCTTTAAGATTAGGGTTTTAGGGTTATAACACCTACATAAGATATATGCACACATACACATGCACATGTAATACATATATACATGTATATAAACATGTATACAAAAATATACATATTTTAGGTCTACATATTTAAGATTAGGGTTTTAGGGTTTAGTATTTCAGATTTAAGTCTAAGTCTTTCTGATTAGGGTTTTAGGATTTTAATAAGTTATTTAATTAAATATATATAATTAAATATAATTAAGTAAAGAAAAAATCTGAATATATAAATAAATATATAAATACACAAACACACATACTTATATACCTATCTATATTCACATATATATACATATACACATATATATACACATGCATACATATATATACATGTTTTAGTTCTAGGTCATTTGGATTAGGGTTTTAGGGTTTTAACACGTACATAACATATATACACACATACACATACACATATAATACATATATACATGTATATACACATGTGTATAGAAATATACATAATTTAGGTCCAGATCTTTAAAATTAGGGTTTTAGGGTTTAGGTATACATATAACTTAATTAAGAGAAAAAAATCTGAATAAATAAATAAATATATATATAAAATAGGATCAATCATGAAAAAATCCGAATATATAGATAAAATAGGATAGCTATATAGATTAGGATTTTAAAACTAGGATTTTAAGTTTTTTTAGGTATTTAAGTATTTAGGTCTTTAAGAGTTAGATTTTTAGGTTTAATAAAAAAATGTTCTAAAATGTCCATATTGTAGCAGATGGCTTCTTTGGATCCTGAAGAGAGAATGGCATGTCCTTGCACACAGTGCAAGTATCAAATTTATCGGAAACGACGGATTTGTATTGCACATGTTAGAGAGTATGGATCCTTTGATAGGAGTCGACTGGAAAACCTACGCTATCATTCGCATGGTCCCCCAGGTGAGCCGATGGATCCAAACGACATTGCACCGGTAACATCTCGTGGACAAAAGAGAGCAAAAAAGCACTTAGACGTAGAAGCAAGCACTAATAATATTACATAGAATGAACATATTGAAGAGATGCTTGAAGCTTTTTATGAGATAGACGAAGACCATGATGGTGAAGAAGGTGTCGACGAGAGTTTCATGGACACAACAGAGGTTCCACGATCAGAAGTTGATGAAGAATATGAAAACATGTGAAGATTAGCTCGTTTACCACTTTACAATGGAGCAAACATATCTGTACTACGTGCTTCACTCGCGATGCTCAATCTGCAATCCATTTATGGATGGTTAGATAGTAGCGTCACTGAATTGTTCAGGTAAGTGGAGAACAAATTGGCTTTCATTGTTGTATCACAATAACTTCATTTACTAATATCATTTTAATTGCTTATTGCAGGCTTCTTAAAGATCAAATTTTTCCAGAGGGCAATGACATGCCTCCAACACGTGGAGATGCGAAAAAACTTTTACAGTCCATTGGAATGGATTATATGAAAATTCATGCATGTCCGAATGATTGCATTCTCTTTCGAAATAAGTATGAGCATCTCCACGTATGTCCAAAGTGTGGAGCAAATAGATTTAGAGAAGACGTTATAGGCGAAGCAATCCCCGCAAAGGTTCTTCGCCACTTTCCTATCATTCCACGAATTAAGAACATGTTTAGATGCAAATCTATAGCTGAGTTAATGTCATGGCATACAAAGAGCAGGTCTACAGATAATGTAATGTGAGTGCCAGCTGACTCTCATGCTTGGAAGAAATCCTTCTACTCGATTTTTGCCTCTTCCAGAAAATCTTCGACCTCTCCCACCTTTTCCAACGAGCAGATGGCTAGATGCAGCGGTTTCACAAGCAAAGGCAGCGGGTGAAGATATCTCTGAAGAAGAAGAAGAACTCACAAAAGGATGTGATTGGGAGTATATCAAATACGGTGCACTATGGTCTCATGGACGACACTTTCGAATCACACGAATCAATCAAAACCAGTCTACTTTTGATAGTGGAGTGATGGTGAATTTTTTGCAAAAAAGTAGAGCGAGTGCAAGAGATGATAATGCTCTAGAAGGAGATTTAGATTATTGTGGTGTGATTCAAGACATCTTGAAACTATCTTTCAGAAAGTTTGATTACTTTGTTTTTGACGTGAAATGGTTCAAAGTAGTCACCTTTGGAAGAAACGCAACAGTGAGACGAGATAAGAGCGGTTTGCTTCAAGTCGACTCCACAAGATTATGGACAGATGAAAGGGATACATTTGTACTTCCCGAGCACTGTGAGCAAGTTGTTTTTATACCAAATTCAAAAGATCCAGAGTGGCTATTTGTTTTACAAGTCTCTCCACGTAGTAGACAAATGTTTGAAAATGTAGATGTAGAAGAAAGTCCATCTCTAGTGGACTCAGAGATTCATTCGATAGTTGAGGAGGAAGAGATCATTGTTTCAGAAGAAGAGGTCATTGAAGAAGAGATCATTGTTCAAGAAGACGAAGCAATAGACGATGATCAGGAGGAAACCAGCATAGCAAGCGATTTAGAAGCCATCAATTTAGAGATAGATATTCTCGGTGCATCGGATCTTCAAGAGGATGCTAGAATAGAGGACTTTTGAATAAAAGACTTATACGTACTAATTTTTTGTTTTTTTTTTTGTTTATTCCCTATATTATTTTTCTTATCACATGCTAATTATTTGAGTTCTTTTATTACAGAGCACGATGGGAGACAGTCCTCCAGTCACTCCACAGTCCATGACAGAGGAGCAGTTTTTGGAGTTCATCTCTCAGGTTCCTCCTGCGTATATGGCCGTTGCATCACAGTATTGGATCGCTCGTGGTAGCACTCCTCCCGGCCTCACTCCTGGCGGTGTCACTCCCGCCGGTGTCACTCCTGCCGGTGTCACTCCTGAGGGTGGTGCTACTCCCGTAGGAGGTATGTCTCCTAGCTTTGTGACTCCACCACGACCATCTTTGCAGCCATCTCCTACTGGATCTACTAGTAGACATGTGCGTTCGACACCTCAGCGCGATACAGGGTCTGGCCCGTCTCGTAGATCGAGGTCACGCTTTGGAGCAGGAGGTTCTAGGAGTGGATCTACAGGTAGGTCTGGAGGCGGAGGCGGCGGTTGTTATGGAGGCAATGCGACGGATGTTGTGTCGCCCGCTTCTACTCCTAGGACGTGTACCTCAGATGTAGGTACGCCACGCAGTACACCACGCAGTACACCACGTACACCTTGGGGTGCTCATGACCATGATGACTCCAAGGTGTATAGTATCCGAGATGGAGCTCCGGTGATGGATGCGGCTGACAAAGCAATGCGTGCACGCATACGACAGCTTTGCTCCATCCAGTTTGGACACTCCATCATGCATAAATGGAGTGAATAGGATAAAGATCGAAAGAATTATATCACACAGACGATTTACCAGGAGTTCCGACCAGTCGATGAACAGTCGATTGTCAGTTTAGAGTGGATTCTGCATACCGCACGTGAGGTCATGTCGCATCGACGATCCGAGGCTCGTGATGCATTCATAGAAGGCTTACCAAAGCCTGTGTGGTTAGATGCTGAGGAGTGGGACATGATTCGTGATGAGCAGCAGACTCCTGATCGATATCGCCAGCAGCGAAATGCCGCAGCCACATGTCTAGACACGATTGGACCGTCACATTTGGGCAGCGGCGGATATGACACGATGCGTCATGAGTTTGTAAGTACCATTTCATTTATAGAATTTATTTGTGTTAAATTTCCCATATATATTTTTCTAATCTTTTTATATTTGTTTTAGGAGCTGGCAATGGGTCGTCCTCCAACACGATCGGAGGAGTCTTATGGATATAGTCATGGGTTGACTGCACTATTGTAGGACTTGGAGGGACGCGGTGCGGTAGTTTCATGGGAGCGTTTGCGATGAGGTAATTAATTTACAAACTTGGTTTTTACTTGTTTGTAATTTTCATGTGAATTTATCTCATTCCATTATTGTTCTTTGTTGCAGGACTGTTGATATGGAACGTTCTTTGAATGTGTATGGCAGTGGAAGACCAATATTTTGTATTTGATTTCCATATGGCAATACTTGTTTTGCCACATTTTGTAAAAGCGTAATATATGACAGAGCTTTGCCACACTATTGTACATGCTTCATTATTGAAATATATAACTTCTTTTGTACATGGTTCATTGTTCATTCTGATTATCGATCTCTTTTGTGTACTTCATGAAATCATATTTCGGTTGTCATTAGAGTACACATCACATGTACTCGGTTTTTTTTGGGCAGAGTGTATTGTCTTTTGTTCCGCAACATCATGGTAATGTTGCTGTAGCAAAAGACAAAACATTCTGCCCAAAAAAAATTTTGCAGGTATGGTCGTCGGTATAAGGGACGGTACTCCCAGTAGTGTCATCGGAATAACCGTCGGTACACCCAGGAGGGTATGCAGCAGAAACCAATTTTCAACGCTTATACCGACGCATATACCGACGCTTTTACCAACGTCTAGACCGACGCCTATACGGACTATTTGGTACCGACGTGGAAACCGACCTCTACACCGGCGTCGCGGCAAATAAAGCCGCGTTCATTTTCCTCGGTAAAAACCTCGGTATACCATTGATTTCTTGTAGTGGGGGAGTCACCGAAGTTGAAAGCACATCTTTCCCGCCAGATTTTCCATAGGACCTCTCCTTTGATGGCGTTCGAGAGAGTCGCGGAGCAGCTGATCGCTTCTCCTAGCACGGCTTGCTACCAACTGAGATGTTTCTCAAGTCTAATTTTCTTTCCAACCGTCTGCCAGAGTTTGTTGGAGTTGGGGCAGGTAAAGAAGATGTGTGGAACATCTTCAATAGACCGGTAGCAGCGTTTGCACCACGGAGGAATCCCACAAAGTTTGCTAGCCTTAAGGTTGGTCCAGATTCCATGATGAAGAATTTGCCATAAGAGGACAGACTTTTTGATTTCTATCAAGGGTGCCAGATAGCCATGAACTTCACGTCCCACCGAAGCCGCGTCCATGACAGGCACCACTTCTTGTTGAGGTTAACCTGATAGTCAATCGTTTCTTTGATGTTCGGGATTTTTGATAGGCTATTCCCATTGTGCCATTTGAGACCAAGCGAGCTCGATGTGTCGTGTCCCATGAGAAGGCGAGTATTATGTCGATCCCAGGCGAGACATCTGCTTTGCAAAGTGTTCCATTGTTCGTACGAAATGTTGACACACGGGTCAATATCCTCGAAGTTGATCCAGCGGTTGGTGTCTTGTTTCCAAAGATGTTTCCATTTTTTGAAGCCTTTGTTCCATAACTTCTTGGCATTTTGAATGTTCCCAGGTTCCACACTCCGGATGCCATGGATCGAAAACCAGATAGAGTCGTTTTGTCTGATATTGGCAGCCCACTTCCAGTCTTCACTAATTCTTGTGTAGTTTTTGACTTTATTCCAACTCTTCCATAGGGAGCACACGAGATTCGAGCCTTTCGGGAAGATAGGGATCGGGGAAAACAGCAAGGTCAAGATGTCGAGATTCTTCCAATTTGGGCAACCCATGAGAGCCAACTCGTTCTTGTTTCTGAAGATCAACTTGGCCCACGAAGCCTTCCCATTGCACCAAGCCTTAACATCCATTTGGATGCCAGTTTGTTAGCCATGCACCCAATGTCGAGGATACCAAGTCCCCCACTATCTCTATGGCTGGTGCAGATGGACCATTTGATTTTAGGCACCCCCCTTCTATTGTGATCGCCCCTCCAAAGGAAGTTTCTACAAATACTATCCAGTTTGGACAGATCTTGCTCTTTCAGTCTCCAACAAGAAAGGAAATAAATGGTAGAAGGAAAGAGGAACGTGTTTTTAACCATAGCACGACCAGCAAGATTGATTTGCATACCTCTCCAATAGTTAAGCTTGTTTTCGAGTTTGGCCAGCACCCAGTTCCACTGCTGTTCCATAGAGATGCCAAACCCCAAGGGGATCCCAAGAAGCCGAAAAATACGGCCGTGCAGAATGATTTGACAACCATGATCAATGGAAGGCCGGGTTGAGACCCCACAATAGCTCTAAAGGCAGTCTTAGAGTGGTTGATTATGGATCTAGAGGCTTCACAAAAAGTAGCAAGACACCTCCAGAATGTCTCCAGGCTGGTACTATCATTGTGAACAAACGCATTCATATCATCGGCAAAAAGTCTCATGGTGATCTGACTGTGGTCGTGAGGCAAACGGAGGCCTTTGATATTACCCGCTTCCACCTGATGCGCCACAAGCCTGCTAAGCCCTTCCGTGGTGATGGCAAAGAGAAGGGGAGCCAAAGGGCACCCTTGTCTGATAGATCTTCTAAGTTTGATCACCTTTGAAAGTTTGCTGTTAATGTTAATTTGGGTTAATGCGTTTTCGAGAAGGCTCGCAATCATCTTGGTGAATTTCTGACTACATCCAAGATCTTAGAGCGACTGCAGAATATAGTCCCATTCAAGCCTGTCGTAGGCTTTATCAAAGTCGATCTTGAGGAAGACCACGTCTTGTTTAGACTCATTTGCAAATTCAAGACCTTCCCAAATATCTATACTGGTTTCCAAAATTGACCTACCTTTGATGAAACCTTTTTGGTCCTCGCTTAACCACGCTCTCAAGTGGCAAGAGATTCTGTTGGCAATGACTTTGGCGATGATCTTGTATCCTGTTTGGAGCATCGTAATAGGATGCCACTTCTCTATTCTGTTCTTTTCCCCTCTTTTGTGTATTAACTTGATAATACCATTGTTGAGACAAGAAGGAAGTGCGCCAAACTTGAGCGCCTCTTGCCAAACCAGACGAAGAGGGGTGGCAACCACCAACTTGAAGGATTTAAAGAACTCATTAGTGAGCCCGTTGGGTCATGGGCTTTTACCGGGAGGGAGGGCATCAATGACCTCAATGATTTCTACTTCAGAGATAGGGGCGTGTAGTAGGGAGCGAAGGTTGAGTGGTATCCTGCGGGGGGAAACCCTAGATATGGTTGCCATACAGTCCCTTCTATGGTGGGAGAGGGGGTTCGAGGTCCCCAGGAGTCTCATGAAGTGCCCTTCAATGATCCCAAAATTATCTTCTTCTGTATTGCATACATTGCCATTTAAGCCTAGCAATAAGGGAATCGATTCTCTGTTATGTTTTCTTTTAAGGATACGGCACATCTCTTTGGTGGGTTTGTCGGCTTTGCCAGCCCACCACTCCTTGAAGAAAATTTGCAAATTTTTCCTTTGTATTTCTTCCTCGTATCTCAACAGCGCTCTGATTTTTCGAAGACCTTTCTGGGCTTGAGATTTTCCTTTGTTCACTTCCTCCTCGAGCCTCCAGAGTCTGTGATAAGGAGCTTCTCTACGAGCCCACCGCACAGTCTCGAGCGTCTTCCTGGATTTAATCATGATCTGTCGAGACTTATCGACCGCACTTCTCGAGCACTTGGCTGGGGACAATCCGGAGGCGAACGCCTCCTTCCACACATCAGCAATTTCTTGATGGATGGAGGGGAGAGAGAAGGTGGGAACACTGGCATGGAACCAAGGAGCCTTACGGATCTTGTTGGAAGGTTGGAAAGTGATAACGATCGGGTAGTGATCAGAGATAGTGAGGTCGGTGCGTTGCGCAAGGGAAGGGTGGCCCTACTGATGAATAAAACTCTGAGAGATGTAGCATCTATCAAGTCTAGCTTTCCTCAGGTCCTCGCCTAGTTGGAGATTTGACCAAGAAAAGCCATTCGAGTCTTTGAATTCGACCAAATGCAAGTGTAGTTTGGTTTTGTCCCACGTTTCTTTCTCCCGACTATCGATGACCCTGCCCTTGCCCATCCATCTGTCCATAGGGTCCTCCACCATGTTGAAGTCACCACAAATAAGCATGTTGTGGGGAAGCGAGTCCAAGGAGGCCCATGTGTTCAGTCTCTCTAATTCCCCATTAGGGGCATACAAAGAAACAAGAGTAAAACAAAGAGAAGCACCAAAAGAAATAGCAATCCATCGATGGCTTTCATCTTCAATGGAGTTCTCAAGCTTTTCAAACCAGAGTTGATTAATACCGATTACCGTTCCACCAGACCCCCGCTAGTGTGCCGTTGAAATCCAAACTTGGGTCGAGGAGACATGTCTAAGTCGTTTTTGGAGGTCTTCTCCGTCAATTTTAATCTCTTGGATACATATAAATTTTGGGTTTAGGATAATGTCATGATAGCCATTGACCAATGATGGTCGCTCTTGAGGGGTCGGTTAGCCCTCTAGCGTTTAACGACATGATGATCATTGTCGTAGTGAGCCCTCTTTGCGGGAGGGAGCTTTGTCCTTTCTTTTCTTGGATTCATCTTTCTTTTTCGTTGGGATCGGATCCCGAATTAGCAATAGGTTCTTGTGGGGGCTTTTCCAGGGTAGCTCCATAGGTTGTTTTCCTTTGCGGGATGCCTCCTCCTGGGAAGACTTGGGCACCGTTTTCGACACGGTTTTCGGAATAGTCGATCCAATGATGGAACTTTCACTATCCATGTTATCTTCGTTACTAGTGGTAAAGTCGTCTTCTTTGCTTGTAGTGTAGCCCTCCTGGGAGATGTCTTTATTGTCAGGGATCTCTAGGGCTTTGTCATTGGTATCCACCTCAAGTTGGTTCCCACCTAGGTAGTCAAACTCATTGATCTCCTTTTCCACATTGCAATACAAATTGCTAGAGGGGGTAATTGACATGTTGTTTCGCTCAGAAGTCACCCTAGGGCTTCTTTTCCTTCTTCTTCTAACTTCGATGAACCCGTCTGCATCAGCTTCTGGATTAAGGGGGCCCTTGCCTTCCTCTTCCTTCATCGAGTGGGTCAAAGCGCCTTTAATGTCTTGAGCGTTTTTGGAGGCTACTTGATTTCGCTTGCTTTTTTGTCTCAAAGGGCAATCTTTAATCCTGTGACCTTGTTGGCCACAACGAAAGCACGCGTTGGGAAGGCTTTTATAATTGATGTCTTGCTCCCATACATCCCCTTCGCCCAAATCCACTTTGATCTTCGATGGAAGCGGCGTGCTAAGGTCGGCCTCAACACAGATTTGAGGGTGCCACCGAGCGTTGAACGAGTGTCTTGCACCTTCATAAATGAGACCACCAATGTCCTCGCGTGAGGCCAACGGCTTGCCGATAGGAGAAAGAATGTCCCACACGAAGTTGTACAAGAAGTATGGAAGGTTAGGGAGCTCAACCCAGAGAGGGTACCGAAGCGATTTTGATTTGTTGGGAGTAAAATCAGGGGACCATCTGAATAGGCATAGAGACGCCCGGCCGAGTTGCGAGGTGCCGACGCTTAGGGCTCGAAACACCATATCTTCATTTTCAAAGACTAGCAACATGTGGCTTGCCGGTAAGAACTGACACTTACAAACAATTAGTCCACGGGGGAACCACTCGTTTCGAAGCCACTGTCGCACAGTTTCGAGCGGGGGCCTAGGGCCAAACATTTGGCCGACGAGGCAAACTTTCTTGAGCTCCTCTTGAGTTGACAGAATTGCGGATCTACTGAGGGAGACCACGGGGGGTTCAACACTCTTGGAGGCCCCAGGGGCGGCACAAGAGCCCCCCTCCAACAGAGAGGCTAGGTTACCGGTCTCCCCCGGAGGAGGGGCCAAGTTGCTTCTCACAAATGAGGGGGTCGCCAAATCCATAACCAAATTAAAAGGATTTCGCAAAATCTACACGAGGCTCAAGGAAAACTTTGCCGCCACATATTCTTTTGCCCTCGAAATGACAGTAGAAAAGCCCAACTTGAATAATCCATCCCAGTTTTTTTTTTTTTTTTTTTTTTTTTTTTTTTTTTTTTAAGGAAGTTCGGCAATAGCCTACTCTCCCGGACTTGAATTAAATTAAGAAACAAAGGTACAATAGAAGGGGACTAGTGCCCACGGGACCCCCCAAATCCCACAAAGCAGGGGAAGCTTGGTTGATTCCTAGGTTGCATTACAAAGAAGGTTGATCACCCTCTCGTCGCCCTCATGCGGGACCCACTTGGGTTTGAGCTTGTTTTTGATCAAAAGGAGGACTTGATGATGCCTGAAGGGGGGGGATTTCTTACTGTTGACAATCCTTTTGCCAAGGAGGAATAGAGATTTTTCAATCGACCACTCCCTGGGGGAGTCACCGAAGTTGAGAGCACACCGCTCCTGCCAAATTTTCCACAGGACTTCCCCTCTGATTGCGTTCCAGAGAGCCGCAGAGCACCCAATCGCTTCACCCAAAAGGACTTGTTTCCAACTAAGCTGTTTCTGGACTCTGATTTTCAGTCCAACCATCTGCCAGATTCTGTAGGAGTTGGGGCAAGTAAGGAAGATGTGTGGGACATCTTCGATTGCGCGGTGGCAACGTTTGCACCACGGAGGGATCCCACAAATTTTGCTTGCCTTATGGTTAGTCCAAATTCCTCGATGAAGAATTTGCCATAAGAGGACCGACTTCTTAATCTCTATAAGTGGGTGCCAGATACCCATGAATTTCATGTCCCACCGAAGCCGCGTCCAAGACAGGCACCACTTCTTGTTGAGGCTGATCTGAAGGTCAGTCGTTTCATTGATGTTCGGGATTTTGAGTAGGCTGTTTCCATTGTGCCATTTGAGACCACGCGCGTTCGGAGCGTCATGTCCCATGAGTAGGCGAGTTTCGTGCCGATCCCAAGCGAGGCATCTGCTTTGCAAGGTGTTCCATTCTTCGTAGGAGATGTTTATGCGAGGGTCGATATCCTCGTAGTTGATCCAACTGTTGGTGTCATGTTTCCAGAGGTGTTTCCATTTTTTGAATCCTTTGTTCCATAACTTCTTGGCATTTTGAATGTTCCACGGCTCCACACTCCGGATGCCATGAATCGGAAACCAGATAGAGTCGTTTTGTCTGATGCCGGCCGCCCACTTCCAGTCCTCACTAATTCTTGTGAAGCTTTTGACTTTATTCCAGCCCTTCCAAAGAGAGCATACGAGATTGGAGCCTTTCGGGAAGACAGGTATCGGGGAGAATAGCAAGGTCATGATGTCAAGGTTCTTCCAGTTCGGGAATCCCGTGAGGGCCAACTCATTTTTGTTTCTGAAGATCAGCTTGGCCCACGAGGCCTCCCTATTGCACCAAGCTTTAATCATCCATTTGGCTGCCAGTTTGTTAGCCATGCACCCAATGTCCAGGATGCCAAGCCCCCCGCTATCTCTAGGGCTGGTGCAGATGGCCCATTTGATTTTGGGCACCCCCCTTCTGTTATGGTCACCCGTCCAAAGAAAGTTTCTGCAGATGCTATTCAGTTTGGATAGGCCTTGCTCATTCGGTCTCCAGCAAGAAAGGAAATAGACGGTAGACGAGAGGAGGAACGTGTTGATTACCATTGCCCGTCCAGCGAGATTGATTTGCATACCTCTCCAATAATTGAGCTTGTTTTCAAGTTTGGCCAGCACCCAGTTCCATCGCTGCTCCATAGAGACGCCAAACCCCAAGGGGATTCCGAGCAGCCGAATGATTTGACCCTGCGGAATGATTTGACAGCCATGATCAATGAGAAGGCCGGGTTGATGTCCCACAATGGCCCTAAAGGCGGTCTTATTGTGGTTGATTTTGGATCCAGAGGCCTCACAAAAGGTATCAAGACACCTCCAGAAAGTCTCCAGGCTGGTATTATCATTGTGAACGAACGCATTCATATCGTCGGCAAAAAGTCTCATGATGATTTGACTGTGGACGTGAGGTAGCTGGAGGCCTTTGATATTGCCAGCCTCCACATGATGAGCCACAAGTCTGCTCAGCCCTTCAGTGGCGATGGCAAAGAGAAGGGGGGCAAGAGGGCATCCTTGTCTAATAGATCTTTTAAGATGGATCGCCTTCGAAAGTTTGCCGTTAACGTTAATTTGGGTCGTTGCATTGCCGAGCAGGGTCGCGATCATCTTGGTGAATTTCTGACTACATCCGAGGTCTTGGAGCGACTGCAGAATATAGTCCCATTCTAGCCTATCGTAGGCTTTGTCAAAGTCGATCTTGAGGAAGACCACGTCTTGATTAGACTCGTTTGCAAATTGAATACCTTCCCAAATATCCATAATGGTTTCCAGGATAGACCTGCCTTTGATGAAGCCTTTTTGGTCCTCACTTAGCCAAGATCTCAGATGGCACGATATTCTATTGGCAATGACTTTGGCGATGATCTTGTATCCTGTTTGGAGCATCGTGATTGGCCGCCAGTTCTCGATTCTGTTCTTTTCCCCCTTCTTGTGAACCAGCTTGATAATTCCATTATTTAGACAAGAAGGAAGAGCCCCAAACTTTAGCGCTTCTTGCCAAACCAACCTAAGCGGGGTGGCAACCACCAGCTTGAAGGATTTAAAGAACTCATTGGTGAGTCCGTCGGGTCCCGGGCTTTTACCGAGAGGGAGGGCATCAATGACCTCAATGATTTCTGATTCAGAGATAGGGGCATGAAGTAGGGAGTGGAGGTTGGGTGGAATCCTCCGAGGGGAAACCCTACAAATTGCAGCCATACAGTCCCTTCTATGGTGGGAGAGGGGGTTCGAGGTTCCCAGGAGACTCGTGAAGTGCCCTTCGATGATGCCGACATTATCTTCTTCCGAATTGCATACGTTGCCGTGTGGATCTAGCAGTAGGGGGATCGAATCTCGATTTTGTTTCCTTTTAAGGATACGGCACATCTCTTTGGTGGGCTTGTCGGCTTTGCCAGCCCACCACTCCTTGAAGAAAATTTACAGGTTTTTCCTTTGTATTTCTTCCTCGTATCTCAACACCGCTCTGATTTTTCGGAGACCTTTCTGGGCTTGGTGTTTTCCTTTGTTCACTTCCTCCTCGAGCCGCCAGAGTCTGTGGTAGATAGCCTCCCTACGAGCCCGTCGCACAGTCTCGAGCGTCTTCTTGGTTCTGATCATGATCTTGCGAGACTTGTCGACCGCGCTTCTCCAGCACTTGGCTGGGGCCGAGCCAGAGGCGAACGCCACCTTCCACACATCGGCAATCTCTTGATGGACGGAAGGGAGAGAGAAGGTGGCAGCATTGGCATGGAACCACGGAGCCTTGCAGATCTTGTTGGAAGGTTGAAAATTGATAACGATCGGGTAGTGATCAGAGATGGTGAGGTCGGTGCGTTGCGTGATGGTAGGGAGACCCCACTGGTGAGTAAAACTCTGAGAGACGTAGCATCTGTCGAGCCTGGCTTTCCTCAGATCCTCACCCGCTTGTAGATTCGACCAGGAAAAGCCATTCGAGTCTTTGAATTCAACCAGATCCAAGTGGAGTTTGGTCAAGTCCCACATTTCTTTCTCCCGACTGTCAATGACCCTGCCCTTGCCCATCCATCTGTCCATAGGGACCTCCACCATGTTGAAGTCTCCACATATCAGCACGTTGTGGGGAAGCGAGTCTAGTGAAGCCCAAGTGTTCAGTCTCTCCAAATCCCCGTTAGGGGCGTACAGAGAGACCATAGTGACACAAAGAGGAGCACCAAAAGAAACCGCAATCCAACGGTGACTAACATCTTCAATGGAGTTTACAAGCTTTTCAAGCCAGAGATGTTAAACACCGATAACCGTTCCTCCGGACCCCCGCTGGTGCTTCGTAGGGATCCACACATGGGCCGAGGAGACCTGTCTGAGCCGTTTCTGGAGGTCTTCTCCGTCAATTTTAATCTCTTGTATACATATAATGTCTGGGTTTAAGCTGATGTCGCGGAGCCACTGACCAATAATGGTCGCTCTTGAGGGGTCGGATAACACTCTAGCATTTAGCGAGATAACGATCATTTTTGTGTTGATCCCTCTTTACGGGAGGGAGCCTTGTCTTTTCTTCTCTTGGCTTCATCCTTCTTTTTCGCTGGGATCTGATCCCGATTTAGAAATCGGTTCTTGTGGGGGCTTTTCCAGGGAAACTCCATAGGCTGTTTCCCTTTGCGGGATGCTCCTTGCTGGGGAGAATTGGGCCCCGTGCTCGGCACCGTTTCCGGGATCGTTGATCCAATGATGGAGCTTTCACTGTCCATGTTGTCTTCATTACTCGTGGTGAAGCCATCTTCTTTGCTTGTAGTGTAACCCTCCTGGGGGGTTGCTTTGTTGACATGTAACTCTATGGCTTCGTCGAAGGTGTCTACCTCATGTGGCTTCCCACCTGGGTAGTCGAGCTCGTTGATCTCCTTTCCAAGATTGCAGTACAAATTGCTGTGGGGGGTACTTGGCAGGCTGTTTCTCTCACCGTTGGCCCTCGGACTTCTTTTCCTTCTTCTTCTAACTTCAGTAAAGCCATCAGCACCAGCTTGCGGATTGGGGAGGCCCTTGTCTTCCCCTTCCTTGGTCGAGTGGAACATTTCGTCACAGTTGTCTTGAGCATTTTTGGGGGCTTCTTGAAATCGCTTGTTTTTTTGTCTGAGAGGGCAGTCTTTAATCCTGTGACCTTGCTGACCACAGCGAAAGCACGCGTTGGGAAGGTTTTTGTAGGTGATATCCTGCTCCCAAACTTCACCTTCGCCCATGTCCACTTTGATCGTTGATGGAAGCGGCGAACTGAGGTCGGCCTCGACGCAGGCTTGTGGGTGCCACCTAGCATTGAATGAGTGTCTTGCACCTTCATAGATGAGACCACCAATGTCTTCGCGTGAAGCCAACGGCTTGCCGATAGGAGAGACAATGTCCCACACGAAGTTGTACAGGAAGTATGGGAGGTTTGGGAGCTCAACCCAGAGGGGGTACCGAAGAGATTTCGATTTGTCGGGAGTGAAGTCCGGGGACCATCTGAATAGGCACAGGGTCGCCCGACCGAGCTGCCAGGTGCCCACGCTTAGGGCTTGGAACGCCATCTCTTCATTTTCGAAGATTAGCAGCATGTGGTTAGCTGGTAAGAACTGACATTTGCTGACAATTAGCCCGCGAGGGAACCACTCTTTTCGAAGCCATTGTCGCACGATTTCGAGCGGGGGCCTGGGGCCAAACACTTGGCCGACTAGGCAAACTTTCTTGAGCTCCTCCTGAGCAGATAGAACTGCGGGTCTACTGAGGGACACGATGGGGGGGTCAACACTTTCGGATGGTCCAGGGGCGGCACACGACCCCCCCTCCAGCATCGCGGCCAGTGTATCGGTCTCTTCAGGGGGAGGGGCGCGGTTATTTTTTACGAGGGAGGATGAAGCCATAACCATGGCCAAACGGAACTTGCACCACAAATACTTTTTAATACCCGACGGTAAAGCCCATCAACAATGGAAGCAAAAGGTCCACTAGCACGGAAGACACTCCCCACCGAACACAACGAAGTCTCGGACAAACGGGCCAAAATCCAACAAAAAGGGGCACTTTTTCCTTTTCAAATTTCTTTTTTTTCTCTTTTTTTTCTTCTTTTTTTTTTTCTTTCTTTTTTTTTTCTTTTCTCTTTTTTTTTCTTTTTTCTTTCTCTTTTTTTTTTTTCTAAAGCTTTCTTTTACTTTAAGGCGGTCGCTTTCTTTTGGTTGATCGTTTTCTTCCTTTCGCTTCAGTAAGGTTGATCGTTTGTGCTTCCTTTTGGTTCGATGAAGTTTCCACAAAAATCGGGAAGGAACAAGTGAGAGCGCGTCTCTTTAACTCCCCAGAGAGCTGCTGGCTTAGCCGAACAAAAAATGAGGCTGGCGGCGCAACAGAGAGCAGCCAGTATACTCGGGAGTCGGGGCAGCCAGGAGCCACGCAGAAATCACCGGCCCACCAACCAAGGCGAGCTATCGCGGGAGGGAGTATCGCGACACGCCACGGGGGTGTGTGTCGAGGCGAGGAGGGTGTATCGCGACAAGGACAGAGTATCGTGACACATGGACGAGGAGGGTGTCGCCACGCGATCGGAGTATCGCGACAGGCCGAAGGATGGGTGTATCGCGACACAGAGTAAAGCTGGTGATGGTGGACACTTCGCTGGAGGTCGACGTCGATTGTGATGTCTCCTTGTAGTCGCGTGAAGTCGCGATTCTTATACTCTTGGAAAAACAATACTGCTTCCACGATTTCTGCAGACGCCTCTGTAGCTTTTGGACCAGAAAATCATCACGGTTGACGGAGGTTCTTCATCTTGCTGTCTCCAGCGCTCGCAGGTTACCAGTCATCGCTTGGCTAAGCCGTCGGTTAGCTGCCCCATCCCAGTTTTTTCTATTTGTTTTCGTTCAGCCCATTAATTTTGAAGATCTATGAATAATCTCTTCCGTTTAGCATCCCTGCCGATGACCCTTGAAAAAAGTCTTATTCACTTATTTTTTCTTTCTAACACTCTTCACACGCAGCAGTTAAAGGCCTTGAAATTGAGGCACAAAAGAGGATGAGTTTCGCTGAAAATGGGCAAGAAAATTTAAGTTCCCTCAAAAAAGAACGGCAGGCTTGCTGAGCACTCGCAAGCAACTGGCTGGCACTGGACACGAGGCCAAAAAACAAAAGCTTCTGTCGATTGTGTCTCACGTGTCCATCGCGATGGATGGGAGCTTCAGTCGGTCGCGAAAGCCACGCGATGGACACAACCTGAGGCTCGTAGAGGACACGTGGCCAAAAAACCTCTATTGATCGTGCTTCACGCATCCATCGCGACGGATGGCACTTTCAGTCAGTCGTGGCAAAACACGCGATGGACACACCCTGCCTGTCAGACGTGCAGCTTGGTGATCCACTGCCTGTTAGTCGTGCTGCTTGGCGAACGACTGTAGGCGAACGACAGAGAACTGACCGTCTCCCCGTATTTTGGTGAGGTAGTGATTCGACGCCTTGACTACGGTTACTGACTACAGGCGAGAACGCGGAACACAGTGCAAGGTCGAAAGAGTTTCTTTTTTTGGTAGCGCGGCAATGTAAGGTCTCCGACAGTGTCAACTTTGATTGTCATTTGTTTTCTCCGACAGCGCGATGATTATAGCGCGGCAGCGTGAGGTCTCCGACAGTGTCAACTTCGATTGTCATTTGATTTCTCCGACCGCGCCGCGTCCGTCAGTCCATCGCTCCGAGCTACAAAACTCCACCTTTAGATCCACCGGTTCACCTTTTTTTGATCTTCACATTCGCTGCTGGTAACTTAGAAGTTTGGACAGGTGAGCTATTTGTGGGCTGTACAATGGGATTACTTGGATTTGGTTTCTTTATTTCTCCTTTCAAGAAAAATCACACATAAAGGTTGTATTGGCCTACCACCAATGGCTTATTAGGAACACACCAATAGTTTTGTCAAGTGTTATGCTATCTTTGACATGCTCAAAGATAATCCCTCAGGAGTTCTTGTCTCGTTGGAATTATCAAACTTACCTCTAATCTGGTATCATCTCATTGATAAGGTTGTAGAGGAATTAGGAAAAATTCTAGGCAAAAGAGCAACTATTCACATTAATCCTCATTGGCATCCCAAGTTACTAGTTGAGATTGACTTAGATAAAGCTCTTGCTCCTTCTATTGATCTAAGAATTGAAGACAAGGAGACTACCATGAATGTATAATGTCCATGAAGAAAGATTAATGAAGAGATAATATCAGGTACGTATAGTGGACATGAGGAGAAAGATTTTCTACGAAGATAGAATGATTATGAAAAGAACATGCATGTATTTATCTTCATAAAAAATTCTTTGAAACCTTGATTTAACATTGTTAACTTGATTCAGCCTAAGCAACCTAGACGTAGGTGCATTGTCAAAGCCATTACATGTCCATCTCATTCACCTGTACACTTGTATTTTCAAAGTTAAAGCTTGGGGAGTAGGGTCCTGCCGAACCTCCTTATCAAAAAACAAAATATGTACATTGTCTAGTTTTTAACCTCCTTATCAAAAAACAAAATATGTACATTGTCTAGTTTTTAGTGATCTCATGTTTCTTCTAAACCTATTGGATTTGCAGATTGTTTTCACAAAAAACATGCTAGAATTGCATTAAAAGGAGGGAGATGATAAATGTTGGGAAGAATCATAGAATAGGCTGATGAGCCTCTCATCCCTTTCCTAAAAGATCAACTCCCCTTTGAGCTTCTTCTATTAGAATAAAAGATTAGCGTGTGCCCCCTTCTATGTAAACAAGGGAGAGGATACAAGATGTTAAGAAGAACAACGAGATAGAATGACGAGCTTGTTGTCTCGTTTGTGAGGGATATATATATATATATATATATATATATATATATATATATATATATATATATATATATATATATATATATTTATTTATTTATTTATTTGAGCTTCTTGTGTAGTAAAGTAAAGATAAGCTTGTTTGTTTTTTGATAAGAGCACTTCAGGCTAATAAAATTATAGACGATACAAAAAAAAAATTAGAGAGAGATACAAAGAAGTTAATGAACTTTTGCCCCTTTCTTGAAGGATCCACTTAGTTTTAAGCTTATTGTTTTCTAAAACAAAAACTATATGGTGTTTAAAGGGGGGAGACATTTTACAATTACTGATTCTTCTACCTAGTCATACTTGACACTTCTCAAGAGACAATTCTCTAAGGAGTTTATCAAAGTTTTTGGCACACCTTTATTTCCAAATTTTCCAAAGGGCCTCACTCCAAATGGCATTCTAGAGGACCTCGGCACAATAGATAGGGCTTCTAATTGATTTGGCGAATCAACAAAATGGTACTTTGCTAGATAGAAGTGCTCTTAGGACATGAAAAGACATGGTGAATAACGTCTTTCCTACCACCAAAGAATTACTTACACCACAAAGGTACACCCTAGATTTTACTACCCTTGAGATGGATCTTCATCCCTCGACAAAGAATATGCCACATAAGGATGACATTCTTCTTCTCTATAAGTGGGTGCCATAGATCCTTGAACTTGAACTCCCATCTTAACCAAGACTAGTCAATGAGAACACTTCTTGTAAATATTGAGCTCTCTTTTGATTTTAAGAGTATCCTCCATCCAATTTTCGCTGTTCCACTTCATATCCTTCAAGAGGGGGGATCCCAATTGAGAAGGATCTGCATTTCTGAAGCATCCCAAGCACTAGTCGTGTTCCTTAAAAGGAACCATTCTTCATAATCCACCCTAAGACTAGGATTGATGTCCTCAAACATGATCCAATGTCTCCTATCTTGGTTCCAAAGGTGTTTCCACTTACAAAATTCTTTAGACCAAATCTTCTTGACTTTATGGTTATTTTGTTTCTCAATAGACTTGATACGAGTGATGGGGAACTAGATTGATTCGTGTCGCGTGATGCATGTAGCCCACTTCCACCCGTTATTGATGGAGCATAGGAGATTAGATCTGATCCCTTGGGAACAATTGAAAATGGAGAGAACATACGCATGAGCCAATCATGGCCTTTCCAATCAGGGATGTGAGAGAGTGACACATCATTCCAATTCCTAAAAATATGCACCATTTCCATAAAAATAAGATTGATCATCCATTTGGAATCCACATCAAAAATTCCCAAGCCACCTAGATCCTTGGGGTAGGTGAAATTTTTCAACTTAACCTCTGGCACCCCTCTCTGGCTAGGATTGTTTCTCTAGAGGAAGTTCCTACAAGCTCTATCAATCTTTTGAATCTCATTATCAGTGGGCCCCCGATAGACTGGAAAGTAGATGATAGCTAAAATAAGGAGCATGTTGATCACCATCTCTTTCACAAACAAATAAAGTTTCATGCCTTTCTAATATTGGAGTATGTTTTAGTTTATTGAGAACCCAATTACAATGTTGGCTCATAAAAACTTTGAAACCCATGGGGATTGAAACACAAAAGGAATATTTAACCAGTTGCAACCTCCTTGCAACTATGATCAAGAAGAAAACTTGGTAGCAGTTGTAAAGGCGCCTTAAAGGGCATGTTGGAGTGGTTAATTTTGGATCCAAAAGAAATGCAAAAGATATCAAGCTAGTGCCAAAATATGGAGATGTTACCTTGTTGGTGTCATTATTATGAATCAGTGTTGGTGTCATCCACGAAAAGTCTAAGGGCCACCTAATCACGATAATTGGAAAAATGAGATCCTTGATCTAACTATACTACATTTGATTGCTAAGTAAGGAACTAAGCCCATCCATGAAAATTACAAATGACAATAGGGCAAGCAGAGAACCCAATCCGATAGAGTGCTTGAGAAAAATGGCCCTAAAGAGTTGAAGGTTCATGTTCATGCAAACTAAAAAGTTTTTGAGGAGAGTGGAAACCATTTTAGCAAACGTAGAACCCAATCTCAGGTGTTTAAGGAATTATAAAATGAAATTTGGTCCAATTTGTCATAAGCTTTATCAAAATCAATTTTGAAGGAGAGAAAGTTATGAAAGAGCCTCCTTTCATGAAAAAGTTTCAAGCCTCATGAGGACCACAAAGGTTTCATCAAAGGATTGAACCTCCTCTGATGAAACCTTCATGGCCGTCATGAATCGAAGACCTTGTAAGTAGTCTAGAGCATGGTAAGTGATTGCCAGTTCTCACTTCTATTATTGCTATCTTTCTTGTGTATGCGTTTTATGAAACCTTGTCGATGCATTTAGAGACAACAAAAAAATTGAGGGCCTTCAAAACATATTATTAAATTGGTCAATTTTTTTGTTTTCTTATCATTCTATTACTCTATATTCACAATCAAAAGTTATATATTTTCCGTAGCATGTTGTTTATAGAAACGTTCACATAGAGATAGGTAAGAAGATGATAGTTTAGTCATGCCTTTCTAATATCACACACACGTGTGTGTATGAGTACATACACAGCCTGTGAAATAGAAAACTCACACACACGCATGGAAGTTTGGAACGATCAGCATTAGATATACTTCTTAGTTCTCTCCCCCTTAGAAAATTTACGTACGCCTTTTACAATTCAAGGAGTAAGGCAGCTTTACCAACTCCATCAGGTAATCAAACTGGTACGTGCAATCTCTAACATGTATGCATATTTACAATGAGTGGCAATTTTCTTTTTTTTTAGAGTATAGGAAATTTAAAACATGTATGCATGTTAACAATGCGTGACAAATTTTTTTTTTCAGAGTATAGGAAATTTAAAATGTGTAGTGAGTGGGACTTGAGCCCAAGCACTTTGCCCCATGATGTTCAAGGGATTCTGCTACACCACACCTGTTTGTGAGGACATCTTGTATAGAAATAATCTTGTCATGGATGACAAAGCTGTCATATCGATTGGAGATGTCCCTATTTCCGAGTAACTTGGAGAGAGAGATAGATAGATAGAGAGAGAGAGAGAGCAAAAGAGGAGTGATTTCATTGGACATGTGGGTTTGTGTGGCTTGTCAATAAATGAGGTGGGTGAGTGTCCTCTCTTTGTCCAATCTTTCTGTGTGGCTTTTCACAAGACCAACTAATCGTATTCAAGGAAAATGAAAGCATTATTAGAGCTTGAAACAAGAGGAGGGCATAGCCAATGAGGGCATTGTTAATAGCATCATAATAAAGCTGAAATGTGGTGCGACTTTCAATATAGATGTTCAGACACGAATATCATACTCTTCAGTCACAAGCTTTCACACCTTTCGAAGGCTTGTGTATCGAGTAAACGATTCACACACTCTTGCAAACATTCATTTACCCGGGCCTAAGAAGATATCCATTGTCTTCTTAGGCCAAACTTCTTGTCAACTAGCTCACCATTCCATCCATTCACACAGATTTGGATCAGCTCATATAAAGAAGAAGGCATTAATTTACATAGAAGTTTCTTTTCGAAGATAGACAACATGAAGTTGGACTAATTTTCAACTAGAAGCATGCTCTACTTGGTGAGAATATCCATTGGATGATAGATTTTTGGAACATGATTAGAGGTGAGGCCCTCTAGAAAATCTCGAAGGAAAGATGTGCTCTTAAGTTCCACAAGCCTCCCAAAGAATGGTCCCTCATGCTTGTAAGTGAGGGCTAGGCCAGAGAGAGGGCCCCAAGTAGTTGCACCCCAAGTAATGGTCTCAGGCCCCAATCGACATTTAATAAGTCTCAAGATCTGCCACCAAATTTGTTGTGCTTATGGGTTTTTAATAAATCATATCTATAGCTACAAGTATCCAAATCAAGCAATTGAGTAGTCAATCTAAGTTATCATGAAACATTATTTTCCCAAAAAGGATTAATAACTAAAACATTCCAAATGGTATTTCCTTGTAGATGTCATAACCCTCATTCAGAGACTCAAATATGCCCATATTCTTATACCTTTCAATAGAAAAATAATTTTCCATATATGAATCTACAATTTGATGTAGAATGCTTAAAAACCCCAAGACAACTACCCACTTCCTTGATTTGGATATTTGTAGTTATAGATATCAGTGGTCAAAGGTATGGAAAAAGTAAAACTTTATACTTGGCATCGACTTTATGCATAAAGTCCATGCCAATTGTAAAAATTTTCCTTTCTCCATGACTTTGACTAGTCATATCTATAACTACAAGTATTCAAATCAAGCAAGTGGCTAGTAGATCTCACAGTTTTTAAGCATTTTGCATCAAATGGTATATTCATATTTGGCAACTTATTTTTGTATTAATAGATATAAGAATATGTTCATATTTGAGTCTCTAAATGAGGATTTTGACCCTTACAAAGAAATACCATTTGGAATGTTTTAGTTATTAATCCTTTCTGGGAACATAATGTGGCATGATAATTAAGATTATGATTAGAGAGAAGAAGGATTTTAATAAAAGAACAAGCACCTAGACCAAATTTCACCATTATGTGGGGAAATGACTATTTTAGAGATGAAGTTTGGGTGCATTTTTTAACCAATATTCCTAGAACAAGGATTATCAGAGCTTCATTCATCCACCAAAAAGGAATATTTATGTAGCCCAAGGATGAAAAAAGAGGCTGAAGCACGATGGCATGGAAATTTGAAAGAAAAATAAATGTTGGAACACTTATTGTAATCCTTGCTGATGGTGAGAGTCTACCAAACCATTCTAGATGGTGAAAGTTTTAGATGTCATTAAAGATATTGATCAAAGTATAATAGAGGCTTTGATAGTAAATTGGTATTACACTAAAAGTAGTAATGCATTCAAAGGTAAGTATAACTTGCAAATGGTATATGATACCAAATAAACATGCTCAAAAAAGAAAAAGAATATTTGGAGTACATGAACTCTTAAAATGGATGATGTAAATATTCTTGTTTATGAATTTTTCCCTTAAAAAAGCAAGGCACTTGAAGAAAGAAACCATTGATATGATAAAGAAAGAGCTTCCAGATCTATGTGAGATAGTTAATCATAGGAAAATAAGACGATTTGAGCATGATCCTACAAAACTTGGTATGTACTTGGATGAGGATAGAGCTCTTGTTGATATAGAGGAAGAAGAAGAGAGCTTGCAACAGTCTTAAACTGAATCAAATGCATCCGATGAGGGGGGTGTCGACATAGAACAAGAAAGTTGTGGCTTGATATGAAAGTCTACAACATTTCTTGCTGCTTATGCAAATGATCCATGACAGTTCGCATAATGAAATCATGTTCTCTAGCATTCTCGTTTCACTATCCAAGACCCTCCATCGAATACACATTCAATCTTTATCTTCTGTATGAAATTTTTAATCACTTTTATGTTTCTTATATAGATTCTAGAGATGTCAATGTCAAGTAGATCCAAAATTTGGGCACATTTTGAAATCCAAAATTTTCCAAAAATGATAAAAATTGTCAAAAAAATAACATGTTTTGATTTGATTTTTGAAATATATGTATACTAGTATAAAGGGTTTTCCAAGATAAGATGTAATTTCCTTGATTTTTAATGAGGATTTCTCTTTTATGGACATAGTTCTTATTTGTTATGACTCGTTGTTGAGAAACATTGTCATCAAATCAATGGCCTTCTTTCGAGCATAACCTTTGGAAACAAGCCTAGCCTTATACCTATCACTTTTTTCATCAACACTATGTTTCAAATTGTACTACCAATAGCCTTTTTCCTTGGAGGGAAGTCATATTAAGACTAGGTACCATTCTTCATAATAGCCTCATATTCTGATTGCATAACATCCATCCAATTTTTTGAATTATACGCTTCATGAAAAGAAATAGGCTCATTCTCCCCACACCAATTAGAGACAACGATTGCATAAAATTCTAATGCAAAACAAGCATTATGAGAGCATAAATGAGTATGATATGGCAAAACACTAGGATATAACAACACATATAACTTACTATCTCTCAAAGTATAATGCCAACCATTTTAGATTTTTCCTCATCAATGTCCACTCTCTCATGAATGAGTGCATCATGAATATCTACATCATGAAAACACGTTCATGTGTTCATCTAAACCATGCATATTTGAGAAGTTTCTTAGCTAGGAGATACGTTTGACTCCCCACCAATGAAAAGAGGCAAAAATATTTCATACACATACTTTGATGTCATAGAAGTCTCCTTGATACATGAAAGTAAAGACTATATACTACATACTCAAAAAAAAAAAACTACGTCTCAACTAGCCAAAAGAAGTGTAGTTTATGATTGGTATAGGCAATATAATTTTCTCTAAAAATAGTACCCAACAAAAGACACATCTCAAAGCCTTGTCATCCAAATTTCTATGTTAATTCTTATGAACTAATGCATATGCCAAAAAAACAAAAACACGAAAATGTACAACTGATATTTTGCAAAGATTCAAAGCTTCATAAGGATTGATAGATTGTAATGCCTTGAAACGATACCTACAAAATACACATGAAACACATATTATGGATTCAAGCTACAAATCATGGTGTGATGGTTGACTTTAAAACTTTTATCTTGCCATTTCCATGAGAGACCTATTTTTCCCCTTAGAAGACCACAACATTCTAGTATATATGGCACTATAGATTGATGTTTTATCCCATGCTTAGACTTAAATGCAGTAAATTGAAAGTAATATACTCCCTCCCTCAAGTAGAATGCAAGGTCCCATTTTACATGTTCGCATATAGTTAGCTAGGAACAAAGAAGTTTTTAAGTATAAAAAAACTTTGAACTTTGAATTTAGTGGATTGAATCATGCATGGCTTAAAAAATCATCATAAAATTCATGAAGTACAGGTAATTGCTAAAATATGGCATCTGCATAGGACCACACACATCACTACGAGAAAGTTGTAATTTATGTTCAAATTGTATTGTACCATCTTTCATAAAGGAAGCATGTTACATCTTACCCAAATTACAACCCTTACATACATGCTTGGATTGTGTCTCGAGTCTAGGCAAAGAGGAATGTTGATATATTTAGGTACTGATGTGCGTGAACACACTAGGATTGCTCGAGCACTTTTTTCCCTCTTTAGGAGGTTTTTTTCTTGGCATGTATGAATGCCTATAATGCTAACGGGTCACTTATCTTTGTATATTCTAGTGGTAATACATTCAGTATTGTGTGTTGTGCTCCAAGCTTCTTCTTCTTCCTTGTGTTGTTTGCATGCTTCAACATACCTCGAACTCCAACAATTGGTATCACCGTAGGTTGCTGCTTCATCTAGGGCATCGTCGACACCCCTCGGGTCACAGTTTGAGAATCGTATGAAATTTGGTGAGCATACTCAGGGTGATTAGGAGATCAAAACAGCTTTGCTATGTGGTGCCAAAATCACGATCAGAGCTCATTTCGGCCTCCAAACTCACTATTGTAGTGCTTCTGCAGGTGATTTTGTCTTTTTGTACCAAACATATATACATGTTTTGTTTTGTCAATATAAGCACCTCGAATTGTGCTACAAGTTTAGCGGAACTCGTCAAGGTAGTTCGGGTCAACATTTTCAGATACAATCATTTTTCAGCATCAGGGTATTTTAGTTAGTGGCCATGGCTGAAAGTAGTGATGTATTCTGTATGTTGGTTGTTG
Organism: Ceratopteris richardii; assembly: GCA_020310875.1. Lineage (NCBI taxonomy): Eukaryota > Viridiplantae > Streptophyta > Polypodiopsida > Polypodiales > Pteridaceae > Ceratopteris > Ceratopteris richardii. The sequence goes on from CM035444.1 coordinate 68,005,236, forward strand.
AGGATAAGTTGGATGGTACCAGTTACCCATTGTGGGCTTAAATGGTGCACCATGTATTGGTTGCAAAAGGTCTATGGAATATTGTGAAGGGTGTGGAAAAACGTCCTATTCCACCTACAAACACAGTTGTTGAAGGTGATGCAGATGGTGTTGAAGATGGTGATATTCTTCATGTTCCTATTTGTGTTGTGGTTCCTACTGCACCTAATATAGAGAAAATTGATTGGGATGGTAGAGATGCTCTGGCACATGCATTGATAGCCTTGTCTTTCAAACATGCCATTATTCCTCACATTTGCTCTTGTAGAATAGCTAAAGATGCTTGGGGTACACTTACCACTTTATACCGGGCAATGAATGAGGCTCGTGTTGCTTACCTCCGAAAATATTTGGAGAGTGAGCACATGAATGAAGGTGATTCCATGGATAATTTTCTCACAAAGATCAAAGATTTGAAGGAGCAATTGATTTCTACTGATGAAGTCTTCCCTGACAGTTCACTTGTACAGAATATTTTTAATGGTCTTCCCGATTCATATCAAATTTTGCTTCTACTCTTCGTTTGATGATGAAAAGCAAGGCAAATGCCTTAACATTTGAGGATTTAGTCTCTGTTCTGTTGGAAGAAGATTAGTCTAGGCAGAACAAGTCCATTATGCATGTTGTAGATCAAGCTTTCTTGGCTAGTGAGAAGGGCAAAGGTAAATGGATCTCTTCTACTAGTAAGCAAAAATTTGTTGATTCTGCACAATCAAAGGAGGATGACTCAGATGAGAAGAAAACAGAAAAGCATAAATCGTTTTGCAAATACTGTAAAGGTAATGATCATGTCATGAAGAGGTGTCCAAAATTGGCTGCTAAAGAGGCAAGGAAGAAAGAGGCAGGAATGGTTGTTGCAGAGGCCTCTTCACCCAAAACAAAAACGCTAAACTTCTGTAGAATGAAGAATGGGTGTTTACTACTGTTTGCAGTTTTGACCCATCTTCACTTGAACAATGTATGTCTCTAGTCAGCTCGGATGTTTCATACTTTAATAGTGAGGCAACCAAACATATTACCTTGCAGCGAAGTTTCTTCACTTCACTTGAGCCTGCCCCTACAGGGAATACTATCACATGCACCAACAACTCCTCTCTTCTTGTTTTGGGAGTCGGTAATATCACTACTACCGATGGTAGTTCTTTTACATTTTTGGATTATTTATTTGTGCTATGGATCAGGAAGAATCTATTATCAGTTTCAAATTTAGCCAAGATTGGCTTGGTTGTGAAATTTCTCAATGAAAGATGTACAGTTCATGATCTATCAAACGGCGATGCCATTATTGCTTCTGGCATTTTATGTCATGGGTTGTATAAGCTCATCGACTATGAAAAATTTGTGAATGATTCAAGATGTGTAGTACATGATTCTCAGGCTTTGTCAAATGCAAAGCTTTGGCATGCATGCTTTGTTCATTTGAATTTTGCTAGTTTGCTACGTCTGTAGAAATCTGAAATGGTGTCCTCTTTGCCCAAACTTGAGGCACCAGGTAAACATGTCTGTGAATGTTGTATTTTGGGCAAAATGCATCATTCCTCAGTCCCAAAAGATGGATCAATTCAAGCTACTAAGAAATTGCAGCTTGTTCACAGTGATGTATGTGGTCCTATGCAGGCATCCCCTTCTAGAAACTATCTTTACTTCATGACTTTCATTGATGACTTTTCCAGGCATGCATGGGTATATCCATTGAAAGCAAAGTCCCAAGTATTTATGTGCTTCAAACAATTTCTGGTTTTGGCTAAAAATTTGTTAGCATGTAAAATGGGCACCCTCCATTTTGATCGAGGGGAGGAATATATGTCTTCTAAGTTTAATGCTTTTTTGGCTGAACGTGGGATAAAATATCACTGTAAAATGCCATATACACCTCAAAAGAATGGAGTTGCTGAAATGAAGAATAGGTCACTCATGGAGATGGCGAGCTCTATGGTCAAGAGTCAGGCTTTATCACATAGTTTCTGGCTTGAGGTTGTTATGTGTGCAACATATGTACTTAACATGTGTCCCACTAAAGCCTTGTAGTCTATCACTCCATATGAGGTATGGCATGGTCATAAGCCATCTATTGCTCACCTGCATGTTTCTAGTTGTCTGGCGTATGCATTAGTGCTTCAACAACAACAACACTTGAAATTGGATGATAAAGCAGTGAAATGTATTTTTTGTTGGTACAATTCTGAAAGCAAAGGCTATTATCTATATCATCCATAGAATAAACACATTTTGGTTAGCCATGATGTTGTTTTTGTGGAAGATGATATTCAAGCATTACTTTCATGTACTAAGCAGACATCTCTTAGCTCCGAAGACATTTATGACACTTATTTTCTTTTTTTTACAGGTGGACAGTCTAGTGCTAGTCCTAATGGGGCAACTTCTCAGCCTTTATAGGTTTCATGTGATGATGTAGATCATTCCATTTTTTATATAGATTTACATGATACAGTTGTTGATGAGAGAGTTGATATTGAGGAGGAAAAAACCATGCCAAAATGGTTGGTGTAGACTTTGCATGATATCAAATTAGATGCACCTCTTTCATATTGTGCTCATTTTGGATCTCATTGTGCTTCTTTTGCGTCAGATTTCTATGCTATGGCTACCTCTAGTCTCTCTTATGAGAATGAGCATGTTTTGTTGGATGAAGCATAAAATTCAAAAAATCAGGTGGCTACTATGCAGTTTGAATATGATGCTATAATGAAAAATGGTATTTGGACTTTATGTGACTTGCCTCATGGCAAGAAGGCCATTGAAACTAACTGAGTATACAAGCTTAAGCATAAGCCTGATGGAATAGTTGATAGGTATAAAGCTAGGCTTGTTGCAAAGGTTTATGCTTAGGAAAGAGCATTGATTTTGCTCCAACGTAGCATATGTGCACTTGCAACTCATCATGGTTTGAATGTACATCAGTTGGACATTAAAACTACATTTCTCAATGGTGACTTGCATGAAGAAGTGTATGTTTTTCAGCCCCATGGCGTTGTGTAGAGAGGGCATGATAACCAAGTGTGCAGGTTGAAGAAGGCATTATATGGTTTAAAGTAAGCACCACGTGCTTGATATGAAAAGATACATGCCTATATGATTGCATATGGTTTTGAGAACAGTCCAATTGAAAGCATCTTATATGTTAAGCGTGATAATGATGTGCTTCTGATCATCTTGTGTATGTTGATGATATGTTGCTCACCAGTCCTCATGAGAAGCATATTGCTGATTTTGAGGCTAATTTGCATGCCTTATTTGAGATGTGAGATTAGGGGCGTTTGCATCATTATTTGGGCATTCAGTTTATCCAAGTTGATGGGAGTATAGCTTTGTGTCAAACAAATATGTACATTTGCTGCCAATAGCATTTTTATGTGGAGGGAAATCACATAAAGATCAAGTACCATTCTTCATAATACCATCATATTTTGATTGCATGACATCCATGCAATTTTTTGAATTCTATGCTTCATAAAAAAATAGGCTCATTGTCTCCACAAAGATTAGAGATGACCATTGCATAACAATCTAATGCAAAAAATCATTATGAGAGCCTAAACAAGTATGATATGGCAAAAAATTGAGATCTAACAACACATCTAACTTACTATATCTCAAAGTCTATGCCAACCAAATATCCACCCTCTCATGAATGTGTGGATCATGAATATCTACATCAGGCAAAAAAGTTTATGTCTTCATCTAAAACATGCATATTTGAGAAGGTTCTTAACTAGGAGATACATTTGACTTCCCACCAACGAAAAGAGGCAAGAAACTTTCATACACATTCTTTGGTCTCATAATACACAAAAAATACATCTCAACTAGCCAAAAAAGGTGTACTTTATGATTGGTCTAGGCAATATCATTTTGTCTAAGATTTGTACTCAACAAAACACACATCTCATAGCCTTATCGTCCAAATTTATATGTTATTTCTCATGAACTAATGCATATGCCAAAGACACGAAAATGTACAAATGATAGTTTGCAAATATTCAAAGCCTCATAATGATTGATAGATTTTGATGCCTTGAGACGACACCTACAAAGTACATATGAAACACACATTATGGATTCAAGATAGAAATCATGATGTGACCGTTGACTTTTAAACCTACATCTTGCCATTTCCATGAGAGATCTATTTTTCCCCTCAATAGGAACACAATATTCTAGTGTATATGGCACTATGCATTGATGTTTTATCCCATGCTCAGCCTTAAATGTATTAAATTTAAAATAATATATTACATCCCTCGAATAGAATGGAGGGTAGCCATTTTACATGTCCGCATATCTTTAGCCATGAATAGTAAATTTTTAAGGCATATAAAAACTTTGAGCTTTGACTTTAGTGGATTGGATCATGCATGCCTAGAAAAATCATTGGATTGTGTCTCGAGTCTCGGCAAAAAGGTAATCATATTAAACTTTTAAGGCATAACAAACTAGAAAGATTTAGATGATCCAAACATCCATGCCAAAGTTTTGCATTTGAAATGTGTTGCAAATATTGTACTAGAGATGCATAATCATCCAAAGATTTTTCATATTTTGTGAACTTATACAACCTATGAGACAACATACCGTATGCAAAAGACCTTCCACCATTAGAGAGGTCATGCATTGTACACATGTCATCAACAAACTCTACTATCAAGACGATCTTGGTTAGTTTTGACATTGACAACACAATTTAGTTGCTCATTAGCACATATAGAGCATTTCTTAGTGTGAATTTACTACCATTAGTAGTAATAAGGATAGCTTTTCCAACTCCCGTGCTAGAATAGGAGGATTTGTTTCCACATGTGACATTATTCCCAAAAGGGATATGCTCAATTGAGGTGAAGAAATGACATTGAGAGGTAACATGTTTGGTTGCACCAATGCCAAAGTACATATACATTGATCATGATTTGGTGGTTCATTACTACATTGTTTAGTAAATGCCCATTCTTTATATTTTATCAAGTTTGCAAACTCATCCTTAGAGGTAGAAGTGTCTCCAATAGCCACTCTTGCCTATTTCTTCTTTGCTTCTTTAGCACCAAGCTTAAGAAGATTCTTTATGACATGAGCACTTTCGTTAAAATATTTGTAAAATTATTCCTTCTTATATGTTTTCTTATCATCTTTGATTCCTTCTTTAATTTATAAACACTTACAATTTTTTTCCTACTAGAGCAAGAGCAGTATATTTATCCTTGCCCTTCTAACTAGCAACTAACGATTGATCTTCAAAATGCATAATGGACCTATTTTTCTTGGATTGATCCTGTTACAAAAAATTTGAAACCAACTCTTTAGATATTAATGTATTTGGGTTTCCTTTCATCATCGGCTACATTGTAGAAGTAAAAATTATGATAAGAATTAAGAAGTGCATTGAGAACAATCAACACAATTGAACTATATACGAAAATCTTAGTTTTCAACAACGAATTGGTCCTTCAAATCTTTGATCTTTGTTAGAAAAGTATCCATAGAATCACATTCATTCACATGTGCAAAGTGAGCAATGGAGAGGTGTAGCCTCTTGTGAATGGCTAAACATAGGTGACAGAATGTAGGCAGCCACCATTCGTGTAATTCCCATATGTTTCTTAGGTAGGTTCAACTAAGATAACAAATTTATAATGATTTTTATTTCCAACAAAAAATATTATATGGAGTATTCCCCTTACCATAGAAAGAGGGGTAGACTTTGGTAAATCTTTTTCCTTACAATACCTTCAATGGCTCAATTTGACCTTCATCCAACATGAAAGTTGGATTCCCATCAACTTCATAATGCATGATTGGTTTGTCCTCATAATGTGTTACAAAATTTGCGATAGAACATTGTTAATATACTAACACTATGAAATTGGGGTATACATTTACATGAGGGCTAGACATTGGGGTGATATACTAACACATTGACGTGGTGCAAGTTTGAGTCTTTCTTAGAGCCCTACTTGAAATGTCAAGTCATTTAGTATACTATACCTAGCTCTTATTATGTCGTATAATGTTTCTTCCATCTTTGCTCATTCGTGTGGACAATGCTTCAATTATCTGGATACCCCTTTTTTTTTAGAGTACAATGAATTGGAAAGACACACACACTTGACCTCATAAGGTAGAGGCACCCATCTTGGGGAACTCTGAGGCATCCAGCCCTAGGTGAGACTTGAACCCTGGCCAACTGCCTAAGAGTACAATGCACATCCGCTAAACCATGCCCGCTAGATAATATCTGCTATAGGAGTTTTTTAGCGTCGATTCTTTGGAATTCACATAGAGAGGACATACATTAGGCTTTGACGATAGTGATCAGAAAGAGCAACATACCTGTAATTGATTTTTTTATTCTTTATTGATAGATAGTGAAAAAGAGGGGAGAGAGAGAGAGAGAGATAAAGAGAGATGAAAGAGAGGAAGATAGAGAAAAATAAAGAGAGATGAAAGAGAGAAAGATAAAGAGAGATAAAGAGACATGAAAGAGAGAAAGATAGAGAGAGAGAGATCTAGAGAAAGATAGAGAGAAAGATCTAAAGAAAGATAGAGAGAGATGAAAAAAGGAGATAGAGACAGATAAAGAGAGATGAAAGAGAGAAAGGTAGCGAGAGAGATAAAACGAGAAGAAAGAGAGAAAGATAGAGAAAAAAATAAAGAGAGAGAGATAGAAATACATACACACGATACAATGAGATAAATAAGAAACAGGGAAAAAATACAAAATATCATGAGAGACTTAGAAACTAGGTTAGTTAACATGTCATCCCCTTCATGGAGAATTCATTCCTTTTTCATTTAATCTCCTTGGCTCACAAAGATCGTCAAATTATGAAATGAAAGGTGCACACCCACACACATACATACATACACACACACACACACACACACACATATATATATATATATATATATATATATATATATATATATATATATATATACATATATATATATATATATATACATATATATATATATATATATATGTGTGTGTGTGTATGATTGTATAGTATCTTTCCTTGAAGAGTATAAAGTAAGATATTATATGCATTTCTGATTTTTAACACTTTCATGAGGATTCAAACTGATTTTTTCACACTTCCATGAATATTTTAGCCTACAAAAAAATGATGAGTATGTACGGAATTCAAGGGTCGAAAATTCAGCGATCTCAAAATTTATCCAGTGATAGGATTGAATGTGTAATAGTAAAAACATTACTAGACAAGGAACGGTTTCTTCACATTTAGATACATAAGGACCATTTTTAGATCTATAATCCAAATTTAGAGTAGCGATTGGATTTTTGTAAGAACCACGCTTCATATCAGAGAAATGTATCTCCATTGAGTATAAAGTGCTAAATTGTTTGCAAAATAACTACGGATCAACTATTGCATCAAACAATATTTTAAAAATAAAGTACATGTTTTTAGTTTGTCATCAAGGAGAGAAATAAATTTTTCTAATAAAAAGAAAAGCATGTTTAATAAACTGATCATTCAAACAAATCAACTTATACCATCCATTCAACCTTTTCAGCAACAAATTGAACGCATTCTTGTGCTTTGGGTGCATTTCAAGAAGCGTTAAGTGTATGTGCCAAAAGTTGTTAGGAAGTTCATTAATTGAACATGTGATACAATGGAAATACCAATAATACTAATTATGTTATTTTAAGAAATGCTTTAAGAAATAGCATGTTGTGTGTTTGGAAGTACACTTTTTCATAAGACATACATTTAGTGGATTCTGAAGGTGTTATTTCGGAGATGCTTCAAGGAAGAATTAGTAGATGTCTGTGCTTTTTTGTCTAAAGATTCAATTTGTGCTGCATTACTATATATGTGATATATTTAGTGAGAGCTCATGGCTGAAAACGTTGAAGGCATATTTTAAGATGCAAACGATTAAAGGAAATAGCAGAAATTTTTCATGAACTTAGCATTAATCTTTAACTTAGCATATATTTAACTCAGCATTAATCTTTGCATACATTAAGCATGTATGCATGTTCGAGTACAGAGCTTCAATCATAAAAAGTGAAGGCTTCAATCATATTGATACTACCTCTAGTGATCCCAAATATAAAACTCAATTAAACTGATCATGAGCTTGATAACATTGTTATGATTAAACAAAAATCATTGTTAGAATTGGAAGCTTATGCAAATATCAATATAGGTATACCTCAAATATCAACATAGGTATACCCTCAAATATCAATTTAGGTATACCCTCAAATTCATGTCCAACTTCATTTCATGTATCTCCACCGACCTACTTCTACTTATGTCCAACTGTTATTTGGATGTTATCATCTTGTTCCTATGTGGAGAAAGAACTTTAACATACAAATCCAAGGTTTCCATCTTTGATATTCGGGCCCCCTAAGGGTGAGTCCTCAAAAGGCCACTAGGTGTATTAAGTTTTTAGTACCTCAAACAAGATGATGAAAATGCAGAATACTAATTCAAAGGAGTAAAAGAATTCACCATGAAAATCATGAATAGGTCGTTCATAAGCCTAGGGATTCTTTGCATGCACCTTTCATCCCCTACTTCTCCATCTAATTGGAACTTATATGTTTGATTGGGACTACATTTCAAGGATTAGGGCATTGTTTCCCTAATATTTGTTATGGAGGTTAATGGTTTTGTTGCTTGTAAGTTGCTCTTTGTGCTTTACAAGGATCTTGATAACTTGGGTATGTAGGTGCCTCTCTGAACTCGTCTCTAAGTGGATATGGATGTGGCCTAGGTTGATATTTAGGTGGTCACATCACATGATACCTCTCAATGTTATGTTTGTTCCATTCTTGCTCTATTCCACAATTTAGAGGTCTTGAAATTGCTCATCTCTCATATGGTGGAGGGAGTATTAGAGGAATAGCTCCTCTAGAACGTGTTTGAGTCGGACCTTCTCCATTGCACTCTAAGCATCTTCTTGGAGGTGATACTCTTGTTGACTAATTATGGTGCTGCCATGAACATGAGCTAGGCTCCACCCCTATCTACTTTGCCACTAAGTCTCTTAATTCCTCAAATGATGGTGTATGTGAAGTTACACAAAAGCATCATTAATTCTATAGAAAGTTTACGGTACCTTCAAGTTTTTGGCTACATTGTCTTTTAAATCAAAGCTTTCATTAAGATAAAACATTTCTAGGAGAAACTAGATTATACATGGGATGGTATGGAATAGGTGTGTATGATAGAATACTAGCTAATTAGATTTAATGAATGGGAATCTATGGACCTACATGTGGGTATGGTAGAATACTGGTTCGTTGTGATTGTCTTTCCACCTTAATTCTTTGTTCTCCACTAGGTCCTAACTCTCCTACTACTCATTTCCTTAAAGGAAATAGATGCTAACTTGGATGTGTACTTGGCTTTCCCTAACTCCTCTAGCTCTCTATACTCTCTCTTGGATTTTTCTGGATACTAGCTCTATATACATTCCCCACCTTGTCTTCTTTGGATGGTCACTAGCTCTATATGCATTCGCCACCTTGTCCATGTGATAGCCACCTTCAAGTTTCAAAGTTGCTCTAACTATTATAGCACTTATAAGATCCTTTCAGCTTCAGAATCGATCAATTCAAGCCATTGAGGTATATAGTTGTCTCTACGACATTAGACAACATGTATTGTAGGGAAGCGTGATACTCTTTGTCAATAGTGGACATCCCTTCTTCACTCCGGATTGGTAATTTTGCATATTCAGATATCGTTTCATCTCTTCAATTGCAAGAAAGCTTTGGGTATGAATCAGCCATACTTCTTTGATCTATGCTCTATTCAAAAGAAATCTTACGTCTATAAATTCTCAAGTCTCCAATGATCTTTATTGTTCTCAAACACATATAGTATCTCTCTGCTCTTTGCTTGAAGATCTCCGATAATGGAAGTGAAAATCTAGGTCATATAATGCCAAAAGTAGCTGCTTCGCATTGTATGTCGACATCAAGTCCACTCAAGATTTCCTACTCTCACAAAAGGGTCAACTTCAACAAAGTATATCTTTTAAAAAACTGGCATATGGGCTGAGAAAGAGCTATATTCGAGGTTTCTATGCTCTTAACAAGATACCAAGATAAATAAGATGCTAAAAAGTGTACAAGGCACAAAAAGAGCCCTCTTTGGTCCATCCTTTTGTTCTAAACCTCAAAAAATGTCTTAGAAAAACTCTGCAATCTAGTGAAAATAGTCTACAAAAGGTGAGTGAGTGTATTCAATCACAATCCAAAAAGAAAATTCCACGATCAAGTAGAAAATGGTTCTATAAGAGATGATCTTGTGTAGAAAAACTTGCATCGAGGATGCTATGAGGACTATCCTCTAATAGGTAACCCTGTGTAGATAATTCTATGAGGGAGAGCTTGTGTAGAAGATCTTGTGGCCAAAGCACAAGTGGTCCAATAGGCCAAAGCAAAATTGGGCCAAGAGGCCAAAGCACAATTGTTCAAGAGGCCCTAGATTGAATGGAAACACCCCATGTGCCCTCAATATACCACCAAACCAAAAGTAGCAAGAAGGTTGAGGGATGAACATCAAGCCAGAGAATAATCTTCTTGGCCTTTCCTATTGAGGTATCAAGCTCAACATGTGATAATCTAGGATGACACGTATCACTTTTTCATTTCGCTGACATGTATAGTGGTCACCCTAGTATATGTTATGGATACTTCATTGACATTACTAGATTTATCTACTGAGAGTGATGGCACATTTTTTTCTTGCCAGCTCACTCATTCGCAGACATTAGGATTTTCCTTATGTACTGTTCTTTATATATTGCACTAGTTGTATTGTTGCTTTAGGTCATTATTGTTCATTCGTTTTATGTAATAGAAGAAGAAGAAGAAGATCATTCTTCCTTGCCTCAATCCGTGTGTGTGCTCCTCTTTGATTGTGAAAGTGTGTGTATGTGTGAGCTCTCTTCCTTATCTCCTTCCTCGTGACATGATATCAATGCTAGTGAGGTTGTAGAGAGATCATGGTGAAGGCCGACAGTGAAGAGTATGTGAGAAGGCATGGAGAAAGCATGATTCAAAAACGATCTCAGATTGCTATGAAAATTGGCATGAAGATAGAAGGCGTTAAAATATTTTTGAGAGTTTTCCCTTTAGGGTCAATTATTTTTGTCAAATTTCTGTTTCGGAGCCATCTTGACCTTTGTTTCAAGCCCGCAAGGTGGGCCCATAGAAAATCCAAGTCCGTTTGCAAAACTGTAACTTGCTTCCTATTTGACAACACTCATATATTTGAGATACAAAATTTCAAGCAATTCTATGTACTATTGAAACATGAAAATTGTGTTTTTCTGAGATCGAACTATCACATCATAGTGAGACAACATTCAAGCAGAAGTACTGCTTGTAGTGTTTTTGTAGTTTTTTGAATTGCTACAAAAATGGCAAACGTAGATGGAATGAGTCAGTTTATGAGCGATACGTTGGACAAGAACAACTTCCATGCTTGGAGATTCAGAATGATGAATTTCTTGATGGGAAAAGACTACTCGAGGTACATCAAAGGAGAGAATGAGAATGCTCCATAGTTACCAAAGAGGAATCAAATTGCAAACCAATTAAGAGCATATGAAGAATGGAACCAAAGAGCACGAAAGGTAATGTATTGGCTATCTGCTAGCATAGAGGATAGCATGATTGGGCACATACAAGATGCCAAGACTTCGAAAGAAGCTTGGAACATTTTGGTCACATTGCATGGAACAAATACAAAGGCAAGGAAATTGCAACTAAAGAATGAGCTGCATACATTAGAGAAAAAGTCAGTAAGTGACTACACTCTGAAAATCAAATGCATATGTGAGTCACTTGCATCTATTGACATGAATCTAGATGATGATGATAAGGTGGAAGTGTGACTTCATGGTTTAGGACTTGCATATAAGCAGTTCAAAACTTCTATACAGATGAGGGAAAATATTCTAAATTTTGCTAATCTAGTGTCTGTGTTGATTATTGAAGAAACAAATCTTGGTGGGGACTCAAAATCCCAAGAAAAACCTTGTTCTAGACATGTATTTTTCTCTGGCAAAGGAAAAGGCAGAGGTAGAGGTTTCAAAAGTAGGAGAGGGATCAGTTACCGAAACCAAGGTCAACATCAGAATCATGTAGGAGGTAGATGATAGTTTCAAGGCAAGGGAGCCAAAGAGGTCGCAAAAGTTTCCAAAGAAATGATTCAGGTAATAACAAAAAAGGTTGTTAGAATTGTGGTAAACTTGGACAGTTTGAAGGTGATTGTAGGTTGAAGAATCAAAATAACAGAAAGAAACAAAAAAACATCCACAAGTGTAGATGATTCTGAGAAGTTGTTCATGGTCCAACATCTCATGATGAATACCATGTGTCTTGATGTTTCAAAATCGAATGGTAATGTCTAGTATGTTGATTCAGATCACATGATCAGTCATGCAAAATTGTTCAATAGTTTGCAAAAATTGCCCGTTCTTGGATATGTTGAAATAGGTGATGACACATCACATATACCCCTTCTATTAGGGTCACACATCTATAGAAATTTCGTGCAAATTCTTTACAATTTGATAATCTCTAGGTCCTTCGGTCTCCAACATGAGAGAAAATAAATCATTAAAGAAAGGAGGAATGTTTTAACCACTATAATAGGATCTGCCAAGTTGATCTGCATACCTTTGTAGTATGTCAACTTGTTCTTGAGCTTAGAGAGAGCCCAATTTCTTGAACTCTAGTTTCTGTGGAGTTAAAGCAATAAACATTTTGGTGATCACAATGGGATTGGGTGTCGCTAAATAATTGTATATTAAAGGACATATCACCATAAGAACCTTAGAATGATGGAGGTAGACCATTCCAACTCCATATGGAATCGATCTTTGGCATGCCTATGGGAGCGAGAATAGACTATAGAGGAATCGATTTGGAATTTTGTGGAAGATATTACCATTGATGTAGTAAGAAATGTCTAAATATTAGAAAAAATCCTCTCTCTTGTGGAGCAGTGTCATTTTTTATTCGTTTTATCACTCAGTTGTTAGAGATCCATGATACATTTGAAGCACCAAGGTTATGGGTGAAAGGTGTTAGAAGTCAGCACTCGATGGACAAATCAGTCCAAGAACCAAGAAGGACTATGGAGGATTCTAGCGTGATGACCAAACTTTTGGATTTTGCTCCATGGAATAGATCCAAGGATCACATATTCATGATGAAGTGAAAGTGGAAATGGAAGTCACTCTGATAATTATTGGTAGTACAAGAGAGCAAGTATAGTTAGTGCATCAAATGGCAGTTCCAACACAAGGCATTATTGGCATGCACATTAATTGATCTAATGGAAGAATGGATGAAGATCCAAACTTTCATGTTTAGTTGTTTGAAACCCAATGAGATCTTTTGAAAGGTGGGCAATATGATGCAAGGAAATGTCAGGTATTCCAAGCAACATTGGGAGGAGTAGCAATGAGATGGCTAATGGATTTTGCAACAAACCATTGTATAATGTATGACACCTTACACATAGATTTTTTTGCAAAGATTATGGAAAGCAAAAACTACAAGGAAATTATTTTTCACACTCTAATACATGGTCCTGCAACCTACCTAGACAGTTGCCGAGTATGCATCCCTTTCTGAGAGTACTCTAAGAAAAAATCCCCAAACTCAATTACTAGCAAAATATGTAGTGTGAGGTTGGTTTATGGATGGGATCAATCTAATCCTTAAGAAAAGAAATTTTCTCTTTGCATTTGATGGTACTGGAATGTTGGATCAGATCATTGATGCAATTGAGCAACTGAAGAGGAACTTGAAAGTGGCCAAGCCTTCTATACAACATCAATTTGAAGTGGCTACTTCCCAACCCATTCCTTTGGATGGATCTCCAAAAACTATTAGGCAAATGTATTGTACAAAGTACTAGATGGAGAAATATAATTGTTTTCTCGATGTAGGTATTTATCATGCATGCATTCATGAGAGAGTCAATATTGATGAGTCAAAATCTAAAATGGTCAGCATAGACTTTGAGAGATAGTAAGTTAGATGTGTTTTTATATCCCAGCTTTTTGACATATCATACTCATGTAGGATCTCATAATTCTTGTTTTCATTACATTTTTATGCAATGGTTCTCTCTGGTATTTGTGGTGAGAATGAGCTTATTTCTTTTGATGAAGCATAGGATTCACAAAATTGGATGGATGTTATGCAATCACAATATGATGCTATTATGAAGAATGGTACTTAGTGTTAATGTGATTTCCCCTCAAGAAAAAAGGATATTGATAGTAAATGTACATACAAGTTGAAACATAGTGTTGATGGAACAAGTGATAGGTATAAGGCTAGGCTTGTTGCAAAAGGTTATGCTCAAAAGACAGGAATTGATTTTGATAGAAATGTTTCTCCACATGCCAAATATGTGCACTTGCAGCTTATCAAGGTTGGAATGTACATCAATTGGACATAAAAACGAATTTTAGAATGTGGATTTAAATGAAGAAGCATATATATCTTAGCCCCATGGCTTTGTGCAGCAAGGGTATGAAAAACAAAGTGTGTAGGTTGAAAAAGACATTATATGGATTGAAGCAAGCACCACATTCTTGGTTTGAAAAGATACATCAATCCTTGCTTGCACATGAATTTGAGATCCTCTTGAGCATTGGTTTTGGAACTTGCTTGAGCTTTTGGGGATGGCCTTATGATTGTACAAGTTGTGGTTATCACATGGAGTCACAATGACATTGTCTCTTGGACTGTCCATTAGCACAACAGATTTGATGGGACTCCTTAGATGGTAGTTAGGGCCTAAGACCAGTACTTGGGGTGCAACGGCTTGGGGCTCTCTCTCTAGCCCAGCCCTCAGTTACGAGCATGAGGTTGGCACTTTGATTATTTTGATTCAGGATCGACAATTGGCACCACTCAAAGCTTGCACATCTCTACTGGGAATGGTGTGGATAACCCTTACTGGGAGCTAATCAATAGCCTCACTATGTGGTTCATGTGGTGGCCAAGATGTCGATGCATCTTCAAGCAGTGTAGGACTCCTTCGACTGAGAGTGTTGGGACTTTCGACTGGAGCCGGTGCACACCATGCATGGAGTTGGAGTGTCTTTAGGGAGACTGCATCGGAGTTACTAGTTGCCTCCTTGTCTTTTCTCCCCTCCTTACATTGCCTCCTCTAGGTGAAAGATTCGTTGTGCCTTGGGTTGTTATCTGGGGTGATTCTTCCCCCTTGTATTTATTTCCTATTCCTTGACTGGGATTGTAGCGAGTTGGGCATTTTTATTTACTAATGGATGACTGTAAACCTATTGCCACTCCTATGGAGACATGTTTACAATTGAGTCTTCATGATGCTTGAGATGCATTTGGAGCTGTTCTCTATCAACAAGTTGTTGGATGCTTGATTTAATTATGCATTACTCGGCCAGATATTCAGTTTGTTGTCTCACAGATGAGTAGTTTTATGCATTTCCCAGGTGTCAAGCATTGTCAGGTGGTTAAGCGCATCTTTCGCTAGTTGAGAGGTACCCGGTTCCTTGGGTTGTTTTATCCCAAGGGGGGATCACTACCACCAGATTTGCATGCTTTTTCTGACTTTGACTCGGCTGGTTGCTATGACACTTGTGTGTCCACTAGTGGTTTTTGCTTCATGCTTGCTAGCTCATGCATATTTTGGCTGAGCAAGAAGTAGCCTACTGAGGCCACTTCTAGTTGTGAGGCTGAGTATAGGGCAACTTTCATTGCGACTATTGAGTGTGTGTGGCTCAGACACCTTATGGCTGATTTGGGTGTTGGTCAGTCTTCTGCCACCACCATCTTCACTAAGATTCAGAGCGCATTGGCAGTTGCAACGAACCCTATGTTCCACGCTCGCACTAAGCACATTGAGGTGCATCATCATTATGCCAGGGAGAGGTTCTCTGTTGGAGAGATCACCTTGGCATATCTACCCACACAAGAGAACATTGCAGACCTTTTCACAAAGGCTCTACCTAGGGAGAAGTTTGAATCTTTCTGCAAAGCTTTGAGCTTACTTCCTTTTTTGGATTGATTCCACATGGCTTGGCACTTCCTTATACATGAGTGCCAACTCCTTCTTCACCGCATCACTCCCAAGGGGGGATTTGTTGATATATTTAGGTAGTGATGTGTGCGAACACACTAGGACCACTAGAGCACTTTTTTCCCTCTTTAGGAGGTTTTTTTCCTCGGCTTTTATATATGCCTATAGCCCTAACGGGTTACTCATCTTTGTACATTCTAGTGGTAATACATTCAGTATTGTGTGTTGTGCTCCAAGCTTCTTCTTCTTTCGTGTGTTGTTCGCATGCTTGCACAGACGTCTAACTCCAATAGTGGATGCTTTTGCAGAGTAGATGCATCGCTTGGGAACACTAAAAAACTGGCCTCCTCATCAGAGAAGACCCTCCCCACCATGAAGGTCTCAAATGGCACAACAGTATTAACATGAACAAAATTCCTAGAATTTGGCCTATCATATCATGCTAAATAGGAAGTGGTGTCTTACATAGATAGGCTTGCATTGGGATCTAAAGTTCATGTCTCTATGGCACCCCATCATCAAGATAAAAAAGTTGGTGCTTATGTGGAAAATCCTCCACTAGGGAATATGGTCCAATATAAAGGCTAAGAAAAATTGTGAGGCTCCTCTATGGTGTAAGGGTTGTCATCATAGCATTGAGGATTTGGGACACATTTTCTTCTCGTGCCCCAAATATGTCTCCATCTAGAGGATTCTTAGAAAAATCTTGCATCTACAAGAATAGTTTAATTGGAAGCAAGTGCTTCTATGCAAGGCGATTCATTTCTCCTCATCTTTGTGGAATGCTACTATAGATAAGACCCTCTAGAAGATTTGGAGCGAGGGATCTTCTTCTGATTTTGGAAACCTGCCTAAAGAATGGTCTATCAAGAAGTCTCTTTTCCTTTTGGGCAAATGAATATCCCATTGTAAGAAGTCCCCACCTTTTAGGCACCATAGAGTGTTTTTCCTCGAGAACAACAAGATTAAAACCAAGTGGGCCCCGCATGAGGGGGAAGAAGTCGTTATCGACCTCCTTTGTGATTTCTATGTTCTTCCCCTACTCTATGGGATTCGAGGGGTCCCATGGGTACTAGGCCCATTCGTCTCTACTATTGTTTTCTTTTATTTTAATCAAAGTGCGGGAGAGTAGGCTAATGCCAAACTTCCTCTTTCAAAAAAAGAGAAAAAAGAGTTGGATTGAAGACTCAGTAGCATACCCCTATAAGAACATTTTCTCAATAGAGCATTTCATCTTTGAGACAAATATCCATATGATTACCATATTTGAAGATGTATTTTTTTTAAGCGGTGAAATAATAGACCATTGCGTGTATGACAAAAACGTACACACCATTTACAATACTTGAATAATTGATTTTCCATGAGCATTAGAAAGGTCTATCTATCTATGAAGATATCAAATTTTGTTATTAGGCATTGTGTATAGTTTTTTTTAGGGTGATAGAGAGACTGAGAATAGCAACATGAACATATTCTTGGAATAGTTGTGGGATTAGATTCCTCTTGAAGGATTTGTTATGGTGGTGCTACAAAACTTAGCATTCATGATGAAGATACAATGATTCTTCACAATCCTCCCAACTATATGGGAGAATATGAATCTAAATCAAAATTCTAGAGAGCTACAACCGTGAGAAGAAGATGCATTAGAGAAAGTGAGTTGAAGCCATGAACTAAATATGAACTTAAAATGACAAAGTTTCAATCTATTCTTACTTTTGATGAACCACACAAGTTGGGAGACAAGAAAGTCCTAAAGAGGGAAAAACATACCCTAGTGGTTCTAAGTGTGTTCACACACATCACCACTAAAGTATATCAACAAATAGCCCCTGGAAGTGATTAAGTGAACGATGAGCTCACACTCAAAGGAAGTGCGAAGGTATGTGGAATGAAATCAATCCACAAAAGTAAGTATCCCCAAAGCTTTGCCAAAAGATTCAAACCTCTCCCTAGGTAGATCATTTGCAAAAAGGTCTACAACATCATCCTCTTTGGGCACATAATTCAAAATGATCTCTCCAATAGAGATTCTCTCCCTAAAATAATGATAGTCAACCTCAATGTGCTTTCTACAAGCATGGAACGGAGGGTTCCCCACAACTATCAATGCATTCTCACTATCAGTAAAGATGGTGGCAGTAGAAGATTGGCCAATACCCAAATTAGTCAAAAGCATTTTGATCCACTCACACTCAAAAATAGTTGGGAAAATTGCCATGTAGTCAACCTTATGACTAGAAGTGGCCACAATAGGCTACTTCTTTCTCAAACAAGATATGCATGATCTATGAAGCATGAAGCAAAAACCATTTATGGACACACAAGTGTCATGGGAGCCAACCCAATGATGAGTTTCAAAAAGCATGTAAATATGGTGATATTGATCCCCCTTAAGATAAAACATTTCAAGTAGCCAGGTACCAATCAGGTAGCAAAAGATGTGCTTAAACACCTACCAATGGTTGAAACCTAGGCAATGCATAAACCTACGCATACGAGAGACACTAAACTACATATCATGCCTAGTTCTACATAACTAAAGCAAGCATCCAATATCCTACTAATAGAGAAAAACATTAAATGCATCTCCAACATCATAAAGACTCAACCATAAACCTATTTCCATGGGAGTGGCAATAGGTTTAAAATATTAAAGGCCAAAATGCTATAGTAATGGAGGTGAGTACTTCTCCAATGAGTTTGATGCATTTTTGCAAGACAAAGGTATCAAAAGGGAGATCACTACTAGATATACTCCTGAGCAAAATGGAGTAGCAGAGAGGAGGAACAGATTGACTGTGGAAGGAGCTAGATCAATGCTAAATGAAAAGAAGTTGCCTAATTACTTGTGGGTAGAGAGTGTTTCTACTACCATTTATCTTATTAACAAGTTACCTTATAAATCACTTGATGGGATGACCCCCTACGAGGCATGGCATGGTAGGAGACAATCACTTGAAAATTGCAAAATATTTGGTTGTGTTGCTTATGTGCATGTTTCATCTCAAATCAGAGGTAAGTTAGACCCTAAGGCAGAGAAATGCATCTTCATAGGGTATGATATAAATCAAAAGGGATACAGGTTTATAATCCATCCAACAAAGGATTTATGATCAATAGAGATGTTGTGTTTGATGAGAATGATTCTTGGTTTGAAAGTGAATGCAGGTGTTGGAACATCAAGCTTACACTATGCTTGAGGTGGATTTGATCTACATCAAAGGCTATCGCGTCGAAAGAATATCTGTTGGAAAGTTCTTTTTCTTATGCTCACTTATTGTATTTTTTTAAAAAGATTTCTCATGGATTTTTTACCATTGTAAAAAGCCTTGAGCTTTACACATGTAAAAATATAAAGATAGAGCCTAAATCCCATGAATTTGTGGTGGTCGAGTTGCATTCAATCAAGCAATCAATCACCTAAAAGTAGATCAAACTAAATCTTCACTTTTCCTAGATTGTAGGAAGGTGAATTGATTCCCTCCAACAAACATTCCCACCTTTATTTGAATTCAAAATCCACTTGTAGAGGTCGTGGAACACTCCTAGAGTCAACATAAAGACTTGAAACCACTTGTACAATACATGGAAGCAATATACATACACTTGTGACCATCATTGTCTTGCTCCTTCAATATTTTGCATCATCTTCTTCGCCAACAGTAATTGTGCAGAGGCTACTGCTCTCTCTCCAGAGCTCCAAATTGAGTGCAAGATGGCTCATCGGAAAGATATTTAGTTCATGCCTATAAATTTCCTAGGATTTGGTTCAGTAGATGGGGAGATATCTAAGTTTTTTTGCCTTAGGGTCAATCTCTATGTATTCCTGAAAAACAGGAGGTACCACCGTTGAGTGTCTGATTCATTCCTATAGCATATTTTGCTTATTCCTTATAATTTTGTGCATTATATACACTCAACGCTATGTGTATCACTCCCATATAAGAATTTTTTCTAATTGTAATCATGCTGGTGGCTATGGGCATTTGAAGTTCATTGTCTCTTCCATAGATAGTAAGTTTTTTGAGCTAGTCGACACATGAACCTATTTTTTTTGTATCGACTCATTCTCCTTGATGCTCCAAAGTACATAGTGCATTTATTTGTACGTATCGCATGCCTATAAGGTCTATTTGAGTCTCCATAAGCATAAGGGCTGGTCTTGTGCTGTTTGGCTGCACCAAACTTCGTCGCTTCCAAACTCTCTTTTCTACCTCTTGCAAGCTTCTCCAAGTTCTTTTAGTGGTTCAGAGCTAGATCAAGATGGGTGATGGCTTTCCCTCAATGATCGAGAAACTTGATCGACACAACTACATGGCTTGGCAAATCAAAATGGAGGCCTATTTGCAATGTAGAAAACTTTATGGAATTGTAGAAGGTGATGAAGTTATGCCTTTTCCAAGATCCAAAGGAGGACCTAGACAAGAGGAGAGAGATAAGCTCACACTTTGGTGTGCAAGGGATGCTCAAGCAAGGTTGAACATACTAAAATCTATCTCTGACTTTCTATTACCACGTGCTAGAGGATGCAAGACATCTCAAGAGACTTGGGATGCCCTCGAGACTTTCTTTTTCGCTAGTACCAAAGCAAGAAATAATCATCTTTGGAACGAGTTCAACCAAATGAAGAAGACACCTAAACAAACCATCACAAAGTTTGTTACCAAGGTCAAGGAAGTTGCGGATCAGTTAGCATCCATTGGAGAGCTGATTGAAGAAGAGGCTATCATGAGGCAAATTCTCAACGGCATTCAAAGTGATAAGCAATGGCAATCCTTCACAACGGCTTTTGATCTCATCATGGATGTGTAGACTCTAGACTTCAACATCTTTCTTGGACAACTCTTCAATCAAGAAGCCAACAATAGCATAAAGGAAGGTAACTCCTATCATGGTAATTCAACTAGTGCTCTATATGCAGACAAGAAGGATAACAAGTGTAAAGGCAAGAAGAAGGAAGAAAATGAAGAAGAGACTTCCCAAGCCAACTTTCCAAGCAAGAGCAAGTGGAAAGGGAAGAAGAAAGGACCAAAGCAAGACAAAACCAAAGGTCGAAATGTTCAACCTTATGCCATATGCGATAAGACCAACCACACCACTCAGAATTGCTGGTTCAAAAGACCCAAAAAGGAAGTGGAAGAGGTGGATATGGCAACAATAGAGGCAGAGGTGGACACAACTTCAACAATAACAACAGAGGCTATAATAGAAGGGACTACAACATTTATTCAGAAGATCAACCACATGAAGACTCATTGCTTCTCATGAATCTAAGCCACGAAGAAGGTAGCAAAGAAGGTAAAGAAGATGATCATTTGTGCTACATAGATTCACGATGTTCGAATCATGTTGCAGGCAACATTGCTCTTCTATCTGATTTGGAAAGTCCAAAGCATAGACATGAAGTACAAACAGAGGATGACACAAAGCACAATGTGGAGAAGATTGGTAATGTCAAAGCTTCCAATGGCAGGAGAAACATTTTGAGTAAGGTTCTCTATGTACCCACTATCACTAAAAACGTAATAAGTGTAGGCAAATAGTTGAAAAAGGCTTGCAAGTTAGGTTCAACCAACATGGAGCTTTTGTGGAAGATCCATGTCAAGGCTTTAAGAAGATAGCCAGAGGTGAGAAGCATGGTATGCTCTTTACTTTTGAAGTAGGAGAAACCAAGAACATAGCTCTATTCACTTTTGGGTCTCAAACCCTAAGTGAGATTGAAGTGTGGCATAAGAGACTTGCTCATGTGAATGAAAGAATTTTGAAGGATATATGCAGGGATCAAAGTGTTCTAGGACTTTCGAACATATCAAAGCAACACATGATCAACAGATTTGATGCATTTCAGATTGGGAAGGCACAAAGACAACCATTCAACCACAAAGGATACATCCACAACAACTTATTGGACTTAGTACATACAGATGTATGGGGACCAATTCAACAAGATTTGATGGAGGGGGAGAATACTTCTCCAAAGAGTTTGATGAGTTTTTGTAGGATAAAGGTATCAAAAGGGACGTGACTACCAGGACTCTCCTCAACTAAATTGAATTGTAGAGAGGAGAAACAAGACATTGGTTAGATCAGCCAGAACAATGTTTGAAGAGAAGAAGTTGCCACATTATCTATGAACATAGGCTATTTCAACTACTATGTAACTTGTCAATAGACTACCATCCAAATCACTTCAAGGTATGTCTCCTTATGAAGCATGGCATGGAAGAAAACCTAGTCTTGGACATTGCAAGGTGTTTGGTTGTTTAGCTTATGTTCATGTACCATCTAAAATAAGAGGTAAGCTAGATGAAAGGGCAACAAACACAGTATTTATTGGATACGATTCAACTTAGATGGGTTAAAGGTTCTATAATCCTTCAACCAAGCAATTCACTACAAGTAGAGATGTTGTGTTTGAAGAACAGAGATCTTGGTATGATGAAGACAAAGAAAGGGTAACTCTACCATATGATCTTGATTTTGATTCTCATCAATTAGGAAGCAAGCATGATACACACGTCCAGGATCCAAGAAGTGATACAAACGATGACCAAGATGAAAGAGAAAAGGATTACAAGCTATGGAAGTGAAGAGGCAAAGCAAAGATGCAAGAGGTTGGAGAATGCTCCAAATAGGCACCTATTAGATCAGCAAGAGAGAAGAAACAACCAGAAAGGTATGGATATGATTCCACATTTGCTACAAAGCATTCAATCTACTTGGCAAAAGACTCTATTTCAGAGGCACCCTCAACCTATGAAGAGGCAAAGGGAAAACCTAATTGGGAAAAGGCCATGAAAGAAGAAATAGATGCATTGAAGGAGATGGACACTTGGGATTTGGTTCCAATCTCAATGAATCAAAAGCTAGTTGGTTGCAGATGGGTATATAAAGTTAAAAGAAATTCAGATGGATCAGTTTGTAGGTACAAGGCAAGATTAGTTACCAAAGGATGCTCACAAACTCATGGCATAGACTATGAGGAAACATTCTCACCAGTTGCAAAGATGACTACAATCAGGACATTGATAAGTGTAGTTGCTTCAAGGAATTGGAGACTCTTCCAACTTGATGTGAAAAGTGCATTCTTAAATGGTTGGATAAGTGAAGAGGTATACATGTCACAACCACCAGGTTTTGAAAACCCTAATCATCCATCTTATGTTTGCAGACTTAACAAAGCATTGTATGGATTGAAACAAGCTCCTACAGCTTGGAATTACAGGTTGGTTACATATCTTCAAGATCAAGGGTTCAAAGCTAGCAACTCAAATCCTTCTCTATTTATCAAAAGGGATTATGATAAGGTTACCTATGTATGTGTATATTGTTGGAGCAAGTCTATGACAAGCCTAAGTATTGTCTTGAGTCCCACAAATTCAAAGAAGAAGCCTTAAAATGAAGACAATGTAAAGTTCACTTGTGAACTACCTCTTGTAACTTTTGAAGACTTTACTTAATGTAAAAGTGAAAGAATTTTAAGTGGTTGAGTCCACTTGATCAAAAAAGGAAAAAAGAGCCACAAACTCGTGATTTGTGGTATAGAGAATCAAATCAATCACTAATTGATTGGAGAGTCATTGAGGGACCTTAGCCTCCCAAGCTCAAGTATAAATAGATGGCAGCTTTAGTCATGGTTAGAGGGACCTCAGATAAGACCTCGAAGAGCTGAGCTTTATGCCATATCAAGGTGTGGTTTCAAGGCACAGATACATATCAGTAAGTCCATTGTGTTGTAAAATCAATATACTTTCATTTTCATGATCATTTGAGTTCATATTTCCATGTTCTTGTGAAGTGTACTACTCATTGCCATATCTCTCAGTTTTCTTAGTCAGATTGCAGAGATGTTTTCTCTGAGCTTGGTGCATCATTTTTCGTTATTTAACTTGGTAAAGTTAGCTCAAAATGTCTACTAAGTGCTCACCAATTTTTGTTTCATTTGGGTGTTTCAATCTTCAGTTATGTTCAGTTGAAGTCAACCCTGTGTGTTCATTTTCACTTCTCTGTCAGGTACCCGACTTTTTTACTCATCTTGCTAGAGCTGTTTCGCAGTGTGTACTTACCCACATTCAATGATTTAAAGCCTGTTGGATTTAGCATACTGTCTAGTATAAGCGTACAAGTTTTCATAATCATTGAATTCTTAAATCTTGAGTTATGATCATTTTTCTGCTCACTAGTCTCAATACTATAGCAGCCCGTGAAAATCGGGATGATGTCATCACTTGTTAAACATCATTCTTAGTGTGTGGTTAATTATTTTTTATGCAATTACTCTTGAAAGTTAGCTCTTTAAGTTAACTAGACTTCCCAAAAAGGAATCAAGCTAATTGCTGTTGTGCTCAGAGAATTATGCAAAACACTCGACAAGTGTATGAACCAAAATAGCAAGTTCTTCACCTCTGAGCTAACTCCAACTTATCTCTTTTGATCTATCTTTTTGAGAGTGATCTTCCAAGGTACATAGGGTGTCTAATACATCCATTAGCAAGCTAAAAGGGCCCACCACATACTCCTAGAGTTCATTTGGCTGGTGTAGATTAAGGATTTTGCAACACCTCTTCATCTTCAAGCACATACCTATCCATCTCTTCACAGTGGTATCAGAGCAAGGATGGCAGATGGATTTCCTTCATCAATTGACAAATTGGACAGAGGTAACTACTCAGCTTGGTCATTAAGAATGGAAGATTATCTCCAAGGTAGAAGTTGATATGGTTATCTTGCTGGAGATGAAGTTATGCCAAGTTTCAGGAACAAAAGTGAACCAACACAAGAAGAGCAAGAAAGATTGAGCACATGGTGCTCCAAGGATGCACTTGCAAAGGGTTATGCACAGGAAAGAGGCATTGATTTTGATGAGACCTTTGCACCTACATGCCGTATGACTACTGTTCGGAGCATTTGTGCACTTGCAGCCCATCATGGTTGGAATGTACATCAGTTGGACATTAAAACAGCATTTCTGAATGGTGACTTGCATGAGGAAGTGTATGTTTTTCAGCCCCGAGGCTTTGTGCAGAAAGGGCATGAAAACCAGGTGTGCAGGTTAAAGAAGGCATTATATGGTTTAAAGCAAGCACCACGTGATTGGTATGAGAAGATACATGCCTATCTGGTTGCACATGGTTTTGTGAACAGTCCAACTGAAAGCACCTTATATGTTAAGCGTGCTCATGATGTGCTTCTGATAATTGTTGTCTATGTTGATGACATGCTACTCACTGGTCCTATTGAGAAGCATATTGCTGATTTCAAGGCTGATTTGCATGCCTCATTTGAGATGTCTGATTTGGGGCATTTGCATCACTATTTGGGCATTCAGTTTATGCAAGTTGATGGTGGAATGGCTTTGTGTCAAACGAAATATATTGACACATTATTGCAGCGTTTTGGCCTTGAAGACTGTAAGCCTATTGCGACTCCTATGGAGACAGGTTTACGATTGAGTCTTCATGATTCTGGAGATGCATTTGATGCTGTTCTCTATCAGCAGGTTGTTGGATGCTTGATTTACTTATGCATTACTCGGCCATATATTTAGTTTGTTGTCTCATAGATGAGCAGGTTTATGCATTGCCCAGGAGTCATGCATTGGAAGGCGGTTAAGCGCATCTTTCGCTACTTGAGTGGTACTCGGCTACTTGGGTTGTTTTATCCCAAGGGGGGATCACTACCGCCAGATTTGCATGCTTTTTCTGACTCTGATTGGGCTGGTTGCTATGACACTCGTGTGTCCACCAGTGGTTTTTGCTTCATGCTTGGTAGCTCATGTATATCTTGGTTGAGCAAGAAGCAGCCTAGTATGGCCACTTCCAGTTGTGAGGCTGAGTATAGGGCAGCTTTCACAACGACTATTGAGTGTGTGTGGCTCAGACGCCTTATGGCTGATTTGGGTGTTGGCCAGTCTTCTGCCACCACCATCTTCACTGACAGTCAGAGCGCATTGGCAGTTGCAAGGAACCCTGTGTTCCATGCTCGCACTAAGCACATTGAGGTGCATTATCACTATGTCAGGGAGAGGTTCTCTGCTGGGGAGATCAGCTTGGCATATGTGCCCACGCAGGAGAACATTGTAGACCTTTTCACGAAGGCTCTGCCTAGGGAGAAGTTTGAAGCTTTCCGCAAAGCTTTGGGCTTACTTCCTTTTGTGGAGTGATTTCCACATAGCTTGGCACTTCCTTATACATGAGTGCCAGCTCTTTGTTCACCGCATCACTCCTAGGGGGGATTTGTTGATATATTTAGGTAGTAATGTGTGTGAACACACTAGGACCGCCGGGGCACTTTTTTCCCTCTTTAGGAGGTTTTTTTCCCCCGGCTTGTATATACACCTATTGCCCTAATGGGCTACTTATCTTTGTACATTCTCTAGTAATACATTCAGTATTCTGTGTTGTGCTCCAAGCTTCTTCTTCTTCCTTGTGTTGTTCGCGTGCTTTCGCAAAAGTCTAACTCCCACAATAAACCAAGAGGAGCCATCATCATTTGAAGAGGCCAAAGTAAAAACAAAATGGAAGCATGCAATGAAGGAAGAAATTGAAGCACTTGAGGAAAACAACACTTGGGAATTGGTGCCCAAGACTTCGTCTATGAAGGTTATAGGCTCAAGATGGGTCTACAAGCTCAAGAAGAATGCTGATGGTTTCATAAATAGGTATAAGGCAAGACTTGTAGCAAAAGGCTTTGCACAAACTCAATGAGTTGATTATGAAGAATATTTTTCTCTTGTAGCTAAGATGCCTACAATCAGAGTGTTACTTAGTATTTCTTCTTCCAAGAATTGGAGGATACTTCAACTAGATGTAAAGAATGCATTCTTGAATGGTTGGATAACAGAAGAGGTATATATGGCACAACCACCTGGTTTTGAGAATCACGTTGATCCTAATTATGTGTGTAAACTTAACAAAGCATTGTATGGTCTCAAGCAAGCCCCAAGAGCTTGGAATTTCAAGCTTGGTTCATTCTTGCACGACAAAGGCTTTCAAGCAAGCAAGGCAAATCCTTCACTCTTTATCAAAAAGAGTAATTCTGAGATCATCTACCTATGTGTATACTTCCTAGGTTTGGAAGTTGTCTACAAAGATCATGGTTTGTTTCTCACTCGAAGAAAGTACATTAAGGACATGTTGGAAAAATTCAAGATGCAAGATTGTAAGATTTCAGGTACTCCAATGGAGGTCAACCACAAATTGAGCTCACATGAAGGTGAACTCATAGAGGAAATCACATCATATCAAAGTCTAGTGGGTAGTCTCAACTATGCCACATTGACAAGAGTAGATATATGTTACAGTGTGAGTGTGCTAAGTCAATTTATGCACACACCAAGGAAACCACACATGGATGTTGCCGAAAGGATTCTCAAGTATCTCAAAGGAACCATAAATGAAGGACTTTATTATCCTTATGTATCTAATTTAGGTTTGAAGTTATTTTTTGATGCAGATTGGGATGGTTTCAAGGAAGACAGAAGGAGCACTTCAAGATATCTTACTTTTTCAGGTTCAAAGCTTATTTCATGATCATCCAAGAAGCAACCTACAGTTGCTCTTTCTTCCACAGAGGCTGAGTACAAAGGTCTTGCCATAGCTACTCAGGAAGCTATGTGGATGAAGACATTATTCATAAATCTTGGATTGGAGTTTGGAACTCCAACTATTTTTTATGACAATATGAGTTTTATTCATTTGGCTGCTAATCCTATTTTTCATGCAAGGACTAAACATATTGAAAATCATTATCACTATGTACGAGAGAAGGTTCTAAGCAAAGAGATTCAAAATATCATATGTTTCCACTCATCAACAATGTGCACCTATTCTAACCAAAGCATTGGATGGTACAAAGCTTTGCAAATTCAAGGCTATGATAGTTTGCAGGTAATCTTGGAAGATTGAAGACCTCAAGCATACTTGGCTTGAGGGGGAGCTGTTGGAGCAAGTCTACGACAAGCTTAAGTATTGTCTTAAGTCCCACAAATTCAAAGAAGAAGCCTTGAAATTAAGACAATGTAAAGTTCACTTGTGAACCACCTCTTGTAACTTTTGAAGATTTTACTTAATGTAAAAGTGTAAAAATCTTAAGTGGTTGAGCCCACTTGATCAAAAAGGGAAAGAGGAGCCACAAATTTGTGATTTGTGGTAGATAGAGAATCAAATCAATCACTAATTGATTGGAGCGTGATTGAGGGAAGTTAGCTTCCCAAGCTCAACTATAAATAGATGGCAGCTTTAGTCATGGTTAGAGAGACCTCAGAGAAGACCTTGAAGAGCTGAGCTTTATGTCATATCAAGGTGTGGTTTTAAGGCACACATATGTATCAGTAATTCCATTGTGTTGTAAAATCAATATACTTTCATTTTCATGATCATTTGAGTTCATATTTTCATGTTCTTGTGAAGTGTACTACTCACTGCCATATCTCTCAGTTTTCTCAGTCAGATTGGAGAGATGGTTTCTCTGAGCTTGATGCATCATATTTAGTGATTAAACTTGTTAAAGTTAGCTCTATAAGTCTAATATATTATCACCAATTTGCATTTCATTTGTCTGTTTCAATCTTCAGTTATGTTCAGTTGAATTCAACCCTGTCTGTTCATTTTCACTTCTCTGTCAGGTACCCGACTTTTCTACTCATCTTGTCAGATCTGTGTCTCATTGTGTACTTACCTAAATTCAATGGTTTAAATCTTGTTGGATTCAGCATACTCTCTAGTATAAGCATACTAATTTTCATAATCATTGGATTCGTAAAGCTTGAGTTATGTTCATTTTGCTGCTCACTAGTCTCATTACTGTAGCAGCCCGTGAAAATCGGGATGATGTCATCACTTGTTAAACATCATTCTCAGTGTGTGGTTCATTAATTTTTATGAGATTACTCTTAAAAGTTAGGTGTTTAAGTTAAATAGACTTCCTCAAAAGGAATTAAGCTAATTACTCTTGTGCTCAGAGAATTATGCATAACACTAAACATGTGTATGAACCAAAATACCAAGTTCTTCACCTCTGAGCTAATTCCAACTTATCTGTTTTGATCTATCATTTTGAGAGTGATCTTCCAAGGTACATAGGGTGTCTAATACATCCATTGGCAAGCTAAAAAGGCCCACCACATACTCCTAGAGTTCATTTGGCTGATGTAGATCAAGGATTTTGCAACACCTCTTCATCTTCAAGCACATACCTATCCATCTCTTCACATATATGTAGATGATATTATTGTGACAGGTGATGATCTAAATGGCATTCAAAGGAACAAGAGACACATGCAAGAGGAGTTCCAAGTGAGAAGGATGATCACCTCCATAGTGCACACATCTTCTAAGCATGGGTACCATCATAGGATTGTTTGGGTAGTTCCTATGCCCTTGAACGTTCAGCTTTTTTGCCACTAGATTGGCTATTTCTTCTACATTGTTCCTGGGATTTGACGTGCTGCTGATGGTATCCTCACTTTTTACACTTCCTTGAGGTATTTTCAAATCTTTCGCTAGATTGTCCTCTATGTCAATACACTCTTTCATACATACTTGCAAATTTTGGACTCTTTTCACATATATTAATGATCTCAATGATCCATTCACTAATCCATCCAAAAACAGTGACACCATTTTGTTTTGAGTGGGTCTCTCTTCAATAGGGCATCTATCCACTTATTGCTTAAATCTTCTTGCTTCCAATCTCACCGATTCCGTAGGAGCTTTTATAAAACAATGAATTAATGAGGGTTTGTTGTTTTTTATTCTCGACTTGGTAAATTCTTCAATCAATTCTTGACAGACTTGTTCCATGTTTTGGAAGTTATTAGGGTCTAAGGGCTCGAACCAAGCTAAGGCCGTGTCTGTAAGGGTTAGACCAAAGGATTCATATTGAATAAAAAAGTCTTCCACTTGTTTGGCTCTTATTACTTTCTTGAATTCAGCTGTGTGGTTGTATGGTTCACTAGAGCCATCATAATGACTTCTCATACACTTGGCTACCTAAATGGGCCTCAATTTTCTTCTAGGTTCTGGTGTTCTAGGCATTATAGGGAAGACTGGTCATCCTATTGGTATACTTGGTCCTCTTCCTATAGGTGGTCTCTCATGGACAGGAATTCTATTCCTTGGTTCTACATGTGTAGGTGGTGGGTAGTTAGGATTATTGCCAGGTGTGGCGAACTGCACATGGGACCTAACTGGAATGTTCCTTTGTTGTGTTTGTCCTCAATGCTCATAAGAATTGTCATGATAGGTCCCTTGGGGGTTTTGCGAAGTTGTAGCTTGATCCCTAGGTGGGAACACTGGGATGTTATGATACTTCAACCCTGCGCTTTCTAATTACGTTAAAGGCCAGTACCTTCTCTGATTTATATCCAAGTACGTAATGCGAGTGGGGTTTTTGAGATCTTGCAATTCATAGATGGTGACTAGATTTTTGGCTTCTTCCCACAATGAAGAATGTGCTCTAAGTAGATGCTCCATACTGTTGATTAAATAAACATCCATCAGGGAATCATCTTGGGGAATTAGGTCTCCTCTCCAAACCCTAGATACAATGGACTTCCCTCTACGTGTAGATACCTGTTCTTCATGTCCCTCCCCATTAAGGTTGTGGGTATTGACGTCTTCCCTTTGCTCGTTGATGTTTTTAGGATGCTCTGTAACTACATATAGAATCTCTCTTTTATCCACGTAGAATCCTCCTACATACTTCACAACTGGCCTAGTTACTATGTAAGCATCTGAGGCTTTCTTCAGTCTAGCCACTAATTAGTGTGACATTGTTGATTAGTCTGAGGCTTTCTTGTTGAGGGTGACCTGATAATCAAAATTTCCTTTGATATTCACGATTTCTGATAGGCAATTACCATTTGGAAGGATTAGTGAATGGATCATTGAGATCATTAGTATATGTGAAAAGAGTCCAAAATTTGCAAGAATGTATGAAAGAGTGTATTGACCTAGAGGACAATCTAGCGAAAGATTTGAAAATACCTCAAGGAAGTGTGAAAAGTGAAGATACCGTCAACAGCATGTCAAATCCCAGGAACAATGTAGAAGAAATAGCCGATCTAGTGGCAAAAAAGCTGAACGTTCAAGGGCAGAGGAACTACCCAAACAATCCTATGAGAGTACCCATGCTTAGAAGATGTGTGCACTCTGGAGGTGATCATCCTTCTCGCTATGGAGGTGATCTATGAAGGTAATAGGCTCAAGATGGGTCTACAAGCTCAAGAAGAACTCTGATGGTTCCATAAACAGGTATAAGGCAAGACTTGTAGAAAAAGGCTTTGCACAAACTCAAGGAGTTGATTATGAAGAAACTTTTTCTCCTCTAGCTAAGACTCCTACAATTAGAGTGTTACTTAGTATTGCTTCTTCCAAGAATTGGAAGATACTTCAACTAGATGTAAAGAATGCATTCTTGAATGGTTGGATAACAGAAGAGGTATATATGGCACAACCACCTGGTTTTGAGAATAAAGTTTATCCTAATTATGTGTGTAAACTTAACAAAGCATTGTATTGTCTCAAGCAGGCCCCAAGAGCTTGGAATTTCAAGCTTGTTTCATTCTTGCAAGACAAAGGCTTTCAAGCAAGCAAGGCAGATCCTTCACTCTTTATTAAAAAGATTAATTCTGAGATCATCTACCTGGTGTATATGTAGATGATATTATATTGACACAAAATGATGCAGATGGTATGAAGAAGATCAAAGATCAGATGAGAGAAGAGTTCAAGATAAGTGATTTGGGTTCACTTACCTACTTCCTAGGTTTGGAAGTTGTCTACAAAGATCATGGTTTGTTTCTCACTCAAAGAAAGTACATTAAGGACATGTTGGAAAAATTCAAGATGCAAGATTGTAAGATTGCAGGTACTCCAATGGAGGTCAATCACAAATTGAGCTCACATGAAGATGAACTCATAGAGGACATCAATCATATCAAAGTCTAGTGGGTAGTCTCAACTATGCCACATTGACAAGAGTAGATATATGTTACAGTGTGAGTGTGCTAAGTCAATTTATGCACACACCAAGGAAACCACACATGGATGCTGCCAAAAGGATTCTCAAGTATTTGAAAGGAACCATAAATGAAGGACTTTATTATCCTTATGTATCTGATTTAGGTTTGAAGCTATTTTCTGATGCACATAGGGATGGTTCCAAGGAAGATAAAAGGAGCACTTTAGGATATCTTACTTTTGCAGGTTCAAAGATTATTTCATGGTCATCCAAGAAGCAACCTACAGTTGCTCTTTCTGCCACAGAGGCTCAGAACAGAGGCCTTGCCATAGCTACTCAGGAAGCTATGTGGATGAAGACATTATTCATACATCTTGGATTGGAGTTTGGAACTCCAACTATTTTTTGTGACAATATGAGTTCTATTCATTTGGCTGCTAATCCTATTTTTCATGCAAGGACTAAACATATTGAAATTCATTATCACTATGTACAAGAGAAGGTTCTAAGCAAAGCG
Organism: Ceratopteris richardii; assembly: GCA_020310875.1. Classification (NCBI taxonomy): domain Eukaryota; kingdom Viridiplantae; phylum Streptophyta; class Polypodiopsida; order Polypodiales; family Pteridaceae; genus Ceratopteris; species Ceratopteris richardii. The sequence continues at coordinate 68,037,855 of CM035444.1, forward strand.
ATTCAAATATCATATGTGTCCACTCATCAACAATGTGCAGTTATTCCAACAAAAGCATTGGATGGTACAAAGCTTTGTAAATTCAAGGCTATGATAGGTTTGCAGGTAATCTTGGAAGATTGAAGACCTCAAGCATACTTGGCTTGAGGGGGAGCTATTGGAGCAAGTCTATGACAAGCCAAAGTATTGTCTTGAGTCCCATGAATTCAAAGAAGAAGCCTTAAAATGAAGACAATGTAAAGTTCACTTGTGAACTACTTCTTGTAACTTTTGAAGATTTTGCTTAATGTAAAAGTGAAAGAATCTTAAGTGGTTGAGCCCACTTGATCAAAAAGGAAAAGAGGAGCCACGAATTCGTGATTTGTGGTAGATAGAGAATCAAATCAATCACTAATTGATTGGAGAGTGATTGAAGAAAGTTAGCTTCCCAAGCTCAACTATAAATAGATGGCAGCTTTAGTCATGGTTAGAGAGACCTCAGAGAAGACCTCGAAGATCTGAGCTTTGTCATATCAAGGTGTCGTTTCAAGGCACATATATATATCAGTAATTCCACTGTGTTGTAAAGTCAATATACTTTCATTTTCATGATCATTTGATTTCATATTTTCATGTTCTTGTGAAGTGTACTACTCACTGCCATATCTCTCAGTATTCTCAGTCAGATTGCAGAATGGTTTCTCTGAGCTTGATGCATCCTTTTCAGTGATTAAACTTGTTAAAGTTAGCTCTATAATTCTACTATATGATCACCAAGTTTCATTTTATTTTTCTATTGCAATCTTTAGTTATGTTCAAAACCCTGTCTGTTCATTTTGACTTCTCTGCCAGGTACCCGACTTTTTTACTCATATTGTCAGAGCTGTTTCTCATTGTGTACTTACCTAAAATGAAAGATTTGAATCTTGTTGGGTTCATCATACTGTCTTGTATAAGCATACAAAGTTTCATAATCATTGGATTTTTAAAGCTTGAGTTATGCTCATTTTGCTGCTCACTAGTCTCATTACTATAGCAACCCGTGAAAATCGGGATGATGTCATCACTTGTTAAACATCATACTCAGTGTGTGGTTCATTAGTTTTTATGAGATTACTCTTAAAAATTAGCTCTCTAAGTTAAATAGAATTCCTCAAAAGGAATTAAGCTAATTGTTGTGCTCAGAGAATTATGCAAAACACTAGACAAGTGTATGAACCAAAATAGCAAGTTCTTCACCTTTGAGCTAACTCCAACTTATTTCTTTTGATCTATCATTTTGAGAGTGATCTTCCAAGGTACATAGGCTGTCTAATACATCCATTGGAGAGCTAAAAAGGCCCACCACATACTCCTAGAGTTCATTTGGATGATGTAGATCAAGGATTTTGCAACACCTCTTCATCTTCAAGCACATACCTATCCATCTCTTCACATATATGAAGATGATATTATTGTGATAGGTGATGATCTAAATGGCATTCAAAGGAACAAGAGACACATGCAAGAGGAGTTCCAAGTGAGAAGGATGATCACCTCCACAGTGCACACATCTTCTAAGCATGGATACTCTCATAGGATTGTTTGGGTAGTTCCTCTACCCTTGAACGTTCAGCTTTTTTGCCACTAGATCGGCTATTTCTTCTACATTGTTCCTAGGATTTGACGTGTTGCTGATGGTATCTTCACTTTTCACACTTCCTTGAGGTATTTTCAAATCTTTCGCTAGATTGTCCTCCAGGTCAATACACTCTTTCATACATTCTTCCAAATGTTGGACTCTTTTCACATATATTAATGATCTCAATGATCCATTCACTAATCCTTCCACAAACAGTGACACCATTTTGTTTTGAGTGGGTCTCTCTTCAATAGGGCATCTATCCACATATTGCTTAAATCTTCTTGCTATTAATCTCATCGATTCCGTAGGAGCTTGTTTAAAACTATGAATTAATGAGGATGAGTTGTTTTTTATTCCGGACTTAGTAAATTCTTCAATCAATTCTTGACAGACTTGTTCCATGTTTTGGAAGTTATTAGGGTCTAAGGGCTGGAACCGAGCTAAGGCCGTGTTTGTAAGGGTTAGACAAAAGGATTCATACTGAATCAAAAAGTATTCCACTTGTTTGGCTCTTATTACTTGCTTGAATTCAACTATGTGGTTGTATGGTTCACTAGAGCCATCATAATGACTTCTCATACACTTGGCTACCTAAATGGGCCTCAATTTTCTTCCAGGTTCACGTGGTCTAGGCATTAGAGGGAAGACTGGTTGTCCTATTGGTATACTTGGTCCTCTACCTATAGGTGGTATCTCATGGACAGGAATTCTACTCCTTGGTTCTACATATGTAGGTGGTGGGTAGTTAGGATGATCTCCAGGTGTGGCGAACTGCACATGGGGCCTAACTGGAATGTTCCTTTGTTGTGTTTGTCCTAAATGCTAATAAGAATTGTCATGATAGGTCCCTTGGGGTTTTTGCGAAGTTGTAGCTTGATCCCTAGGTGAGAACATAGGGATGTTATGATATTTCAACCCTGCTCTTTCTAATTCTGTTAAAGGCCAGTACCTTCTCTGATTCTTATCCAAGTACGTAATGCGAGTGGGGTTTTCAAGATCTTGCAATTCATAGATGGTGGGTAGATTGGTGGTTTCTTCCCACAATGAAGAATGTGCTCTAAGTAGATGCTCCATCCCTATGATTAAATAAACATCCATCAGGGAATCATCTTGGGGATTTAGGTCTCCTCTCCAAACCCTAATTACAATGGACTTCCCTCTAGGTGTAGATGCATGTTCTTCATGTCCCTCCCCATTAAGGTTGTGGGTATTGACGTCTTCCCTTTGCTCATTGATGTTTTCAGGATGCTCTCTAACTACATATAGAATCTCTCTTTTATCCATGTAGAATCCTCCTACATACTTCACAACTGGCCTAGTTACTATGTAAGCATTTGAGGCTTTCTTCAGTCTAGCCACTGATTAGGGTGACCTTGTTGATTAGTCTGAGGCTTTCTTGTTGAGGGTGACCTGATAATGAGAATTTCCTTTGATATTCACGTTTTCTGATAGGCAATTACCATTATGCCATATGAGACCCAGCAGGCATGGGCATTCGTGACCCATGAGAAGATGGACTTTAGAGCAGTCCCAAGCAAGACATCTGCTTTTTAAAATATTCCATTCTTCAATGGTAATGTTCATGCTAGGGTCAATATCCTCGAAGTTGATCGATTGGTTGGTGTCTTGTTTCCAGAGATGTTTCCATTTTCTATAGCCCTTATTCACACTTTGAATGTTCCAAGATTCCACGCTCCTGATGCCTTGGATCGGGAACCAGATAGAGTCATTCGGTTTGATACCGGCCGCTCACTTCCATGATGGGGGATGATTCTAACACCCCAATGCAAAAATGAAGATGACTGCCCTCCACTAGGTCCACAAGCAGTGATATATGCTCACTGTTCTGAACTTTTCTCTGCACCACTACAGAGACTTAATATGAAATTTTGGAGACTTGTATTAGACTATAAGAGATATCCAACAAGCTTTAAATCATCCCAAATGGCTAATCCAACTGTGAGAATCACCCTATACAAAAGAGGCTGCCTGTTTGCAACACTCTCTACCCATGTACAGAGATATACCTTCACAAAGTTGGTAATTTCGCACAAATCACTCAGCCAAATAACTTGCAACTTTGGCAAAGTTCAGGGCACAATATGAGAGACCAAATGAACATTGAAATCAATGAAAATGAGTACAATGAGAGAGCAAACAATGCTCTACAATTTGGTACAATCAGATTTGGAAAAGCCTTACTACACCTCTAGATAGAGGAGAGCAAAATCATGAGAAAATGAGGTAAGCAAGCAAGGGGGCTTCTTGTTGGAGTTTATGACTTCACCAAAATAATTGGGAAACTCGTGGAATGCATACAACACAAGAAAAAAGGCGGGATGATGCTTATATAGACTTTTACTTTTCTTACAATCTAGCTAACCACACACCAATAAGTTTAGGTGCACTTTTTGGTGGCTGATATGATGAGATTTGAATTTGATTGAGTTTGATGGAGCTTCTAACTTTATTCCACGACTTTGGGTCCTCCTTTTTTATTGGTCCACTTGCAAAACTTGTGGTTGAGCCTTTTTGCATGATTGAGACTTGATTTTCAACATTCCAATCTTCATTGATTCTTATGCAGCTTTTGAGTTCATTCCAACTCTTCCATAGGGAGCACACTAGATTCAATCCTTTCAAGAAAATCGGGATCAAGCAAAACAAAAGGGTCAAAATGTCAAGATTGTTCCAATTCGGGAGTCCCACTAAAGTCAATGTGTTCTTGTTTCTGAAGATCAATTTGGCCCACGAAGTATCCCCATTGCGCTATGCCTTAATCATCGATTTTTTTGCAAGTTTCTTAGCCATGCACCCAATGTCCAGAATCCCAAGGCCCCCACTATCCCTTTGGTTGGTGTAGATGGACCATTTGATTTTAGGCACCCCCCTCCTATTGTGGTCTCCCGTCCAAAGGAAGTTTCTGCAAATACTTTCCAGTTTGGACAACTCTTGCTCTTTTGGTCTCCAACAAGAGAGGAAGTAAATGGTGGATGAAATTAGGAACGTGTTAATAACCATTGCACGACCCGCGAGATTGATTTGCATACCTCCCAAATAGTTTAGCTTGCTTTCGAGTTTGGCCAGGACCTAGTTTCACCACTGCTCCAACGAGATGCCAAATCCCAAGGGAATCCCAAGAAGTTGGAAAATTTGTCCTGAGGGAATATTTTGACATCCATGTTCAATCAGAAGGTCGGGTTGGATCCCGACAATAGCTCTAAAAGCATTCTTGAGTGGTTGATTTTGGATTTAGAGGCTTCATAGAAAGTATCGAGGCACCTCCAAAACGTCTCCAGACTGGTACAGTCATTGTGGACAAATGCGTTCATATCATCGGCAAAAAGTCTCATGGTGATCTGGCCATGGTTATTGGGCAACAAGAGGCCTTTGATATTATCAACTTCCACCTGTTGTTCAACCAACTGTCTTAGCCCTTAAATGGCCATGGCAAAGAGAAGGGGAGCCAAAAGGCAGCCTTGTCTAATCAATTGTTTAAATTTGATCGCCTTCAAAAGTTGGTCATTAACATTAATTTGAGTCGATGCGTTTCCCAATAGGCTCTAGATCATCTTGGTGAATTTCTAGCTTCAATAAAGATCTTTAAGAGATTGCAAAATATAGTCCCATTCTAGCGTGTCCTAAGCTTTGTCAAAGTCGACCTTGAGGAAAACCACGTCTTGTCTTGACTCATCCATGAAGTCGAGGCCTTCCCAAATGTCGATTATGGCTTCCAATATTGAACTACCTTTAACAAAGCCTTTTTGTTCCTCGCTAAGCCAAACTCTCTGATGGCTAGAAATTCTGTTGGTTATGACTTTAACAATGATCTTATATCCCGGTTGAAGTGTCGTAATTGGACACCAGTTCTCAATTTTGTTCTTTTTCCCTTTTTTTGTGGATTAACTTGATGATGCCATTGTTGAGACAAGTCGGAAGCATGTCAAACTTCAGAGCCTCTTGCTAGACCAAACAAAGGGGGTGGCCATCACTAACTTGAAGGACTTAAAGAACTTATTAGTGAGCCCATCCCCCAGGCTTTTTCCACTGAGAAGGGCATCGACGACTTCAATGATTTCTTTTTCCGACATAGCGGCATCAAGCACAGATCGAAAGTTGTGTGGGATGCTATGGGAGGATACCCTAGAGATGGCCACCATGCAGTCCCATCTATGAGAGGAGAGGGGAGTCGAGATCCCTAGAAGTCTCCTGAAATGATCTTCAATGATTCCGATATTTTCTTCTTCCGTTTTGCATTCATCTCCATTTGATTCTAGCAATAAAGGGATCGATTCTCTATTTTGTTTCCTTTTAAGGATATTGCACATCTTTTTACCCACATTCTAGTCTTTTGCAGTTGATGCGTTCTAGGATTGCTACTCAAGCTAGTTATGGCGAAGTGTGATCATTTCAATGGTTGTGGTTTTGAGGCCAATTGGACTACTTTTCTTTCCCTTTGGCTTCCTATGATTGGTTTGCTTTGTAAATCTATTCAAAATATCCAACTTGATTATCAGACTTTCATTATGAGGATTTTCCTCCTTCCTAATAGATTACTCATCTTGGGATGGTTATGCCCCTATGAAAATTACAGTTAACTAGAACCTCAAGATTGTCTAGTTCATTGACTTTATTCTTCGAAAAAAAAGCTAATTTCTTAGTTCATTTAGATCCCTCGTTTTCCTCTTTTAGGTTCCTATAGCCCTACTTCTTCCTCAACTCTATGGTAAAGGCAACATAATTAGCATCTAATGAGGTCTTCGTTGTGGAATCCATAGGTAGTGTTTGTTTTTCTTCTATTTGGGGGTCACTTTCTTTTCGGGGGGGGGGGGTGGGGAACTTTGAGAAGGGGTTTGATCACTAGACTTTAGTGGCAGTTGGACTAAATGTAGCTTCTCCCCTATCACTTCCTTAGCTTGACTACATGTAGCTTCTTCTCTATCATCTCCTTACCTTTTTTAGGTTTTTCCCTCAAGCTTCAATGCTTCATCATATGCCCTTGTGTGCCATAGTGGATGCGTTCAGTAAAGAGATCCTTCATTTTTTATTTCTTTTCTAGGTTTTCATTTGGTCCTAGATCAATGGTGATAGCCTTACGGAGATCTTTTCATAGGTCTATTTCAACAAAAAAATTTAGATGTCAATTAGTGTTAAATCTATGATTGTCTCCTCTCATATGTCAGTCCTTCAACATCTTCTTTGCACAAGTGAGAAGGATGATCACCTCCACAGTGCACACATCTTCTAAGCATGGGTACTCTCATAGGATTGTTTGGGTAGTTCCTCTTCCCTTGAACGTTCAGCTTTTTTGCCACTAGATCGGCTATTTCTTCTACATTGTTCCTGGGATTTGACGTGCTGCTGACGGTATCTTCACTTTTCACACTTCCTTGAGGTATTTTCAAATCTTTCGCTAGATTGTCCTCTAGGTCAATACACTCTTTCATACATTCTTGCAAATTTTGGACTCTTTTCACATATACTAATGATCTCAATGATCCATTCACTAATCCTTCCAAAAACAGTGACACCATTTTGTTTTGAGTGGGTCTCTCTTCAATAGGGCATCTATCCACATATTGCTTAAATCTTCTTGCGCAATCTCACCAATTCTGTAGGAGCTTGTTTAAAACTATGAATTAATGAGGATGAGTTGTTTTTTATCCCGGACTTGGTGAATTCTTCAATCAATTCTTGACAGACTTGTTCCATGTTTTGGAAGTTATTAGGGTCTAAGGGCTGGAACCAAGCTAAGGCCGTGTCTATAGGGGTTAGACCATAGGATTCATATTGAATCAAAAAGTCCTCCACTTGTTTGGCTCTTATTACTTGCTTGAATTCAGCTATGTGGTTGTATGGTTCACTAGAGCCATCATAGTGACTTCTCATACACTTGGCTACCTAAATGGGCCTCAATTTTCTTCCAGGTTTAGGTGGTCTAGGCATTACACGGAAGACTGGTCGTCCTATGGGTATACTTGGTCCCCCTTCTCTTATAATCTACTACAAGTCTCCAAAATTTCATATTAAGCCTCTATAGTGGTGCAGAGAAAAGTTCAAAACAGTGAGCATATATCACTGCTTGTGTGACCTAGTGGAGGGTAGCCATACTCCATTTTTGCATTGGGGTCTTAGAATCATCCCCCATCATGGAAGTGAGCGGCCGGTATCAAACCCAATGACTCTATCTGGTTCTCGATCCAAGGCATCAAGAACGTGGAATCTTGGAACATTCAAAGTGTGGAGGCTCTGGAATAAGGGCTACAAAAAATGGAAACATCTCTGGAAACAAGATGCCAACCAATGGATCAACTTCGAGGATATTGACCCTAGCATGAACATTACATTTGAAGAATGGACTATTTTACAAAGCAAATGTCTCGCTTGGGCCTGCTCTAAAGTCCAACTTCTCATGGGTCATGAATGCCCATGCCTGCTGGGTCTCATATGGCATAATGGTAATTGCCTATCAGAAATCGTGAACATCAAAGGAAATTTTGATTATCAGGTCACCCTCAAAAAGAAAGCCTCACACTAATCAACAAGGTCACCCTAATCAGTGGCTAGACTGAAGAAAGCCTCAGATGCTTACATAGTAACTAGGCTAGGTGTGAAGTATGCAGGAGGATTCTACATGGATAAAAGAGAGATTCTATATGTAGTTATAGAGCATCCTGAAAACATCAACGAGCAAAGGGAAGACATCAATACCCACAACCTTAATGGGGGGGGACATGAAGAACAGGTATCTACACCTAGAGGGAAGTCCATTGTAATTAGGGTTTGGAGAGGAGACCTAATTCCCCAAGATGATTCCCTGATGGATGTTTATTTAATCAATGGGATTGAGCATCTACTTAGAGCACATTCTTCATTGTGGGAAGAATCCACCAATCTAGCCACACCTTGCAATAATCCTAACTACCCACCACCTACACATGTAGAACCGAGGAGTAGAATTCCTGTCCATGAGAGACCACCTATAGGAAGAGGACCAAGTATACCAATAGGAGGACCAGTCTTCCCTGTAATGCCTAGACCACATGAACTTGGAAGAAAATTGAGGCCCATTTAGGTAGCCAAGTGTATGAGAAGTCACTATGATGGCTCTAGTGAAGCATACAACCACATATCTGAATTCAAGCAAGTAATAAGAGCCAAACAAGTGGAAGACTTTTTGATTCAATATGAATCCTTTGGCTTAACCCTTATAGACACGGCCTTAGCTTGGTTCTAGCCCTTACACCCTAATAACTTCCAAAACATGGAACAAGTCTGTCAAGAATTGATTGAAGAATTTAACAAGTCCGGAATAAAAAACAACTCATCCTCATTAATTCATAGTTTTAAACAAGCTCCTACGGAGTCGGTGAGATTGGCAGCAAGAAGATTTAAGCAATATGTGGATAGATGCCCTATTGAAGAGAGACCCACTCAAAACAAAATGGTGTCACTATTTTTGGAAGGATTAGTGAATGGATCATTGAGATCATTATTATATGTGAAAAGAGTCCAAAATTTGCAAGAATGTATGAAAGAGTGTATTGACCAAGAGGACAATCTAGCGAAATATTTGAAAATACCTCAAGGAAGTGTGAAAAGTGAAGATATTGTCAGCATCACGTCAAATCCCAAAAACAATGTAGAAGAAATAGCCGATCTAGTGGCAGAAAAGCTGAACGTTCAAGGGCAGAGGAACTACCCAAACAATCCTATGAGAGTACCCATGCTTAGAAGATGTGTGCACTATTGAGGTGATCATCCTTCTCACTATGGAGGTGATCTATGAAGGTAATAGGCTCAACATGGGTGTACAAGCTCAAGAAGAATTCTAATGGTTCCATAAATAGGTATAAGGCAAGACTTGTAGCAAATGGCTTTGGACAAACTCAAGGAGTTGATTATGAAGAAACTTTTTCTCCTTTAGCTAAGATGCCTACAATCAGAGTGTTACTTAGTATTGCTTCTTCCAAGAATTGGAAGATACTTCAAATAGATGTAAAGAATGCATTCTTGAGTGGTTGGATAACATAAGAGGTATATATGGCACAACCACCTGGTTTTGAGAATCAAGTTTATCCTAATTATGTGTGTAAACTTAACAAAGCATTGTATGGTCTCAAGCAAGGCCCAAGAGCTTGGAATTTCAAGCTTGTTTCATTCTTGCAGGACAAAGGCTTTCAAGCAAGCAAGGCATATCCTTCACTCTTTATTAAAAAGAGTAATTCTGAGATCATCTACCTATGTGTATATGTAGATGATATTATATTGACACGAAATGATGCAGATGGTATGAAGAAGATCAAAGATCAGATGAGAGAAGAGTTCAAGATAAGTGATTTGGGTTCACTTACCTACTTCCTAGGTTTGGAAGTTGTCTACAAAGATCATGGTTTGTTTCTCACTCAAAGAAAGTACATTAAGGACATGTTGGAAAAATTCAAGATGCAAGATTGTCAGATTGCACGTACTCCAATGGAGGTCAATCACAAATTGAGCTCACATGAAGGTGAACTCATAGAGGACATCACATCATATCAAAGTCTAGTGGGTAGTCTCAACTATGCCACATTGACAAGAGTAGATATATGTTACAGTGTGAGTGTGCTAAGTCAATTTATGCACACACCAAGGAAACCACACATGCATGCTACCAAAAGGATTCTCAAGTATCTCAAAGGAACCATAAATGAAGGACTTTGTTATCCTTATGTATCTGATTAAGGTTTGAAGCTATTTTCTAATGCAGATTGGGATGGTTCCAAGGAAGATAGAAGGAGCACTTGAGGATATCTTACTTTTGGAGGTTCAAAGCTTATTTCATGGTCATCCAAGAAGCAACCTATAGTTGCTCTTTCTTCCACAGAGGTTGAGTACAGAGGTCTTGCCATAGCTACTCAAGAAGCTATGTGGATGAAGACATTATTCACAGATCTTGGATTGGAGTTTCGAACTCCAACTATTTTTTGTGACAATATGAGTTCTATTCATTTGGCTACTAATCCTATTTTTCATGCAAGGACTAAACATATTGAAATTCATTATCACTATGTACGAGAGAAGCTTCTAAGCAAAGAGATTCAAATATCATATGTGTCCACTCATCAACAATGTGCAGCTATTCTAACCAAAGCATTGGATGGTACAAAGCTTTGCAAATTCAAGGCTATGATAGGTTTGTAGGTAATCTTGGAAGATTGAAGACCTCAAGCATACTTGGCTTGAGGGGGAGCTGTTGAAGCAAGTCTATGACAAGCCTAAGTATTTTCTTGAGTCCCACAAATTCAAAGAAGAAGCCTTAAAATGAAGACAATGTAAAGTTCACTTGTGAACTACCTCTTGTAACTTTTGAAGATTTTACTTAATGTAAAAGTTAAAGAGTCTTAAGTGGTTGAGCCCACTTGATCATAAGGGAAAGGGGAGCCACAAATTCGTGATTTGTGGTCAAATCAATCACTAATTGATTGGAGAGTGATTGAGGGAAGTAAGCTTCCCAAGCTCAACTATAAATAGATGGCAGCTTTAGTCATGGTTAGAGAGACCTCAGAGAAGACCTCAAAGAGCTGAGCTTTATGTCATATCAAGTTGTGGTTTCAAGGCACAAATATGTATCAGTACTTCCATTGTGTTGTAAAATCAATATACTTTCATTTTCATGATCATTTGAGTTCATATTTTCATGTTCTTGTGAAGTGTACTACTCACTACCATATCTCTGAGTTTTCTCAGTCAGATTGCAGAGATGGTTTCTTTGAGCTTGATGCATCATTTTCAATGATTAAACTTGTTAAAATTAGCTCTATAAGTCTACTATATGATCACCAATTTTCATTTCATTTGTCTATTTCAAACTTCAGTTATGTTCAGTTGAATTCAACCCTATCTGTTCATTTTCACTTCTCTGTCAGGTACCCGACTTTTTTACTCATATTGTCAGAGCTGTTTCTCCTTATGTACTTACCTAAATTCAATGACTTGAATCTTGTTGGATTCAGAATACTGTCTAGTATAAGCATACAAATTTTCTTAATCATTGGATTCTTAAAGCTTGAGTTATATACATTTTGCTGCTCACTAGTCTTATTACTGTAGCAGCCCGTGAAAATCGGGATGATATCATCACTTGTTAAACATCATTCTGAGTGTGTGGTCCATTAATTTGTATGAGATTACTCTTATAAGTTAGCTCTTTAAGTTAAATAGACTTCCTCAAATGGAATTAAGCTGATTGCTGTTGTGCTAAGAGAATTATGCAAAACACTAGACATGTGTATGAACCAAAATAGCAAGTTCTTCACCTCTGAGCTAACTCTAACTTATCTATTTTGATCTATCATTTTGAGAGTGATCTTCCAAGGTACATAGGGTGTCTAATACATCCATTGGCAAGCTAAAAAGGCCCACCACATACTCCTAGAGTTCATTTGGCTGATGTGGATCAAGGATTTTGCAAGACCTCTTCATCTTCAAGCACATACCTATCCATCTCTTCACATATATGTAGATGATATTATTGTGAGAGATGATGATCTAAATGGCATTCAAAGGAACAAGAGACACATGCAAGAGGAGTTCCAAGTGAGAAGGATAATCACCTTCACAGTGCACACATCTTCTAAGCATGGGTACTCTCATAGGATTGTTTGGGTAGTTCCTCTGCCTTTGAACGTTCAACTTTTTTGCCACTAGATCAGCTATTTCTTCTACAATGTTCCTGGGATTTGACTTGCTACTGACGGTATCTTCACTTTTCACACTTCCTTGAGGTATTTTCAAATCTTTCGCTAGATTGTCCTCTAGGTCAATACACTCTTTCATAGATTCTTGCAAACTTTGGACTCTCTTCACATATATTAATGATCTCAATGATCCATTCACTAATCCTTCCAAAACCAGTGACACCATTTTGTTTTGAGTATGTCTCTCTTTAATAGGGCATCTATCCACATATTGCTTAAATCTTCTTGCTGCCAATCTCACGGATTCCGTAGGAGCTTGTTTACAACTATGAATTAATAAGGAGGAGTTGTTTTTTATTCCGGACTTGGTAAATTCTTCAATCAATTCTTGATAGACTTGTTCCATGTTTTGGAAGTTATTAGGGTTTAAGGGCTCGAACCAAGCTAAGGCCGTGTCTATAGGGGTTAGACCAAAGGATTCATATTGAATTAAAAGTCTTCCACTTGTTTGGGTCTTATTACTTGCTTGAATTCAGCTATGTGGTTGTATGGTTCACTAGAGCCATCATAATGACTTCTCATACACTTGGCTACCTAAATGGGCCTCAATTTTCTTCCAAGTTCAGGTGGTCTAGGCATTACATTGAAGAGTGGTCGTCCTGTTGGTATACTTGGTCCTCTTCCTATAGGTGGTCTCTCATGGACAGGAATTCTACTCCTTGGTTCTACGTGTGTAGATGGTGGGTAGTTAGGATTATTGCCAGGTGTGGCGAACTGCACATGGGGCCTAACTGGAATGTTCCTTTGTTGTGTTTGTCCTGAATGCTGATAAGAATTGTCATGATAGGTCCCTTGGGGGTTTTGCGATGTTGTAGCTTGAGCTCTAGGTGGGAACACTAGGATGTTATGATATTTCAACCCTGCTCTTTATAATTCCGTTAAAGGCCAGTACCTTCTCCAATTCTTATCCAAGTATGTAATGTGAGTGGGGTTTTGAAGATCTTGAAAGTCATAGATGGTGGCTAGATTGGTGGCCTCTACCCACAATGAAGAATGTGCTCTAAGTAGATGCTCCATCCCGTTGATTAAATAAACATCCATCAGGGAATCATCTTGGGGAATTAGGTCTCCTCTCCAAACCCTAATTACAATGGACTTCCCTCTAGGTGTAGATACATGTTCTTCATGTCCCTCCCCGTTAAGTTTGTGGGTATTGATGTCTTCCCTTTGCTCGTTGATGTTTTCAGGATTCTCTGTAACTACATATAGAATCTCTCTTTCATCCATGTAGAATCCTCTTACATACTTCACAACTGGCCTAGTTACTATGTAAGCATTTGAGGCTCTCTTCAGCCTAGCCACTGATTAGGGTGACCTTGTTGATTAGTGTGAGGCTTTCTTGTTCAGGGTGATCGGATAATCAAAATTTCCTTTGATATTCACGATTTTTGATAGGCAATTACCATTATGCCATATGAGACCCAGCAGGCATGGCATTCGTGACCCATGAGAAGATGGAATTTAGAGTAGTCCCAAGCGAGACATCTGCTTTGTGAAATAGTCCATTCTTCAAAGGTAATGCTCGTGCTAGGGTCAATATCCTCGAAGTTGATCCATTGGTTGGCATCTTGTTTCCAAAGATGTTTCCATTTTCTATAGCCCTTATTCCAGAGCCTCTTCACACTTTGAATGTTCTAAGATTCCACGTTCCTGATGCCTTGGATCAGGAACCAGATAGAGTCATTCGGTTTGATACCGGTTGATCACTTCCATGATGGGGGATGATTCGAATACCCCAATGCAAAAATGGAAGATGGCTGCCCTCCACTAGGTCCACAAGCAGTGATATATACTCACTGTTCTGAACTTTTCTCTGCACCACTATGTAGACTTAATATGAAATTTTGCAAACGTGTAGTAGACTATAAGAGATACCCAACAAGCTTTAAATCATCCCAAATGGATAGTCCAGCTGGGAGAATCACCCTCTACAAAATAGGCTACCTGTTTGCAACACTCTCTGCCTATGTACAGAGATATACCTTCACAAAGTTGGCAATTTCTCACAACTCACTCAGCCAAATAACTTGCAACTTTGGCAAAGTTTAGGGCACAAAATGAGAGACCAAATGAAGGTTGAACTCAATGAAACAATGAGAGATAAAACAATGCTCTAGAAATTGGTACAATCAGATTTGGAAAAGCCTAACTACACCTCTAGATAGAGCGGAGCAAAATCATGAGAAAATGAGGTAAGCAAGCAAGGGGACTGCTTGTTGGAGTTTATGACTTCACCAAAATAATTGGGAAACTCGTTGAATGCATACAACTCAAGAAACAAAGGGGGGATGATGCTTATATAGACTTTTACTTTTCTTACAATCTAGCTAACCACCCACCAATCAGTTTAGGTGCACTTTTGGTGGCTCATTTGATGAGATTTGAATTGGATTGAGTTTGCTGGAGCTTCTAACTTTATTCCATGACTTGGGGTCCTCCTTTTTTATTGGTCCACTTGCAAAACTTGTGGTTGAGCCTTTTTGCATGATTGAGACTTGATTTTCAACGTTCCAATCTTCATTGATTCTTATGCAGCTTTTGAGTTTATTCCAACTCTTCCATAGGGAGCACACTAGATTCAATCCTTTCAAGAAAACCGGGATCAAGCAAAACAAAAGGGTCAGAATGTCAAGAGTGTTCCAATTTGGGAGTCCCACTAAAGTCAATACGTTCTTGTTTTTGAAGATCAATTTGGCCCACGAAGTATCCCCATTGCACCATGCCTTAATCATCAATTTTTTTGCAAGTTTGATAGCTATGCACCCAATGTCCAGAATCCCAAGGCCCCGAGTATGCCTTTGATTGGTGCAGATGGACCATTTGATTTTAGGCACCCCCATCCTATTGTGGTCTCCCGTCCAAAGGAAGTTTCTGCAAATACTTTCCAGTTTGGACAACTCTTGCTCTTTTGGTCTCCAACAAGAGAGGAAGTAAATGGTGGATGAAATGTGGAACGTGTTAATAACCATTGCACGACCCACGATATTGATGTGCATACCTCCCCAATAATTTAGCTTGCTTTCGATTTTGGCCAGGACCTAGTTTCACCGCTGCTCCAATGAGATGCCAAATCCCAAGGGAATCCCAAGAAGGCGGAAAATTTGTCCTGAGGGAATATTTTGACATCCATGTTCAATGAGAAGGTCGGGTTGGATCTCAACAATAGCTCTGAAAGCATTCTTTGAGTGGTTGATTTTGGATTTAGAGGCTTCATAGAAAGTATCCAGACACCTCCAAAACGTCTCTAGACGGGTACAGTCATTGTGGACAAATGCGTTCATATCATCGGCAAAAAGTCTCATGGTAATCTGGCCATGGTTACTGGGCAACAAGAGGCCTTTGATATTATCAACTTCCACCTGTTGTTCAACCAACCGGCTAAGCCCTTCAATGGCCATGGCAAAGAGAAGGGGAGGCAACAGGCAGCCTTGTCTAATCAATTGATTTAATTTGATCGCCTTCGAAAGTTGGCCATTAACATTAATTTGAGTCATTGCGTTTCCCAATAGGCTCTAGATCACCTTGGTGAATTTCTAGCTTCAATAAAGATCTTTAAGAGATTGCAAAATATAGTCCCATAACTACCTTTATCAAATCCTTTTTGTTCCTCGCTAAGCCAAACTCTCTGGTGGCTAGAAATCCTATTGGCTATGACTTTAACAATGATCTTATATCCCGTTTGAAGTGTCGTAATCGGACACCAGTTCTCAATTTTGTTCTTTTTCCCTTTTTTGTGGATTAACTTGATGATGCCGTTGTTGAGACAAGTCGGAAGCATGCCAAACTTCAGAGCCTCTTGCTAGACCAAACAAAGGGGGTGGCCATCACTAACTTGAAGGACTTAAAGAACTCACTAGTGAGCCCATCCCCTAGGCTTTTTCCACTGAGAAGGGCATCGGTGACTTCAATGATTTCTTTTTCCGAGATAGCGGCATCAAGTACAGATCGAAAGTTGTGTGGGATGGGATACCCTAGAGATGGCCACCATGCACTCCCGTCTATGAGAGGAGAGGGGAGTCGAGATCCCTAGAAGTCTCCTGAAATGATCTTCAATGATTCCGATATTTTCTTCTTCCGTTTTGCATTCATCTCCATTTGAGTCTAGCAATAAAGGATCGATTCTCTATTTTGTTTCCTTTTAAGGATACTGCACATCTTTTTACCCGCATTCTAGTCTTTTGCATTTGATGCGTTCTAGGATAGCTACTCAGACTAGTTATGGCCAAGTGTGATCATTTCAATGGTTGTGGTTTTGAGGCCAATTGGACTACTTTTCTTTCCCTTTTGCTTCCTATGATTGCTCTTCTTTGTAAATCTATTCAAAATATCCAACTTCATTATCAGACTTTCCTTATGAGGATTTTCCTCCTTCCTAATAGATTACTCATCTTGGAGATGGTAATGCCCCTATGAAAATTACACTTAACTAGAACCTCAAGATTGTCTAGTTCATTGACTTTATTCTTTGAAAAAAAAAGCTAATTTCTTAGTTCATTTAGATACCTTATTTCCCTCTTTTAGGTTCCTATAGCCCTACTTCTTCCTCGACTCTATGATAAATGCAACATAATTAACATCTAATGAGGTCTTCTTTGTGGAATCCATAGGTAGAGTTTGTTTTTCTTCTATTTGGGGGTCAGTTTCTTTTGGGGGGGGGGGTTGGGGAACTTTGAGAAGGGGTTTGATCAATAGACTTTAGTGGCAGTTGGACTAAATGTCGCTTCTCACTTATCACCTCCTTAGCTTGACTACATGTAGCTTCTTCCCTATCATCTCCTTACCTTTTTTAGGTTTTTCCCTCAAGCTTCAATGCTTCATCATATGCCCTAGTGTGCCATAGTGGATGCGTTCAGTAAAGAGATCCCTCATTCTTGATTTCTTTTCTGGGTTTTCATTTGGTCCTATATCAATGTTGATAGCCTTACGGAGATCTTCTCATAGGTGTATTTAAACAAAAAAATTTGGATGTCAATTAATGTTAAATGTATGATTGTCTCCTCTCATATATCAGTCCTTCAACATCTTCTTTGCACAAGTGAGAAGGATGATCACCTCCATAGTGCACACATCTTCTAAGCATGGGTACTCTCATAGGATTGTTTGGGTAGTTCCTCTGCCCTTGAATGTTCAGCTTTTTTGCCACTAGATCGGCTATTTCTTCTACATTGTTCCTGGGATTCGACGTGCTGCTGAAGGTATCTTCACTTTTCACACTTCCTTGAGGTATTTTCAAATCTTTTGCTAGATTGTCCTCTAGGTCAATACACTCTTTCATACATTCTTGCAAATTTTGGACTTTTTTCACATATACTAATGATCTCAATGATCCATTCACTAATCCTTCCAAAAACAGTGACACCATGTTGTTTTGAGTGGGTCTCTCTTCAATAGGGCATCTATCCACATATTGCTTAAATCTTCTTGCTGCCAATCTCACCGATTCTGTAGGAGCTTGTTTAAAACTATGAATTAATGAGGATGAGTTGTTTTTTATTCCGGACTTGGGAAATTCTTCAATCAATTCTTGACAGACTTGTTCCATGTTTTGGAAGTTATTAGGCTCTAAGGGCTGGAAGCAAGCTAAGGCCGTGTTTGTAAGGGTTAGACCAAAGGATTCATATTGAATCAAAAACTCTTCCACTTGTTTGGCTCTTATTACTTGCTTGAATTCAGTTATGTGGTTGTATGGTTCACTAGAGCCATCATAGTGACTTCTCATACACTTGGCTACCTAAATGGGCCTCAATTTTGTTCCAGGTTCAGGTGGTCTAGGCATTACAGGGAAGACTGGTTGTCCTATTGGTATACTTGGTCCTCCTTCTCTTATAGTCTACTACAAGTCTGCAAAATTTCATATTAAGTTTTGTAGTGGTGTAGAGAAAAGTTCAGAATAGTGAGCATATGTCACTGCTTGTGGACCTAATGGAGGGAAGACATCCTCCATTTTTGCATTGGTGTGTTAGAATTATCCCCCATCATGGAAGATGAGTGGCTGGTATCAAACGGAATGACTCTATCTGGTTCCCAATCCAAGGCATCAGGAACCTGGAATCTTGGAACATTCAAAGTGTGAAGAGGCTCTGGAATAAGGGCTAGAGAAAATGGAAACATCTCTGGAAACAAGACTCCAACCAATGGATCAACTTCGAGGATATTGACCCTAGCACGAACATTACCTTTTAAGAATTGACTATTTTACAAAGCAGATGTCTTGCTTGGGAATGCTCCAAAGTCCATCTTCTCATGGGTCACGAATGCCCATGCCTGCTGGGTCTCATATGGCATAATGGTAATTGCCTATCAGAAATCGTGAATATCAAAGGAAATTTTGATTATCAGGTCACCCTCAACAAGAAAAGCCTGAGACTAATCAACAAGGTCACCCTAATCAGTGGCTAGACTGAAGAAAGCCTCAGATGCTTACATAGTAACTAGGCGAGTTGTGAAGTATGCACGAGGATTCTACATGGATAAAAGAGAGATTCTATATGTAGTTATAGAGCATCCTGAAAATATCAACGAGCAAAGGGAAGACATCAATACCCACAACCTTAATGGGGAGGGACATGAAGAACAGGTATCTACACCTAGAGGGAAGTCCATTGTAATTAGGGTTTGGAGAGGAGACCTAATTCCCCAAGATGATTCCCTGATGGATGTTTATTTAATCAACGGGATGGAGCATCTACTTAGAGCACATTCTTCATTGTGGGAGGAATCCACCAATCTAGCCACCATCTATGAATTGCAAGATCTTGAAAACCCCACTTGCATTACGTACTTGGATAAGAATCAGAGAAGGTACTGGCCTTTAACGGAATTAGAAAGAGCAGGGTTGAAATATCAGAACATCCCTGTGATCCCACCTAGGGATCAAGCTACAACTTCGCAAAACCCCCAAGGGACCTATCATGACAATTCTTATGAGCATTCAGGACAAACACAACAAACAAACATTCCAGTTAGGCCTTATGTGTAGTTCGCCACACCTAGCAATAATCCTAACTACCCACTACCTACACATGTAGAACCGAGGAATAGAATTCCTGTCCATGAGAGACCACCTATAGGAAGAGGACCAAGTATACCAATAGGACGATCAATCTTCACTATAATGCCTAGACCACCTGAACCTGGAAGAAAATTGAGGCCCATTTAGGTAGCCAAGTGTATGAGAAGTCACTATGATGGCTCTAGTGAACCATACAACCACATAGCCGAATTCAAGCAAGTAATAAGAGCCAAACAAGTGGAAGACTTTTTGATTCAATATGAATCCTTTGGTTTAACCCTTACAGACATGGCCTTAGCTTGGTTCTAGCCCTTAGACCCTAATAACTTCCAAAACATGGAATAAGTCTATCAAGAATTGATTGAAGAATTTACCAAGTCCGGAATCAAAAACAACTCATCCTCATTAATTCATAGTTTTAAACAAGCTCCTACGGAATCGGCGAGATTGGCAGCAAGAAGATTTAAGCAATATGTGGATAGATGCCCTATTGAAGAGAGACCCACTCAAAACAAAATGGTGTCAATGTTTTTGGAAGGATTAGTGAATGGATCATTGAGATCATTAGTATATGTGAAAAGAGTCCAAAATTTGCAAGAATGTATGAAAGAGTGTATTGACCTAGAGGACAATCCAGCGAAAGATTTGAAAATACCTCAAGGAAGTGTGAAAAGTGAAGATACCATCAGCAGCACGTCAAATCCCAGGAACAATGTAGAAGAAATAGCCGATCTAGTGGCAAAAAAGCTGAATGTTCAAGGGCAGAGGAACTACCCAAACAATCCTATGAGAGTACCCATGCTTAGAAGATGTGTGCACTGTGGAGGTGATCATCCTTCTCACTTGTGCAATAGGGGAATAGTTCCACCACAAAGATACACAAAGAACTGTCCTTACAATCGGCAATCAAGACTGGTGCAACCAAAAATGAGGCCTTATGGATACCCTCAGAGAGATCAAGGAGGAGAAGTCTTTAGATATCCCACATATCAGCAACAAGCACCAGCACCGCGACCTTATGCTTATCAAGGACACAACCCACCTCAACCTGTATTAGGGCAACAACCACCACACCCTTAGAATGTTGTGCTAGTGAAAATGGCTCAACTTGAAGAGAACCCAGAGAGAGAAATAGTCCTAGCCATGCCATTGGCTAGTAACGAGGCTTACGACCCATCTTATGACCATACTCAAGGAAATTATTCCACATATGAGGGCACTATAGTAGAATTCGGACAATCTTACAAGCCATATACTTATGGTATTGAAGGACCGGATAGCTCTTACAGATATGAGCAGGACTATGTGTCATTAATGTACACATCTCCTAGAGCACCTATACCCTCCCGACCATTGAATAGACCACCTACACCTAGAGGACCATGTTATAGATGCGGAGGATCCATTTTATCAGAGAATGTTTGTTACCCAACCCACCACCACTGTAGTGAATTTGGGAAGGATATTGTAGTGATTGTGGTAAAGAACATCTTTTTAGAGATTGCCCCAAGAACCCCAACAAAGTTAACTTAAATGTGCAGATCAATGTGATAGAAGTGATAGAGTCATCGGGGAGTGATAACGAGTACACGGTGCCACTAAAAGCAATAACAAGAGCTAAAGTGAGAGAGACCTCAGAAAGAATCAGAGAGAATGTTCATGCCAACAAAGACTTGAACATATCCACAGCTCAAGTAGTTGTAGACTCTAAAGAGTCTGGGAAAAATATTAGAAGTAAACGGACCCAAAGATGGAAGAATTGTAGAGAAAGGATGAAAGAAAAGAAACTACAACAGAAGATGGGGCATGAGAATAATGAACAAGGCGAGGAAGAAAAACAAGAACTTGAAGAAAACAATAAGATAGAAAAGTGTAAAAAACAAGATGGAGGATGAGTTCTAGTTGACCCGATACCAGAAGAGTTAGCCATGTGGATTCAAGCATACCAGGCCCGAATAAAAGCAGGACCAACCATTGAGCAACATGAAAAGGAATATCCAAGAGGTGACTTAGAGAAGGAAAGATTGGAGATATGTAAGAAATTAATTGAAGTGGCTCAACAGACCCTAGAAAAACCTGTTCTGCTACTAGCAAAATCAAGAATTCCCGAAAAAGAATTCCAAGAGTATGTCACACCTAATGACCCCAAGAAAGGGAAGGATGATGAGACCTGTGGTGAAAATTAATGCAAGAATAAAAGAGAAGGATCCATTATCCCCGAAGTCGACTGGGAATGGCCTAAAGACTTATGGGCAAGAGTCCAAGAAGATAGATCGAAGAGAACGGAAGGAATTGAGCCTCCCTTTGAGGAGTTAGAAGTAGAAGGTGAATTTGAAGCATCAATACCTGAAAAGGATGAAGATTGTGTGAAGGCTTTGCCGAACTACACGTGAGAACATGAACATGACTCTGAATTATATTGCATTCCCTCAGTGAGAAGAAAAGAGCAGAACCCATCGATTCAAACATCAAACATTATACAACATCTTAAAAAAGTAAAAATCCCTTGTACTATGATGTTGGAAGAACTCATGAAGGTAAAACCATAATTGAAGGAGAAGCTAACTAGTCAATTAGAGAAAAAGTCTGACGAAAATGAGATACCGGATAAAGTTACCACAGTTAAAATCCCAGTCGATAAGGTTGGAGATTTCAGTGAGGGAGATGAAGGAAACACATGCCTGCCCATCACTTACAGAGGTTACACCACTAAAGCCATCTTAGATTCTGGAGTGGCAGTAGGAATCGCAACCAAGGAAATTTGGGAAAAATGGGGAAAACCAGCTTTAAGACCAACCAGGATGAAGATTCAAATGGCAGACGGACACACGGAACGACCCCTAGGATTATTAGAAAAGTAACTTTTACTACCCGGGGAGTTGAATTCGAGCACACCTTAGCAATCTGTCAATTTGAAAAGGCTAGTAATTATGAGATGGTACTGGGAAGGCCTTTCACGAGACAACTTAAGGTAGTGCAAGACTGGGAAAAAGACGTTGTATACTGTAGCATGAAGGAACCATGGCCAGAATAAATATCCATACATACACGTATCAAGACGTTTCCCCCCTACAATGGAATCTGATTCATAAGGAGGAAGATGATCAATCGATTCACAGTATAGGTTCAAGTAACCAAACATGGATGAACGAAGACACATCTTTGGATATGCCAGGCAGCTAAAAGGGAAGAAGAAAGGAAGAGAGGATGGCAGCAAAGGCAGGGAGTTGCTAGATCTGTACAAGATCCAACTTACATGCCCCAAATATTCCTAGATGAAGAATTCGAACCTCATGGTTGGATGGAGATTCTAGCTACTCTTGATGTATGCGTAAATGAAGAAGTAATAACCATGAATGAATGCATTGATGAGGAAGGATATGATGTAAGTCTATACATGGTCATTCTTCAAGAAGCCAAAGAAGGAGAAGTAATCGAAAAAGAATGGAAGGAAGATTATGAGAGTATCGAAATGGAACATGAGCAAATTGAGATAGATGGTGAAAATCAAAGAGCAAGTGTCATAACTAATGAGTTAAATCAAGGAATGACACAAAGGGAAGAGCTTGCTCTAGATAAAGAAAATGAAGAGGGAGAAAACAAGCCTCAAGATCAATTCGAAGTACCTCCTCACTTCAAGAAATATGAGGTAGAAGAGAGGAAGATTGCTATCCAAATGCCCAAATGGGAAGCACAACCAGGAATAGCGTATGACAATAAAGAACAGACCAAGAAAATAATAGTAGCTTTGGAGGAAGGAGAAGAGAGATGCACTTTCCTAGGACAAGATGTCTCATTGGAGGAAGAACAAGAGTTGATATGACTCATAAGAGAATATAGGGACGTATTTGCATGGACATATAAGGATTTAAAAGCGGTAGATCCCTCTATGTGTGCCCATAGAATCCCAATGACATCAGAAGCCAAACCTTCCAAACAAAGACCATACACATATAATGTAAGCTGTTGGACGCAAGCTTCATTTATGAGATCGAACACACGGAATGGGTATCACCTTTAGTGGTCGTGCCGAAAAAGAATGGCAACTTAAGGGTATGCATTAATTTGAAAAAAGTAAATGCCGCCACCATACGAGATAGTTACCCACTACCTATCACCGATCATCTTCTGGAAAGGGTTGCAGGAAAGGAAGTCTATAGTTTTCTGGACGGCTTTTCAGGGTTTAATTAGGTATCAATGGCTCCTGAGGAACAACATAAGATAGCCTTTGCAACGCATTTAGGGTTATGCCTTTTGCTCTAACTAATGCCCCAGCTACTTTCCAAAGGTTGATGTGCCATGTGTTCAAGGAATTCTTAAGGAAGAGCATGGAGGTATATGTGGACGACTTGTGCACCTATTCAGCTATATGATTGGAACATATCCCACAACTAAGAAAGATCTTTGACAAATGTGGACAATATAGAGTTTGCCTTAATCCAGAAAAGTGCATCTTCATGGTTCGACAAGGGAAGATATTAGGACACTGTTAAACTCTTATGGTTTAATCTATTATCAATCCTGGGTTCTTGGGATGGTTAGGGGTCTGTAAACAGAGGCCCTGTTTATATTTTCCCAAATCTGCAGATTTCCCATATACTATTTTGCAGACTTAACACGTTTAATCCGCAACTACTATCTGACTGCGTATTACAACATACTTCAGTACAAGATAATTAACTGCACGGTATAATGTTCTTCACCATCAGGTATATATATCCACACAGTTCATTGCATCACCGAAACATTAGTTTACTTAATACTTCATCGAACTTAATGTAATGTTGAACTTAATTAACAGAGAGATAACAACTCAGAGTAATCAAACACTGCGCTGCGATCCACTTCAGGCTCTTTGTCGAGACGAACAGTCTCACGACACACACCCTCTACTTCACGTGCGACTCTTCTTTCATTAGATCGTAAAAGATTTCAACTATTTGCGCTACACCCTTTTGATATGCGTGCGACTTTTCAGGGTTATATTACAGAAATTATGAGTTCCTTTCCGACGGCTCACACTGGCACGCATGGTGGACTCGAACCCAAAAATGGTAAATACATAGTTCAGGTTTCATCTATGATACCCTGTACATACATAGAGCGAGCTAATTCAAATGTACGAGCAATCTTCTGCTTCAAGGAATCTAAGATATTCTTCAAAATTTCAGGTTCAATCAACTGCGCATCAGTTCTAACTGAATAGGCAACTATGACCTGACTTATTAGGGACGCCGTCTGAGTTTGAAAAAATGCTCCTTGTAAATAAAATTCATTGGCGATAGCAGCATCTCTATGCAGCTTCATTTCAGCTACTTCTGCATCAATGCAAGAGAGTTTGTCCACCTGAACTCCCTCTCGAGTTCTTGAGCTTGAAACTGCATCGTTTTGTAAAACTCTTCTCTGTCTTTTTCGATGGCTTCCATCTCCTTCTTTAATTTGATAGTCAGACCAATCTCTTCTTCCAAAGCACGACTTTTGTGGAACAGCTCGTCTGTAGCCTGTTTGAGTTCTTTCTCAGCGTTTATTACATTCATAGCAAGCAACTGAGAGGCTTCCTCTAATATACTGAACTTATTCTTTGTGGCATGCAGCCCGTTGCCTAATGCAGTCATGGCACCCTGCTTATCTACAACTTCCTACTTTAATCATGTAATCTCATTGTCCTTGTTGGCAATAATCAGGTCTTTCTCTGTCAATTGTTCTTACAGTCGCTGAATTTGAGTCTGGGGAGAGTGATTATCGGCTTTTGCCTCAAGTAATTCTTCCTGGAGGGGCGCGATGTTAGCTTCCAGGATATCGACTTTACTCTACAACTCTTGTTGAAGAGTCCAGGGTCATTCCTCCCACACATCGTATGATCATGATCTGTTTCAATTGGGGATTTAATCCATTTATGAACCACTGAGTAATAACGTCGTCCGGTAAATTGGCATGCGCTAGTGGCAACTGCCGTAAATGAGTCCGAAATAAAGTAGCATAGTCTTGGACATTCTGGTGTGGCTTCTGCCTGTTATTCTACAGATAATCAAAAATTTCTACTAGGTTTTTCTTTAACCGAAATCATTGCAGAAAAGCATCCTTCACATCATCATACTGCTGGAAATGATTCAAGTCATACTCGGTTAACCACCGAGCAATTTGATTGACCAAGGTTGACTGGAACACAATGGCTTTATAAGCAGGGTCTAGTGGGTAATTCAAAACTGCATAATTAATTTCAAATGTCCGTAGATGCATGTTGGGATCATCTCTCAGGAAACCTTAAAATTTTGTGTACGTGACTTCGGCTGGCACCAGATGCGGTGGAACAATCTGTTGCTACTGTTGTTGTTGTTGTTGTTGTTGTTGTTGTTGCTGCTGTTGTTGTTGTTGCTATTGTTGTTGTTGCTGGGAACTACTCATGTTGCCTGAACTTTGGAGATGAACTTCTTGATGTCCCTGGACCGTATGGTCACTTTGCCAACTTTCTGATCCAAAAATGTATCTGAAACGATTACTCAACTCAAAATCTGGAAGCCCTTTCTCACCCTTAGTCTCAAAATTGGCTAGAATTGCACCTAAAAACGGTGAATGCAGTAAATTCCTCTCGAACAGAACCGCAGTATCTCCGAAAAGCACCAAATTATCACCAAAGAGCATCGAATTGTCACCAAAAATCACCGAATTGTCTCCAAACAATGCTGAATTGACACCGGATAGCACCGAAATACCACCAGGAACTAACGTACTTTCTTCAGAATGTACCGGACCGTCACCGGAACACACCGGATTATCACCACATTCTACTAAATTGCTTCTGCATAGCACCAAACCACCACCGGAATTACCACTTCCTTGTTGAATTGAACCTTCTACGACTGAACTTGATTATTCTTCACTTCTACCACCAGAGGGTGTTCCTAACAAATTCATAACTACCCAGGGATGTGGGTCACTTTGATATTTGGGATAAGATTGACCGGAATGTGTTATCGGCATATATCAAAGGATTCTTCTTCGAGCCTCAATCGTCTTCTTCACCTGACTACTCCATTTCCCAAAGGCGACACCAATGTTAAACTCTTATGGTTTAATCTATTATCAATCCCGGGTTCTTAGGATGGTTAGGGGTCTGTAAACAGAGGCCCTCTTTATATTTTCCCAAATCTGCAGATTTCCCGTATACTATTTTGCAGACTTAACACGTTTAACCTGCATCTGACTGCGTATTACAACATGCTTCAATACAAGATAATTAACTCCATGGTATAATGTTCTTCACCATCAGGTATATATATCCACGCAGTTCATCACATCACCGAAACATCAGTTAACTTAATACTTCATCGAACTTAATGTAATGCTGAACTTAATTAACAGAGAGATAACAACCCAGAGTAATCAAACACTGCGCTGCGATCCACTTCAGGCTCTTCGCCTAGACGAAAAGTCCGGCGACACACACCCTCGGCTTCACGCATGACTCTTCTTTCATTAGATTGTAAAAGATTATAACTGTTTGCACTACACCCTTTCAGCATGCGTGCAACTTTTCAGGGTTATATTACAGAAATTATGAGTTCCTTTCTGGCGGCACACAACACATTGTCTCTAAAAATGGAATTTCCACGGATGAAGACAAAATCAAAGTGATTCTAGAATTGCCGAGACCAAAGATTTCTAAGGAAGTGCAAGCATTTATGGGACATTGCGGATATTACCATAGATTTATCCACATGTATGCCATAGTTGCCAGACCCCTTTATGCATTGTTGGTGCATATCAAGCCTTCACACTTGGCTTGGAACCTTGGAAGATCAGCTTGGACAAATTTCATCAAGGCTTCACTTGAAGGAAATGGCATAGGAACTCATACCTATGATTTATTACTTTTACTTCCATTGTAAAAGTTTTAGTGACTTGGCATCTATATGTAATCACTTACCTACTTGATTAGTCGTGGAATTGGATGGTGTAAATGGAGAGAATATCTCCTTACTTTTAGAGGAGTGATTATAGGAGATTTGAATTTGAATTCAAATTCAAATCTCAACTTAACTTCTATAAAAGATGTACTTGAAAAGTCGTGTTTTTTAGTTAGTCCAATTGAGCTCACTCCCCGAGGCATTCACCATTGTAACTCTGTGTGTGTTAGTGCTACTTCATAGCCTACACCACAACACCTCATTTAGCTATGCTTGTCATGCTAATGAGATTGTACAACTACATCAATCAATAGAAGTATACACATTCATAATCTCTGGTTTCACTGAGTGATCTACTCCAAGTCTGTCAACTTCAGAGGAGCATATCTCAAGATCTACTGAACCAAATCAAGTGATTCAAAGCACATTGGAACCAGCTCCAAGCATACTACACGCCTACAAAATCTCAAGGTCAAAGGATTAGTCATCTCGGAGAAATCTCGCTCGAAGTGCACACTGGTCTGTGTCTGCAGAATTCCTAAAAAGTCGGGGGCCCACATCTATTTTTGCTAAACATCTTTCTCAGAGTATATTTTGTCATTTCTTCTCATTCCACCTGCAAATGGTAGCTTGTTAAGCTAATTTAATATGTCGAGAAGGAATTTGATCAATTGTTAGTGTGCTGGTTACACTGAGTGAAAGACTGAGCAGGTGTCACTACAAAAATAGCAAGTTTTTCTTGATTTTTGAAGTCTCAAGTTATCTGTTTTGATTTGATCATTACACATATCATTTGCAAAGTACATATATGCTTTATTGGTATCATTTGGAAGCTAAGCAAGTGTACTAAGCATATCTAAAGCTGAGGAGGGCTGGAGCAAAGCAGGTCTAGCAGCTCCAACTCAATCTCTTGAGTGCATCCAACCATCTCTCCCAACAGTGGTATCAGAGCAAACAAGGTAACAATGGGAGATGGTTTTCCTTCATTCATTGACAAATTGGACAGGAACAATTACCAAGCTTGGTCTCTAAGGATGAAGACCTATCTACTAGGAAGAAGCTTATTTGGATACATATCAGGAGATGAGGAATTGCCATCATTCAAAGCTAGAGGACTACCCACCAAGGATGAACAAGAGAGACTCAACCAATGGTGTGCAAAGGATGCTTTGGCAAGGTCTTACCTTCTTAACTCTATATCTGATTTCCTTTTACCTCATGTAAGGAACTGTAAGACTTCCCAAGAGACTTGGGAAACTCTGTCAACATATTTTTCTTCCAACACAAGGGCCAGGAAGAATCAACTGTGGATTGAATTCACAACCCTTAGGAAGCAGCCCAAGCAATCAGTCTCAGAGTATGTGACCAAGATTAAAGATGTGGCAGACCAATTAGCAAGTATTGGAGAGGAGATTGAAGAGAAGCAAATAGTCAGGCAAGTAACAAATGGACTCAAGGCAGATGATAAGTGGGAAAGCTTCACCACTGCAATGGACCTCTATATGGACATGCATACCCCAGATCTCACAACACTCATGGGCCAACTATTCACACATGAAGCAAAGTTTACAAAGGCAGGAGATCAATCAAAAGGTAACAACCCCTCTGCTCTATATACTGATAAGAAAGTTAAAGATAAAGGTAAAAGTAAGAAGGTGGATGAAGAAGGTTCTACCTCCCAAGAAAACTATGCAGGGAGAGGTAGATCCTCAAGAGGAAGAGGCAGAGGAGGTAAGTCAGGTAGGGGGAGACCCTACAACTCATCACCATGCAACATTTGTGGATTGTCCAATCATACCACAGATGAATGCTACAAGAACTACAAGAATCAGAGAGGAAGAGGCTACTCAAGAGGTGGATACTCTCAAGGGAGAGGCAGGTTCAACCAACACCAAGGCTACAATGGATACAACAATCAATACAACAACAATTACAACCACAACCACAATGGTAACTACCAAGGTGGATTCAGAAACAGAAGGGACTACAACAACTACACAGAGGAGCAAGATGACTCCCTATTGATCATGAATATGACCTCCAAGGCAGGTACAAATGATGATCATTTATTTTATATTGACTCAGGATGTTCTAACCATGTAGCTGGCAATGTGGCACTACTCTCTGATTTGGAAGAACCCAAGGGCAAACATCAGGTACAAACAGGTGATGATACTAAACACTCTGTTGTAAAGATTGGAAATGTGAAGACATGTGA
Source organism: Ceratopteris richardii (assembly GCA_020310875.1). Taxonomy (NCBI): domain Eukaryota; kingdom Viridiplantae; phylum Streptophyta; class Polypodiopsida; order Polypodiales; family Pteridaceae; genus Ceratopteris; species Ceratopteris richardii. The sequence continues at coordinate 68,067,334 of CM035444.1, forward strand.
TGGTAACCAGAACCTATTGAGCAGGGTACTCTATGTACCAACCATCACCAAGAATCTAATGAGTGTTGGTCAGATTGTGGAGAAAGGTTTGCAGGTCAGATTCACTCAACATGGAGCATATGTGGAGGATCCAAGACATGGTTTCAAAAGAATTGCCAAAGGGGAGAAATCAGGTAGATTGTTTACTTTTGAGCCAGAAGACACCAAGAACATTGCTTTATATAATTACAAGGATCAAACACTTTCAGAGTTAGAAATATGGCACAAGAGGTTAGGCCACATAGGTGAAAGAAGCCTAAAGCAAATGTGCAGGGATCAATGTGTGCTTGGGATACCTAATGTGTCCAAGCAACACATGATTTATAAGTGTGGAGCATGTCAGTTTGGTAAGTCTCACAGATTGCCCTATTCAAGGAAAGGTTTCATGCATGAAGACTACCTAGACTTGGTACACACAGATGTTTGGGGACCTAGCAAGGACCCTTCCATTTCAGGTTCAAGGTACTATGTATCCTTCATTGATGATTATAGCAGGTGGACTATCTTATACTTTATGAAGCATAAAGATGAAGTGTTTAATTGTTTCAAGAGGTATCTTGCACTTGTTGAAAACCAAACAGGAAGAAGCTTGAAGAGGCTAAGGTCAGATGGTGGAGGAGAATACTTCTCAAATGAGTTTGAAGATTTCTTGCAGGAAAGAGGCATCAAGAGGGAGATAACCACAAGGTACTCACCTGAACAAAATGGAGTAGCTGAAAGAAGGAATAGACTCATTGTAGAAACAGCTAGGTCTATGCTTAATGAAAAGAAATTGCCAAATTATCTTTGGGCAGAGAGTGTATCTACTGCCACCTATCTTATTAACAGGTTGCCATCCAAATCACTTGATGGCATGACACCATATGAAGCTTGGCATGGTAAGAGACCTTCTCTGGATCATTGCAAAATCTTTGGTTGTGTAGCATATGTGCATATTCCCTCACAGGTAAGGGGAAAGCTAGACCCTAAAGCTGAAAAATGTATCTTCATTGGTTATGATTTGAACCAAAAGGGATACAGATTCTACAACCCAACAAACAAAGGCTTCAAGGTAAGCAGAGATGTCATCTTTGATGAGAATGACTCATGGTATGAGAATGAATGCAGGAAGGTTAGTCTACCCTATGATATGGAAGAAGACTTCCCAAGGCTCACCAAGGAGGAACCAATCCAGAAAGAAGACTCAAGCTCAGATGATGATGATACAATTAACCTTGAGGAATTCAAGGCATGGAAGTCTAAAGGAAAGATGAAGATGAAGAAGCTAGAGGATATACTAGAATCCTCAACTCAAGCAATGAGGAGATCTCAGAGAGAAAGTAAGAAGCCTATCAGATATGGGTATGATACCTCTCTTGTAACCAAGCATTCTGTATATCTTGCAAAGGATTTGTTGAATGAAGAACTAGGTACCTATGAAGAAGCAATTACCAAACCAGAATGGAAAGGAGCTATGGATGAAGAAATGGAAGCTCTCAAGGAGAGTGATACTTGGGACTTAGTACCCAAGAAGGAATCTATGAAGGTGATAGGATCCAGATGGATCTAAAAGCTAAAAAGGAATTCTGATGGAACAATAAACAAGTACAAAGCTAGGTTGGTTGCCAAGGGTTTTGCACAAACCCAAGGCATTGATTATGAGGAGACATTTTCTCCTGTGGCTAAGATGCCAACTATCAGAGTATTGGTGAGTGTAGCTGCATCTAAGAATTGGAACATGTACCAATTAGATGTCAAGAATGCTTTCTTGAATGGATGGATATCTGAAGAAGTCTACATGTCACAACCACCTGGCTATGAAGACCCCAAGAAGGTAAATTATGTCTGTAAATTGAAGAAGGCTCTATATGCATTGAAGCAGGCACCTAGAGCATGGAATTACAGGTTGACAACCTACCTCCAAGACCAAGGATTTGTGATGAGCAAAGCTGACACTTCTCTGTTCATAAAGAGAAGTAGTACAGAGGTAATCTACTTGTGTGTCTATGTTGATGACATCATCATTACAGGCAATGATGTCAATGGGATTAGACACATCAAAGGACAAATGATGAAAGAGTTCAAGATTAATGATCTTGGATTATTGAAGTACTTCTTAGGTCTTGAGTTAGTCTACACCAACTCAGGTATATATATCACTCAAAAGAAGTATGTACAGGATATGGTCAAGAAGTTTGGCTTGCAGGTTGCTAAAGTCTCAACTACTCCATTGGAGGTCAACCTAAAGCTGAGTGCTCATGAAGGGGAAGAAGTCCAAGACATCACAGGATATCAAAGTATGGTAGGTAGTTTGAATTATGCTACCTTAACAAGAATTGACATAGCATATGGAGTTAGTGTGCTAAGCCAATTCATGCACAAACCAAGGGTACCTCACCTAGAGGCAGCAAAGAAGATCTTGAAGTACTTGAAGGGAACTAAAAGCCATGGTTTGTACTTTCCTTATACATCAGATATTGACATTAAAGTATATTCAGATGTAGATTGGGCAGGTTGCAAGGATGATAGGAGGAGCATATCAGGTTACATTTGTTTTGCAGGAGATAAACCTATTTCTTGGTCAGCCAAGAAGCAACCTACAGTGGCATTGTCATCCACTGAAGCAGAGTATAGAGGGCTTGCCAATGCCACTCAAGAAGCTATCTGGTTAAAGCTTTTGTATACAGAGCTAGGCCTATACACTAGGCCTCCAATCATCTTTGGAGATAACACTAGCTCTCTTCACCTTGCAGCTAACCCAATATATCATGCTAGAACCAAACACATAGAGGTTCATTACCACTATGTGAGGGAGAAGTTACTAAGCAAAGACATTCAATTGACTTATGTGTCTACTAATATGCAATGTGCAGATTTACTCACTAAAGCTTTGGATGGAAACAAGCTATGCAGATTCAAATCTATGATTGGATTGCAGGATGTGATTGAAGACTAAAGATGAAGACTTAAGCCAAAGTGCTTGGCCTGAGGGGGAGTTGTTGGTGCATATCAAGCCTTCACACTTGGCTTGGAACCTTGGAAGATCAGCTTGGACAAATTTCATCAAGGCTTCACTTGAAGGAAATGGCATAGGAACTCATACCTATGATTTATTACTTTTACTTCCATTGTAAAAGTTTTAGTGACTTGGCATCTATATGTAATCACTTACCTACTTGATTAGTCGTGGAATTGGATGGTGTAAATGGAGAGAATATCTCCTTAGTTTTAGAGGAGTGATTATAGGAGATTTGAATTTGAATTCAAATTCAAATCTCAACTTAACTTCTATAAAAGATGTACTTGAAAAGTCGTGTTTTTTAGTTAGTCCAATTAAGCTCACTCCCCGAGGCATTCACCATTGTAACTCTGTGTGTGTTAGTGCTACTTCATAGCCTACACCACAACACCTCATTTAGCTATGCTTGTCATGCTAATGAGATTGTACAACTACATCAATCAATAGAAGTATACACATTCATAATCTCTGGTTTCACTGAGTGATCTACTCCAAGTCTGTCAACTTCAGAGGAGCATATCTCAAGATCTACTGAACCAAATCAAGTGATTCAAATCACATTGGAACCAGATCCAAGCATACTACACGCCTACAAAATCTCAAGGTCAAAGGATTAGTCATCTCGGAGAAATCTTGCTCGAAGTGCACACTGGTCTGTGTCTGCAGAATTCCTAAAAAGTCGGGGGTACATCTATTTTTGCTAAACATCTTTCTCAGAGTATAGTTTGTCATTTCTTCTCATTCCACTTGCAAATGGTAGCTTGTTAAGCTAACTTAATATGTCCAGAAGGAATTTGATCAATTGTTAGTGTGCTGGTTACACTGAGTGAAAGACTGAGCAGGTGTCACTACAAAAATAGCAAGTTTTTCTTGATTTTTGAAGTGTCAAGTTATCTGTTTTGATTTGATCATTACACATATCATTTGCAAAGTACATATATGCTTTATTGGTATCATTTGGAAGCTAAGCAAGTGTACTAAGCATATCTAAAGCTGAGGAGGGCTGGAGCAAAGCAGGTCTAGCAGCTCCAACTCAATCTCTTGAGTGCATCCAACCATCTCTCCCAACATGCATTACTGACTCAGTTCATTTGGACGGAGGAATGTGAGAAGGCCTTCAATGAATTCTCGCTTGAGTTCAGCACCAATCCTCAAAGTGCCTGATTGGAACAAACCCTTTCATATTCATGTGGATGCTTCTAAGTTTGCCATTGGATGCATCTTAGCACAGCCAGCAGATACAGGAAAGTTAGACCATCCTATAGCCTATGCCAATACACAATTAAATCAAGCAGAGTGCAATTACACCACTACGGAGCGAGAAGGTTTAGGCATGGTGTATGCAGTAAAGAAGTTTTGACACTACCTATTGGCAAACAAATTCAAAGTCTTCATCAATCATCAAGTGCTATTATACTTAGTCAATAAGCCTTGTAATATAGGACGACTAGTACGATGGTTTCTATTGCTGATGGAAAATAGTACTCAAGAAGGGGAATACGCACGTCATATATGATCACCTATCGAGAATGACACATGGAGAGCCCCCCACAGGAGTACCAGATGATCTACCAGATACCTATCTTTTCAATCTCGAGGTATGTCCCCAATGGGCAGAAAAGTTAATCCCTATCCTCACATACGGACCTAAACATGGGATCACTACAAACAAAAGTCAGGAGTTATGGAAGACTAGAAATATCCACATCATTGTTGGAAGCTTATACCACCAAGATCCAAGTGGGTTACTCATGAGATGCATGGAGGAAGAGGAACAAGAGATGTGGCTTCCAAAAGCACATGTAAATCAATGAAAAACTCATCTAAATGCAAATGGAACATGGCAAACACTAAAGAGATTGGGCATATACTAGCCAACCATGCAGAGGGATACACATAACTATGTATCTACCTACCCAAATTGTCAAGAACGAAGGCCAGAAGATAAATCTACTCTATGTTACTCCACTGTAGCACCTGGGTGGAGTATGCCTCTGGTAAAGTTCTTGAAAACCAAGGAGTACCCAGAAGGAGCTACTTTAGCGAGAAAACGTACCCTCTGAGAGCAAAGCAAGGACTATGTTCTTATAGGAAAACAGCTCTTCAAGAGAGGAAGAGACAATTATCTACGAATGTGCATTCATGAAGATGAGTACCTTTTTGCCTTAGAGATGGCTCATGCGGGAGCTGCAGGAGAACATTTTTCTGTAGATAAAACTGCAAAAATGATTCTCTTCGCAGGAATGTGGTGGCCAACTCTACATCAAGATGTAGCCACTTACATCCAAAGATGCGATACAGGTCAACCAACAAAGTATCCTATTAGAAGAGATGAAATGCCACTAAAGCCTATGATGAGCGCCATAGCGTTTACCAAATGGGGGATAGATTTTGTAGGACCTATTAGCCCACCAGCAAAAGGTTCCCATGCTGAGTACATAACATTAGCAATGGATTATTTGACCAAATGGGTAGAGGCCAAAGTAACCAAGAAGAACGATGCAAGAACGATGGCTAAGGTTCTCTTTGAAAACATATTCACTAGGTTTGGATTGCCTATTGAAATTGTGAGTGACAGGGGCACACACTTTTTCAATGAAGTGATAGAAGCCCTAATGAATGAATTCTTAGTGATTCATAAGAAATCAGCCCCCTATCACCCACAAGCCAACGGACAGGCTGAAAGTTCGAACAAAATCTTATGGACAATCCTCACTAAGATTGTTAACAATGGTAGATCCGATTGGGACAAGCAATTACATCATGCTTTATGGGCATTCCGAGTAGCATACAAAACGGCCATATGAACTACACCATTTAACCTGGTATACGATCAGAATGCCATCTTACCAATTAATTTCCTGGTACCTACTCTCAGAGTGGCTTCAAAATATGAATGGACTGGACATGAGTTATCAACTCAATTGGACCAAATTGAAAAGTTACACAAAACAATATTACAAGTTGTGGCAGGTATTTACGCTGCAAAAAGGTGACAGAAGGCATATTTTGATGCTCATATTAAAGATAAAAACCTGAAGGAAGGAGATCTAGTCCTCGTTTATACTTTGAAGCAACATGCAAAGAAACTACAAAAAAGAGGATATGGCCCCTTGATAATCAATCGTATATCTACCAACAGAGCCATCAACCTAGCAACCTTAGATGGAGAAGTATTGCCAAACTATATAAGTGGTTTCCGAGTAAAAAAGTATTTAGAGCCATTCACAGAGGAAATAATGTCACGATTTCTAACGGCAAAAAATAAGCGAGAAGAGGACGAAAGAATACGAGAAGAATCTAGATAGGAAGCTCTAAAATGAACAAGAAAAAGGAAGGAATGGATAAGGGAGAGAGATGAAAGATATTGACAAGGAGATGAACTCATCCCAATGGCCAATTTTAGAGCCTCTGAAAACCTAGGACATCAAACAAAGCAACCTTACTTGAACTTGGGCGCTGGAATAGGAGAATACCACTTGGTGGATGCTCTCATTGACACAGAAGCAGCTCTGAGTTGTATCAAGTCATCGTTGACTCAGAAGATCAAGGAAGAATTACGCCCATCCCAAGCACAACTGATTGGAATAGGGGGAAAAGTTACTAAATGCATAGGTGAGATTACATTGTCGCTACATCTCGAAAATAACACGATGCAACAAAAACTCTTGGTGTGTCATGATCAAGACTTATTAGAAGAACTTGTGTTGGGTCAAGATTGGATATATGAATATGAAGTGACTATCCAATTAGCTTTTGGGTTACATATGAGCCAAGATAGGGCACCGTGAGGTATTCAACATGTTAGAAGAACGACCTGTCAAAGCCAAGTGTATAGGCTCGAGAGGTCACTCACGCATGCATGATGATGAATGTACATTCTCCTCCATGATGGAAACCCCACCATCAAGTACTTCATGTGAGAGTAAACCGAATATCAATCTCGCACACTCTCCTAAACCAGTGAACCTCACTGCTGGCATCATTTCCAATAAAAGCCCCTATGAGGAACCGAGCACAAGAGGGACTAGTCATCAAGACTATCACGAACTTTCACGCATTAGAATCCATCCTATTCCTCACACCAGACAAGCCTGGATCAGAAAAGATCAGGTGATGGCATATCATCAACAACGGAGCTATATTCTACACAGGAAACAACAATAGTACAAGGACACAAGTCAAGATGAACTCCAAGATCCACAAAGAATTGCTAAAGTATGGATACCAACGAAAGTGATTGCCGCCCAACCAGCGAGATCGCAGATATGGATCCCCAAATCATATGCACCAATCACGATCATCAAAGGCAAAACATCAACAAACAAGAAGGATCAGTACGATAGGAAAATGAAGAATCAAAAGAAATCGGTAACTACATGAATGGTCAGAAACAGAAATACGCATCAAAAACAATTCAACGATTCGAAGAGTTGGCAAAGCAGAAATATGACTTGAGAATTACATCCGTCCTAGAAACGATGGCGATACAGTCAACCAGCGGAAATTAAAACAGATCTGGATACCTAAATGCCGATCAATCTGCATACATCGACCAGATACTTCAATTTGCACACATCTTGAGTTGCAAGAGTCTCGAGTATGCATAATAGGGCCACACTACAAGGCCATGCATTTGGCACCTAATTCTTCTTCTACTGGATAGTGAAGCACATTTCCCTCTCAAGGAATAGGAGAGCACTTGTATAATGATTCCATGGAAAATAACTAACGGTACAATAAAAGCTTCAGCTAGGTACTAACACTTTTGTTTTCTTTCAGAAAGAAATAGAAAAAAAATATATGTATGAAGAAAAATCCTAGGTACTACCCGTCTCACACCCACGGGAAAGGGACGACACAAGTCACTCGGAGAGTTGCCAATTTCATGAAGGCTAAGTAAAGGATAACTCATGATATCAGCTTTACACTGATTACTGGTATGTATTGAGTGCAGATGGCATCTTCAAATTCTAAGGCCATGCAAGAGGAAGAGGTCCTGCTTCTTCCCTTGGAATTGATTTCTAAGGTGAGAGGTCATTGGTTCCTTGAACACCAACCTTTTTATGGCCACCATCAAAATTATGGACAGGGATCACTACTTCCCTATCATGTCACAAGATTTTCAAACCATAAAACAAGGACTACCACGCATCATAGATGTTTGGACAAGAGCATGAATTGATGCATTTTTGCAACTTCCAATATATTTACCAGATTTTCAGAGATGCACATAAGTTATGAACACACTCCAGTCTGCAGCAGATAAACCATCAATCCCGGAAGCTAAAGTGCTCAACAAAACAGGTGCATGGAAAATAATTTGATTCACGCATGAATTCATCAACAAAGCTTTTCGATGGAGTCAGGATGATCTCACTAATGTCAAAGATGAATGTCATGATGCAAAAAAGAAAAACTTTTTGGAAATCAACAGGACGGATATGGAAGAATCAGTTCCATTAGTGCATCAACATTTTTGTTTTCCTAGCATGAATAGATATACAACGCCTCAGAAAATTGTAATTCAATTGCTCTCCCATGTGATGAGTCAAATTGGGAATCAAGTCAATTTTACTCCATATATTCAAGACGACCTATTCGAAGCTAAGAAGAAATGGAGTCAGAAGAAGTTTTTGAATGGAAGCTCGGCATTGACTTTGCTAATCTATGAGGCTCTCAAGATGAAAGAATGTCTACGTTTGATGCAAAACTCCACCAAAATGGCAAAATATGTGAAGTCGGCTACCGTTCCAAAGAAAAAAAATAAGTTATCTCCACAGAAGAAGTGGGAACGAGTTCCAAAAAACCAATGAGAGGGGCTATGCGCGCTAGAGACGAAGCAGCGCAAGAAACACCACAATCCAAGCGAGCACATACACTACCAAGGATCCCTTTGACACAACCGCCCATCACAAAAAGAGATCTCTCAGCAGCACTAGAAGAAACAAATACGTACATGCGGGGTCAAGTGAACCTCAATGTCCAAGGACATCAATATAGACAAGCAAGACAAGGGCATCAACAAAAGGACAAGGAACATACTCTCGAACTAGCTACCCAATATAAAGAATTAGGACTGGAGGATTCAAGTTCTAATGAGGAATCTAGTCGTGAGAAGGACACCTTGGACACCGACATAAGAACAGAAACAAACAATGAGGAATGGATGGAGATACACCAGGTTGAAGTCACCCTCGACAATCAACAATCATGTATACAGAACCAAGAAGCATCAACTGAACAAACACACCTCATTCAATTGAACGAAAAGTTAAAAATCAGCATAAAGGAAACTTCAATCACACATAAAGATGCGGTGTCACCAATAAAGGAAGAAAGATAGACAAGCGCAGATAAAGAGAGGCTTTTACAAGAAAATATGGAAAAAATTGTGATTGAAATCCCTGATGATACACCCCAGGGAAAGACAGGAATTAAGGAGGCTGAGCCAAAGATCCAACTTCATATTCGACAGCCCCACGACACAACATTGCATGTGGCACAAGGAAAAAATGTTACCACAGGTGAAGAACCTAGCATCCCGACAACATGGTTAAATGTGGATGTTACTCAACTAAAACCAATAGTCAAACAAATGATACAAACGGCCATGGATACACAGCAACAAATGATAGAAACAGACGCAGATTATGACAAGGCCATGCAAGAAAAGAATCAATTTCAAGTGATGAGTGAACACTTGTCTACACAACTGATCCAAGTTCAACAAGTGGTTTTAGCTAAAGAGACGGAAATAATAGAAGTCAAAGAATAATGCACTACACTGATAGAGCATAATCAAAAAATCCAGGAGCAACTGATGGAACCACAAAGACAACATGAAGCAAGTGAAGCGGACAAAGAGAGGATGAAGGTTAAAAGCAATCTGTTAGAAATGCATCTCAAAGTATATATGGAGGAAAACGATAATTTATGCAAGAGGAATAAAGAACTGATGAAGGCATTGCTATACGACCAACCAATAGAAAAACAAGAGGCAACTGCAACTGACCAGAAGGAGTTGAACGATCCGATTGCAAAATATGCAAATCTACTTAAAGAAGAGCAAAGCCTAAAAGAAGAATGGGAACAAAAGTATATACAAGACACAAATGAGCTTAGGAAACAACTCAAAGCTGCTAAAGAAAAAACTCTTGGTAATCTATAATGAAGATGCGGATCAAATAGCAGAAATCGGCAATGAGCTTCTCGCGACCGAAGATGCGCTCGAGACTGCCCTTCATGAAGTTAAAGAAAAGACTGAACGTATTGCACAATTGGAAGCTCAAATAAAACAAAAAGCAAACATCGGGACACCAGTAGAGCCACAACCAGAGAATCCTACTGACGAGGTAGAGGTACGTCCTCTATCTCCCCTGATCTATCACTCTCCAATAAACGAGCAGATGGTGGAACCATGTGATGATCATCCCATGGCATATACTACAGAAATAGGTCAGAAGGAACGGACACTATTGGTGTCCCGATTGATAGAAAATTTTGAAAATGAAGTCGTCCAAGTCATGAAGGAAGCAAAAATTAAAGGAAAGACTTGGATAAAATCATAAAACCGTTTAATATTCCATATGGGCTATTGAAAGAGTAGACACGGCAGTATATAAAGAGGATCACGCAAAAGGATCCTGATGAGCAGTTGCACTTCAAAGAAAACACATTCAATTACATTGAAGAAGAATTTGAAGCTGCACATCCTTTCTGGAGCAGGAAATTTTTGGAGAAAAATCCTACTTTGCGGGTGCATTGGCAAGCAGCACCATATTTAGTACAGGTAAATCCTTCCTTTTGTCCAACCCCACGTCGTCGTGAAGCACATGAATTTTTGGATATGCAAAAGAGTGGTGTGCTCAATAAACAGTGGTTAAATTATCCTCTGCTTCCAAGTCCACCTCACAATTACTTGTCAACTAAGGATTACATGGTGAAAACCATTGAATTTTGGCTACATCGGTATGCAACAGTACCCGATCTAACTATCAAGATGACTAATAAAATCCTTAGCATGATACTTACAGTTTTGAAAGTGTTCAAACATGCAGCATATACATTTTTGAATTTCATTGGCATTAACCAGGGCACTGATATCCTTATTTTTGATCTATCTGTTATGCCCAGCCGCCCAACAATCATGGCGTATTATTCAAGGCTCATGTTCTTGCCAAGTCAATACATGCAAACCTTCGAGGAAGCATTTATTCCGGATTTTTTGAAATTGATTTTCAGATTTTCTTAAAAATGTCAAAGAGTCTGAATGCTAGAATGGTGGCATATGAATTGAGCTTTTTCACAGACCACAGATAGCCACCACATGACGGTGTGAAAGCTGAACAATGGAAGCAACTCATGATACATGACGCTAATCTGCTTAATGAGACAGAGCAAAAGGTTTACAGAACGTACTCCCGTCGCATTCCAAAGCCTGTCGAGGACGACAAAGTTCAGGAGGGGGCAGTGTTGAAGGAGAGTCCAACAAAAAGAAAAGAAGAAGAAAACCAAGAATAAAGCTTCATTAAAGGTATTATATATGAGGACATATCTCTACAGGAAGCCCCGTAGGGGCACGCAACACCCATCTCTGCACAGAGCCCCGCAAGGGCATACAACAGGGGAAGGAACGTAAGCGGCAAGGGCAAATCAAGGCCAACAAATGTCCATGAAGAAGTGCAAGAAGATATCCAGCAGATCCCGAGCCTTAAGAAGGTCCTTCAACATCTAGATCCTTGGAAGGTCCAGATCGAAGGCTGAAGATCCACACCTTCATACCTTCCACTCGTTGCGTGTGTGGCAGCTGGAGTTAAAAAAACAACCCAGATTCAAAGAGGTTATTGGTGAGCTAGACTACAAATCTCAGGTAGTCCATCTCCACGGGTTGCGAACGGTGGAAAGAAGTAAATGAGCTACAGATAAGAAGCGAAGCCTGTCAAAGGATGACAGAGACAAAGAGGGGGAGAGTGTTGCAGAGCTAAGAAGACCAAAGAGGTAGAGAAAAAGAAGGGCCCCAAAATTTTTCCGATTTGGACACTTTATTCTTGCATTATAGCCATTTTGTAATATATTTTCCGATGTAAATGCACTAGAGGAGTCCTCTAGATGCATACCCATAGAGAATTGTATCCTTGTCTTTATAAATTAGTAGGAAATTAGTCTTTTGGTTAATAAAGTGCCGGTCTCTTGTGTGAAAGGACCATATTTAGGGCACATGTATGTAAGTCAATTGGTGACTCTTTGTAGACACTTTTTGCCATTGTGAGAATCAAGAGCACAGAATTTCGAGTTTGTGTCTTCTCCTCTCTGTAACTTCTTCCTTGTGAGCTTGCATGCATGTGTGATGCTTGGAAAGAGTGCTCGAAAGTGATGTCTATCCATGAAAGTACTTGTTCATTGTAGGTAAGGTGCATGTGATGTGTAGGAAGTGCTGAAGTGTAGGAAGATCAATTCTACGACTCAGTATTTTGCTCATAAATTGAAGCAAGAGTGTCAAAATCGAGTGGAAAGACCACCATTGGATGCGTCTTCTCGAGAACTTCGAAAGAACCTGCTATTTGCTATATTCAGAGTTTGAAGCTGAGAGAAAAGCTCGATTTACTGTTGACTATTGCTCCAAGTGTCACGACACCATAGCTGAGCATGAAAACTTGAATGTGATGGATTCATACTTATTTGTACTCTTGTAAAACCTCATTTGCATTGACTATTATTTGAATGCATGACTTCATACACTCGGCTAGGTCTTGATACTTCTTGGATTGACAATTAAAGCGTGAGTCCCCACTATATGCACTTGAGGGGGATTGAGGTATAGTCTCTTTCTCCACAAGTCCCTAAGTCGATACTTACGTGCACAGGCCATATGGATACCCAACTAGAGATCCAGGCAAGGAGTTTCCAAGTACCCTAAGTACCACAATCCACCTCCGAATTAACATCCTTATGAATACCTTGGATACAACCTTCCAGAGCCGCTCTTGGGACAATAATCACGCCATCTTCAGAATGTAGTTCCAGTGAAATTGGCCCAATCCGAAGAAAACATAGAGAGAGCCCTAGTACCAACTCCTCCTTTGACTAGCGCGGACAACCATAATCAATCCTACGACTAGCACTAGGGAGATTACTATACATACAAAACTAACTCAATGAATTACGAAGAGGCGTACGAGCAATACTCATATGGGAAAAATATCTATGATCAATCATACAGATATGGAGCTGAATATGTGACTCTAATGTACACCAACCCTAGAGCCCAAGCACCTTCTAGACCTATGATTAGGCCACAAATCCCTCGAGGACCATGCTATCAATGTGGAGGAGACCATTTCATTAGGGAATGCACTTTGCACTATTAACCACCACATAAGTTTGGGAAGGATATTGTAGCGATTGTGGAAAAGAACATTTGTTTAGGGATTGTCCAAAAAACCCTAACAAGATGAACCACATCACCCAAGTGAATGTAGTAGAAGTGGTAGAGCCCTCAGGAAGTGACAAAATGGTGCCCTTGAAGGCAATTACAACAACAAGATCAAAAGAAGGACCAGAAGAGTTAGACTCTACTAGACATGAAACCAACAAACCAAAAACTCCAATACCTCAAGTAGTGCCAGATTCAGAAGAATCCGAAGAAAATTCAAAGGTAAAACGAACTCAAAGATGGAAAGCTCCATGAGAGAAGCTAAGAAGCAAGTGGACTCAATAAAGAGAGGAAGATAAGAGCAAAGAGGAGTCAAATCACACTGCAAGCCCCACACCTAGAAAAGATCTTAGTACCATAGAGAAAGAGCAATGTAAAAAACAAGCTGGGTCAGTGCTAGCTGATCCCATGCCTGAAGACCTAACCATGTGGATAAACGCCTATCAGTGTAGGATCAAAGCAGGACCAAGTGTGGAAGAAGATGAAGTGAGTTACCTGAGAAGGGGATTTAGAAAGAGAAAGGCTAGATATCTATAAAAATTTGATCGAATTAGCTCAAAACACCTAGAGAAACTTATACAAGACCTTTTGGAAATGAGAGTACGTGATAGAGAATTTCAAGACAAATTAGGAGCTCATGACCCTCCGGAAGGCACAAGGATTGTAGAGAAAGCTGAAAGCATAGCCATTGAAAATCATGTAAGAAGTTCAATAATCCCTGAAGTAGAAGCTGATTGGTCGGCGGATTTATGGGCTAAAGTCCAAGAAGAGAGATGGAGAAAAACCGAGGACATTAAACAACCTTTTGAATATTTGGATGCAGATGAGAACCCAAGATGAATCATGAAATGAATTGTGAGGAAGGTGCCGAGGGAATGGAAAGCATGGACACACTACCGAACTACATGGGAGAATATGAGCAAAATTCTGAACTTTATCATGGCCGCCAACAGTAAGAACAAAAGGGAATGGACTTTCTAACAAGACATCAGACATAACACGAAAGTTGAAGGAGACTAAAGTGCAATGTTCGGTAACCCTAGAAGAATTACTAAAAATCAAACCACAAGTATGGAGCAGATTAGCTAACCACTGCACAGAGAAGTAAAAGCAGTTAACAAGGAGGCCAATGAAGATATGCATACAAGTCAAATCCCTATAGATAAAGTGGGAGACTTCAGTGAAGGTGATGAAGTTAATACATGTCTACCCATCACTGTTGGAGGTTACACCACAAAGGCAATCCTAGACACGGGAGCTAGAGTAGGAATCGCTACGAAAGAAATATGGGAGAAGTGGGGAAAACCAGCATTACAACCCACAAGAATGAAACTGATGGTCACACTAAAAAGCACCTAGGATTGCTAGAGAATGTAGTGCTTACAACATGTGGAGTAGATTTTGAACACACATTAGCCATTTGTCAATTTGAGAGAGCTAGTAATTATGAGATGATCTTGGGAAGACCATTTATGAGACAACTAAGGGTAAGACTGGGGTAGAGATGCTATATATCTGCAACATAGGGGCACAACTACAAGAATAAACCTCCATACATATGCTTATCAAGATGTCCCGCCTCTACAATGGAACTCTATACATAAAGAAGAGGATGACCTATCAGTCCATAGTGCAGGATCTGAAGACCAATCCTTCATGCATGAGGACACCCAACTATGGATGTGTAAGGCAGCTAAGAGGGAAGAAGGAAGAAGACTAACATGGCAACGAGGGTGTGGAATCTCTAGGCCAGTAGAGAATCCAACATATATGCCACAAGAGTTCCTAGATGAAGAGTTCGAATGCCATGAATGGATGGAAATATTGGCCACATTAGATGTGTGTGTCAATGAGGAAGTTTTGGCACTAAACAAGTGCATAAATAAGGACGGATACGATGTAAGTCTATACATGGTTGTGCTACAAGAGACAAAGGAAAGAGAGTGGATAGAAAAGGAGTGGACAGAGGATTATGAAAGCATAGAAATGGAACCTGAAACTCACGAAGAAGGACTTTAGTTAGAAAAAGAACACAAAGAAACTGGTATTGGAAACAACTCTTCCCAAGAACAAAAAGAGAGTCCCTAAAATATCCATTTAGAAGGGACCATCGGAGAAGAGAATATACCACAACAGCACTTCGAGGTCCTCGAACATTTTAAAAAGTATGGAGTGGAGGAAAGGAAAATTTCCATCCAAATGCCTAAATGACAAGCACAAGATGGAGTAGCGTATGATAATAAAGAACATACTAAAAAAGTTACGATGACCATAGAAGGAGAAGAGGAAAGTTGTACCTACATAGGGAAAGATGTGTCAGAAAGCAAAGAACGAGATCTTATAGAGTTGATTCAAAACTATACAAATGTATTTGCTTGGACATACAAGGATTTAAAAGGAGCGTCTTCATGGTAACAAAAGGAAATATTTTAGGGCATATAGTGTCTAAGAATGGAGTATCCACTGATGAAGACAAGATCAAAGTCATTCTAGAACTACCTCGACCAAAAAATGCAAAGGAAGTACAAGCATTTATGGGACACGATGGATACTATCATAGATTTATCCACATGTATGCCATAATTACCCGACCTCTATATGGCTTACTAGCCCAGTTTAATTGGACTGAAGATTGTCAGAAAGCGTTCAATGAGCTGAAAAGTAGACTGAGTTCAGCACCTATTCTAAAGGTACCAAACTGGAAGAAACCATTTCATATCCATGCGGATGCTTCCAAATCTTCCATAGGATGCATCTTAGCACAACCAACAGATGAAGGAAAACTTGATCACCCTATAGCCTACACTAACAGGCAGCTCAATCAAGCCAAACGCAATTACAGTACCACTGAACGAGAAGGATTAGGAATGGTATATGCAATAAAGAAATTTTGACATTTCTTATTAGCAAACAAATTCAAATTCTTTATTGATCATCAAGCCCTATTATACCTAGGCAATAAACCCTATAACACATGAATTCTATTAAGATGGTTCCTCTTATTAATGGAATTTGATTTTGAAGTCATGTTCAAGAAAGGAAACACACACGTCAGAGCTAATCATCTCTCTCGAATGACACACGGAGAACCCCCAACTGGAGTAGCAGATGACTTGCTTGACACCTATCTTTTCAACTTAGAAGCTAACCCCCAGTGGGCTGAAAAATTGATACCTATACTCACCCATGGACCTAGTCACCGGATTAATTCAGGTAAATCCCAACAATTATGGAAGACAAGGAATCTTCACATTGTAGCGGGAAGCATATACCACCAAGATTCTAACGGACTTCTAGTGAGGTGTGTACATGAGGAAGAACAAGAAAATTGGTTAAAACACACACACATAAACCCCTGGAGGAAACATAGAACTATCACTGGTACAATACAAGAATTAAAAAAATTATGGGTGTATTGGCCAAGGATGCAAAAGGATGTTCACATGCAAGTAACGAGTTATCTCAAGTGCCAAGAAGAATGACCTGAGGAGAACTGGACACCATGCTATTCCACAATAACACGTAAGATGGAGTTTGCCTTTAGTGAAATTCTTGAAGACACGTGAATAATTGGAAGGAGGAAGCCTAGCAAGAAAACAAGCTCTCAAGGAGCAGAGTAAAGATTATACCCTCATAGAGAGACAATTATTTAGACACAGTCAAGCCAACCAATTAGGATTGTGTGTACATGAAGACGAGTATATCTATGTGTTGGAGATGGCCCATACTAGAGCAGCAGGAGGTCATATTTCGGCTAATAAAACTACAAAAGTGATTCTCTTTGCTAGATTATGGTGGACAACTTTATATCAGAATGCTATGACGTATGTTCAAAGATGCGATGTATGTCAAAGAACAAAATATCCTAGGCAAAGAGATGAGATGCCATTGCGACCTATGATCAGTGCTAGAGCTTTCACTAAATGGGGTATAGATTTCATTGGACCAATTAGCCCTCGAGCTAAAGGGTCTCATGCTGAGTATATAATCGTAGCCACAAATTATTTAACCAAATGGGTAGAAGCAAAGACCACAAGGAAGAATGATGCAAGAACTACAGCCAAGTTCCTCTTCGAGAATATATTCACAAGGTTTGGGCTACCTATTGAAATTGTGATTGATCGGGGCACATACATCATTAATGAAGTGATAGAGGCTTTGATGAATGAATTCCTAGTAATTCATAAGAAATCAGCCCCTTATCATCCGCAAGCCAATGGACAGGCTAAAAGTTCCAATAAAGTGCTCTATACCATTTTAACCAAGATAGTAAATAATAAATGATCAGATTGGGATAAACAATTACATCATGCCATTCGGACCTTCTGAGTTGCGTATAAGATTGCTATAGGTACAACACCGTTCAATCTTGTGTACGGAAAAAATGCAATCTTCCCAATTGATTTCCAAATTCTTGCTCTTCGAGTAGCTGAAGATATGAGTGAACTGGACATGAATTGTCCCAGCAATTGGATCAGATTGAAAGATTGCATGAGACTATACTACAAGCGGTAGCAGGTATTTATGCGGGCAAGAGGCGACAAAATTCCTACTATGATGCCCATATTAAAGATAAGGGACTCAAAGAGGGTGACTTAGTCTTGGTGTACACCTTGAAAGAACACTCTAAGAAGTTGCAAAAGCGAGGACATGGACCATTGATAATTAACCGTATTTCTACGAGTGGAGCAGTGAACCTAGCCACTTTGGATGGAGAAGTCTTACCAAATTACATAAGTGGTTGTCGTGTGAAGAAATACTCAGAACCCTTAACGGAGGAGATGATGATTAAGTTACTTAAAGCAAGGCATCGAAAGGATATAGGATGAGAGAATAAGAGAAGAAACAAGGCTCGAAGTATTGGAAATCATAAGAAAACAAAAAGAATGGATAAGAGAAAGGGATGAGAGATATCGCCAAGGATAGGAGCGGATTCCCATGGCCAACTATAGGGCAGCAGAACCTACGATCATAAGATGACAAGCTAGACAACCCTACCTAAATCTGTGAATCAGAACAGAGGAATACCACTTGGTAGATGCGTTGATTCATACCAGGGCAGCATTAAGTTGCATACGCTTATCTTTAACTAAACAATTAAGTGTGTCAATTAACCTGACTAAGGCCTACATGGTGGGCATAGGAGGAAACACCATTGAATGTGTACGGGAGGTCAGGCTATCTCTACACCTGCGTAACAACTCAATGCATCAAAAGTTTTTAGTTTGCAAAGATGACGACCTAGTGGAAGAGCTAGTGTTAGGTCAAGACTGGATATACGAGTTTGAAGTAACAATCCAGTTAGCCTTAGGCTACATATCTGTGAAGATTGGACACAGAGAAGTCTTTAGTCTATTAGATGAAAAGCCTCTAAAGACGATTGATGTGAAGTATGACAATGTTGAATGTGTGTCTGCATGTGACCCTCTTCCAAACTTGAACCTTGATATCCCAGTGTCCACTCCTGTCTCAAGTCCCGAAAACCGTACTCTTCTTACTCATGACACCCGACTCAGCCCTTCATCTCTACCTAACCAATCAGAGAGAACTAGTGAGGGTCTTACTATAGATAAGGTACAGGAACCCTACGAACAAACATGAATTTAACACCAATACAGGAAATTGTGAGGAAAGGGATGCGACAAATATGGGTGCGCAACGATCACGTAGACATCTACCAGCCTCAAGAAAAGGAGAATCAAAAGGAATCCACTCAAAGGTGGCACCGAGCTGAAGTGTTGATCAAAGATAGGCCCACACACATAGTGCAAATATGGATACCAAAAGTATTGAAGGCAGCTCAACCTTCAAGGAATCAAATTTGGATACCAAAGACAGCTATCAAGATCATCACGGAGCAACCCACAAATCTACAAAGAGATCAAAGGCAACACGAAGCAGATGCCGTGAAGGGAACAAGTAGGAACTTCTATTGAAAATGGACATGAAAAGAGAGTGCAAGTACAACAAAACCAAACACTTTCAGCAAAGATAAGAAGTCTCCAAAAGGACCTTCAAAGCCCCAAAGTTAGAAACATGTGGATTCCCAAGTCTGAAATACCATCAGAAATGATCTGAGTAGGACATTCCTCTTGCACTCATGATGAGTCCTATGCACCCTGAGTGATCATACTAGGGCCACATTACATGGCTAGGAATTAGGCACAACAGTATCGTTGTACTAACAAGTGAGCACATTTCCCTCATTGGGAATAGGAGACACCATGTACAATAAATAATAAACACAATTGCTTCAGCTATGTCATTAATATTTTCTGTTTTCATTGCAGCTTAAGAAAAAATATAATGACAAGTCCAGGAGCAATGAAAGACTACACCAACCGCATTGAGAAGGGTGAACCACATATTCACCTGTAGATAAGGCAACCGCACCAAGACACATTACATGTGTCACAAGTTAAAGATGTGCAAAGAGGCATAGAGCCAGTTATATCGAAAACTTGGCTGAATGTTGACGTAAATCAACTAAAACCTGTCGTCAGAAACATGATAGACACTATAATGATAACTCAAAACATCTTGATGGATGAGGAAAAGGAAAAAGAAGAGTTTGAGGTAAGAAATCGATTCCAGAACCTAAGTGAAGAGCTTTCTGCCAAAAGTATAGCCATTCAAAAAGAACTTGTTCAGAAAACACAAGAGTTGGCAAGAAAGACAGAAGAATGCAATCGTGTCCAGGAAGAAAATGTGTTGCTCAAAGACAACGTACACGAAATGCCTACATCTATATCGGAGCTTCAAGATGAAGTGAAGACATTGAAAAATGTATGAATCCGAGAAAATTAGGATGCTCAACTGTAGCAAACTACTAGAAAGTTATATCAAAGTATATATGGATTAAGTTGATAATCGACGGATGCCAAATAAAGAATTAATGAACTCTATTCTATTGAATCAGCCATGGGAAAGCAGTGTTGACACAGGCATACAAGACTTACATGCCAAGTTGTCAGTATAAGAGGAGCAGCTTACCCAAGAGAAGAGAAAATAGGTAGAGATAGAGACCGCATGTCAAGCATAAGCCAAATCATGGGAGCTTAAATGGAATGTAGCAGTACATAAGTACATGGAGCAATGCAATGAGGATGCGGATCAGCTAAAAACTATATGTGAAGTAAAGGCAAGAATTGAAGAGGAGCACAAGGTTAGCAAATAGGAACATGAAGAGAAAGATAAAGTCATAGCAGAGCTCAAGGCCCAAATAAACAAGACCAAGAACTTCGGGACACTAGTAGTGCAACCATCCACGATGGCTACTGACGAGACTGAGGTATGCCCTCTTTCTTCCCAATTGTTCATTGACCATTAATGAAACCGACTACGGAGGAATATGATGATCACCCAATGCCATATACTACAGAGCTAAGTCAGAAAGAATGAGCACTACTGGTGTCTCACCTTACCGAAAATTTTGAAAATGAAGTAGTGTCATGAAGGCTGCTCAAATCAAGAGTAAAGATTTAGATGCAATAATGAAGCCCTTCGACCTCCCGTATGGAATCATGAAAGAACAAACCCAAAAATACATCAAGAGGACTATGTGAAAGGATCCGAAAAAGTAGATGAATTTTACGACCACCACTTTTTTGTATACTCAATAGGAGTTCGAAGCTGTAGATCCCATCTGGCGAAGAAAATTTTAGGAGAGAAATCCATCATTGCAGGTGCACTATTAGGAGGCACCATATTTATTACAAGTTAATCCAACATTTTTTCCTCTTCCACGTCGACCTTACTAGCCAAAATTTTGGGAATTGCAAAGTCAAGGTAAACTAAATAAGCAGTGGCTCAATTTTCCATTACTCCCAAGCCCGCCACATAATTATTTGCCTACGGAGTACAGGATGAGGACAATTGAATTTTGGTTATCTCCGTATGCAAAAGTTCTTGATCTCACCATCAAAATAACTAACAAAATATGCAACATGATTCTAATTGTACTCAGAGTATTTAGGCATGTAGAGTATACATTTTTGAACTTTATTGGCATCAATCGAGGCACATACATTTTTGTATTTGATCTTTCTGTCATGCCGAGCAGACTAACCATTATGGCCTACTACTCACGAATAATGTTTTTGCCTAGTACATATATGCAAACTTTTGAACAAGCCTTCTTCATCGTTTTTTTTGAAATCGATTCAAAAATCTTCCCGAAGATGTCCAAGAATCTAAATGCAAGACTAGTTGCTTATGAACTAAGCTTTTTTGCTGACCATCACCAACCACCACACGATGGTGTGAAGTCCGAACAGTGGAAGAGACTCATGATACGTGAAGCTAACCTGCTAAATGAAATAAAGAAAAAGGTATATAAGACATACTCTTGTCAAAATCCAAAGCCTGTTGGGGATGAAAGAGTTCAGGAGGGGGGACATGTCGTAGCAGAGATAGGAGAACCCAACAAAAGAAGAACAAGAGGAAAATCTAAACGAAAGACTATGCAATAAGAAGTGATTCTCTTTGGGATAATCAAAAGGAATCCACTCGAAGGTGCCACTGACCTGAAGTGTTGATCAAAGATAGGCCCACACACATAGTGCAAATATGGATATTAAAAGTATTGAAGGCAGCTCCACCTTCAAGGAATCAAATATGGATACCAAAGATAGCTATCAAGATCATCACGGAGCAACCCACAAATTTACAAAGAGATTAAAGGCAATGCAGACAACTATTTAGAAGAGAAGACACTTCCATGAAGCAGATGCCACGAAGAGAACAAGTAGGAACTTCGATTGAAAATTGACACGAAAAGAGAGTGCAAGTACAACAAAACCAAACACTTTCAGCAGAGATAAGAAGTTTCCAAAAGGTCCTTCAAAGCCCCAAAGTTAGAAACATGTGGATTCCCAAGTCTGAAACACCATCACAAATGATCCTAGTAGGACATTCCTCTTGCACTCATGATGAGTCCTATGCACCCTGAGTGAGCATACTAGGGCCACATTACATGGCTAGGCATTATGCACAACAATACCGTTGTACTGACAAGTGAGCACATTTCCCTCATTGGGAATAGGAGACACCATGTACAATAAATAGTAAACACAATTGCTTCGGCTATGTCATTAATGTTATCTGTTTTCATTGCAGCTTAAAAAAAATATAATGAGAAGACTAGGTACTATGTTCCTTACACACTCTGTGAGTGGGGACGCAACACACGCAGCAAACGATCAACACACCACAACAACTCACTTAAAATTTGATACTAATCATTAAATAATTCAATTACATATGGCTTCCTCAAGTTTTGAAGCTACCAAGAACGCATCATTTGATTCTAAAGCTAGACATGAAGCTGAAGTATTGGAGTTTCCTCTAGAATCTCCTATCAAGGCAAGCGGACACTGGTTCAGAGATGAAAACCCCGCAAGTGAGCACTTGTTTCTAATCACTATAAAGGTCATGGACAAAGAACATCAATTCCTAGTGATTACTCAAGATTTCAAAATC
The DNA here is from genome assembly GCA_020310875.1 of Ceratopteris richardii. Taxonomy (NCBI): domain Eukaryota; kingdom Viridiplantae; phylum Streptophyta; class Polypodiopsida; order Polypodiales; family Pteridaceae; genus Ceratopteris; species Ceratopteris richardii. The sequence continues at coordinate 68,090,286 of CM035444.1, forward strand.
TTGCATGATATGCCAAACATAGTGAATGTGTGGACTCAAGCTAGAATTGAGGCATATTTGAAGCTTCCCATCTATAAACCAGACTTTCAACGATGCACATAAGTCATGAATACTTTACATCCTACCCTTGCTTAGCCATCGATCCTTGAATCCGTGGTATTAGATCGCAATGGGGAATCTCAAACTATCCGATTCACACATGAGCTGATTAAGACAGCATTCAGCTGGACCATGGTGGTCTTACAGATCTGAAGGATGAATGCCATGAGGCCAAGAGAAGAACTTTCTTCCACATTAATAGAAAAGACATTGAAGAGGAAGTCACACTAGTGCACCAACACTTTTGTTTTCCAAATATGCATAGATATAGAGCTCCACAAAAAGTTGTAGTACAACTGCTATCTCATGTTGTGAAGCAAGTTGGGAATCAAATCAACATGACACCATACATCCAAGAGTGGATATTAGAAGCCAAAAAGTAGTGGGGCCACAAAAAGTTCCTAAGTGGAAATTTGGCTTTGACACTGCTCATATATCAAGCATTTAACATGAAAGAGTGCTTATGGCCTATGATCTCCACCACCAAAATGGCGAAATATGTGAAGGATGCTACAACAGGAAAGAAAAGAAAGGGTGTAAACCTTGTCGAGGAAGTTGGTATGAGTTCCAAAACAACTATGCACGGTTCCAAACAAGGTCAAATGGTTAAAGTATCACCAACCCCTCAGTCCAAAAGAACACATTAACTTCCTAAGGTGCCAGTAATAGTAGCTCCAGCCATTAAAAGAAGAGATGTCTCCACCCCATTATAAGCCAGACATGTTCACATGAGAGGTCAAGTCAACCTTACGATATAGGGCCACCAATACCATCAGGCAAGTACCCAAAGAACTTCACAGGCAGCAAGGAATGTATCTCACCAAGACCGGTATAAAGAATTGGGACTAGACAATTCTAGTTCAGATGATGAGTCATCACATGATCATGAAACCCTTAACAATGATATTCAAATCGAGGATCATATGGGAGAAGAATGGGATGAACTCAACCAAGTCTAGCAATTGGCTAAAAAAGAGGATGAAGAAAGAGCACAAACTCAACCTTTGAATGAAGCATCTATGGAAGGAGTGCATATCATAAAATTAAAGGAGCAAACAAGGATGTCCCTCAAGGAAGCATCACCTCCCAAACTCAGAACTATGATACATCCAAAGATGGAACCAAACACCACCAAGATACAAGATGAGGAAGCACATGTATTACCTATACGGGTCGTGGTTGAACCATCACCCTTGGATGTGGTGATCCATTCTCATAAGATGCCTTCTGACGAACCAACAATGAAAGACTACACCAACCCCATTGAGAAGGGTGAACCACATATTCACCTGTGGATAAGGCAACCGCACCAAGAAACATTACATATGTCACAAGGTAAAGATGTGCACAGAGGCATAGAGCCATTTATATCAAAAACTTGCCTGAATTTGACATAAATAAACTAAAACTTGTCGTTAGAAACATGATAGACACTGCAATGATAACTCAAAACATCTTGATGGATGAGGAAAAGGAAAAAGAAGAGTTTGAGGTAAGAAATCGATTCCAGAACCTAAGTGAAGAGCTTTCTACCAAAAGTATAGCCATTCAAAAAGAACTTGTTCAAAAAACACAAGAGTTGGCAAGAAAGACAGAAGAATGCAATTGTGTCCAGGAAGAAAATGTGTTGCTCAAAGACAAAGTAGAGGAAATGACTATATCTATATCGGAGCTTCAAGATGAAGTGAAGACATTGAAAAAGCGACATGCAATGTATGAAGCCGAGAAAATCAGGATGCTTAGCCGTAGCAAACTACTAGAAAGTCAAATCAAGGTATATATGGATGAAGTTGATAATCTACGGATGCGAAATAAAGAATTACTGAACTCTATTCTATTGAATCAGCCATGGGAAAGCAATGTTGACACAAACATACAAGAATTACAAGCCAAGTTGTTAGTATTGGAAGAGTAGCTTATCCAAGAGAAGAGAAAACAGGTAGAGATAGAGACCGCATGTCAAGCGGAAGCCAAATCATGGGAGCTTAAATGGAATGAAGCAGTACACAAGTACATGGAGCAATGCAATGAGGATGCAGATCAGGTAAAAAGTATATATAAAGCAAAGGCAAGAGTTGAAGAGGATCTCAAGGTTAGCAAATAGGAACATGAAGAGAAAGATAAAGTCATACCAGAGCTCAAGGCCCAAATAAGCAAGACCAAGAACTTAGGGACACCAGTAGTGCAACCATTCACGATGGCTACTGACGAGACTAAGGTACACCCTCTTTCTCCCCCAATTATTCCTTCACCAATAATGGAACCGACTATGGAGGAATATGATGATCACCCAATGCCATATACTACAGAGCTAAGTCAGAAAGAACGAGCACTACTGGTGTCTCGCCTGACCGAAAATTTTGAAAATGAAGTAGTAAAATTCATGAAGGTGGCTCAAATCAAGAGTAAAGATTTAGATGCAATAATGAAGCCCTTCAACCTCTTGTATGGAATCATGAAAGAACGAACCCAAAAATACATCAAGAGGACTACAGGAAAGGATCTCGACAAGCAGTTGAATTTTACGACCACCACTTTTCTATATACTCAATAGGAGTTCGAAGCTGGAGATCCCATCTGGCAAAGAAAAGTTTTTTGTTATAGCATTTTGTCCCCCTCCACGTCGACATTACTGGCGAGAATTTTGGGAATTGCAAAGTCAAGGTAAACTAAATAAGCAGTGGCTCAATTTTCCATTACTCCCAAGCGCTCCACATAATCATTTGCTTACGGAAGAGTACATGATGAGGACAATTGAATTTTGGTTATCTCCGTATGCAAAAGTTCCTGATCTCACCATCAAAATAACTAACAAAATACTCAGCATGATTCTAATTGTACTCAGAGTATTCAAGCATGTAGAGTATACATTTTTGATATTTATTAGCATCAATCGATGCATAGACATTTTGGTATTTGATCTTTCTATCATGCCAAGTAGACTAACCATTATGGCCTACTACTCACGAGTAATGTTTTTGCCTAGTACATATATGCAAACTTTTGAAGAAGCCTTCTTCACTGGTTTTTTTGAAATCGATTTAGAAATCTTTCCCAAGATGTCCACGAATCTGAATGCAAGACTAGTCGCTTATGAACTAAGCTTTTTTGTTGACCATCCTCAACCACCACACGATGGTGTCAAGTCCAAACAGTGGAAGAAACTCATGATATGTGAAGCTAATCTGCTAAATAAAATAAAGAAAAAGGTATATAAGACGTACTCCCATCGAAATCCAAAGCCTGTTGGGGACGATAGAGTTTAGGAGGGGGGACATGTGGTAGCAGAGGCAGGAGAACCCAGCAAAAGAAGAAGAAGAGGAAAATCAAAACGGAAGACTGTGCAATAAGAAGTATCACCCTTTGCCCGAAGCCCCACAGGGGCACACATCAGGCTACAATACTAAAGGACTAGTCCCGAAGAATGGAAACAAAGAATTACAATGACCAGGACCTTTCAAGGGGAGGTTGCACATAGTTTTCTCATCCACTATGTACGTGCAGTGGAAAGAAATCAATAGGTTAAAGAAAAGCAACAGGTCTCGAGTAATGATCAGTCCCTTAAAGAAGTAATACATTGCCTCTGAACCTTTGAGGCCTTGATAGGTGCGTGACGGTGAAAAGAAATCAACAGACTCAAGAGAATGCATCAGGTCCTAGAGCATGTCAAAGAAGATTTCAGAATGGGACTTTTGAAATACAATGCCAGCCTAAAAGCGATGCAAGGCCTACCAAAGAATGCATGCGTGGCAACCCGAATTAACACAGCAACCGAAGACATGAATCAAAGCCTGTCAAGGGACGAAAGAGACTAAAGGGGGGAGAGTGTTGCAAGGTAAAAGGAGCATAAAGGAGGTGCCCTAAAATTTTCAAAATTATGGGCACAATTTTTCTTCTTCAAATGCTTATGAAAACCTCATAAAGCCTTGTAAATGCACTAGAGTAGTCCTCTAGATGCATAAATCCCAAGCAATGTATCATAATCCTCGTAAATAGTAGGAAATTAGGGTTTTTATAATAAAGTGCCGGTCTCTTGTGTGAGAGGACCATTTTTAGGGAAAATGTATATAAGTCAGTTGATGACACTTTGTAAAGACCTTTTGCCATTGTGAGTAAGAGAGCTCTGATTTTCGAATTCGCTTCTTCTTCTTCTTGCATCTCCTTGCTTGTGAGCTTGCATGTGTGTTTGTAGCTTGGAATGAGTGCATGGAAGTGTTGTCTACCCAATTCATTGATTTTCAGAAGTGTTTAATGTGTGTATGAGGTGTGTGGTGAAAGTAGGTGAGTTGGGGAGCTCTATTTTTGCCCATATCTTGAAGTAGATAACCCCTTCATCCCCTTCTTGGGGAGCCAAATTGCTTTTAATTTTGTTTCTTTGAATTTGAAACACTCTCTGATGTTTAAAAGCCGGGGGCTTCTTACAATTGAAAAGTCTTTTTCATTAAAGAAAAAGAGATTTTTTGATCGACCATTCCTTAGGAGGGCTACCAAAGTTGGCAGCACACCTCTCTTTCCACATCTTCCAAAGAGTCTCACCTCTTATAGAATCGCACAATGCCTTCTTCGAAACGACACTTCTATGTTATCTATCTTTGAAATAATACTTCTATGTAAATTAATGCCTTCTTCTTCATTTGAGCTGATCCAAATCTGTCTGAACGATGGAATAATGAGCTAGTTGACAAGAACTTTGGCCTAAGAAGACAATGGAAGTCTTAAATGAATGTTTTTCTCTTATTCACGATTCAAATGGTATCCAAAAGAATCTCTTTTTTGGTTCATGAAAATGGCTTTCCAAATGTGTCCATTAATGATTCCTCCACTCTTTTCTGAGCCTGCAAGAGTGTGCGAATCCCTTGCTCGATACACACGCCTTTGAACGGTGTGAAAGGTTGTGACTCAAGGATATGATATTCAAAAAGTCCTTGAAAGGTATCCATGTGTTTGAACATCTATACTGAAAGTCCCACCACATTTCAGCTTTATTATGATGCTATTAACAATGCCCTCATTGGCTATGCCCTCCTCTTTTTTCAATGCTGTAATAATGCTTTCATTTTCCTTGAATGCTACAGTTTCTATACGATTAGTTGGTCTTGTGAAAAGCCGCCTAGAAAGAGAGGAAACTCACCACTTCATTTATTGACAAGCCACACAAACCCACATGTCCAATGAAATCATTCTTCTCTCTCTCCAAGTTACTCGGAAATAGGGACATCTCCAATTGATACGACAACTTCGTCATACATGACAACATTATTTCTATACAAGCTATTGTCGCAAATGGGTGTGGTGTAGCGGAATGCCTTGAACATCGTGGGGCAGAGTGGATGGTTCAACTCCCTCTCATTGGACATTTTAAATTTCCTGTATTCTCAAAATAAAAAAATTACCACGCATTATTACTATGCATACATGTTAGAGATTGTACTTACAAGTTTAATTACTTGATGGAGTCGGTAAAGCTACGTTACTTCTTACCTACAACATGCTATGGAAAAATTTTAACTTTTGATTATGAACATAGAGTGATAGAATGATAAGAAAACGAAAAATTGACCAATTTAATAATATGTTTTGGAGGCCCTCGATTTTTTTGCCCTCTCTAAATGCGTCGAATAAGGTTTCATAAAACTCATACACAAGAAAGATAGCAATAATAGAAGTAAACACTGTCAATCACTTACCATGCTCTAGACTAGTAACACGGTCCTAGCTAAATCTTTGGATAATTGCAAATCCTGTCACCTTTGGTCTTCCATTCATGAGGGCCAGGAAGGTTTCATCAGAGGAGGTTTAATGCTTTGATGAAACCTTTGTGGTCCTCATGAGTCTTGAAAATGTTTCATCAAAGGAGGCTCATAACCTTCTCTCCCTCAAAATTGATTTTGATAAAGCTTATGAAAAATTGGACTAGGATTTCATTCTATAATTTCTTAAAGACCTGAGATTGGCTTCTACCTTTGTTAAAATGGTTTCCACTCTTCTCAATTTTTTTTACTTTGGATGAACATCAACCTTCAATTGTTTAGGGCCATTTTTCTCAAGCACTCTATTGGATTGGGTTCTCTGTTTGCCCCATTTTCATTTGTAGTTTCCATGGATGGACTCAGTTCCTTACTTAGCAATCACATGTAGTCTGGTTAGATCTAGGATCTCATTTTGCCAATTATCGTGATTAGGTGGCCCTTAGAATTTTCGTGGATGACACCAACACTGTTTCTTAAGAATGACACCAACAAGGTAACATCTCCATCTTTTGGCACTAGCTTGATATCTTTTGCATTTCTTTTGGATCCAAAATTAACCACTCCAACATGGCCTTTAAGGCGCGTTTGCAAATGCTGCCAATTTTTCTTCTTGATCACAATTGCAAGGAGGTTGCAACTAGTTAAATCTTCCTTCTGCTTTGAATCCCAATGGGTTTCAGAGTTTTTATGAGCCAACATTAGAACTGGATTCTCAATAAACTAAAACAAAGTCCAATATTGGAAAGGCATGAAACTTTATTTGGTTGGGAAAGAGATATTCATCAACATGCTCCTTATTCTAGCTATCATCTACTTTCTAGTCTATTGGAGGCCCAATGATAATGAGATTGAGAAGATTGATAGAGCTTGTAGGAACTTCCTCTAGACAAACAATCCTAGCCTAAGAGCGGTGCCAAAGGTTAAGTGGAAAGTTTTCACCTACCCCAAGGATGTAGGTGGCTTGTGAATTTTTTATGTGGATTCAATGGACAACAAGCTTATGTCCAAATGGATGATCAATCCTATTTTAATGGAAATGGTGTCTTGGGCCAAGCGTATTTTTAGGAATTGCAATGATGTGTCACTCTCTCACACCCTAATTGGAAAGACCATGATTGGCTCATGCTTATGTTCTCTCCATTTTCAATTGCTCCCAAGGGATCATATATAATCTCCTATGTTCCATCAATATTGGGTGGAAGTGGGCAACAAGCGCCACCCGACACAAATCAATATAGTTCCCCATTACTCGTATCAAGACTATTGAGAAAACAAATCCTCAAGGAGTTAAGAAGATTTGGTCTAAAGGATTTTGTAAGTGGAAGCACATTTGGAACCGAAATAGAAGATATTGGATCAAGTTTGAGGACATCAATACTAGTTGTAGGGTGGATTATGAAGAATGGTTCCTTTAAGGCACATGACTAGTGCTTGGGATGCTTCAAAAATGCAGATCCTTCTTAGTTAGGATACACCCTCTTGAAGGGTATGAAGTGGAATAATGAAAATTGGATGAAAGATAATCTTAAAATCATAAGAGAGCTCAGTATTAACAAGAAGCATTCTCATTGACTAGTCTTGGTTAAGATGGGATTTCAAGCTCAAGGATCTATGACATTGACTTATAGAGAAGAAGAAACTCCTCCTTATGTGGCGTATTCTTCATCCAGGGATCAAGATCGATTTCAAGGGTAGTAAAGTCTATGGTGCACCTTTGTGGTGTAAATAAATCTTTAGTGGTAGTAAAGATGTTATTCACCATGTCTTTTCATGTCCTAAGAGCACCACTATCTAGCAAAGTACCATTTTGTTGATTCGCCGAATCAATTAGAAGCGCTATCTATTGCGTTGAGGTCCTCTAGAATGCCATTTGGAGTGAGGCCCTTTGGAAAATTTGGAAGTAAAGGTGTGCCAAAAATTCGATAAACCCCCTAGTGAATTGTCTCTTGAGAAGTGCCAAGTCTGCCTAGGTAATTGTAAAATGTCTCCCCCCTTTAAACACCATATAGTTTTTGTTGTAGAAAACAATAAGCTGAAAAGTAAGTGGATCCTTCAAGAAGGGGGCAAACGGTCATTAGCCTTCTTTGTATCTCTCTCTAATTTTGTTTGTGTCTTCTATAATTTTATTAACTTAAAGTGCTTTTGTCAGAAAACAAAGAAGCTTATCTTTATTTTACTACACAACAAGCTCATCATTCTACTTATTACTTCTTAACATCTTGTATCCTCTCCCTTCTTTAAATAGAATAGGGCAAATGTTAAGCTTTTATTCTAATAGAGAAGACGCTCAAAGGAGAGTAGATATTTTAGGAAAGGGATGAGAGGCTCATCAACCTATTATGTGATTCTTACTAACGTTTATCATTTCCCTCCTTTAAATGCACTTCTAGCATGTTTTTGTGAAAACAATCTGCAAATCCCATAGGTTTAGAAGAACCATGAGAGCACTAAGAGGCTTAGACAATGTACATATTTTGTTTTTTGACAAGGAGGTTCGGCAAGACCCTACTCCCCAAGCTTTAACTTTGAAAGTACAAGTGTATAGGTGGCGATGGACATGTAATGGCTTTGACAATGTACCTATTTCTAGGTTGAATCAAGATAACAATGTTAAATCAAGGTTTCATAGAAATTGTTATAAAGATAAATGCATGCATGTTCTTTTCATAAACATTCTATCTTTGTAAAAAAATTTTCTCCTCATATCCACTATACTTACATGATATTATCTCTTCATTAATCTTTCTTCATGGACATTATACATTTATGGTAGTCTCCTTGTCTTGAATCTCTTAGATCAATAGAAGGAGAAAGATCTTTATCTAAATCAATCTCAACTAGCAACTTGGGATGCCAATGAGGATTAATGTGAATAGTGGCCGTTTTACCTAGAAATTTTCCTAATTCCTCTACAATCTTATCAATCACATGATACCAGCTTAGAGGTAAGTTTGGTAATTCCAACCATATAAGAACTCTTGAAGGATGATCTTTGAGGATATCAAAGGTAGCATTAAAAAGAAGCTGCATTGCTCATAACATTATTCACCAGTGGGGCCTCCCTTCCCTCTCCCAACACACTAACCTTGCCATCTCTGACCACTACCCGATCATTATCGCATTCCAATCGCTCACCAAACTCCGGAAGGCTCCTTGGTTCACGCCTGCACGACTTCCTTCTCTCTCCTCTCTGTACATCAAGAAATTTATGCTGCATGGAAGGAGGTGTTTGCCTAGTGCTCATCCCCAGCTAGGAGCTAGAGATGTGCAGTCGAAAATTCACAGTAGATCATGATAAGAACTAGGAAGACGATTGAGACTACTCGATGGGCACGTAGAGAAGCTCTTTATCATAGACTCTGGAGACTTGAGGAGGAAGTGAATAAAGGAAAAGTTCAATCCCAGAAGGATCTTCAAAAATCAGAGCGCTAATGAGATACGACAAAGAAATTCAAAGGAAAAATTTGCAATTATTCTTTAAGGAGGGGTGGGCTCACAAAGCAGACAAACCCACCAAAGAGATGTGTTGCATTCTTAAAAGGAAACAAAACAAAGAATCAATCCCCCTACTGCTAGACTAAAATGGAGGGGTTTGCACTACGAAAGAAGAAAACTCTAGAATCATTGAAGAGCACTTCACGAGACTCCTGGGGATCTTAGCCCCCCTCTCCCACCATAGACGAGACTGCATGTTGGCCATTTCTCGGGTATCCTCTCATAGGATCCCATACAACCTTTGTTTCTAGCTAGTTGCCCCGATCTTGGAAGAAGAAATCATTGAAGTCATTGACGCCCTCCATAATGGTAAAAGCCCGGGGCCGGATGGGCTCACTAATGAGTTCTTTAAGTCTTTCAAGTTGGTGGTCGCCACCCCTATTCAATTGGTCTGGCAAGAAGCTCTCGAGTTTGGCGCGCTTTCGTCTTGCCTTAAGAATGGCATAATCAAGTTAATTCATGAAAGAGGAGAAAAGGAAAAAATTGAGAACTGGCATCCGATTACGATGCTCCAAATGGAATATAAGATCATTGCCAAAGTTATTGCCAATAGAATTTCCTACCATCTGAGAGCATGGTTAAGCGGGGACCAAAAGGGTTTCATCAAAGGCAGGTCAATTTTGGAAGCCATTATAGATATTTGGGAAGGCCTCGACTTCGCAAATGAAGCAAGACAAGATGTGGTTTTCCTCAAGATTGACTTTGACAAAGCCTATGCCATGTTGGAATGGGACTATATTCTATAGTCCCTTAAAGATCTCAGATGTAGTAAAAAATTCACCAAGATGATCTCGACTCTCCTAGGAAATGTGTCAACTCAAATTAATGTTAATGGCCAACTTTCGAAGGTGATCAAACTTAGAAGATCGATCAGGCAAGGGTGCCCATTGGCTCCCCTACTCGTTGCCATTGCCACAAAGGGGTTAGCCGGCTAGTGGAACAATAGGTGGAGGATGGTAATATCAAAGGCCTCCGATTGCCCTGTGCCCATGACCAGATCACCATGAGACTTTTTGCTGATGATATAAATGTGTTTGTCCACAACAATTGCTCTAGCTTGGAGACATTTTGGAGGTGGCTAGACACTTTTTGTGTTTCCTGTGGATCCCAAGTCAACCACTCAAACATCGCTTTCAGAGTTATTATCAATTCCCAACCAGACCTTCTCTTTTATCAAGGTTAGCAGAACATTCCTCAAGGACAAATTTTCTAGCTTCTTGGGATTCCCTTGGGCTTTGGCATCACAATGGAGCAGCAATGGAGTTGGGTCTTAGGAAAACTCGAAAGCAAACTAAACTATTGGAGAGGTATGCAAATTAATCTCGCTAGTCGTGCAATGGTCATCAACACGTTCCTCATCTCTTCAACAATTTACTTCCTCTCTTTTTGGAGATTGAAAGAGCAAGAGCTATCCAAACTAGAAAGTATTCGCAGAAACTTCCTCTGTACCGGTGACCACAACAAGAGAGGGTGCCTAAAATCAAGTGGGACATCTGCACCAGCCAAAGAGATTGTGGAGGCTTTGGCATTCTGGAAATTGGGGGCATGGCTAACAAACTTGTGGCAAAATGGATGATTAAGGCATGGTGCAACGGGGAGGCCTCGTGGGCCAAGCTGATCTTCAAAAACAAGAATGCACTAACTTACGTGGGATTACCGAATTGACAAAAACTTGACATTTTGAACCTCTTATTTTCCCAGATCCTAGTTTTCCCAAGAGGCTCGATTCTGGTGTGATCCTTATGGAAGAGTTGGAATAAAGTCAAAAGCCTTGTTAGAACAAGTCAGGATTCGAAGTGGGCTACCGATATCAGACAAAACGACTCTATCTGGTTTCCGATCCAAGGTATCCAGATTCTGGATTCTTGGAACATTCAATAATGCCAAGAGGCTTTGGAACAAAGGCTTCAAAAATTGGAAACATCTTTGGAAACAAGACACCAACCAGTGGATCAGTTTCGAGGATATAGACCCTAGCATCAACATTACCTATGAAGAATGGACCACTCTAAAGTTTGTCTTCTCATGGGTCATGACTCACCGAGCTTGCTTGGTCTCAGATGGCACAATGGTAATTGCCTAACAAAAATCTGGAACACCAAAGAAACCATTGATTGTTAGGTTGACCTCAACAAGAAGTGGTGCCTGACATGGATGCAGCTATAGTGGGACATGAAGTTCATGGCTATCTGGCACCCTCTCATTGAAATCAAAAAATCTGTCCTCTTACGGCAAATTATTCATCGTGGCATCTAGACCAACCAAAAAGCTAGCAAAATTTGTGGGGTGCCTCCAAGGTGCAAACACTGCTACCGTTCCACCGAAGATGTCTCTCACATCTTCTTTACTTGTCCATAGTCCAACAAGCTCTAGCGAATTTTTGGAAAGAAAATAAGACTTCAGAATCGGATTAGCTGGAAACAAGCTCTGCTTGGAGAAGCGATCAACTGCTTTGGGACTCTCTGGAATGCCATCAGAGGGGACGTCTTATGGAAAATATGGCGCGAAAGATGTGCTTATAACTTTGCTGATTCCCCCAAAGAATGGTTGTTCGAGAATCGTTGTTCCTCCTTGGCAAAAAAATCCTCAACTGCAAAAAATCCCCCCCTTTTAGGCACCACCAAGTCCTCATTTTGTTCAACAACAAGCTAAAACCCAAGTGGGCCTTGCATGAGGGTGATGAGAGGGTAATTAAACTACTTTGTAATGCCATCTAAACTCTGTAAAAGCTACCCTTGCACTGTGGGATTTGGGGGATCACGTGGGCACTAGTCCCCTTAACTTGTACTTTTCTTTCTTTTTTTAATACAAGTCTAGGAGATGAATTTCCATAGGTGATCAAAGACCCTCATAGAAATCCATGAATGTGGTATCTCTAGGTCTTTTATGGTTTGTTGCATTCTAGTATTTTTTCCAAAAAAAAAGAGTTTTTATGTGGCAAGATTTTCACTTTTCTTTTGTATCTTCTCCATCCAAATTCTCTTTCATGAACGATAAATCAACAATTGGGACATCATCCGCAATTCTTTTACCTTTCTGTAAAGCTTCACTATCTTTGGTTGCTTCCTAAACCATAGAAAGAAGATCGAACCCACTAATGGGAGGGGTTGAAGAGGTAGGAATATTACCCCATGGGATAGTAACCCCACCTTTAAGTTCTTTAGTCACTAACTCATGTATTGGAGCACCTGTTCTGAATTTTTCATAGTCAAATTTCCTGCATAAAGAAAGAACTCCAACATGCAAATGCAAGGTTTCTATCTATGATATTAGGGCTCCCTAAGAGTGAGCCAAGCCCACTAGGTGTACTAAGTTCATAGTACCTCAGAAAGGATGATGAAATTGGAGAATACTAGCTCAAATGAGTGAAAAAACGCACCATGAAAATCAAGAATAGGTCTTCCATAAGCCGAGGGATTCTTGCATGCACCTCTCATCCCCCACCTATCTCTAATTGACTTTTTACATTTAATTGGGACTACATTTCATGGATTACGGGATTGTTTCCCTAATATTTGCTATGGAGGTTGATGTTTTAATTGCTTGTAAGTTGCTCTTTGTTCTTGACAAGGATCTTCATATCTTGGGTATCTAGGTCCCTCTTCGAACTTGTCTCTAAGTGATGATATGGATACGGCCTACGTGGATATTTAGGTGGTCTCATCACATGCTACCTACTATAGTAGTATTAGTTCTCAATGTTATGGTGGTCCATTCTTGATCTATTCCACAATATAGAGGTCTTGAAATTGCTCATCTCTCGTATAGTGGATGGAATGTTAGAGGAACATCTGCTATAGAACATACTTGAGTTGGATGTTCTCCATTGCACTATAAGCATCTTCTTCGATGTGATACTCTTGTTGACTGATTATGGTGTTGCCATGAACATGAGTTAGGCTACACTCCTATATTCTTTGCCACAAAGTCTCTTAATTCTTCAAATGATGGTGTATGTGAAGTTACACTAGTTCTAGAGGACGTTTGTGGTAGCTTCAAATTTTTGGCTAGGTTGTCTTTTAAATCAATGCATTCCTTCAAATAAGCATCAATGTGGTAGATTATTTTGATGTACACCAAGGCTCTTGATTCCTTGATCATGTGAATAAAAACAAATAAATCATCTCCCTCAAAGGTAGAAGCTCAATCCTTGGACACTTATCCACATATTGTTTTAATCATTGAGGTACTAGTCTAATTGTCTCATTGCTAACCTACTCGAAATTGTGGACCAAAGAATAGGTATCATGCCTAAGACCCTTCTTAGTGAACTCCCTTACGAATTCATGAAGTAGTTGCTCAATCATTATAAAGTTCGCTCTCCCCAAATTTTGGAACCAATCTAAGTTTGTGCCGACTAAATTTAATATGAATGCCTAAAATTTCATGAAAAAATAATCAACTTATTCAATCCTATTTGCTTGAATTCTACAAAGTTGATGATTAATGCCTCTCACATACTATCTATTTTGATCCTACAAAGTTTCATTATTAATGCCTCTTGCAATCATCAGATATTAATCCATCTTTGCTTACTGGTTTATTAACTCTCAAGGCCCATAAATGTCAGGATGCTTGATTGATTTGGTGAACATATTTCTCTGCATACAGTCCATCATTTTCAATGATATCACTCACGATTGGTAGCTTTTTAAGCTAATTAGAGTTATCCAAAAGGAATTTAGTCAATTGTTGTTATACTTAGAGAATAAGTCACAACACTAAATAGGTGTATCAACCAAAATAGCAAGTTTTGTACCTTGGATTATATACCTACCTATCTATTTTGATCCTACCATTAGTGGATCATCTTCCAAGCAAGATATGTGATTATTTATGCTTATTAGCTAGCTAAAGAGGCCACAACACTCTCCAACCATCACTTATGGCAGGTGTGAAGCAGGTTTTAACTACACCAATTAATCTCTTGTGACAATCCATCATCTCCTCCAACAGTGGTATGAGGGCACGCACAATCAAGATGGGAGATGGATTTCCATCCTTCATTGACAAATCGGATAGGAACAACTACTCAGCATGGTCACTAAGGATACAAGCATACCTTCAAGGGAGAAGCTTATATGGATACATCTCAAGAGATGAAGACATGCCAATTTTCAAGAGCAACATCAACTAACAAGGGAAGAGCAAGAAAGGTTAACCACATGGTGTGCAAAGGATGCTCTTGCCACATCATATCTACTAAACCCAATATGTGATTTCTCAATTACCACATGTTAGGAATTGCAAGACCTCCAAAGAGACTTGGGAAGTACTTTCATCATATTTCTCCTCAAACACAAGAGCTAGGAAGAATCAGTTGTGGATGGAATTCACAACCCTTAAGAAGCAACCAAAGCAAGGAGTGGTTGATTATGTTACTAGAATGAAAGATGTAGCTAACCAGGTTGCAAGCATTGGAGAAGAGATAGAGGAAGAGAACATAGTGAGGCATATCATAAATGGAATTAAGGCTGATGACAAGTGGGAGTCCTTCACCACAACAATGGACCTCTACATGGATATGAAAATACCTGATCTCAACACCTTGATGGGGCAACTCTTCACCCATGAGAAAAAGCTCAACAGAAATGGTGACAAGAGATAACCAATCTAGCCCTTTATACAGATAAGAATAAAGCTAAGGATAAAGGTAAAAACAAGAAACTGGAAGAAGAGGCTAGTACCTCTCAAACTAATTATGCAGGTAGAAGAAGAGGTGCTAGAGGAAGGGGCAGAGGAGGAAAGCAAGGCAAGGGGAGACCCTACAACAATTAACCATGCAACATTTGTGGTCTCAACAATCACACTATAGAAGAATGCTACAAAAATACAAGGAACCAAAGGGGAAGAGGCTTCCATAGAGGAAGCTATGGACAATCTAGAGGTAGGTACAACAATGGAAGAGGCAACTACAACCATAAATACAATCACGGCCACAACAACAACAATTATCAAGGAGGCTTTAGAGGAAGAAGGGCTTCAACAACTGTACTGAAGATCAAGAAGACTCTCTACTCATCATGAACATGAAATCCAAGCAAGGTAAAGATGATGAGCATCTCTTCTACATTGATTCAGGTTGTTTCCAATCATGTGGTATTAAATGTAAGGCTCTATTATCTGATCTTGAAGAACCCAAGGGTAAGCTGAAGTAAAAATAGGTGATGACACTAAACACTCAATCAAGCAAATTGGAAATGTCAAAGCATCTGATGGTATCATGAACCTTTTGAGCAAAGTTTTGTATGTGCCTACTATAACCAAAAACCTAATTAGTGTTGGATAGATTCTAGAGAAAGGTCTGTCGGTCAGGCTCACTAAGCATGAAGCATATGCGAAAGACCCCCACCAAGGCTTCAAAAGGATTGCCAAAGGTGAGAAGTCAGGTAGATTGTTTACATTTGAAATTGAAGACACAAGAAACATAGCACTATTCAGTTATAGAGATCAAACCTTATCTGAGTTGGAAATATGGCACAAAAGGCTAGGGCACATAGGAGAAAGAACATCGAAACAAATTTGCAGGGATCAAAGTGTGCTTGGCATTCCCAATGTGACCAAGCAGCACATGATATACAAATGTGGAGCTTGCCAATTTAGCAAAGCTCACAGGCAACCATTCAACAGGAAAGGATACATCCATGAAGACTAGTTAGAGCTTGTACACACGGATGTGTGGGGTCCAAGAAAAGATCCATCCATCTCAAGTTCAAGGTACTATGTGTCATTTATTGATGGTCACAGTAGGTGGACAATCCTCTATTTCATGAAGCATAAGGATGAGGTATTTACATGTTTCAAGAAGTATTTGGCACGAGTTGAAAATCAAACAGGAAGGAGCTTGAAGAGAATCAGGTGTAATGGAGGTGATGAGCACTTTTCACATGAGTTTGATCTATTTCTGCAAGACAAAGGCATAAAGAGGGAAGTAACAACCAGGTATACTCATGAGTTGAATGGAGTGGCAGAGAGAAAGAATAGGTTAATTGCTGAAGCAGCTAGGTCTATGTTAAATGAGAAGAAATTAGGTAATTATTTATGGGCAGAGGCTGTTTCCACAACCACCTACTTGGTCAATAGGCTTCCATCCAAATCATTGGAAGGTATGACACCATATGAAGCATGGAATGGCAGGAGACCTTCATTGGATCACTACAAAATATTTGGTTGCATTGCCTATGCACACATCCCATCACAAATAAGAGGGAAATTTGATCCTAAGGCTAAGAAATGTATATTTATTGGGTATGATCAGAATCAAAAGGGATATAAACTATACAATCCCACTAACAAGGCATTTGTAGTTAGTAGGGATGTAGTACTTGATGAGAATAATTCATGCTTGAAGATGATTGTAGGAAAGTAAAGTTACCATATGATTTGGAAAACGATTTTCCAACCCTCACTCAAGAAGATCAACACTTCGCAGAAGACATCAACTCAGAGGATCAGGAGTAGATTGATTTCAAAGCTTGGAAGTCAAGAGACAAGCTCAAATTCAAGCAATTAGAAGATCTACCCGAGTCTTCCAATACAAGCTTTAAGAACATCACAAGAGAAATTAAGAAGCCCATAAGCTATGGATATGATACATCTTTAGTCACAAAACACTCTGTGCACATCACTAAAGACTCTACGGGGAAGAGCCTTCTTCATTTGAAGAGGCTAGGAAGAAAGAGTGGAGAGAAGCCATGCAAGAAGAAGTGGAAGCATTGCAAGAAAACCTTGGGATCTAGTTCCCAAGAAGCCAGATATGAAGGTAATTGGCTCAAGGTGGATATACAAAATTAAAAAGATCTCTGATGGTTCCATAAATAGGTACAAGGCAAGGTTAGTGGCAAAGCAATTTTCCTAAACACATGGAGTAGACTATGAAGGAAAATTTTAACCTATGGCAAAGGTGACAACAATTTGGGTATTGGTAAGTCTTGCTTCTTCTAAAAATTGGAATCTATATCAGTTAGATGTCAAGAATGCATTCTTAAATGGTTGGATATTAGAAGAAGCATATATGGCACAACCACGAAGTTTTGAAGATGAAGAGAAAGCATGTTATGTATGCAAGCTTAGAAAAGCACCATATGGTCTCAAGCAAGCTCCTAGAGCTTGGAACCATAGGCTTGTTACCTATTTGCAGGACCAAGGCTTTGTGGCAAGCAAGGCAGACTCTTCTTTATTTGTTAAGAAGAAGAAATCAGAAGTCATTTACTTACGTGTCTATGTAGATGATAGCATTATTATAGGGAATGATTCTGATTGTATCACACAGGTCAAGACTCAATTAATGAAGGAGTTTACAATCAGTGATCTAGGGTTATTAACCTGCTTCCTTGGCTTAGAACTTGTGTATACAGATTTAGGTATATTCATCACACAAAGGAAGTACATACATGATATGTTGGTAAAGTTTAAGATGGAGAACACTAAATTTGAAGGTATCCCTATGGAACTCAACCATAAGCTAAGCTCACATGAAGGTGAAACACTTGAAGATGTGAAAAGCTATCAACAACTTGTGGGTAGTCTTAATTATGCTACTTTGACAAGAGTAGGCATTGCCTATGCATTAAGTACATTGAGTCAGTTTATGCATGTACCAAGGAAGCCTCATATGGAAGCTTCAAAGAGGGTGCTTAAGTATCTAAAGGGTACAATGAATGAGGGGTTGTTCTATCCCTTCACTTCTGACATAGATATAAAGATGTATTGTGATGCAGATTGGGCTGGCTCCAAGGATGATAGGAGAAGCACTTCAGGGTACCTATCTTTTGTGGGTTCAAAACTCATACATTGGTCATCCAAGAAGCAACAAACTGTGGCTTTATCTTCCATAGAAGCAGAATATAGAGGTTGACAAATGCAACTCAAGAAGCTATGTGGCTTAAGCAATTATTTGCAGATTTGGAGAATTACATTCCTACACTCCAATTGTCTTTGGAGATAACACTAGTTCACTTCATTTGGCTGCTAATGTTGTATACCATGCAAGGACTAAGCACATTCAAGTGCACTATCATTATGTAAGGGAGAAATTTCTTAGCAAGGATATCCAATTGTCCTATGTATCAACTCATTTACAATGTGTAGATATACTCACCAAAGCATTGGATGGAGCAAAGATGAATAGGTTCAAGTTGATGATTGGGCTGCAAGAAATCAAGGAGCAATGAAGATCAAGCATGTTAGGCTTGAGGGGGAGCTATTGGTGCAATTAAGACCAAGCCTACATACTTGATCACCTCACATAAAGCTTGATTTATATGCATAACACTTGGAAGGCTTCATATGTTCAACATTTCTACTTCACATTTACTTTTGGAAAAGTGGAATATACACACGAGGAGTTAGGAAGCACAAAATCTCGTATCATTTGCTAGTTGAGTCAAGAGAGAATCAGTCCTATACTTTAGCATTCAATTTTAGGTAGAGATTTGAATTTGAATTCAAATCCTTTGGCTCCAACAATAACTATAAAAAGAGGATATGAAAGGCCCACCTCTATCTCGAGATTCAGAGATCATTTTTATGTACTTTTATTGAGAAGAGGAGCTCATCTCATAGATCACTCACTTCTCACTCATTGAGCAATGGTTGATTGCCAATGACATTGTACTTTTACATGATTTACCGCATACATGATCATTACTTCATATTCTCATTTCTCTGTCATAACTCCATCAAAACAGTGATCTTGTCAGAGCTTCTTCTCACTATATAGTTGATCATTTCCTATGATTTAAAGCATAATAGATCCAGCATATTGTCTATTTTAATCCTACAAAGTTTCATTATTAATGTCATTCACAATCGTCAGATATTAATCCATCTTTGCTTACTACTTGTTAACTCTCAAGGCCCGTAAATGTCGGGATGCTTGGTTGATTTGCTAAACATATTTCTCTGCATACAATCCATCATTTTTGATAATGTCACTCATGATTGGTACCTTGTTAAGCTAATTAGAGTTCCCCAAAAGGAATTCAGTCAATTGCTACTGTACTCAGAGAATGGTTCAAAACACTGAATGGGTGTATCAACCAAAATAGCAAGTTACCTTGGCTTATATTCCTACCTATCTATTTTGATCCTACCATTAGTGGATCATCTTCCAAGAAACATATGTGATTATTTATGCTTATTAGCTAGATGAAGAGGCCCACAAGACTCTCTAGCCATCACTTGTAGCAGGTGTGAAGCAGGTTTTAGCTACACCAATTCATCTCTTGTTACTATCCACCATCTCCTCCAATAATATATATATATATATATATATATATATATATATATATATATATATATATATATATATATATATATATATATATATATATATATATATATATATATATATATATATATATATATATATATATATATATATATATATATATATATATATATATATATATATGTATGTATTTATGTATGTATGTATGTATGTATGTATGTATGTATGTATGTATGTATGTATGTATGTGTGTGTGTGTGTGTGGTTGTATAGTATTTTTTCTTCAAGATTATAAAATTAAAGATATTAGATGCATTTCTGATTACCAAACCAAAAGGAGCAAGAAGATTGAGGGATGAACATCAAACCGAGAATAATCTTGATGGCCTTTTGCTTGGAGGAATTTCTTTTTTTATTCCTATTGTTATTTTTGTTTATTTGACCAATTTTAGGATAGTTTGTTGGCCCAGCTACATCCAAATGTGGTGCGATAAAAGAGTGAAAGTTATGCGAAATGTTTTTTTTTTTTTTTTGCTGTTGCACACTCTCATATACACAATTTACAAATAAAACAACAAACCTTCCACAAACAGAAACAAAGCTTAAAAGATTCTGATGCTTCGTGAGTCGCTGCTTTCCGCTTCCTATCGCTTTAGAATTGACATCAGAGCTGTGCAGAGTGTTCGTTGTCCTTTACGCTTGAGCTCCCTAATTTATTCGGACATGGCTAGAGCATCTGACTTTCAGAACGAAGTGTGAGGAATGGTGGAGTGAGTGAGGAATGTGATGATTCTCGTCGCTTTACCTATGACACTGAACTGCATGCCAATGACAACCCAAGCAATACTTAAAAGTGGTCTTTCCAAAATGTTTTCAAGCACATCCAAAATTCATAAATCGAGTCCCGTATTAGGTACATAAGGAAGCCCATGCATCTGGGTTCAAATTACATCATTTCTTACTAAAAAAAAGGGCTTCATTGAAAAATACTAAAGCCCTTCATGAAAATTCTAAGAAGCTGCAGAAAATTATAAACTTTCAATCAAAAGAATTTTGTATGTATCCAGTAAACATGTGAGCACACATGTATATGTGTTTACATGTATGTATGTATGCATCTCTGCATACGTTAATATGTATATACCTATATATGTATATACCTATGTATGCATTAAGATGTCAAACATTCTCATACAAAGTTAAAGCTTCAATCATATTTATAATATGGATACTATCTCTAGTGATCCTAAACAATAAATTAACTCAATAAAACTGATTAAAACATTGCTTGATAACATTGTTATGATTTAAAAAAATCATTGTTAGAATAGGCAGCTTCTCTGAAGCTCAATATCATACTCCAAGAAAGACAAACTTATGCGAATACCAACATAGGCATACCCTCAAATATCAACACACAGGCATACCCTCCCATCTTCATGCCTAACTTCATTTCATGATTCGTACTGTATCTCCATTGTTGTCGTCCTCTTAGTCCCTGTGTGGATCCTCTCAACTCCACCGTCCTACTTCTACATATGTCCAACTGTTATCGCCTTGTTCCAGCTGTGGCTGTGTGGCTGTTGCCCATTCAATGGATCCATTGAATCACATGAGAAAACATCATTCGGAAGATGGGAAAGTTCTACAACAGAGACTTCTGTTCTAACTGCATGTTAAACAGAGATTTCTGTTCTAAAAGCATGATCCTTCATAAACTTGCTACTTGGGGCTTTCTAATTGATGTCCCTAGATCAAAAGTTCTCAGTATATGAGAACTTCTTTGAAGTGAGTTGTTGTTGGATACAAGGATCATCTAACTAATCTTATTCACACATGACACATCGTAGTGTGTGCTTAATGGGCAGCTGAACTCTAGCATCATGATATCCTAATAATAAGATAATCACAATAAGCTCTCTTGATCATCTACATATACTATAATTCTTAGGACCACAATGAAGAATACTCTTTGGACCGAAGAAGAGGAGGATTGGGCAAGATGTTGAGAGGATGCTAAAGTCTGGGAAACATATTGTGGGGAAGGAGGCTAAAGTCAAATTTCCTTTTTCATTACTAGTGTTATGAGTGATTGGCGGTCCTTCATCGTAGTGATTAGTCATGAGTCCAACAAATTGACCCATTGGACTATAGAAGCTATTTTGACATCCAAATGATGAAGTACTACACTAAAAACATTTATGTCAAATTCGTCTACAATTTTAGTTATAAAATAGTGTCATTGTCCTTGTTGTACTTAGAATTCCTAATATGATCTCCTTCATAATCACTATCTGAGTCCCTTGCACCTCATCCATTGCTTGATTACACTTGAATGGCACCAAATTACAATTAGATAGACATATTCAGAAATTTGGAATCCATATAAGTAAGGAAGCCATATGCTGCCTTCTTTGAGTGACATCAAGCTTTAAAGCCATGACAGCATTGTAGGTAGACGGCTATCCAAGTGTCGAATAGCATAAAAGACCTTGATAAGCATTCTAATTAGGTGAACAGTGGTATGAGAGCCTCAACACTTACTCAAATTTTAAAACATCCAATGGGGAATGAATTCCATAAAAAGATATGTGTACACACACATGTATATATATAGAAAGTGCTAAAAATCAGAAATGCATCTAATATCTTACTTTTATAATTTCCAAGGAAAGATAATATACAATCATACACACACACATACACACACACACACACACACACACACACATATATATATATATATATATATATATATATATATATATATATATATATATATATATATATATATATATATATATATATATGTGTGTGTGTGTGTGTGTGTGTGTGTGTATGTGTGTGTGTATGATTGTATATTATCTTTCCTTGGAAATTATAAAAGTAAGATATTAGATGCATTTCTGATTTTTAGCACTTTCATGAGGACTCAAACTGATATTATCACATTGGCATGAATAGGTTAGCTTCCAAAAAATGATGGTTTTATATCGAATTCAAGGGCTCAAAATTCAGTTATCTCAATATTTATCCAGTGTTAGGATTGAGTGTGTAAGAAGAAAAATGTTACTAGACAAAGAACGGATTGAATGTGTAGGTGTATCTGATCTCAGTATCAATAGATGGGTTTCTTCATGAAGGTATCTCCATTGAGTATAAGTGCTAAATTGAATGCAAATAACTACGGACCAACATTTATTTATAGGTTATTAATATTTGTCAACTATTGCATCAACCAATTTATTTAAAGTATATGCAATCATAGAGGATAGGGAAGAAGAGGTTTCAGAGGATAGTAAAGTACATGTTTTTAATTTGTCATCAAGGAAAGAAATATATATTTTCAATAAAAAGAAAAATATGTTAGATAAACTGACCGTTCAAACAAACCAACTGACCATCCATTGAACGTTTTCAGAAACAAGTTGAACGCATTCTGGTTAGCGTTAAGTGATGTGCCAAAAGTTGTTAGGTACTTCATTAATTGAACATGTTGGGAGCCTCCTTATTAAGATGTCAAATATTCTCATAGGAAGATATTGGTATTACCTTTAGTGATCATAAGTATTAGAGTAAGTCATAGTTTTTAACATTGAAAAATATTAAAGCCCTTCATGAAAATTCTAAGAAGATGCAGAAAATTATAATCTTTCAATCGAAGGAATTTTGTAGGTATCCATGTAAATATGTGAGCATACATGTATATGTGTTTGGATGTATGTATCTTTGCATACATTAATCATGTGTCCATACACATGTTTATATGTCTATGTATGCATGTTGGAGTATAGAGCCTTCTTATTAAGATGTCAAACATTCTCATAAAAACTTAATGCTTCAATCATATTTATAATATGGATACTACCTCTAGTGATCGTAAATTATAAAACTCAATAAACTGATCATGAGGTTAATAACATACTGTTATGATTAAAAAAAAAAATCATTGTTAGAATAGGCAGCTTCTCTGAAGCTGAATATCTTACCTACTCCAAGAAAGACAATCTTATGCAAATATCAACATAGGCATACCCTCAAATACCAACACAGAGGCATACCCTCCCATCTTCATGCCTAACTTCATTTCATGATTCGTACTATATCTCCATTGTTGTCGTCCTTTTAGTCCCTGTGTGGGTGTTATCGTCAACTCCACCGTCCTACTTCTATATATGTCCAACTGTTATTTGGCTGTTATCGCCTTCTTCCAGCTGTTGCCTGTGTCCATTCAATGGATCCATTGAATCACATGAGAAAACATCGTTGGGAAGATGGGAAAGGTCTACAACAGAGACTGCTGTTCTAACTGCATGCTCCGTTTTCTTGCAAGAGCCTGGACGCCATCGCCGCCATGTTCATACATGATGCACCCCAATTCATGGAATGAGGGGGACCCAGTTCCTCGTTTTAGTCGAAGAGTTAAAGCAACTGTGAACCGTCAAGTTCATAACATTAAAGATATGTCGCCTCCATGCTCCTACAGTGACATCATGCAGAAGAGAAAATTATGGTTGTTCCTCCTTTATGAGATTGCTACTTTGCTGATACATGATGCAACCTTCATGTGTTTAATTTATTTCAAAACAGCCGTACTTTAAAGCTAGAAAAAGTACAAAGAAATTAGGGAGAGGTACAAAGACGACTGATGGTTCGGTCATCCCCTTCATCCGGAATCCATCTACTTCTAGCCCTATTTTCTTTTTTTTAACAGGAAGACCATCTCATGCCTGAGTAATGGAGGTGAACTATTGTGGTTTTTTATTCTTCTATCTAGGTATTCCAAGGATTTTTCTATGGAGCATCCCTTGGATCCTCCAAAGTTGGCGCATCTTTCTTTTCAAATATTCCAGGGGTTTCTCTCTTAATAACATTCCACAGGCAATAGAGTTCCGATTTGCTTCATCCTCGATAGCTTTCTTCTAGTTGATACAATGACCAATCAAAAGAGACTTTGGACCGAAGAAGAAGAGATCTCCATTTCCTTCTCTCTCACAATATTTATATCTAGAGTAATTCATGGGATTGGGCAAGATGTTGAGAGGAGGTTAAAGTCAAGGAAACATATTGTGGGGAAGGAAGCTTAGGAGCTTAAATCCAACGAACCTCAAATGTCCTTTTTTTTTGTTTTGTTTGTACTTTGTCAAAACTTAATAAATATGTTCCCCCCTAACAAGTGTACTTTTTCATTACTAATGTTAGGAGTAATTGGTGGTCATTCATCATAATGATTAGTCATCAATCCAACAAATTAATCCATTGGACTATTGAAACTAGTTTTGACATCCAAATGATAAAGCTCTACACTTAAAACAATTATGTTGAATTCATGTACAACTTTACTTGCAATCTAGCATCAATGTCCTTGTTGTACTTAGAATTCCTAATATTATCTCCTTGAAAGTCACTATCTAAGTCTCTTGCACCTCATCCGTTTCTCGATTACTTTTTCAATGGTAACAAATTACTATAGGTAGCCAAATTTCGACATTTGGAAGCCATATAAGTAAGGAAACTATATGCTGGCTTCTTGGTAACATCAAGCTTTAAAGCCATGCCAACATTGTAGGTAGACGGCTATTGAAATGTCACAAATATACTTGGTAGATGGGTCGCAAACAATAAAATATAGCTGAGTAAACTTCAATCTCTATACTAGGAAGCATGTCTCTAATGTTTCTGCATTAAGGAGTCGCCACAAACCGATTACGTCAAGTGTCATATGGATACGTGATGGAATGTTTAGTAGGGATATGACATAAGAGGATCAAAATGACACATATACCGTAGGGACAACCCCCTTCCTGAAGTAGACATCTGATCCTGTAGAACTTATTTGGACTCTCCATTTTGGACTGGTTTGGATATTAGAGGGGTCCATCAAGCATTGAAGAAGTGGAAACGCATGATCCTTCATAAACTTTCTACTTGGGTTTTTATAATTGATGTCTTTATATGAGAACTTCTTTGAAATGACATGTTGCTGGATCTGGAAAGAGTAAGGATCGTCTAACTACTCTTGTTCATAAAAGTTGGCATGTATTTCAATTTTTTTTTATATGAAAGGAAGTTCGGCCTTAGCTTACTCTTTCAGACTTGTATTAAATAAAGAGAAGGAAAAGTACAAGTGAAGGGGACTAATGCCCACACGACCCCCCAAGTCCCACAGAGCGGGGGAACATCTTACAAAGTTTAGAAAAGCAATGAAAAGAGATGCTCAGTGACGTTCGAGAGATCACCAGACTGTCTGTCTGGGTGATTGAACGGAGCGCTATTGTAGTGTTAGTTTGTCTAATTCCAAGCGTCGGAGTTTTCTGAGTATGCTGTGTGTATCTGTGTCTCGTCTTGTTTGTTGTCTATTGGTATCTATTGCGGTTGTGAGTATCATCTACATCCAGTAGATCATTCGGTCTGTTGTCTGAAGTGAATCATCTGCGAATCCTTATTGCGATTGTTGTATTAAGTTCGCGTATTGCGGAAGTACTAGTTCTTGGAATGTTCTGCCAGTTGTTTGGTGAAGTTTGTGTAACTGTGGCAGTGTTTTTAACACTGTGCGGGATCGTGTTGTCTTCAGCATTGAGATCTGTCATCATACGGTAAGGGTTAATCTACAGTAAGGATTTCTTGGGTTGCGTACTGAACCTTCAGTACGTTGTATCTAAAATACTCGAATTCTCTGTGTCTTCGGATGTTGATCGGATGGTGGTACCTATTCGGTAAAGGTTGAACGATTACTCTTTTCCCTGGTATTTCCAGTAAGTTTATGTGCAGATGCAATATAACATCTTAGCGTATTCGGTACACGTTGGCTGAGCTAAACCGTAAATTGTAAATGTCTAAGTACAACAGAATCTTGATAGAGCTCTCAGCATCAATATATTGTTGTGTGTAAGTGGTTAGTTTGGGAACTAAGTATAGGGCCTCTGTCTAACAGACCCCTTCCACTCCCAAGAACCCAATAATCGTTTAAACGCGCTACTGACAGTTAGTCTCGCGTTTTAAGCGTTTAACACTGGCGCCATCTGTGGGAAGGTGGCAACAGATCAGATTGTTGCAAACTAGTTGTGGAAACGTGACTGTAGATTGTGAATCGACATTACTAGTACCCGATTAGTACCAAAAGATGATACATGTCGGTTACTCGATCCGGTGAAACGTATCCAAAGAACAGACAGCCTTGGGTACCTAATTTGCTAAGGACGCCTCCAAGAGGTAAAAGCGCAGATAGGTCTAACCCAGTTGTCAAGAAAGTAAAGAACGTTAGTAGTGATTCCGATCATATTCTGGTGGAATGTACTACATCTTTGGTAGATTCCGGTACAATTTCGGCCCAGTCTGTCGAAGAGATAGTAACTCCAAAATCTACCAGGACGCAGCCTGAGGTTAGTTTAACAACATTGGGTAGGGATTCCAATTTGTTTACGAATAGAGACGCTTTAGCCAAAGAAATCAGTAAGGGAGAAAAAACACCCTGTATTGGTGAAAAATCGACACATTTCGGTGATATTTCGGTAACAGTTGCTGAAAGATCACAGTTTTTTGGCGACGGTTTACCATTTTTTGGTGAATCTTCAGCCCAGTCACCGCTATGGGGAGTAAGCTTTCCTACATTTGACATCAAGCAGGAAGGTAGCTTGTTCGAAGTTGAGATTCGAAACATACTAAACAAGATTATCGACCCAAAAAGTGCACTAGCTGACGATACAGATTCCGACGGTCCAGATACTCAGCCTCGGGATACAGAAGATAGTCACAATACAACCATCAGCACGATGAACGGGCAACAACAACAACAACAACAACAACAACAACAACAACAGCATCAGCAACAACAACAACTATGCCCTCCCAGGCCGACTCCAACAGGAGTGACGTACACCAAATTTGGTGGATTTCCAGGTGATGACCCAGATGCTCATGTACGCACATTTGAGATAAGTTACGCAGTGCTCAATCATCCACCTGATCCGGCGTATAAAGCTATTGTCTTCCAATCTACATTGGTTAATGAAGCAGCTAGATGGCTTACATAATATGATATTAACCATTTCGGCACCTATGAAGCAGTAAGGGATGCATTTCTACAAAGATTCAGGCTAAAGAAGAATCTAGCCGAAATTTTCGACTACTTGCAAAATAATAGACAGAAGATAAATCAAACAGTGCAGGAGTATGCCACTCTATTCAGAACTCATTTGAGGCAATTACCACCAGCACATGCTAACCTGCCGGATGATGTTATCACGCAATGGTTTATCAATGGATTGACTCTGCAACTTAAACAGATTATGATCATACCCTGTGTAGGAGCTATGACGCTAGATGCCATGATCGCAATGGCTTTGCAACTTGAAAACAAGGTTGGTGGATTTACAGAAGATCTAGAGTGGTTAAAAGCAAATAGAAACATCGCCGAAGACCCGACCAGACAGATGTACTGCACTACATGCAAGAATTCAGGCCATACTAGTGCCACTTGTGCACTTAATCAATTGTTTTGTGCTATCTACAACACTACAGGACACACCACCGAAAACTGCACATATAACGCCAAAGTACAGGGACCAGCAACTGTCAATGCAATTATACAGGAACCAGGACAGCCAGCCAATCACTACGTACCACCATAAATGAGAAACAACCAACAACAAGGTTATCGAAACTATAGAGGACAGAGAAATAATAACTACAATGCAAACCGCTGGCAGGCCGGACCAGCACCGGAAAATCCCAATTTGCCACCACTACGCTGTCATTTTTGTGGTAAATTTGGTCACATTAGAAGATTTTGTAAGAATGAAGCTGAGTATGATCAGAGGAAGAAAGAACGTCAAAACCCAATGACTAATATGGTACAAATCACACCAGTAGAAACGCACGCTGCAGTAATTCAGACCCGATCCAATAAACAACTGCAACCAGCAACATAAATATTTGAACTAGGCATACGTGAACAACAAAGGATGTATGATAAGGCTAGTCAATGGACCACCGCCGAACCTCTAGTGTTCCCAGATCCTATTCCGGTGACCCAGGCTCCGTTAACCAAGGAAGGAACACAAAAACAGGATTCTAATTCAGCAGCAGGCACATCATCTTCAGTAGGCACATCATCTTCAAAATCTGTGGAAAATACAATCCAATCACAAAAGGTTTGGGAAATTTTATCTAAAGCCTCCATCACTCTTCCTCTGGGCCAATTACTTGCACAAGTACCGGGAGTTCGACAACAATTCCAACAACAGTTCAATCATGTGCCTTCTTGCATTCTAGCAATAGCAACAGTGCAATCGGAACCTGATTCTACGGTCAATCATTCCGTTCCTTTAATTACGGTATGGTATAAAAATCATAAAATCACACAGGTACTAATTGATGGAGGATCTGGTGTCAACATTGCTACTGCTGCACTGTGTAAAAAGTTAGGGTGGACCGAAATCGAACCAGTTCAGTTTTTTGTCAGAATGACCGACCAATCAAGAGTTCATCCAGTATGACTTGTGCGAAATGTACCAATAAATTTACAAGGTACAACATTTAAAATGACCTTTGTCGTACTAGAATTACCGGAATCCACCCTTGATTATAATCTCCTTTTCAGCCGTCCTTGGCTGAAGCACGCTAAGGTGATACAAGATTGGTCTGCACAGGAACTCACTTTCAAAGATAATAATCGTAAATACATTGTAAAATTAGATGCTATACAACCTTGCGAGTTGCGTGCTAGACCGTATTTTGCAGAACTAGTCCATATGCTAGATGGGTTGTCAGATGATGAAGAAGAAGAGTTTCTGAAAAATAACACTGATTTGATCTCCCTAGGAACTGTTGATCTACAATCTGTTGTAGATAATTGGAATCCTGCAGTTTGTACGGTGATGTCTGTAACAGAAAAAGATACGAAAGAAGATAAGGCTACCATAGATGACGCTGATCTACAACTACTTTTTAAGCCAGCTGAGGATACAGAGAAGCCTCGACAATTCTATGTTCCAAAAGATCAGCTGACCACCTACAATTTAGGGGATGAAGAAAATCCATGTCCTGTTAAGATAAAGGAAAACTTACCTGAGTTATTTCAAGCAGATTTAATCCAACTACTTCGAGAATTTTCTGATGTATTTGCATGGGATTACAAAGATATGAAGGGTCTGGACCCACGCATCTATCAACACAGGGTCATGCTGAAGCCGGAAGCAAAACCACTTAAGCAACCCAGCTACCGGATGAATCGGAACTATGCATCGCAGCTAAAGGCAGAGCTTGATAGACTACTCAGAGTCGGATTCATTGTACCAATAGAGCATGCTGAATGGCTCTCACCAATTGTCATTGTCCCTAAAAAGAATAAGCAGTTACGAATATGTGTAGATTACCGAAAACTGAATGCAGCTACGGTGCCCGATCCATTTCCGCTACCTTTTCTTGACACGATGCTTGATAGAGTAGCAGGACATGAAATGTATTCATTCCTAGATGGATACAGCGGGTATAATCAAGTTAGAATGGCTGAACAGGATATACCAAAGATCGCTTTCATTACCAATTGGGGTGTTTTTGCTTGTACTGTAATGTGGTTTGGATTAAGAAATGCCCCAAGTACTTTTCAGAGGTGTATGCAGGAAATATTCTCCCCTTACCTTACCTCGTTTATGCAAGTTTATCTTGATGATTTTTCGTTATTTGGAAAAATGGTAGCACACCTGTTCCAATTAGGGTGTTGCTTTGAAACGTGCAGAGAATACAGACTCTGTTTAAACCCAAACAAATCTGTGTTTGCGGTTTCATGTGGAAGGCTACTTGGCCACATTGTATCTGCACAAGGTATACAGGTGGATCCAAATAAAATTACAGCTGTGTTAGAAGCACCTGTGCCCACTACACCTAAGGAAGTGATGCGCTTCATGGGCCAAGTAAGATGGCATGGTCGGCACTTACGATGGCTTGCTCATTTGGCAATACCACTGAACAAATTAATAACCAAGACTCCTCGACAATTTGAATGGACTCAGGAATGTCAAGTTGCTTTTGATCGTCTAAAGGGATTACTAACACAGGTTCCAATCTTACAACCTCCTGACTGGGATCACCCCTTTCATGTATTTGTTGATGCTTCAGATATAGCAATTGGCAGCGTTCTAATGCAACAAACCGATAAGTGGTTCAGACCAGTGTACTATGCCAGCCGAAGGCTTGCTCCTACTGAGAAGAATTACTCTGTAACTGAAAGGGAATGTCTGGGTTTGGTATACTCTATCAAGAAATTCAGGCATTATTTACTTGGCCGCAAATTTACTTTTCATGTAGATCATGCTGCACTTGTTTATCTAGTTCGACAACAGCATTTAGGTGGTCGATTAGCGCGATGGGTTCTACTTTTACAAGAATTTGATTACGAAGTTATTCATCGGCCAGGCAGTACACATGCCTTAGCAGATGTTCTCTCTCGCTTAGATTCCGGTGAAGCTCCGGTCGGTATAGATGACACAACGCCAGCAATTTATGTTTCCGAACCAACCAATGATGAAATGGCAGACCCACCTATGCCATCTACATATTATGATCAGATATTAACATTCCTTACTGATGGATACCTTCCTTCTCAGGCTTCTCCTGCAATGCATAGGAAATTACAGTGTACAGTCGCAAATTTCGGTTAATTGCTGGAGAATTATACTATATGAATTACACAGGCGTTCTACTTTGTTGTGTTCCACCACATGAAGTTAACTCGGTCATTATGTTGGCTCATTCAATTCCATCCTGCGGACATTTTGCTGCAGACTTAACACACCAAAAAATTCTGCAAAGTGGTCTTTGGTGGCCTACTATGTACAGGGATGTATTACAGTTTGTCAAGCAATGTGATAGTTGTCAAAGATCTGGACAGCCCCTGTAACGTCATCTTTTCCCTCTACAACCTGTCTTGCCATTAGAGCCTTTTCAGAAGTGGGGTCTAGATTTCATTGGCCCTATTACACCACCAGCAATCCTCAGTAATAATCATTATATTTTGACATGTAGTGATTATGCTACCAGATGGGCAGAAGCCTGGGCTTTACGGTCTGCCACAGCTGTTGCGGTAGCCAAGTGTCTACTGAAAGATGTCTTTCCACGTTTTGGCTTACCGCTGGAACTTGTTACAGATCAAGGCACTCATTTTGTCACCAATTTAATGAAAGTACTCACACATTCGTTTCAGGTCACGCATAAATTCAGTTCGTTTGGCTGAGAGTACAAACAAGACTTTGTTGAATATGCTTCGAAAACTCATTTTGGAAGCACCGGAAAGATGGGATCAACTGTTACCTGCAGTATTATGGGCATACCGGACTACATACAAGGTAGCAATAGGATTAACCCCTTTCAAACTAGCTTATGGATTGGAAGCCATAGCACCGATGGAGATAGTTGTGCCAAGTTTACGAGTAGCAATCACTGAAAAACTGCTACCTGAGGAATCTCTGTCATTTCGGTTGGATACACTCAGAGAATTAGACGAGCATTGATGGCACATTTTTTTTACTATTCAGGAAGTACAGCTAAGACAAGCTCGAACACATGATCGATATCTAAAGACTCCAATTTTTTCGGTGGGACAACTTGTACTCTTTTACAATGCAAAGTCAAATCGCTCTACTGGCAAATTCAAGTTACGATGGTTTGGTCCCTACCGGATTGCTGAACAAGTGGGCTCAACAACTTTTCGGTTGACCACTTTGATCGGAATTCCTCTTCCAAAGGTGATAAATGGATCAAAGCTGCGGCCGTATCAACAAGCATCTAATCCACACTGAAACGTTTCACGGTTGGCTGCGTCTTTTGGCGTTCTCTTTTCTTTTATTTTCTTTTCTTTTCTTTTTTGCGTGCTTAATACAATAAGTCTGTAAATATCCGCATTTTGATACCTAATTATGTCAAAATCCGCCCTGCCCTTTCCAGCTACTCATGCATGCACACCGAACTTAAGAATTATCATCTCAATACCACGCGATGATTAGTCATTCTTGATTGCTCTCCACTGCAGCGCATCTACTTAACCTTTTCTGTTTCGCCGAAAATCGCTATTCTGTTTGTGTGATTTATGTCATTGTGCATACCCTGTGTTCTGTGTACTTGTGATTGCTTTCTCTACTTGTGCCATGGAAGCTTTGGCTAACTATGCCCCTTTTCGTGATGGATTCCCTGCCGATGTAGGAGAGTTCCTACGCATCCGTGGGCTATCCAATTTCGCTGAACTGCCTTGGCATTCAGTGGAATCCCACCCCTTCTTTGCCCAGATCATCTCTGCCATCGCCAACACACCTGCCACCGAGCAGAGTTGGCCGATCACCTCCCTACCATCCCGTACACTGATCACCTTCCAAACTTTCGCTGAGTCATTTCGACTCCCTTCGTAAGGTCGGGAAAATGGCCCGAACCTCCCCGTAGCAACAATGACACAATTATTTCCTAGGTATTCGTCAAACGAATACGCGATCCTTTGTCGATCGGAACCTAAAAGATCCGCCCTTCAATTCTTAGTAGCTATCTTGAACCTACAGAAACGTGCTTATGGAATATCTAGTCCCTTCTACTCTGCCATAGACTTAGCCGCTCGAGAACTAGTGAATTTTGCGTACTATTTCTTCCACCGCATTCACAAAGAATGTGTGGCAATCATCAAACAGGTAAACAAGGGAGGAATGCCAAGATCAAGACTCCCTCATATCCTATCCTTCCTGTTTCCGGCCATTCTTGCAGCACAACCACCACCCAGAGGCCCGGTCCTACGTCATGAAGAGTCTGTGCAATTATTGGAAGATGATGAAGAAGACGAAGAAGAACTAAATCAACTCTTCCGCCAGAAGAGAATCAGGATCAATTCATCTGAAAGTGAAGCCCAGGGATCAGCCGAAGGAAACAAAGAAGATAACAAGGAACAAGAAAAGCAAGATGAAGAAACCTTCCACGACACCGCCACATCTATGCAATACGAATCATCCGCACAGTCATCTTCAGAAGGGCAACAAGAACAGGAGGATCACACTGAAGCCGACACAAGCTCGTCAGAAGAGGCATCACAGCAACAATCGGATCCGGAAAAACAAAGAGATGAAGAACAGGTCGTTAAGGATATTTTTGACGAACCGCTTAGAGCAGTAGAATCCACAATTGTTGATACCGCCGACACTGCACAACAAACCGTAGAAAAGGTAACACAGTCTCACTCTATTCTTCCCACTCCCCCACCGGAGCCGCCACTCAACCCCATTATCCCTATCCAACCCATCCATCCCAACGAAACCACTGCCTCTTCTTCCTCATCCCCCAACTACTCTCCACCGAACTCCCAGCAGCTGCTCACCGCGTCCTCATCCCAACCTCGACCTTAGCTGCCACTTCCTTCAATCCCTACGATCTCTGAACTTGCAAACATGGGCCAACTGTTAATTCGGTTATCACAGCAATTGCCAATCCATATGAGAGAAGTCACTGATAATATTCGAAATGAGTTACAACACAAGGTGGATGTCCTAGAAGCAGATATAACGCCTCTACAGGAAGAGATAGATACGGTCAAAGCAGAAAACCATCAGCTGCAATCCCAAATTACCCATCTCCAAGCCCAACTTGCAGAACAGAAGACAATTCCCAATCAGAGAGATACAGCACTGGCAAATCTCAACCAAAAGGACAAGTTACTAAGTGAAGCACAGGCCGAAATCAGTTAGTTAAAGCTAGATCTACATGATAAAGAAGATGCCAGAGTAGCCTTAGGTAATTTATTAGAAGAGACCAGAGTGCAGCTCGATGAAGTGGTACAAAAAGGCCAAGAAGAGCACGATCTGGCAATGAAGACAGCGGAAGAACTACAAAGATACAAGGATCAATTAGCTGATGTAAATAATATGCTCAAACGCTATTTATCAAAAGAAGCTCAAACACAAAAGGTAATAACAGACCTCCGCAGAGAAAGGGACGCATACTCCAGAACTATACAGTTCCAAAATCAAGAGATCAAAAGAAGGGAAAATCAGCTGGAAAATAAAAAAGAAAGAATAATCAGTATGGAGAAGCAGGTTGCATAAATGAAGATATCCAGAGATGCGGCGTTGTCCAACGAATTCTACCTATAAGAAGCTTTTCTACAGACGCAAGCAGAGATTTTGCTCACCGAAGCCATAGCTTTAAGTTCTGTAAGAGTAGATGCACAGCTAGTAGAATTGGACACCCTCAAACAAATGTTAGAAACTCTAAAGAAAAAGATCGTCCGCACCTTTAGATTAGCCAAAAATATGTACTTAGAAGGCATTATAGATGAACAGTAGTTTTGTAAAACCTGCGGGTTCGAGTCCACCATGCGTGCCAGAGTGTTATCAACCGCCGGATTGGAAGTGTATAACTGAAATCTTGTTTCACACGCGCTATTGTAGTGTTAGTTTGTCTAATTCCAAGCGTCGGAGTTTTCTGAGTATGCTGCGTGTATCTGTGTCTCATCTTGTCTGTTGTCTATTGCTATCTATTGCAGTTGTGAGTATCATCTACATCCAGTAGATCATTCGGTCTGTTTTCTGAAGTGAATCATCTACGAATCCTTATTGCGATTTTTGTATTAAGTTCGCGTATTGCGGAAGTACTAGTTCTTGGAATGTTCTGCCAGTTGTTTGGTGAAGTCTGTGTAACTGTGGCAGTGTTTCTAACACTGTGCGGGATCGTGTTGTCTTCAGCATTGAGATCTGTCATCATACGGTAAGGGTTAATCTACAGTAAGGATTTCTTGGGTTGCGTACTGAACCTTCAGTACGTTGTATCTAAAACACTTGAATTCTCTGTGTCTTCGGATGTTGATCGGATGGTGGTACCTATTCGGTAAAGGTTGAACGATTACTCTTGTCCCTGGTATTTCCAGTAAGTTTATGTGCAGATGCAATATAGCATCTTAGCGTATTCGGTACACGTTGGCTGAGCTAAACCGTAAACTGTAAATGTCTAAGTACAACAGAATCTTGATAGAGCTCTCAGCATCAGTATATTGCTATGTGTAAGTGGTTAGTTTGGGAACTAAGTATAGGGCCTCTGTCTAAGAGACCCCTTCCACTCCCAAGAACCCAATAATCGTTTAAACGCGCTACTGACAGTTAGTCTCGCGTTTTAAGCGTGTAACAGAGTTGGGACAAGTAAAGAAGATATGAGAAACATCTTGGATGGACCGATAGCGGTGCTTGCACCACGGAGGCACCCCACAAATTTTGCTAGCCTTAAGGTTGGTCCAGATTCTACGATGAAGAATTTGCCATAAGAGGACAAATTTTTTGATTTCTATGAGAGGATGTCAGATATCCATGAACTTCATGTCCCGCCATAGCCGCATCCATGATTGGCACCACTTCTTGTTGAGGTTAACCTGATAATCAATGGTTTCTTTGATATTCAGGATTTTTGTTAGCCAATTACCATTGTGCCATTTGAGACCAAGCGGGCTCTGCATGTCATGAGAGGGTGCCAGATAGCCATGAACTTCATGTCCCGCCATAGCCGCATCCATGACTGACACCACTTCTTGTTGAGGTTAACCTGATAATCAATGGTTTCTTTGATGTTCAGAATTTTTGTTAGCCAATTACCATTGTGCCATTTGAGACCAAGCGGGCTCTACATGTCATGCCCCATGAGAAGGCGAACTTTAGAGTGGTCCTAGGCAAGACACCTACTTTGCAAAGTATTCCATTCTTCATAGGTAATATTGATGCTAGGGTCAATATCCTCGATTTGATCCTTGGTGTCTTGTTTCCAGATATGTTTCCATTTAGCCTCTTGTCATTTTGAATGTTCCAAGGTTCCACAATCGGAATGTTGTGGATCGAAAACCAAATATAGTCATTTTGTCTCATACCGGTTGCCCACTTCCAATCTTTTGGCAACATTTTTGGAAACAAGAGATTGGAAGATGGGCATGTGCTTGAGCATTTAATGCTAATGTAAAATCAATTATTCAAGTATTTTACATGGTGTGTATGTTATTATCATACATGCAATGCTCTATTAATTCACCTTTAAAAAAAATCACATCTTCAAATATGCTAATGCTATGGATATTCGTATCACAGATGCAATGCTTTATTGAGCAAATGTTCTTATAGGGGTATCATACTTAGTCTCAGATTCCAACTTTGTTTTCTTGTGTTCTAACATATATATTGAGCAAATGTTCTAACATTTGCTTTATTGAGCAAATGTTCTTATAGGGGTATCATACTTAGTCTCAAATTCCAACTTTGTTTTCTTGTGTTCTAACATATATACATAATCATTACTCCAAAAACTATAAATGAATTTAAAATGGGAGAAAATGTCAAATGCACTTTATCCTAGGTTTTCAAGACTAGGACATGTTTGTTCTACTTAGAAAGCACTAGAGAGTTTTTTAAG
Source organism: Ceratopteris richardii (assembly GCA_020310875.1). Classification (NCBI taxonomy): domain Eukaryota; kingdom Viridiplantae; phylum Streptophyta; class Polypodiopsida; order Polypodiales; family Pteridaceae; genus Ceratopteris; species Ceratopteris richardii. The sequence goes on from CM035444.1 coordinate 68,127,273, forward strand.
CTCTATTTTCTTCTTTTTCTCAAAGCTCCTTTTTTTCTAGTGAACCTTGAAGTATTCCTCACGGTTATATTTGAAATATGATAATGATTATTGTTTCTAGGTTTTTCAAAGGTAAGAAAGGGCGAATGATTCTGAAAATAATCAAGCCAAGTCTAAGAAAGTAGAAATAATCAATGCCTAATAAAGTAGAAAGAAATGTGGACGGTTTTAGAGATTTATGATGAATCGTTAGTATGTGGTAAGTATGTTTTTGAATAAATTCATATGCATCTCTTAATTTTGCAAGGTTTGAAGCTCATGAGATTGAATTCAAAGGTTATAATTTATCCTAGAAAGTTTTATAGATCGTTTTGTAAGACGTTATCTGAAACTTTTTTAGTTCTGAATGTTCCGAAACTACCATGTCTTAGTGTGGGTACTACCATTATGTTCAAGATAGTTGTATTTTTGTATTAATGTGTGTTAACACATCTATGCCTATGAAGGCACTTTTTTGTCACTTTATGAAGTTATTTCCCCAAGTTTGTATATACAACCATAACCCTAAAGGGATATTTATCTTTATATATCCCTCACTTAGAAATACATCTTGTCTTCTGCTCCCAAGCTTCATGTTGTTTATGTGCCCTAGGCTCCAACAATGGCTATTAGAGGATGACAAACTTTGGTCAGCTCGTTTTGACTTCCATGCATTCGTGCGCTCATTTTGACTTCCTTTGACTTCCAAAAATCAGTTTAAGCTCGTTTTCACTTCCATGCATTGAAGATTTTCCTTTTGCACCATTTTTTTCTTTTCGTTTTGTTCACCATGAAAAGAACTCCATAAACTACCACATGCGTATTCAATTTTTCTGAGAAAAAAATTAATTTTCTATATCAAGATATGGTCACTTGTTTTAGCTAAAAGAATGATGTAATTCACATCTTGGTCATTTTGCATAAGTTGAAGTGTTCCAACTACCCATTATAAGCATACACGATGTGCCATGTATTGGTTGCAAATGTGCCCCAGAATATTTTGCAATCGCCAGAAATAGGTGTTATCACCATCAAAAATATTTAAAATGTAGTTGATGGAGATCGGGTTCAACTTCTAGTGTAATACCTATTTTAAGTCCTCTTCTAACCCCATTTTTAATTGTATAAGGTAGAACACCAACACTCCTAGCTGTTACTTCTAGGCATGAGGGATCTACAAAGTAGGTTAGATACATGTCATCCCCTTGATGGAGAATTCATTCCTTTTCCATTTAATCTCCTTGGCTCACAAAGATCGTAAAACTATGAAAGGGTGTACACACACACACAAACACAGACACACACACACAATGTGTGTGTGTGTGCGATTGTATCGTATCTTTCCTTCAAGGTTATAAAAGTAGGATATTAGATGCATTTCTGATTTTCAACACTTTCATGAAGACCCAAACTGATATTGTCATATTTGCATGAATATTTTAGCTTCCAAAAAATGATGATTGTATATCGAATTCAAGCACTTTCCTACAATTTTCATGAACACAAAAAATTAATGTTTAGTTAAATATTACCTTGGTTTGGAACTCGTTGTTCATCAATGGAGCTTCATCGGCCAAACGTTGGAGGGCTGCACTTGAGAAGACTCATCAAAGTCTAGTCAGGACTCACAAGATGCTTCGTAATGTTCGGTGGAGACGGAGAGAGAAAATCTATCGGAGGCTCTGGCATCTTGAGGAGAAATGAACAAAGGGAACTGCCAATACCAAATGAGACTACAGAAAATCAAAGGCGTGCTGAAATATGAGGAAGAGATTCAAAGGAAAGTCTTGCAAGTATAATTTAGAGATTGGTGGGCGGGTAAGGCCAACAAACCCACTAAAGAGATGTGTGGCATCCTCAAGAGGAAGAAAACAAGAGAATCTGTTCGCTTTTTGAAAGGTAGTAATGGGGTCGAATGCAAAACGAAAGAAGAAAACAATCCTATTATTGTTGACCACTTCATTCAACTCCTCGGAGTTTTGATGCCCCTTTCTCCCCATAGGCAGGATTGCATGGCCACCATTTGGAGAGTCTCTCCCTCGAGAATACCGCATAATATGAAGTCTCTCCTAGATGTGCCCATTTCAAACAATCAGAATCTTGAAGCTATTGAGATGCTCCCCAAAGGGAAAAGCCTAGGTCCTGAATGCCTCACAAAGTGTTTTTCAAATCCTTTAGATAGGTGGTGGCCACTCCGTTGTGCTTGGTTTGGCAAGAGGCAATGGCTTTCAGCACATTTCTCGAATGCCTAAACACTAGTATCATCAACCTTATTCACAAAAAAGGTAGCAAGAACAGGATTGAAAACTGGCACCCAATCACGATGCTACAAATAGGGTACAAGGTTCTTGCAAAAGTAATTCTCAACAAAATTTCTTACTAGTTGAAGAGATGGCTTAGTGAGAACCAAAAGGGATTCATCAAGGGTAGATCAATACTACAATTGAAGAGATGGCTTAGTGAGGAACAAAAATGATTCATCAAGGGTAGATCAATACTAGAAGCTATTATTGATATTTAAGAAGGCCAAGAATTTGCTGAGGAGTCGGAGCAAGATGTGGTATTCCTTAAAATCGACTTTGACAAAGCCTACGACATGCTTGAATGGGACTTTGTTCTCCAATCCCTAAAGGACCTTGGGTGCAGTAAAAAATTCATTAAGATGATCGCTACTTTGCTGAGAATGAGATGATGCAAATAAATATCAATGGTCAGTTACCAAAGGCTATCACATTAATATGCTCTATTAGGCAAGGGTGACCATTGGTCCCTCTACTTTTCGCTATTTCCACTGAGGTCTTAGTCATATGTTGCAACATCTCATGGAATTTGGCCATATTAAAGGTCTCTCTCTACCTCTCAACTAGGGCTAGATGATCATGAGGCTATTTGTGGATGACATGAATGCATTTGTGCATATTGATTTGATAAGCATTTAAACCTATTGGGGGTGCCTTGACACATTTTGTGGCATCTGATTCCAAAATAAACCACTCAAAAATCACATTCAGAGCCATCATCGGACTATCACCCCAAGTGTTGGTTGATCGTGGTTGTCAAATTATCCCTAGAGAGTTGGTCTTCCTCCTTCTTGGTATTCCAATGGGCTTTGGTGTCTCAACAGACCAGCAATGGAATTGGGTCCTTTCCAAACTAGACAACAAGTTAGCATACTACAAGGGCATGCCAATCAACCTCCTAGGACCAGCCATGGTAATCAATACCTTCCTCATCTCCTCAACCATTTACTTTCTCTCCTATTGGAGATTGAAGGATCAAGAGCTCTAGAAGTTGGAAAGAATCTATAGAAACCTTCTTTGGATGGGGGACCACAATAGAAGGGGGGCTCCAAAATTAAATGGTCTACCTGCATCAGCCAAAAGAACTACAGGGGTCTAGGCATAATGGTTATTGAAGGCATGCTCAGAAGTTTGTGGCTAAATGGATCATCAAGGCATGGTGTAACTGTGAGACCTCTTGGGCCAAGCTCATTTTCAAAAATAAGAATGTGATGACATTGGTGGGCCTCTCTCATTGGAAGGACTTTGGCCTCCTAACCCTTTTATTCTCCCTGATTCCTATTTCCCCTAAAGGCTCAATCTTGTATGCTCCCTGTGGAAGAGTTGCAACAAATTCAAACAATTTATCAGAATCAAAGAAGATTGGAAAGTGGCAGTTGACATGAGACAAAATGGCTCAATCTGGTTTTTGATCAGGAGCATCACAGGTGTGGCTTCTTGGAACCTCCAATATGCTAAGAGGCTCTAGAACAAGGGTTTCAGACAATGGAAACACCTCTTGAAACAAGAAATTGGCCACTCGATTAGGTTTGAGAACATAAGCGTGGAAATTAGAGTGAAGTAGGAAGAATGGACTCTCCTGCAGCAGATGCACCGCCTTGGACTGATCAAAAACCTCACTCCTCATTGGGTGGGACCCATTGAGCCATGATGGTCTTATTTGGCCCAATGGCAATTGCTTGTCCAAAATCCCTATAATGAAGGTGAACACACGCCTTCATATCTCTCTTAACAAGAAGTGGTGCCTGAATTGGACAAGGTTGCATTGGGACTTGAACTTCATATCTTTATGGCATCCCCTCATCGAGATCAAAAAGTCGGTTCTCATGTGGCAAATTCTCCACTGTGGTATGTGGACCAATCTAAATGCTAGTAAAATTTGTGGGGCTCTGCCCTGGTGCAAGAGATGTTGTTACAACATCGAGGATCTAGGTCACATCTTCTTCGTGTGCCCCAAGTCTCTCGTGCTCTGACATGCTATAACTGGGGAAACTCTCTAGAAGATTTGGAGGGAGTGGTATGACTACAACTATGGACACCCTCATAAAGAGTGGACGATCGAGAAGTCCTTGTTCCTCCTTGGCAAAAGAATCTCCAACTGCAAGAATTCCCCACCCTTTAGACAGCATAAAATGTTTCCCATCGAGAACAACAATTAAACCTAAGTGGGCCCCACATGAGGGGGACGAGAGGGTTATTATCCTCCTTTGTAACTCTCTCTAGATCCGCAAGTTTTGCCCCTACCTTGTGGGATTCCTCGGGTCCCAAGGGCACTAGTCCCTTTCACTTGTAACTTTTTCTTCTTTAATTAAAGTCCGGAGAGTAGGCCAAGGCAGAACGTCCTTTATCTAAGAAAATAAGTATAGTAAAGAAACCATTTCACGATGAAGAAATTTTGTTAGTTCTTTTAATCATTTTCAATCTTAAAATTTATTACTAGCTCTGAGACAAAACAAGTTTCAACGTTTTGCATATAAGATTTTTACACGCATTTTCAGCCATGAGCTCTCACTAAAAATATCAGATTTATACTAATGCAGGAGAAATTGAATCTTTAGAAAAGAAATCACACACACTTACTAATTCTTCATTGAAGCATCTCCGAAATAACTCCTTCAGAATCCACTAAATGTATATATTTTTGAAAAAGTGCATCGCCAAACACACAACATGCATAAAGCATTTCTTAAAATAACATTATTAGTATTATTGGTAGTTCCATTATATCACATGTGCAATTAATGAAGTAGCTAACAACTATTGGGTTCAATTTGTTGCCGAAAAGGTTCAATGGATGGTATGAGTTGGTTTGTTTGAATGGTCGGTTTAATTAACATACTTTTCTTTTTATTAGAAAAATATACTTTACTCTAAAATACATGTACTTTACTTTAAAACGAATTGGTTCATGCAATAGTTGATCCGTAGTTATTTGCAAACAATTAAGCACTTTATACTCAATGGAGATACCTTTATGATAAGGATGATGTAGTAGACATTGTGGAGCATAACCTTACATTTCTCTGATACGAAGCGTGGTTATTACAAAAATCCAATCGCTACTCTAAATTTGGATTTCTGATCATTTAGATCTAAAAATGGTACTAATAATATCTAAATTTTGATGATGCATTCAATCCGTTCTTTGTCTAGTAATGTTTTTCTTTTTACACATTCAATCCTATTACTCAACAAATTTTGAGATCGCTGAACTTTAAACCCTTGAATTCCGTATATAATCATCATTTTTTGGAAGCTAAAATATTCATGGAAGTGTGACAAAGTCTGTTTGAGCCCTCATGAAAGTGTTAAAAATCAGAAATGTATCTTATATCTTACTTTTATAATCTTCAACGAAAGATACTATACCATCATATACACACACACACACACATATATATATATATACACACACACACACATATATATATATATATATATATATATATATATATATATATATATATATATATATATATATATATATATGTGTGTGTGTGTGTGTGTGTGCACCTTTAATAATTTGACGATCTTTGTGAGCCATGGAGATTAAATGAAGAAGGAGTTAAGTCTCCTGAAGGGGATGACATGGTAACTAACCTAGTTTGTAAATCCCTCATGACCTCTTGTATTTTTCTTCTGTTTCTTATTTATCTCATTCTATGGAAACAAAAAAAAAGTGAGTGTTAAGTATCAATTGGAGAAAAAAAATGCATGGGATAATTTTAAACAAAGTTTTAGTAGGGAGAAATCATCTATATAAATACAAGTCACAATAACGAGAGGACTAGAAAATGGTCCAACATGTGATGCGTTTATGAGAAAAGCTTATACTTGTAAAATATCATGCTAATTAAAGATAATATGTGCCATCGACATCTTCCCCTCAGAAGAAACGCAATGAGAACCTTAATATCACATGAATACGTGTATCTCAATCACAAAATATTGATGTACGCTAGATGGCTAATTTTCTCTAAAGAGTGGCATCCTTGGGTTTTTTAGTCCAAAAATACCAATTTCTTGTAGAAACTCACATTTTATTGATCTTTAAAGATGAGAATATGGCCTTCTGGGCTTTTCAATATGGGATGTGCTAGAACCATTATGTGTCTCTTTCAATGGATTTGGGCTTCCACACCCAACAAGTTTCACCCTATGGACCAAACTACCTAAGCTCACTTTCTACCTCTATAGGTTCATCAAATACATAGAGGAGAAGATACATTCAGTATAACTACCTCCCAAGGATCAAAGCCTAGTCATCCAAGCTCTTCGCATACTCCCACCCACCTGAAAGGTGACCCCCCAGATACAAAATGAAACTCACTCTCCCTATGGATCCCATGGTAAAGACCTCATCAAATGCTAGTTGTGATGGTTTCATCATAGTCTTGAAGAAAAAATATGGCATGAATTTGTAGCCCTGAGCATGAATGCAAGGTTGGTTCTTGTCTTAGATTCTTTCTTTGCTTTTGTGATATTACGAGTTGCTTTTCATGCCATCTCTTTTGTTCGTGGTGCCATCCAAAGAGCAATGTCATTACTTTTTTTCATGTATACTATCTTGATAGGTGCCCGTGATCATTGTATTTCTTCTATTGTGAACAAAAAATCACTATTCTTGGAGGTCTCTTATTTGGGTATATTTGAGGTATCATATTTCATGATTATAAACATGATCGCATACTTACTACATTGTCAATGGTTAGTGAGTGATATATAGAATGCTATTTGTACTCGATCCTCAAACTCAACTCAATCATTGATACTCTACTAGATTGATTGCCTCTTGGCCCAATTGTGCTTTGGCCACAAGATCTCCCTCATAAAATTCTCTACACACGATTACCTATCAGAGGATCGTCCTCGTAGGATTGTCGACACAAGATTGTTTACACAAAATCATCTATTACAGGGCCATTTTCTACTTGATCGTGGAATATTCTTTTGTAGATTGTCTTCACTAGATTGCTGATTTTTATTAAGGACATTCACTCGGCTAGGAGAGTGGACTATAAAGTGCATGTTGTGGAGAAGATTCATTGTGTGAGAGTGCTTGAGGACTTACCTCCTTCTTGGGCATGAATCCCATCACCTTGAGGGTCTTACATGTCACAAGGGCAACAATATTCATAAAATTTCAAGACTTAAGAAGAATCTAGTCTTTCATGTCAAGATTCAAAGGAGATGGTTTGTAAATCGATCGGGTTTTAGGTGGGATTTTAAATTCCAATCCCTTTTGCACCCCCTCGTCAAGGTTCGAAAATTAATTCTTATGTGGCAAATCCTCCATCATGGAACTCAGACCAACACAAAAGTGAATGAAATTTATGGAGCCCCTCCATCGTGAAAATGATGCCGTCAGGGCTATGAGAACCTGGGACACCTCTTCTTTTCATGCCCGAAGTCAATGTCAGTCTGGCGGACCCTTGGGAGAATCATGTTGCTGCATGGACAAATCAATTGGACGCAAACATTATTGGGTGAAGCGATCAGCTACTCCTCAGCATTGTAGAATGCTATAAGAGGTGAAATCCTTTGAAAGGTCTAGAAAGAGAGATGTGCTGCCAACTTTGATAGCCCTCTTAAAGAATGGTCGATCCAAAAAATCTCTTTTCTTTTTAAGCAAATGCATTTCCAATAGCAAGAAGCCCCAACCTTTTAAACAACATAGATTGTTTTTCCTCAAGAACAACAAGATTAAAAGCAAGTGGGCCTTTCATGAGGGGAGACGAAAGGGTTATCAATTTTCTTTGTAATGTCTTCTGGTAAGTTTTAAGCAACCCATGCTTTGTGAGACTCGTGGGGTCCCATGGGTGCTAGGCATATTCACTTATACAATTGTTCTTTTTATTAATTGCCAAGCTTCTTTTTTGAAATGGATGAACCGAGGAGCTCTCTTTTTGTGTGTTATGCACTTCTTAGAACCTTGTTTACCGTGTTATCTTATTGAGACAATAGAAGCCTCGAACGTAGCTCTTTTTCAGCCCATATGTCCAGTTTTTCAAAAGATATACTCTGCTGAAGCTGACCCTTTTGTGAGAGTAGGAAATCTTGAGTGCACTTGATGTCGACATACAATCAGAAGCATCTACTTTTGAAATTATATGGCATTATATGATCTTCAACCAAAGAGGAGCGAGAACAGTAAAGATCTCAATGGAGGACAATGTTATCAACATTAAATATTTAGGATTACTAAAGGTAATAACAATATTTGACTTCTTAATAAGAGGCTCCCAACATGTATACATATGTGTGTACATACATTCATGTATGCAACGGTGCACACATGCATACATACACACACGTCCTCATACATACATACTTACATACATAAATACATACATACATACGTACATACATACATGCATACAATCACATTTTAGAGGGTCGCCGAGTAGTCGATTCCTTCTCCCAATAGAGCTTGTTTCTAGTTGATATGCTTCTAAAGTCTAATTTTTTTTGACAATCTGTTAGAGCTTGTTGGAGTTGGGACAAGAAAAGAAGATGGGACCAACATCCTCAATGGATCAGCAACAACGCTTGCACCAAGGAGATGGCCCATAAATTTTGCTAGGCTTTAGGTTGGTGCGAATTCCCCGATGAAGAATTTGCCATAAGAGGACATACTTTTTGACTTTGATATTCGGGATTTTTTTTAGGCAGTTACCATTATGCCATCTGAGACCCAGCAAACACAGCGAGTCATGTCCCATGAGAAGATAAACTTTAGAGCAGTCCGAGAAGAGACGTCTGCTTTGTAAAATATTCCATTCTTCATAGGTAATGTTGATGCTAAGGTCGATATCCTCAAAGTTGACCCATTGGTTGGTGTCTTGTTTCCACTAATGTTTCCATTTTCTGAAGCCCTTGTTCAAGAGCCTCTTGGCACTTTGAATGTTCCAAGATTCCACATTCCTGATGCCATGGATCGCAAGCCGAATAGAGTCATTTTGTTTGATACCAACTGCCCACTTCCAATCTTCACTGATTCTTATAAAGCTTTTGACTTTATTCTAGCTCTTCCATAGGGAGCACACTAGGTTTGACCCTTTCAGGAAAACCAAGATCGGGGAAAACAAAAGGGTCAAAATGTCAAGATTCTTCCAATTTGGGAATCCCAAAAAATCAACTCATTCTTGTTTCTGAAGATCAATTTGACCCACAGAGTCTCCCCATTGCACCATGCCTTAATCATCCACTTTGCCACCATTTTGGTAGCCAAGCAATCCGTGTCCAGAATACCAAGGCCCCCACTATCCCTTTGGCTAGTGCAGATGGACCATTTGATTTTAGGCACCCCACTCTTGTTGTGGTCTCCCGTCCAAAGGAAGTTTCTGCAAATACTTTCTAGTTTGGACAACTCTTGCACTTTTGGTCTCCAACAAGAGAGGAAGTAAATGGTCGACAAAATGAGGAATGCATTAATCACCATTGCACGACCCGTGAGATTGATTTACATACCTCTTCAATAGTTTACCTTGCTTTTGAGTCTGGTCAGGACCCAGTTCCACCACTACTCCATCTAGATACCAAAGCCCAAGGGAATCCCAAGAAGCCGGAAGACCTGGCTTAGGGGAATGTTTTAGCAGCCATGTTCAAAGAGAAGGTCAGGCTGGATCCTGACAATAGCTCTGAAAACGGTCTTTGAGTGGTTGATTTTGGAATTAGAGGTTTCGCAAAAAGTGTCGAGGCACCTCGAAAATGTCTCCAGACGGGTATAATCTTGTGGAAAAACGGGTTCATATCATCGGCGAAAAGTCTCATGGTGATCTGGCCATGATTATGGGGCAACAAGAGGCCTTTGATATTACCAACTTTCACCTGTTGTTCGACAAGTCAGCTAAGCGCTTTGGTGGCAATGGCAAAGGGAAGAGGAGCCAATGGGCACCCTTGTCTAATCAATGGTTTTAATTTGATTGCCTTCGAGAGTTGGCCGTTAACATTAATTTGAGTCGATGTGTTTCCTAATAGGATCAAGATCATCTTGGTGAATTTTTTGCTACAACCAAGATCTTTAAGTGATTGCAAAATATAGTCCCATTCCAACCTGTTGTAAGCTTTGTCAAAGTCAATCTTGAGGAAAACCACATCTTGTCTTCACTCATCCAGGAATTTGAGACCTTCCCCAATATCAATTATGGCTTCAAAAATTGACCTGCCTTTGATGAAACCCTTTTGCTCCTGACTTAACCAAGCACTTAGATGGCGAGAAACTCTATTGGCTATGACTTTAGCAATGATCTTATATCCCATTGGAAGCATCATAATCAGACACTAGTTCTCAATCCTGTTCTTTTCCCCTTTTTTGTGGATTAATTTGATAATTCCATTGTTGAGACAAGTTGGAAGCACGCCAAAATCGAGCGCCTCTTGCCAGACCACACGAAGAAGGGTGGCCAAAACCAACTTGAAGGACTTAGAAAAGTCATTAGTGAGCCCATCTAGCCCCGGGCTTTTCCCACTAGGAAGGACATCCATGACTTCAATGATTTCTTCTTCTGAGATAGGGGCATCAAGCAGGGATCAAAGGTTGTGTGGGATCCTATGAGAGGATACCCTACAGATGGTTGCCATCCAATCACGTCTTTGAGGGGAGAGGGGAGTGAAGATCCCCAGGATTCTTGTAAACTGTTCTTCAATGATTCTGATATTTTCTTCTTCCGTATTGCAAGCATTACCATTTGAATCTAGCAATAGGGGGATCGCTTCCCTATTTTGTTTCCTTTTAAGAATGTTGCACATCTCTTTGGTGGGCTTGTCAGCTTTTCCAACCCACCACTCCTTAAAGAATATTTGCAAAATTTTCCTTTGTATTTCTTCCTCGTATCAAAAAAGCATTCTGATTCTTTGTAGGTCCTTCTGGGATTGAGTTTTTCCTTTGTTAACTTTCTCCTCTAGTCTTCAGAGTCTATGATATAGAGTTTCTCTACATCCATGCCAAATAGTCTAGAGCATCTTCCTAGTTCTTATCATGATTTGCTGCGACTTATCGACTTCACATCTCCAGCTCTTGGCCGGGGATGAAGAGGTGGCAAAAGCCACCTTCCACACTTGGATAATTTCTTGATGGATGGAGGGGATAGAGAAAGAAGTTGAGCAGGCATGAAACCAAGGAGCCTTATGGGTTCAGGAGAGAGGTTGGAATGAGATAATGATCGGGTAGTGATCAAAGATGGTGAGGTTGGTGCATTGCAAGAGGGAAGGATGGCCCCACTGATGAATAATGCTCTGAGCAATGTAACTTCTATGGAGTCTAGCCTTCCTCAGATCTTCACCCGCTTGGAGATTTGACCACGAAAAGCCATTCGAATCTTTGAATTCGACCAAATCCAAGTGGAGTTTGGTTTTTGTTGATATATTTAGGTAGTGATGTGTGTCTCTAGGACTGCAGAGGCACTTTTTTCCCTCTTTAGGAGGTTTTTTCCCCCCGGCTTGTATATACGCCTATTACCCTAATGGTCTACTTATCTTTGTACATTCTAGTGGTAATGCATTCAATATTGTGTGTTGTGCTCCAAGCTTCTTCTTCTTCCTTGTGTTGATCGCGTGCTTGCGCAGACATCTAACTCCAACAATTGGTATTAGAGCAGGTAGGGCATCGTCTACACCTCTCCGATTGCAGTCTTAGATTCGCACGAAATTTGGTGAGCATACTCAACATGTTTTAAAGATCAAAAGAGCTTTGTTTTGTCCTGCTGAAATTGCGATCTGAGCTCGTTTCGGCCTCCAAACACATTGTCGTAGCGCTTGTACAGGCTATTTTGTCTTTTTGTGCCAAAGGTATATACCTGTTTTGGTTCGCCAATATAAGCCTCTCAAAGTCTGCTATAGGTTTAGCAAAACTTGTTTGGGCAGTTCCGTTCAAGTTTTTCAGATACAGTCCATTTTTTGCATCAAGGTATTTTAGTCACCGGCCATGGCTAAAAGCACTGATGTATTTCGTATGTTGGCTATTGAGGATAATTTGGATGGTACCAACTACCCGTTGTGGGCGTATATGATGCGACATGTATTGATTGTAAAAGGACTATGGAACATTGTACAGGGTGTTGAAAAACATCCCATCATACCTGCAACTATTACAACTGTAGGTACTGAAGCTGATGCAAAAGGTGTCGAAGATGATGATATTTTGCATATTCTTGTTCGTGCTGCAATTTTTGCTGCACCTACTGCAGAATAGATTCGTTGGGATGGCAAAGATGCTCAGGCACATGCATTGATAGCTTTGTCTATCAAACATGCCATTATTACTCACATTCGCTCTTACAGAACAGCTAAGGATGCTTGGGATACACTTACCACATTGTACCAAGCTAGGAATGAGGCTCGTGTTGCTTACCTCCGAAAACAGTTGGAGAGTGAGCACATGAATGAAGGTGATTCTATGGACAGGTTCCTAACAAAGATCAAAGACTTGAAGGAACAGTTGATTTTTGTTGATGAGGTTATACTAGATAGCTCACTTGTGCAGACCGTTCTGAATGGTCTTCCTGATTCATATCAGAGTTTTGCTTCTACTCTTCGGTTGATGATGAAAGGCAATGCAAATGCCTTTTCATTTGAAGAGTTAGTCTTTGTTCTGGTGCAAGAAGATCAGTCTAGGTAGAACAGGTCAATTATACATGTTGCAGATCAAGCTTTCCTTGCTAGTCAGAAGGGCAAAGGAAAATGGAGCTCTTCAATTAGTAAGCAGAAATCTGCTAATTCTACACAATCGAAGAGGGAAGACAAAGATGAAAAGAAATCAGAAAAGTAGAAATTGTTTTGCAAGTATTGTAAAGAAAATGATCATAAAGAACTGTCCAAAATTGGTCGCTAAAGAGGCAAAGAAGAAAGAGGCTGGAATGGTAGTTGCAAAAGCCTCTACACCAAAAACAAAGTCTACTGATCTTGTCTAGGAAGAAGAATGGACGTTTACTACTATTTGTAGTTTTGACCCATCATCTCATGAGCAGTGCATGTGTGCAGTAGACTCAGATGTTTGATACTTTGACAGTGGGGTGACCAAACATATTACCTTGCAGCGCAGTTTCACTACAAGGAATACGGGCGTATAGCGACGGTTAAGGCGATAGAGTTTCGTCACTATAAATTTGCAACATGCATCGTAATTAGCGTTGCACGCGGACCATCTATTAAACGACGAAGTGAACGATGTTTTTTGCGACTTGTGGCGCGACGGGGCTGCAACGCTCCCATACAACGTCGCTAACACGACGCTTTTATAGAGCGTCGTATAAGCGACACTCTTTTATGTCGCATAGGCGATGATGTTTCCCGTTGCATAAGCGACACTAAAAACATGTCACTTATGCGACGACGGGTAGCATCGCTTACACGACGGTCTGTTGACAGACAAAAATTAAAACGTTGGAGGCTCTTCGATCGGCATTTTCACGCATCCGATCGAAGAGCTCTCCAACATTCGCAATTGCACTGCGCTTACGAGCTAAAGCAAGTATATGCAGAATTGTTGTTTTGCCTAAGCTCTCTCCCCTTTGTCTCTGTTTCTCTCTTTCTACATCTTTCTCTCTTTGAATTATATATATATATATATATATATATATATATATATATATATATATATATATATATATATATATATATATATATATATATATATATATATATATATATATATATATATATATATCTCTTTATTGTAGGTTATTCAAGAAGCTAACCAAGCAAAAAGTATGGCTAACTATTGTAAGTACAATTTCTATTCTTTGTATATCATTTGAATTGTGTTATTTTCATTAGATAGCATACTCACACTTATTGATATGCACTTATACACTTATATGTGATGAAGATGCACTTTCACACATATACACATATACACATGCACATACACACATATATACACACAGATACATGTGCACATACACTTAGACATACACACATATACACATGCATATGCACAAACATTTCTACAACCACATAAAAAGATTTACATGCATGCATATATATATATATATATATATATATATATATATATATATATATATATATATATATATATATATATATATATACATACATACACACATTAACATATACGCAAATACATATATATGCACATCCACATGCAAGCACATTCAAATGCATGCACATGGATGCAAATGGAAATGCATCCACATACACATGCATGTTTCATACATATACACATGCATATACATACATTATACACATATATACACATATATATGCACATACGTACACAGGCATATACACATGCACACACACATGCACATACCTACATATACACATATACATGCACATACATATACACATGCACATGCACATACTCATACACACATATACACTTACACATGCACATGCACATACTCATACACACATATACACTTACACATGCACATGCACATACTCATACACACATATACACTTACACATGCACGTGCACATTCTCATACACACTTATACACTTACACATGCACATGCACATACATACATATACACACACATACACATGCACATACATACATATACACACACATACATATACACTTAGGTACACACATATGAATGAATTATATAATTAAAGTATTAAAACACATATACACATGCACACACACATGCACATACCTACATATACACATATACATGCACATACACACATATACACAGAGAGTTACACATATACATGCACATACATATACACACACATACACATGCACATACATACATATACACTACATACATATACACTACATACATATACACTTAGGTACACACATATGAATGAATTATATAATTAAAGTATTAAAACACATGCTTAATATAAACAATAATAACAATCAATAGAACAAAACTCTTCATTACTTAATACCATACACATAATTCAAAACATAACTGAAGTGAAAAATATATAGATATATATATATATATATATATATATATATATATATATATATATATATATCAATGTAAATAGATATAATCCAATGTCATAATCAACTAAAATCCTAATCATCATCATCATGATCATCGTCATCATCAGCAATATCATGATCATCCTGATCTTCCTCATCCTCATCGTCATGATTACCCTATGACGATCGAGATCGTCTCTCCTATGTCTGTCTCTCCACCTCATCCATATTTGTCTCTCCATAATACTCTTGTATTACATATAATAAACATAAATAAATAAAACAATTAAACCATTCATAAAAATAAAATAATTATATAAAATTTAAAAATACTCACAAAGGCATCAAGATGATCTTGCATATACTCGCTCAAACGTCGATATCCAAAATGTGTAGCATACTCGATCTCATCTTTCGTAGCATATCGGCCATAGTCCTTATGCTGCAATGAAACAAATAAAAAACATTAGTTAATTGCATTTTAACTAAAATAGAAAATATACTCACAATGACACATATACTTACAAATGTAGCTACAAAACCATTATGGCCCATTTGGCCTAGGTGCGATGTGTGGCCCGACTCCACTCTCTTCTTTGCAGTAGCCTGTTTATTCAAGAAAAAAATACATAAATTAAATGTAAAAAATTACTAAAATATATAAAAATTATAAATATAAACTATTAATTTGTGTACCTTCTGCTGAGGAAATGACTCCTGAAGACGTAGCTGTCTACGAAAAAACTGCCATGACTCAGGTGGTATGTTAGCTCACCTCTTATTTTTTTCGACCATACAATATCTCCTGTTAATTTAATCTCAAACAGAAAAAAAAAATCAGAATACATACACATATATACACACACATACACATACACATACCCACATACACATATACATGCAAACATATACGCATATATATATGTATACATATACATATATAGATACATATAACATAAACACACATATACATATCCACATATATACGTACACACACATGCATGCATATACACTCATTCATACAAAATACATGCATTTATCCCACAATAATGTGTAGTTGTGTATATGTGAATATATGTGTATGTGTAAATGTGTATATGTGAATATGTGTGTATGTGTAAATATATATATGTGAATTTTTTGTGTATGTAGATAATCAGATTATTAATATCAAATACCATTATTTGTAGATTCTGATCAATCAGATGGAACTCCACCACCATCTCCTCATCGTGCAACGACTTTATACTGTAAGTATATCAAACATTTAATTTTAAATCTATTTGATGGATACATAATTTTTTTTTGTTTCTTATTATTTGCAGATTTTGATCAATCAGAGGGTACTCCACCACCTCCTACCCATGCAACGACTTCACATGTGTCCTCCGATAGGAATTATAATGAATTTTACTATGAAGAGCATATTATATGTTGGTGTAACTCTTGTTATGGCACGTATCGAAGACCACGATTGGAATGTATTGAACATGTTTAAATCTATTTGATGGATACATTTTTTTTTTTGTTTCTTATTATTTGCAGATTTTGATCAATCAGAGGGTACTCCACCACCTCCTATCCATGCAACGACTTCACATGTGTCCTCTGATAGGAATTATAATGAATTTTACTATGAAGAGCATATTATATGTTGGTGTAACTCTTGTTATGGCATGTATCGAAGACCACGATTGGAATGTATTGAACATGAGGCAGAGTATGGTACTTTTGAGCATGCATCATCACCTAGTCAACGTGATAATGCTTGGGTATGTATTTTCTATATATATTAATGTCATTATTTTATTTAAAAACCATATATAAAATCAAATAATTGTTGATATACAGGAATACTTGCTCGATGATGATGATGATGATAATTTTTCTCATAATGTTAATATACCTCGTACATGTCATGGACTTGCTCTTCATCAATTACAAGCAGAGGTTTCTAGAAATCCTCTACCTCCTGGTTTAGAGAATGAAACGGCTAGAGATTATCCATTGCCAGCTCGTGATCGTTCTTTAGTACAAACATATGATAGAAGAAGATATGGAGGATGGAATAGAGGACCACTTCCTTTAGATGGAGAGGTTTTCAACTTTTGGGGTAATCGCTATATGATTGCTCCATCCACTATTACTAATGCTGGTCGTGGTCTCTTTATTGTAGAGGATTTGTATGTGCCTCCGAACTTTGAAGTCACTCTTATGTCATTTTGTGGTCCTATATATGGATGGGGAGATTGGCATCGACTTTCACGTTATGTTCAAAGCATGAGTACTTATGGAATATGCTTGAATGCAGCATCCCTTACTAGTAGAAGGATTTTACATGTAGAAAACGAAAGATTATATATTGATGGAAGACCTTACACACATGGAAATATAGCAGGTTTAATAAATAGTAGTCGAGGGTTACATAATAGTTCAAGGACTAATTGCACATTCGAGGAGCGTGAAAATAGTCATGAATCACCATACATGAGTAGAGATGTATCAAGATACATAGTTGTCAATGCTATTACTACATTACATGCTGGTGATGAACTATTAGTGAATTATGGATGGCGTAGACCTCCAAGAGCACCTTTTAGCTAGAGAGTATAAAAATTTTCTATCCATATTTAATAATTTATATACTTAATTTTTTATTTAAAGGTTACTTTTTATTCATTCATTGAATACTAATGAATTTTATTTATATGTGTAGATTCCAACGTATGATGTTGATGATATTCCTCCACAACATTCACAATTACCAGTAAGACCTCATTTATCAGAAGCTTCCATGAGGAGGCTACACAAAACTAATCCTGTGCAATATGCAAAGTTGAAAGATCTATATTCAAAAGATGATAAAGTACAAGATTTGTGTGACAATGATGAAGATGATGGCATGGCAGATTTTATTGAGGATTGGTATCACAATGACAGTGAGAGCATTGATATTTCTAAAAATGAGAAATATCTTCGAGAGGAATGTCTAAAGCATGTATATGAAGGTAGTCGTTTGACACGACTAAGTGCGAGCTTATTTATTCTCAACCTTCAGAATCGTTTTGGATGGAGTAATGTATCTGTTTCGGCACTATTAAGGTATAATTTTCAAGTTTTTATCTATATATATATATATATATATATATATATATATATATATATATATGCAGGTTTTTATTCTTACTTTAGATAAGGTAAGAACAAGAACTTGAATTCAATAGACACTTTTTTTCCGCGCATCTTTTAAAACTATTAATGCATCTTTCAAAATATTCGCAAAAAATTTGATTGTTTGGATGGCAGGATACGATTGTTTGTTTTGGAGGATATGAAGTATGTACCTTCATTGAATGATTTGTCGATTCTATCATATGTTCAGTTTGAAAGTGTGAGAAGCGGGTTTATAATTGCTATTCAAAGAATTTGGCACTGTTTATAGGCCATACAATGGTACGTGACCTGGATGAATCGCATGCACAAAGGTTACTCAAGATAGAGCAATCTGATTATAATGGACTAGTGGCAGCAGGATTCCTAGGGTATGCAGTAAACCTCTTCCATCTCAATGATGAGCATCTGAAGTTTAGGATACAAAGTGGAAATCATGGTGGCTTGAGAGGATCACTTTTATAGAGCTTGTTTAAAAAAATTCAGTGTCATAAACCTGAAGTTCTTTGAATAAGCTGTATAAAAGTGATCCTCTCAAGCCACCATGATTCACTTTGTATAAGTTCAGATGCTTATCATTGACATGCAAGAGGTTTACTGCATACCCCAGAAATCATGTTGGTACTAGTCCCTTATAATCGAGTTGCTCTATCTTGAGTAACCTCTGTGCATGCGATTTATCCAGGTCACCATCATATGGCCTATAAACAGTGCCAAATTCTTTGAATAGCAATTATAAAACCGCTTCTCACACTTTCAAACTGAACATATGATAGAATTGACAAATCATTCAATGAAGGTACATACTTCATATCCTCCAAAACAAACAATCGTACCCTGCCATCCAAAACAATCAAATTTTGTGCAAATATTTTGAAAGATGCACATAAGCATACACATATATAAAATTATATGCATATATATATGTATATTTATTTATTTACTTTTTTCAATATATCTTTTTTCGATAAACTTACAGGTTATTATCTGAAAAGTTTTTACCAATTCAGAATATTCTTCCTACCTCACATGATGAAATGAAGAAGATAATCAACAATCTTGGTATAGATTATCAATGTATACATGCATGTCCTAACGATTGTATTTTATATAGAGGTGAATATGCAGACTCTTTGACATTTCCCAAATGTCAATCTCCTCGATATAAGGGCGAAGAAGGTAAAATCCCAAAAAAGGTATTGAGACATTTTCCATTGGCTCCACGGATTAGACATATGTTTCAAAGCCCCGAATTATCAAAGCTTTTGACTTGGGGACATGATGACAAAAGTACTGATGGAATAATCAGAATTCCTCATGATAGTGTTGCTTTTCAGCATATTGATTCTACACGGCCTGAATTTGCACAAAATCCACAGAATCTAAAGTTAGGAGTTGCATTAGATGGGGTTAATCCATTCTCCATGAAATCCAGTAAACGATCAACATGGCTAGTGGTAGTCATAAACTACAATCTTCCACCATATCTTAGCATTAAAAAGGAACATTTAATGCTTTCACTTTTAATCCCAGGCAAAAGACAAGTTAAAGATATGAATATATATCTTGCTCCTCTCATTGACGATCTTCAAGAGTTATGGAGAGGTAGTAATGTCATTGAATGTATCAAAAAGCATCAATGATAGACATATTACAATTCGTGGTATTGTGGTTTGGACTATTCACGATTTTCCAGGATATGGTGTTTGTTCAGGTATTGATGTAATTTTTTTATTCAATATGTATGTAAATAAATATGATTTAATCTAATTATATTTTTATCATTTTTCATGATGCAGGAATATATACTAAGGGTTATAAAGCTTGTCCATATTGTGGTGATTGGTTGAGATCAATCTATAGTAAGAATATCAACAAAAATATTTATCTTCGACATCAACGATTCTTGCCTGATGATCATCCATTAAGCTCTAAAAGAGAAGCGATACATTTTAATGGAAAGCTTGAAACAGGTAAGTGTCCAAAACCTATGACTCCTATGGATTGGTATAAAAAATGGACAGATGGACCTCTGATAGATCTAGAAGCAGAAATCTTCAGTGATGATTCAGATAATGAGTATGTGAACAGAGGTAAAGGAAAATTGGCACTCGCAGAGAACATATCAATATGGTATTCTTTGGAGTATTGGAAAGAGTTAAAAGTATGTCATCTTATTGATCCTATTCATATATTCAAAAATATTGGTTATTCACTATGGCAGCATCTTCTTGGACTAAAAGATACCAGAGCATCAAGGAATGATTTGAAAGATCAAAAATCCAAACCAACGTTATGGCCAGTTTTTGATAGACATCGACAAGAAACGACTTATGCACCTCCTCCTTGGGTACTTATATTTCAAAACATGTTTACTATGGATGATAAGAGCTTATCTGGGTTAAAGACCCATGACTGGCATAACTTTTTGAAACATATTTTACCTTTGGTTATCGATGGATGTACAACGAAAGGAGTACGAGATGTGATCTATCGTCTTGGATCACTTATAAGGTAATTATGATACTTTTATATTTAATATGTATGAATATTGGATATCTTTTATTTTTTAATTAACTTCTTTATAATTGTTTTTATGATATTTATAGGTGGATTACATCCCAAGAGATTGACAAAAACTCAATCCCACAAAAAAAACGTGAATGCAAAGAGCTACTATGTTTGATGGAGAAAGAACTTCCTACTTCATTTTTTGATATTCCGGTTCATTTATTATTCCATCTTGTAGATGAAATAGAGATTGCAAGTGTTGTCAACACTCGATGGATGTTTTGGGTCGAGCGATTTATGGGAGTATTAAAAGGTTATGTGCGACAAAAAGCGAAACCAAAAGGATCCATGGCAAAGGGTTGGATGCTTGAAGAGTGCATGTATTACGTTAGTGAGTACCTTAAAGAGTTCATGAAGAAGCTCCATGTGCATGGACCAACGAGTCTTCTTCAAAAGTAACAGATGAGGTATTATCAGGTAAGGGGGTTCCATTCTTATTTACATTTCAAGAAAAAAATGATGTTTCTACTTTTGTAGCATATAATAGCGAATGCATGCAAGCATTCCTTAGCGAGTACGAGGAACTTCAAAATCCCCAAAGTAAAAGTCGAAAAAACAAAAGATTAAGACGTAATCTTGATAATAATGAGATTACAGATATATCTTCTTTCACGGATTGGCTATATAGTCGTTTGCAACGTGCCAATGCAAATAATGAAGAAATTTCACATGAGCAAAGAGAGTTAATGATAGGTTGTGAACGAAAGGTAATTTTATTAAAATAATATTTTATTTTTTTCATATATGTATGTTAGTTTATTCTTTACGTAAAACAGAGGATTCTAGTATTGTTGCTTCTTTCAAGCAACTATCACGTGCTAGCTCAAAAGATACGAACCTTGTAGATGGCAAACTTGGTTACGTAGGAACTATTGTTGGTATCTACGAAATTTCATTTCATACATTCGAACAGGTAGAAAAAAGTTTATATGTTTTTTATAGAGTTAGTTATTTTTTTAAGCACCTAATAATGGGTTTTTGTTGTTATATATTTTGATAGGTCATATTGAAGGTCGACTGGTTTCGAGCGGAGTATAAAGGTAGTAATTCCACATTAAGAAAGGAATTATCTGGGTTTTGGGCAATTGATTCTTCCAAGGTAATGCGATCTACTAAAGAACCATATATTCTTCCTAGGCATATTGAACAAGCATTTTTTTATAAAAACCCAGATGCTCATCCTTGGTGGCAAGTCATTCATGTGCAACCTAGAGGTAGGTCATTGTAGAACATTTTATTGTTAGAGAGATTGAAGAAAGTCATCTTGATGATTCAACATCAGATACTGATACATCAACATCTGAAATAGAAATTAGAATCATTATACCTGATAATGATACTAATCTTTTTGATGAAGAGGGTAATTCTCTACATGCTGATTCTACTGATGAGGAAGAACAATTACCAGAAATAGATATTAATCCATCAATAGATGATGTGATTCATGAGAACATAGATTTAACAATAGAAGAAATAAATGAAATCAATAAGGATAATGAAGATGAGACTATATTGATGTCTTATCAAAATGATGGCAATAATGAAAACATATGAGTAGATTAGATAGTAAATTCTACTCTAGTTATCGATCAATAACTTGAAGCTTCTGAATGGATATCAGATAATAGATTTTTTTATTCACTTGAATAACGATGAATCCTACTAGAGAGATGAAATCATGTTCTTCTAAGTTAGAACATGAAGCTCGGGGGTATGCGTAATTATTTTATATATAGCTTTATCTTCGAGGAGCAAATTTTTATCATGTATGTATGCATATGTGTGTGTATTCATGTGTATTATATGTATACATATGTTAGTATGCATATATATGTATTTCATGTATATGTATGTGTTTGCATGTGTGTGATATATGTATACATGTGTTAAATATGCACATGTGTATATATGCATATGCATTTATGTAAAATATTCATGTATTCATGTAATATATGCAAGTGTTTATAATTGTGTACATGTATATATGTATATGTGTCTATGTGTAAATATGTACATGTAAATATGTATGCATGTATATATATGTTTATGTGTGCATGTAGGCATGTATATGTGATGTGTACATGTATATATGTATATATGTCTTGTAAGACAATAGTTACGCAATATGACACAGGAGCAGTAGCAGAGAAGATAACAAATATAGGAGAATCTCAACAATTTTCTACTAGCAGCAAGTACAAAGATGATGGCGTTGTCCACCCGTGCGCTCTCAAGGTAGAGCTTAAATGGTGATCTAGACAACTCTAGATAGGGAGATACAAGGTAGAGGTATGCTGGCTCAACTCAATGTCTTAGGTAGTGCAGAAGTCATGTATATATAGGATCATGGGTGGCCTGCCATGGACGGCTATACATGGGCGGTAGAGCGTGGGCGGCCACCAACCGTGTAATTGCCATACACGGCTTAGACTGGTCCAATACCCTTTCCTTATAATACCTTACATGGTCCAATATGACCTTCATCCAACATTCAAGTTGGGATTCCCATCAATTGGGTAATGCACGCTTGGCTTCTCCTCATAAAGGGGGCCTTACAAAATGTGCATACAATCATGAGGGGTAGACATTGATCATATACTAACATGTCTATGTGTAAATGTGTACATGTAAATATGTTAGTATGTATATATATATTTATGTGTGCATTTAGGCATGTATGTGTGATGCATAATATATCTACTCCATTTTATATTTATGTATCCTATCTACATGATGTGTATATATCTTTATATATATTATGATCCTCGTTGATTCAAGTAGCTATATATAGAGGCATAAGGTTGGGAGGAGAGACATCTCTCTAGTAGGATGTCGGAGGAATAGATGCAATGTGTACAAACTTCAAACATATGGCTAAAAGGTTGAAGTAGAGTTTTTAAATTAGGGGTTTTAAAACCCTAATATCGAAATTAGTTTTTTCAATTTAGGATTTTTGAAATAGGATTTATTTATTTATTTATTTATTTATGTGTATGCATGTGTTGTGTATGTATGTGTATCTATATGTGCATATGCATGTGTTGTGTGTGTATATATGCATGTGTATATATATACAACATGTAAATATGATTATATGAGTCTATGTGTGTGTACATATGATTATGCATGTGTATGTGTATGTGAGTATGTGTATGTGTATGTGAGTATGTGTATGTGTCTATGTGTATTCATTATATGTGCGTAACTACATGCATGTGTATGTGTGTGTAAAAATGTGCATGTACGTGTGTGTATGTATAAATGTGCATGTATGATGTATATGTGTGTGTATGCGTGTATTTATACCTCTAGTCTCACTCTTTTTTCTCTCTCTATCTCATATACATACATACATGCATAAACACACATACTCATATCCACATATATATACATAAAAGTAGTGCATACCGTGCATTATCGCGACGATGAGCCATAAGTGTCCGCATCTCTTTTAGACACCACTTAAGCGACCATCCTCTCCCAAACTCTGTCTCAAGTGAACTAAGTACGTATTTTTTATCCCTCTCATCATTCTCACTACAAAAAAAAAAACATAATGTAAATAAAACATAAGATATTTATTTCAATTTATATGTAAAATTTTTACTTACGTCCATGGTAAGTGGACAAAGAGTAGGTAAGAGTCGCATAGTGCCCGCATCCTTCTCTTGAACTCCAATCCATTCCCTATGTACACAATGTTCCCCTCTGGCTCTATATCACACTCTAGTCCTAAGGTGCCTATGCATGTCCTCATAGGCAACTCTGCTCTGCTATCACGTGCTGGAGGTGGTATAGTGTCCTGAAAATAGATAGATAAAAATAAATAAAAATATGTGTTATAATATCATTAAAAAAGTTTATGAAAAAAACACATACCTATGAGCAGATAGCTCTCTTCTTGCATGTGGAGCCACAGAAGAGCCCTCGTCTGATCGCTGGGTAAGCATCTGGATCGTATACTCCAGCTCCTCATCAGACATCTCTGAGTAATCACGCATTATGTCCCCTAGAGTATCAAATGGAACTCTTGCTCTCATAAGACTTTTTATGAGAGTGAGTTTCACCTTTCTCTCTATACTGGGATCCATAATACCTAACATATAAAACAAAATGGTTAGAAATCAATATATATACATGTACATATGTATGTGTATATGCATTAAGTATGTGTGTGTATGCATGTGTGTGTGTATGTATGTGCGTGTATGTGTGTGTGTATGTGTGTGTATGCATCATTATGTGTGTATGTGTGTATGTATCTATGTGTGTATGTGTGTGTGTATGTGTGTGTGTGTATGTGTGTGTGTCTATGTGTATGTGTGTGCATCTATGAGTGTGTATGTGTGTGAATCTATGAGTGTGTATGTGTTTATGTGTGTGTATGTGTCTATGTGTGTGTATGTGTCTATGTGTGTATGTGTATGCATGTATGTATGAATATGTTTGTATGTGTGTGTATGCATCATGTATGTGTATGTATGCATGTATGTATGCATATGCATTATGTATGTATATATATGCATGTATGTGTATGTGTATGTCTCTCTATGTGTGTGTATGCATATATGTGTGTATGTGTGTGCGTACATGTGTTTTTATGTGTGTATGCATCATTATGTGTGTATGTGTCTATGTGTGTTTGTGTGTGTGTATATGTGTGTGTGTGTGTGTCTACGTGTATGTATGTGTGTCTATGAGTGTGTATGTGTTTATGTGTATGTATGTATCTATGTGTGTGTATGTGTCTATGTGTGTATGTGTATGCATGTATGTATGCATATGTGTGTGTATGCATGTGTATGTGTGTGCATGCATCATTATGTGTGTATGTGTCTACATGTATATGTGTGTGTATATGTGT
This sequence comes from Ceratopteris richardii, assembly GCA_020310875.1. Lineage (NCBI taxonomy): Eukaryota > Viridiplantae > Streptophyta > Polypodiopsida > Polypodiales > Pteridaceae > Ceratopteris > Ceratopteris richardii. The sequence goes on from CM035444.1 coordinate 68,153,105, forward strand.
GTGTATGTGTGTGCGCGTCTATGTGTATGTGTGTGTGTCTATGAGTGTGTATGTGTTTATGTGTATGTATGTATCTATGTGTGTGTACGTGTCTATGTGTATATGTGTATGTGTGTATGTATGCATATGTGTGTGTATGCATCATTATGTGTGTATGTGTGTATGTGTGTATGTTTGTGTGTGTGTATATGTGTGTGTGTATGTGTATGTGTCTATGTGTATGTGTCGCTATGCGTCTATGAGTGTGTATGTGTTTATGTGTGTGTATGTATCTATGTGTGTGTATGTGTCTATGTGTGTATGTGTATGCATGTATGTATGCATATGTGTGTATGTGTGTGTATGCATTATGTATGCATATGTGTGTGTCTGCATTATGTATGTGTAGGTAAGCATGTGCATTATGTATGCATGTAAGTATGTATGTATGCATATGCATATGCATTATGTATGCATATGCATATGCATTATGTATGCATATGCATATGCATTATGTATGCATATGCATATGCATTATGTATGCATATGCATATGCATTATGTATGCATATGCATATGCATTATGTATGCATATGCATATGCATTATGTATGCATATGCATATGCATTATGTATGCATATGTGTGTATGTGTGTGTATGTGTGTGTATGCATTATGTATGCATATGTGTGTGTATGCATGTGAGTATGTATGCATATGTGTATGTATGCATATGTGTGTGCATGCATATGTGTATGTATGTGTGTATGCATGTGTAGTATGCATCATTATGTGTGTATGTGTGTGTATGTGTGTGTGTGTGTCTATGTGTATATGTGTGTATCTATGAGTATGTATGTGTTTATGTGTGTGTATGTCTCTATGTGTGTATGTGTCTATGTGTGTATGTGTCTATGTGTGTGTATGTATCTATGCATGTGCATTATGTATGCATATGTGTGTATGTGTGTGTATGCATTATGTATGCATATGTGTGTGTATGCATTACATATGTGTATGTAAGAATGTGCATTATGTATGCATGTGAGTATGTATGTATGCATATGCATATGCATTATGTATGCATATGTATACATATATGTGTATGTGTGTGTATGTCTCTCTATGTGTGTGTATGCATATATGTGTGTGTATGTGTGTGTGTATATATGTGTATGTATGTGTGTATGCATGTGTAGTATGGATCGTTATGTGTGTATGTGTGTGTATGTGTGTGTGTGTCTATGTGTATATGTGTATCTATGAGTATGTATGTGTTTATGTGTGTGTATGTGTCTATGTGTGTATGTGTCTATGTGTGGGTTTGTATCTATGCATGTGCATTATGTATGCATGTGCATTATGTATGCATGTGCATTATGTATGCATGTGCATTATGTATGCATGTAAGTATGTATGTACATTGTATGCATATGCATATGCATTGTGTATGCATATGCATATGCATTATGTATGCATATGCATATGCATTATGTATGCATAAGTATGCATGTATGTGTATATGTGTGTATGTCTCTCTATGTGTGTGTGTATGCATATTTGTGTGTGTATGTGTGTATGTGTGTGTATATGTGTCTGTATGTGTGTATGTGTGTGTATGCATGTGTATGTGTGTATATGTCTATGTGTGTATGTGTGTGTGTATATGTGTGTGTATGTGTGTGTGTATCTATGAGTGTGTATGTGTTTATGTGTGTATGTGTCTATGTGTGTGTATGTGTCTATGTGTGTATGTGTATGCATGTATGTATGCATATGTATGTATATGCATGTGTATGTGTGTGTATGCATCATTATGTGTGTATGTGTCTATGTGTGTATGTGTTTGTGTATATATGTGTGTGTATGTGTGTGTGTCTATGTGTATGTGTCGCTATGCATCTATGAGTGTGTATGTGTTTATGTGTGTGTATGTGTCTATGTGTGTGTATGTGTCTATGTGTGTATGTGTATGCATGTATGTATGCATAGGTGTGTGTATGTGTGTGTATGCATTATGTATGCGCATGTGTGTGTATGCATTATGTATGTGTATGTATGCATCTAGGTATGTATGTATGCATATGCATATGCATTATGTATGCATATGTATGCATGTATGTGTATGTGTGTGTATGTCTCTCTATGTGTGTGTATGCATATATGTGTGTGTATGTGTGTGTGTATATGTGTGTCTATGTGTGTATGCATGTGTATGTGTGTGAATGCATCATAATGTGTGTATGTGTCTATGTGTGTATGTGTGTGTATATGTGTGTGTATGTGTGTGCGCGTCTATGTGTATGTGTGTGTGTCTATGAGTGTGTATGTGTTTATGTGTGTGTATGTGTCTATGTGTGTGTATGTGTCTATGTGTGTAGGTGTATGCATGTATGTATGCATATGTGTATGTATGTGTGTGTATGCATTATGTATGCATATGTGTGTGTATGTGTGTGTATGTGTGTGTATGTGTTTATGTCTGTGTATGTGTCTATGTGTGTGTATGTGTATGCATATGTGTGTGTATGTGTATGCATGTATGTATGCATATGTGTTTGTATGTGTTTATGTGTGTGTATGTGTCTATGTGTGTGTATGTGTCTATGTGTGTATGTGTATGCATGTATGTATGCATATGTGTGTGTATGTGTGTGTATGCATTATGTATGCATATGTGTGTGTATGTGTGTGTATGTTTTATGTGTGTGTATGTGTCTATGTGTGTGTATGCATTATGTATGCATATGTGTGTGTATGTGTGTGTATGTTTTATGTGTGTGTATGTGTCTATGTGTGTGTATGTGTATGCATATGTGTGTGGGTATGTGTATGCATGTATGTTATGCATATGTGTGTGTATGTGTGTGTATGTGTTTATGTGTGTGTGTATGTGTCTGTGTGTGTGTATGTGTCTATGTGTGCATATGTGTGTGTATGCATGTAAGCATGTATGTATGTACTCATATGCATATGCATATGCATTATGTATGCATATGTGTGTGTATGCATGTAAGTATGTATGGATGTACACATATGCATATGCATTATGTATGCATGTATGTGTATGTGTGTGCATGTTTCTCTATGTGTGTGTGTATGCATATATGTGTGTGTATGTGTGTATATGTTTGTGTATGTGTGTGTGTATGTGTGTATGTGTGTATGTGTGTGTATGTGTGTGTATATGTATGTGTATATGTGTGTGCATGTGTATGCATTATGTGTGCATGTGTGTATGCAACATTATTTGTGTACGTGTGTATATGTGTGTGTATTTGTGTGTATGTGTGTGTGTGTGTCTATGTGTATGTGTGTGTGCCTATGTGTGTATATGTGTGTGTATATGTGTGTGTATGCATATGTATGTGTGTGTAAGTGTGTGTGTGTGCGCATACCTTGCAAGTAGTTGCATTTCTCTCTCTCTCTCTCTCTCTCTCTCTCTCTCTCGTGCGTGCTCTCTCTCTCTCTCTCTCTCGGTCTCTCTCTCTCTCTCTCTCTCTCTCTCTCTCTCTCTCTCTGTCTCTTCTTGGTCTCTCGCATCCAAATCCCGGCACAAATGTGCCGGGAGAAATCAAATTTTTTTTTTACATTCCAGATCGTCGCATATGCGACGCTCTTCAGTTTGCCAACATCACAAATACCGTTGCTGAGTAGCGACGGTATTTGCGACACTGTAAATTAGTGTCGCATAAGCGACGCTAGCATCGCTTATGCGATGACTATCGCTTGAAAAAAAATTGAAAAATTGACCATCGCTTATGCGACACCAGCGTCGCATAAGAGACGGTTCCCGTTTTTTTTTCAATTCGGGGGCGTCGCTACGCCCCCTATTTCTTGTAGTGTTTCTTCTCTTCACTCGAGCGTGCCCCCACAGGGAATACTATTACATGTGCCAACAACTCCTCTTATCTTGTTATGGGAGTTGGTAAGATCATTTTGACTACTACTGATGGTAGTTCTTTCACTTTGTCAGATGCTTTGTTTGTGCCAGGGATCAAGAAAAATCCGTTATCAGTTTCTGCATTAGTTAAGATTGGCTTGGTTCTGAAATTTGTTAATGATAGATGTATAGTTCATGATTTGTCAAATGGCGATGTGATTATTTCTTCTGGCATTTTATGTCCTCGGATGTATAAGCTCATAGACTATGAAAGATCTGTAAATGATTTGGCATGTGCAGTACATGATTCTTAGGCTATGTGAGATGCAAAGCTTTGGCATGCACGCTTTGGTCATCTGAATTTTGCTATTTTGCTACGCCTGTAGAAATCTAAAATGGTGTCCTCTTTGCCCAAACTTGAGGCACCCGGAAACCATGTTTGTGAAGGTTGTATTATGGGCAAAATGCAGCGCTCTTCCTTTCCAAAAGATGGTTCAGTTCGGGCTACTTAGAAATTGCAGCTTGTACATAGTGATGTCTATGGTTCTATGCACACGCCTTCTTTTGGAAATTATCTTTACTTCGTGACTTTCATCGATGATTTTTTCAGGCATGCATGGGTATATCCATTGAAGGCAATTCCAAAGTGTTCATGTGCTTCAAACAGTTTTCCGTTTTGGCTGAAAATATATCAACATGTAAAATGGGCACGCTCCGTTCTGATTGAGGGGGGAATATATGTCTTCTAATTTTAATGCATTTCTAGCTGAACGTGGGATAAAACAATAGTGTACAGTGCCGTATACACCTCAATAGAATGGAGTTGCTAAACGAAAGAATAGGTCACTCATGGAGATGGCGAGGTGTATGGTCAAGAGTCAGGCTTTACCACATAGTTTCTGGCTTGAGGCTGTCATGTGTGCAGCATATGTACTCAACAGGTGTCCCACTAAAGCGCTGCAGTCTATCAGTCCGTATGAGGCTTGGCATTATCGCAAGCCATCTGTTGCTCATGTGCATGTCTTTGGTTGTTTGGCATATGCATTAGTGCCTGAACGACATCAAAGAAAATTGGATGATAAAGCAGTAAAATGTATTTCTATTGGGTACAGTTCTGAAAGTAAAGGCTATCGTCTGTATCATCCACATACTAAACGCATTCTGGTTAGCCGTGATGTTGTTTTTGTGGAAGATGCTATTTAGCCATTGCTTTCATGTACGAAGGAGACATCTGTTAGCTCCAAAGACATGTATGATACTTTGTTGCCTCTTTTTAGAGGTGGATAGTCTAGTGCTGGTCCTAATGAGGCAACAACTTCTCAGCCTCTGCAGGTTTCATGTGATGATGCAAATCATCCCATTTCTGATGCAGATTCACATGATGCACTTGTTGATGAGAGAGCTGACATTGAGGAGGCAAAAACTATGCCAAAATGGCTGGTGCAGACTTTGCGTGACAACAAATTAGATGGACCTATGTCATATCGTACTCAATCAGGCTCTCATAGTGCCTCTTTTGCATCAGATTGCTATGTTATGGCTGCATCTAGTCTCTGTGATGAGAATGAGCCTATTTCATTTGATGAAGCACAAAATTCAGAAAACTGGATGGTTGCTATGCAATCTGAATATGATGCTGTAATGAGGAATGGTACTTGGTCTTTATGTGACTTGCCTCCTGCTAAGAAGGCCATTGACACTAAGTGGGTTTACAAGCTCAATCGTAAGCCTGATGGAACAGCTGAGAGGTATAAGGCTAGGCTTGTTGCAAAGGGTTATGCATAGGAAAGAGGCATTGATTTTGATGAGACCTTTGCACCTACATGCCATCATGGTTGGAATGTACATCACTTGGACATTAAAACTGCATTTCTTAATGGTGACTTGCATGAAGAAGTGTATGTTTTTTAGCCCCGTGGCTTTGTGTAGAAAGGGCATGAAAACTAGGTATGCAGGTTAAAGAAGGCATTATATGGTTTAAAGCAAGCACCACATTCTTGGTATGAGAAGATACATGCCTATCTAATTGCACATGTTTTTGACAAGAGTCCAACTGAAAGCACCTTATATGTTAAGCGTGCTTATGATGTGCTTCTGATCATTGTTGTCTATGTTGACGACATGCTTCTCATTGGTCCTATTGAGAAGCATATTTCTGATTTTAAGGCTGATTTGCATGCCTCATTTGAGACGTCTGACTCTTGGGGCATTTGCATCACTATTTGGGCATTCAATTTATGCAAGTTGATGGTGGAATGGCTTTGTGTCAAACAAAATATATTGACACATTATTGAAGTGTTTTGGCCTTGAAGACAGTAAGCCTATTGCTAATCCTATGGAGACATGTTTACGATTGAGTCTTCATGATGCTCCAGATGCATTTGATGCTGTCCTCTATCAGCAGGTTGTTTGATGCTGGATTTACTTATGCATTACTCTGCCAGATATTCAGTTTGTTGTCTCACTGATGAGCAGGTTTATGCATTGCCCAAGAGTCAAGCATTGGAAGGCGATTAAGCGCATCTTTCGCTACTTGAGTGGTACTCGGCTACTTGGTTTTTTTTTATCCCAAGGGGGGATCACCATCGCCAGATTTACATGCTTTTTCTGATTTTGATTGGGTTGGTTTCTATGACACTTGTGTGTCCACAAGTGGCTTTTGCTTCATGCTTGGTAGCTCATGTATGTCTTGGTTAAGCAAGAAGCAGCCTAGTGTGGCCACTTCTAGTTGTGAGGTTGAGTATAGGGCAACTTTCACAATGACTGTTGAGTGTGTGTGGCTCAGATGCCTTATGGCTGATTTGGGTGTTGGTCAGTCTTCTACCACCACCATCCTCATTGACAGACAGAGCGCATTGGCAGTTGCGAGGAACCCTGTGTTCCATGCTCGCACTAAGCACATTGAGGTGCATTATCATTACGTTAGGGAGAGGTTCTCTGCTGGGGAGATGAGCTTGGCATATGTGCCCACGTAGGAGAACATTGCAGACCTTTTCATGAGGGCTTTGCCTAGGGAGAAGTTTGAAGCTTTCCACAGAACTTTGGGCTTACTTCCTTTTGTGGAGTGATTTCCACATAGCTTGGAACTTCCTTATACATGAGTGCTAGCTACTTGTTCACCACATCACTCCCAAGGGGGATTTGTTGATATATTTAGGTAGTGATGTGTGTGAACACTCTGGGATTACGGATGCACTTTTTTCCCTCTTTAGGAGGTTTTTTTTCCCCCGGCTTGTATATACGCCTATTGCCTTAATGGGCTACTTATCTTTGTACATTCTAGTGGTAATACATTCAGTATTGTGTGTTGTGCTCCAAGCTTCTTCTTCTTCCTTGTGTTCTTTGTGTGCTTCCACAGACATCTAACTCCAACAGTTTTGTCCCAAGTTTCTTTCTCTCGATTGTCGATGACCCAGCCCTTGTTGTCCCATCTATCTGTCAGGTCCTCCACCATGTTGAAGTCATCGCAAACTGGCACATTGTGGGGGAGTGAATCCAAGGAGGCCCAGGTAACTAGTCTCTCCGACTCCTCATTAAGGGCCTACGTAGAAACTAATGTAAATCGAAAAGGGGCACTAAAGGAAACGGAAATCCATTGATGGCTCTGGTCTTCAATGGACTTCTCAAGATTTTCAAACCAGAATTGATATATACCAATTACCATCCCACTGGACCCTCGGGGGTGTGACGTTGAAATCCAAACATGGGTCAGGGAGACATGTCTAAGATGTTTTTGGAGGTCTGCTCCATCAATTTTAGCCTATTGAAAACAAATAAATTCACAGTTTAAGCCATTGACCAATGATGATCACTCTTGAGGGGTCGGTCAGCCCCCTAGCATTTGTTTGTACTTTGTCAAAGCTCAATAAATATGTTCTCCCTAACAAGTGTAGTTTTTCATTACTAGTGTTAGGAGTAATTGGTGGTCCTTCATCGTAATGATTAGTCATCACTACAACAAATTGATCCATTCAACTATAGAAGCTATTTTTAACATCCAAATGATAAAGTTCTACACTAAAAACAATATGTCAAATTCATGTACAACGTTACCTGTAAACTAGTATCAATGTCCTTGTTGTACTTAGAATTCCTAATATGAGCTCCTTCATAGCTACTATCTGAATCTCTTGCACCTCATCCATTGCTTGGTTACTCATGAATGGTACCAAATTACTATAGATGATAGCCAAATTTTGACATTTGGAATCCATATAAGTAAGGAAGCTATATGCTGCCTTCTTTGAGTAACATCAAGCTTTAAAGCCATGGCAACATTGTCGGTAAAAGCTTTGTAAAAGCTCTGTAAAAGCTTCCCTTGCTTTGTGGGATTTGGGGGGTCCCGTGGGCACTAGTCCCCTTCTCTTGTACTTTTCTTTATTTAATTCAAGTCCGGGAGAGTAGGCTATTGCCGAACTTCCTTTATAAAAAAAAACATTGTCGGTAGACGGCTATTGAAGTGTCACAAATATCCGTGGCAGATGGGTCCCAAGCAATACAATATAGCTGAGTAACTTCAACCTCTATCTAGGAAGCATGTCTCTAATTTTTTTGCATTGAGGAGTCGATACAAACCGATTGCAAGTGTTATATGGACACGTGATAGAATGTTTAGTAGGGATATGACATAAAAGGAGCAAAATGACACATGTACAATAGGGACGTGGGAGTAGGCATCTGATCCTTTAGAACTCATTTGGGCTCTCCATTTTGGATTGCTTTGGATAATTACATGGGCTCATCAAGCATTGAAGAAGTGGAAAGGCATGATCCTTCATAAACTGGCTACTTAGGTTTTTCCATTTGATGTCTCTAGATCAAAAGATCTCAGTATATGAGAACTCTTTTGAAATGAGATGTTTTTGGATCTGAGAACAATAAGTATCATTTAACTATTCTTGTTCATAGAAGTTGGCCTGCCTTTCATTTTTGCTTTTGATTGAGTTAATATAGAATGACTTAAAATGTCTCCTAATGTGACACATGACAAATCGTAGTGTGTGCTTAATAGGTAGCTGAATCCTTGCATCATGATATTCTATTATAAAAAGTTTTTACATAGAGAGGGAGTAAGACAATACCAATAAGCTCTCTTCAATCATCTATATATTATAATTCTTAGGACTACAATGAAATACATTACCATGGAATATCGTTTGTACCTTCACACATCATGCCTATGATATCTACTTAGGTTTACATAAACTTTGGTGACCATTGCTTACTTCAGCCTCTCTTCCCTAAACTATGAATCATTTCGGTTGCTCTACATTCTTGATTGAGGGAAAAAATTGTAGTGCTGATCCATTGGCAATGTGATCTGAGGAAATAAGTTATTTGATGGATGTGAATCACCATGTAAGAGCAAAGCTTTATTCCTAGAGTATGTCATGCCCTTTGTTGTAATACTTAACTACTATATGAGATTGATGATCATCTAAAGTACCATAAAACATGTGATTTAATCGTATATCTACTTCATTGGAGTGATTTAATGGCATAGGGTTTGTTCTTGGTGAAGTCCCAAATCTTACTCTTTTGCTTTTTCCTTCTTTCTATTCGGGATATCATGGGGACTCTTGAGGGATGGTTTCTGACTTTCTATGATGCATGGATAAAAAAAGATTATACAAATGGGTTTCCAAGTCTCTGCATCTTTCTTTTCAGTATTTAAGGCTTTCGTTCTTCTCTGGATGTAGTTGCTTGCTTATCTGATGTTGATTTTACAAATTACTCCCACTTTGAAGAGTCTTATATTCTCTCAAATTCAAGTTTGGGCATGTGCTTGAGCTTCTAACTCATGGAAAATCACTTATTCAAGTATTGTAAATGATGTGTATGCTTTTATCATAGATGCAATGCTCTATTAATTCACCATTAAAAAAAATCACATCTTCAAGTATGGTAATGCTATGGATATTTGTATCACAGATGTAATGCCCTATTGAGCAAATGTTCTGATAGGGGTACGCCATGATCCTCCACCTCCAACTTTTTTTTTTCTCCTGTTCTAGCATATATACATAATCATTACTCCAAAAACTAAAAATTAATTTACAATGGGTTTTTTCCATAGTAGATCTCAAATGGTAAAAAAATGTCAAATGCACTTATATATCTAAGTTTTTAAAGATTAGGACATGTTTTTTGTACTTACAAAGTTGTTAAAGCTATATTTTCTTTCATTTTCTTCAAAGCTCCTCTTTTTCTTAGTAAATCTTGAAGTATTACTCATGACTATATTTGAACTATGAGAAATATTATTGTTTCTAGATTTATTCAAAGGTAAGAAAGGGCCAATGGTTCTTGTAGAAACCTCAAATGATTTATTTATTCAGTCAAGTCTAATAAAGTAGAAAATAATAAAGGGGCTTCCTCCTATTGATTTTATAGATTTATGATGAATCATTTGTATGTGGTAAGTATGTTGTTGAATAAATTCATATGCATCTCATGAGGCCAAACTTATTTCTACATAGTTTGGAGGTCCATTGATCATATTCAAACTTAGTTTGTACTTTAGTTGCTAGGTCATGAGATTGAATTCGAAGGTTATAAGTCTTTCCTCATAAATATCTATCATATCCTAGAAAGTTTTATAGCTTTTTTTGTAAGACGTTATTTGAAATTTTCTTAGCTCCCCATATTCCGAAACTACCATTATGTTCAAGATCACTACCATCTATGAATCCAAAAAAAAAAGATATTTGCATGCATGAAATACTTCTAAAGGGTAAAATTGGAGCATTAATATTTCTATTGTTAATTTATTTTTGAATTGATGTGTGTCAACACATCTACACCTATGAAAGCACTTTCTTCTCTCTTTATGAAGTTATTTCCCCAAGTTTGTCTTTATATATTGCGTACTTAGAAATTGATCTTGTCTTGTGCTCCCAAGCTTCATTTTGTTTATGTGCCCTAGGCTCCAACAACCGCTATCAGAGGATGACATTTCTTCTAGAGACATGTTGCTAGACATACCCGCTCACTTTCTCATATTGCTTCAAACTTTGGTGAGCATATTCAGGTTCTGTATACTTGAAAATGGTTTTAAGAGTCACTTGAGAATATGCCTAATGGGAATAATGTCACATGTGGAAACAAATCCTCCTATCCTATCATAGGAGTTGGAAAAGATATCATTAGTACTACTAATGGTAGTAAGATCACACTATCAAATGCTCTATATGTGCAAAAGATCAAGAAACTTGTTTTATCAATGTCAAAACTAACCAAGATCGGTTTGATAATAAAGTTTGTTGATGACATGTGTACAATGCATGACCTCTCTAATGGTGGAAGGTCTTTTGCATACGGTATGTTGTGTCATAGGTTGTATAAGTTCACAAAATATGGAAAACCTTTGGATGATTATGCATCTCTAGTACAATATTGGCAATACATTTCAAACGCAAAACTTTGGCATCGATGTTTTGATCATCTAGATTTTTCTAGTTTGTTATGCCGCAAAAGTTTAATATGGTTTCCTCTTTGCCTAGACTCGAGGCACAATCCAAGCATGTATGTGAGGGTTTTAATTTGGATAAGATGTAACATGCTTCCTTTATGGAAGGTGGTACAATAAGATTTGAACATAAATTACAACTTTCTCATAGTGATGTGTGTGGTCCTATGCAGATACCACATTTTGGCATTTGCTTGTACTTCATGAATTTTATGATGATTTTTAAAGGCATGCATGATTCGATACACTAAAGTCACAACTCAAAGTTTTTATATGCTTAAAAAAATTACTATTCATGGCTAAAGATATGTGAACATGTAAAATGGGCACCATCTATTCTACTCGAGGGAGAAAATATATTATTTTATCTTTAATTCATTTAAGGCTTAGCATGGGATAGAACATCAATTTATAGTGCCATATACACTTAGTCTAGAATATTGTGGTCCTACTAGGGGAAAAAATAGGTCTCATGGAAATGCCAAGATGTACGTTTAAAAATCAACCATCACAAACATGATTTCTTGCTTGAATCCATAATGTGTGTCTTATATGTACTTTTTAGGTGCCCTTTCAAGGCATTAGAATCTATCAATCGTTATCAGGCTTTAAATATTTGCAAACTATCATTTGTACATTTTCATGTTTTTGGTTTTTTAGCATTTGCAATATTTCATGATAAATAACCTAGAAGTTTGGACGATAAGGCTATGAGATGCGTCTTCTGTTGGGTACCATTCTTAGAGAAAATGATATTGCCTATACCAATCATGTAGTACACTTTTTTGGCTAGTTGAGATGTAGTTTTTGTGGAGGATGTAGTGCAGTCTTTACTTACATGTATCAAGGACATTTCTATGAGATCTAAGGATGTGCATGAAAGATTTTTGCCTCTTTCTGTTGGTGGAAGTCAAATGTATCTCCTTGTTAAGAAACTTAAAAAATATGCATGTTTTAGATGAAGACATAGACTTTGTTTTCCTGATGTAGATATTTACGATGCACTCATTCATGAGAGAGTGGATATTGATGAGTCAAAATCTAAAATGTTTGGCATAGACTTTGAGAGATAGTAAGTTAGATGTGTTGTTATATCTCAGTGTTTTGCCATATCATACTTGTTTAGTCTCTCATAATGCTTGTTTTGCATTAGATTGTTATGCAATGGTTCTCTCTAATCTTTGTGGTAAGAATGAGCCTATTTCTTTTGATGAAGCATGTAATTCCATAAATCGTATGGATGCCATGCAATCAAAATATGATGCTATTTTGAAGAATGGTACTTGTTCTTAATGTGATTTCCCTCCAATCAAAAAGGCTATTGACTGTAAATGTACATACAAGTTGAAACATAGTGTTGAACAAGTGATAGGTAGAAGGCTAGGTTTGTTTCCAAAGGTTATGGTCAAAAGAAGGGCATTGATTTTGATGAGAACTTTTTTCCCACATGCAAAATATGTGCACTTATATCTCATCATGGTTCAAATTTACATCAATTAGACATTAAAAATGAATCTTAGAATGATGATTTAAATGAAGAAGTATATCTATCTCAACCGCATGGTTTTGTGCAGTGAGGGTATGAAAACAAAGTCTACAGGTTGAAAAAGGCATTATATGGATTGAAGCAAGCACCACATTCTTGGTATGAAAAGATACACCCCTTCTTGTTAGCACATGGATTTGAGATCAATTCAATTGTGAGCACCTCATATGTTAAGCATGTAGATTATGTACTTTTGATCATTGCTATATATGTTGTGATATGTTACTTACTCATAGTCATGAGAAACATATTGATGAATTTGCATGACTCTTTGGAGTTGTAAAATTTGGGGCATTTGCATCATTATTTGGGCATCCAATTTATGCAATTTGATGGGGGAATATCTTTGTGTTAAACAAATTACATGGACATATTATTGTAACATTTTGGCCTTTAATATTTTAAACCCATTGCCACTCCCATGGAAATAGGTTTATGGTTGAGTCTTTATGATGTTAGAGATACATTTAATGTTGTTCTCTATTAGTAGGATATTAGATGCTTGTTTTAGTTATGTAGGACTAGGCATGATATGTAGTTTATTGTCTCTGGTATGCGTAGGTTTTTGCATTGCCTAGGTTTCAAGCAATGGTAGGTGGCTAACCACATATTTTGCTACTTGATTGGTACCTAACTACTTAAAATGTTTTATCTTAAGGGGGACCAATATTACCATATTTACATGCTTTTTGAAACTCATCAGTGGTTTGGTACCCATGACACGTGTGTCCACGAATGGTTTTTTCTTCATGGTTCATAGCTCATGCATGTCTTGTTTGAGAAAGACATAGCCTGTTGTGGCCACTTCTAGTCATGACGTTGACTACATGGAAATTTTCCCCACTATTTTTGAGTGTGAATGGATCAAAACGCTTTTGACTAATTTGGGTATTGGCCAATCTTCTACCACCACCATCTTCACTGATAGTGAGAATGCATTGATAGTTGTGGGGAACCCTCTGTACTATCATTATTTTAATAATTTCTATTGGAGAGATCATTTTGAATTATGTGTCCAAAGAGGATCATGTTGCAGACCTTTTCACAAATGATCTACCTAGGGAGAGGTTTGAAGCTTTTGAAGAAGCTTTGGGGATACTTCCTTTTGTGGATTGATTTCATTCCACATACCTTTAAACTTCCTTTGAGTGTGAGCTCATTGTTCACTTAGTCGCTTCCAAGGGCTATTTGTTGATATACTTTAGTAGAGATGTGTGTGAACACACTTAGAACCACTAGGGTATGTTTTTTCCTCTTTAGGATTTTCTTGTCTCCCAACTTGTGTAGCTCATCAAAAGTAAGAATACATTGAAAAATTTTCATTTTAAGTTCTTATTTAGTTCATGGCTTTAGCTAACTTTCTCTAATGCATCTTCTCACGGTTGTAGCTCTCTAGCATTTTGATTTAGATTCATACTCTCCCATATAGTTGGGAGGATTTTAAAGAATCATTGTATCTTCATCATGAATGCTAAGTTTTGTAGCACCACTATAACAAATCCTTCAAGAGGAATCTAATCCCATAACTATTCCAAGAATATGTTCATGTTGTTATTCTCAGTCTCTATAGCACCCAAAAAAAAACTATACGTAGTGCCTAATAACAAAAGTTGATATCTTCATAGATAGATAGACCTTTCTAATGCTCATGGAAAATCAATTATTCAAGTACTATAAATGGTGTGTACGTTTTTTTCATACACGCAATGCTCTATTAGTTCACTGTTAAAAAAAATACATCTTCAAATATGGTAATGATATGGATATTTGTATCAAAGATGCAATCCTCTATTTAGAAAATGTTCTTATAGGGCTATGCTATTGAGTCTTGAATCCAACTCCTTTTTCTCTTTTTCAAAAGAGGAACTTTGGCATTAGCCTACTCTCTTGCATAAAATAAAAGAAAACAACAATAGAGATGAATGGGCTTAGTACCCATGGTACCCCTCGAATCCTAGAAAGAAGGGGAAGAACATACAAAGCTAGAGGGTTTTACAAAGGAGGTTGATAACCACTTAGTCCCCTTCATGCGGGGCCCACTTGGTTTTAATCTTGTTGTCGAGGAAAAACACGCTTCACACCTAGGCAATGCATAAACCTGCTCATCTATGAGACAACAAACTAAATATTTGGCCTAGTAATGCATAAGTAAATCACTCATCAAACAACTTGTTGATAGAGAACAACATCAAATGCATCTCGAGCATCATGAAGACTCAATCATAAACATGTCTCCATAGGATTGGTAATAGATTTATAGTCTTCAAGGCCAAAACATTGCAATAATGTGTCAATATATTTCATTTTACACAAAGCCATTCCACAATCAATGTGCATAAGTTGAATGCCCAAATAATGATGCAAATGCCCCAAATCAGACATCCCAAATGAGACATGTAAATCAGCCTTAAAATCACAAATATGCTTCTCATGAGGACTAGTGAGCAACATGTCCTCAATGTACACCACAATGATTAGAAGTACATCATTTGCATGCTTAACATATAAGGTGCTTTCCATTGGACAATTCTCAAAACTATGTGCAATCAGATAAGCAGGTATCTTTTCATACCAAGCATGTGGTGTTTGCTTTAAACCATATAATGCCTTCTTTAACCTGCACACCTGGCTTTCATGCCCTTTTTCCAAAAAGCCATGGGGCTGAAAAACATACACTTCTTCATGCAAGTTACCATTCAGAAATGTTGTTTTAGTGTCCAACTGATGTACATTCCAACCATGATGAGCTGCAAGTGCACAAATTCTCTGAACAATAGTCATTTGGCATGTAGGTGCAAAGGTTTCATCAAAATCAATGCCTCTTTCCTGCACATAACCCTTTGCAACAAGCCTAGCCTTATACCTAGCAACTGTTCTATCAGGTTTATGCTTCAGCTTGTATACCCACTTAGTGCCAATGGCCATCTTGCTAGGAGGCAAGTCACATAAAGACCAAGTACCATTTTTCATGATAGCATCATATTGAGATTGCATTGCAGCCATTCAATGTTTAGAATTTTGTGCTTCACCAAATGAAATAGGTTCAGACTCATCACAGAGACTAAATGCAACCATAGATAACAATCTGATGCAAAAGTGGCACTATGAGAGCTTGAACGAGTACGATATGGCAAAGGTGCATCTAATTTTCTATCACTCAAAGTCTACAGTAGCCATTTTGGCATAGTTTTGCCTCCTCAATACCAAGTCTCTCATCAACAAGTGCATCATGTAAATCTAAATCAGAAATGGAATGATATGCATCATCACATGAAACCTGGATGGTTGAGAAGTTGCCCCCTTAGGACCAGCACTAGACTATCCACCTGTAAAAAGAGGTAGTAAAGTATCATACATGTCTTTGGAGCTAACATATGTCTCCTTTGTACATGAAAGTAAAGGCTGAATATCATCTTCCATGAAAACAACATCACATCTTACCAAAATGTGTTTATTCTATTGATGATATAGACGATAGGCTTTGCTTTCAGAACTATACCCAATAAAAATAAATTTTATTGCTTTATCATCTAATTTCTTGCAATGTTGTTCAAGGACTATTGCATATGCCAAACAAGCAAAAACACGCAAGAGATGGCTTGCGACCATGCCAAGACTCATAAGGAGTGATAGACTATAGTGCTTTAGTGGGACAATTGTTAAGTACATATGTTGCACACATGATAGCCTCAAGCTAGAAACTATGTGGTAAAGCCTGACTCTTGACCATACACCTCACCATCTCCATGAGTGACCTATTCTTTTGTTCAATAACTTCATTTGTTTGAGGTGTATACGACTTCGTACACTGATGTTTTATCCCATGTTCAGCTAGAAATGCATTAAAATCAGAAGACATATATCCCTCCCTCGATCAGGACGGAGGGTGCCCATTTTACATGCTGACAAACTTTTAGCCATAACCAAAAACTGTTTATAGCACATAAACACTTCAGACTTTGCTTTGAGTGGATATACCCATGCATGCATAGAAAAATCATCCATGAAAGTCACGAAGTGAAGATAGTTTCCAAAAGAGGGTTTCTGCATAGGACCACAAACATCATTGTGAACAAGATGCAATTTCTAAATAGCTCGAACGAAACCATCTTTTGGAAAGGAGGAAAGCTACATTTTGCCTAAAATACAGCCTTTACAAACATGTTTACCGGGTGCCTCAAGTTTGGGCAAAGAGGACACCATTTTAGATTTTTGCACGCATAGCAAACTAGCAAAATTTAGATGACCAAAATGTGCATGCCAAAGCTTTGCATTTGACATAGCATGAGAATCATGTACTGCACATGTTGAATCATTCATAGATTCCTCATAGTCTATGAGCTTATGCAACCCATACCATAAAATGCCAGAAGCAATAATCACATTGTTCTTTGACAAATCATGAACTATACATCTATCATCAACAAATTTCACAACCAAGGCAATCTTGGCTAATGCAAAAACTGATAACAAATTCTTCTTGAACCTCGGCACAAATAAAGCATCTGACAAAGTGAAAGAACTACCATGATAGGATAAGAGAGTTGTTGGTGCATGTGATAGTATTCCCTATAGGGGCAGGCTTGAGTTAAGTGAAGAAACTGTGGTGCGAGGTAATATGTTTGGTTGCACCACTATTAAAGTACCAAACATCTATGTCTACTACATACATACACTATTTAGGAGAACATGGGTTAAAACTGCAAACAATAGTAAACACCCATTCTTCATTCAGCACAAGATTAGGATACTTTGTTTTTGGTGTAGAGGCCTCTACAACAACCATTCCAGCCTCCTTTTTCTTTGCCTCTTTTATAGCTAGTTTTGGATAGTTCTTTATGACATGATCGTTTCCTTTACAGTACTTACAAAAGATTTTCTGCTTTTTTTATTTCTTCTCATCTTTGTCTTCCTTCTTCAAATGTGCAGCATTTGCAAATTTCTACTTATTAGTAGATGAGCACCATTTACCTTTGCCCTTCTGACTAGCTCGGAAAGCTTGATCTGCAACATGCATAATGGACCTATTCTTCCTAGACTGATCTTCCTACAACAAAACAAAGACTAACTCCTCAAATGACAAGGCATTGGGATTGCGTTTCATCGTCAAATGAAGAGTAGAAGCAAAACTCTGATATGAATCAGGAAGACCATTCAGAAGAGTCTGCACAAGTGAGCTATCTCAAATAACTTCATCAACAAAAATCAATTGTTCCTTCAGGTCTTTGATCTTTGTTAGAAAATTATCCATAGAATCACCTTCGTTCATATGCTCACTCTCCATTTGTTTTCGAAGGTAAGCAACACGAGCCTCATTCCAAGCCTTGTACAATGTGGTAAGTGTATCCCAAGAGCAAATGTGAGGAATAATGGCACGTTTGATAGACAAGGCTATCAATGCATGTGTCGGAGCATCTCCACCCTCCCAACGAATTTGCTCTACAGTAGGTGCAGTAGAAACCCTAGCACAAACAGGAATCTGACAAATATCTGCATCTTCAATGCCATCTCCATCAGCTTCAATACGTATATTTACAAGTGTAATAGGACAATGTTCAACACCTTGCACAATGTTACATAGTAATTTTGCAACCAATACATGTCGTATCATATAAGCCCACAATGGGTAATTGGTATGTCAAACTTATCCTCAACAACCAACATATGAAATACATCACTGCTTTCAACCATGGCCACTAATTAAAATACCCTCATATAGAAAAATGACTATATGTAAAAAAATTGAGTAGAACTACCTTGGTGAGTTCTGCTAGACCTGTAACAGACTTTGAGATGCTTATACTGGCGAACCAAAAATTCTATATATCTTTGAAACAAAAAGACAAAATAGATTGCACAAGCACTTTGATAGTGCGTTCAGATGTCCAAACAAGCTCACATCGTGATTTTGGCTCGACACAATGAAGCAGTTTGGATCTCCTAATCACCTGGAGTATGCTCACCAAATGTTGTGCAATTCTGAGACTATGATTGGAGGGGTGTCAACAATGCCCTAGATGAAGTAGTGACCTACTCTGATACCAATTGTTGGAGTTAGATGTATGTGGAAGCATGTGAACAACACAAGGAAGAAGAAGAAGCTTGGAGCACAACACACAATACTCAATTTATTACCACTAGAATGTACAAAGATGAGTCACTCGTTAGGGCTATAGGTGATATACAAGCCACGGGAAAAACCTCCTAAAGAGGGAAAAAAGTGCCCCGACGGTTCAAGTGTGTTCACACACATCACTATCTAAATATATCAACATCCAGTCTTTGACGTTCACTCTGATTTTTGGATCGATATCCTCAAATGTAATCCATTGGAAAATTTCTTAATTCAAAAGGTATGTCTAGTATCAAAAAGCCTTGTTCCAGTTCATTGTCTCTTCTAAATATAGTAAGTTTTTTGAGCTAGTCGATGCACCAACCCATGTGTCTTGTATCGACTCTTTATCCTTGATGCTCCAAAGTACATAGTGCATTTTATTGTATGTATCACATTCCTATAAGGTCTATTTGAATCTCCATAAGCTCAAGGGTTGTTCTTATGCCGGTTGGCTGGACCAAGCTTTATCGCTTTGGAACTCACTTTTCTACCTCCTACAAGCTTCTGCAAGTTCTTTCAGTGGTATCAAAGCTAGATCAAGATGGGTGAAGGCTTTGCCTCAATGATCGAAAAGCTTGATCCACAAAACTATGTGGCTTGGCAAATCAAAATGGAGGCCTATTTGCAAAGTAGAAATCTTTATGGAATTGTAGCAAGTGATGAAGCTATGCCTATTCCAAGATCCAAAAGAGGACATACACAAGAGGAGATAGATAAGCTCACACTTTGGTGTGCAAGGGATGCTCAAGCAAGTTTTACATACTAAACTCTATCTCTGAGTTTCTATTACCACATATTAGAAGATGCAAGACATCTCAAGCGACTTGGGATGCCCTCGAGACTTTCTTTTCTGCTAGTATCAAAGCAAGAAAGAATAATCTTTAGAACTTGCTCAACCAAATGAAGATGACACCTAAACAAACCATCATGGAGTTTTTTTACCAAGGTCAAGGAGGTTGCAAATCAGCTAGCATCCATTGGATAGCTGATTGAAGAAGAGGCTATCATGAGGCAGATTCTCAATGGGATTCAACGTGATAAACAATGGAAATCCTTAACAACGGCTTATGATCTTATCATGGATGTGCAAACTCTAGACTTCAAGATATTTCTTGGACAACTCTTCAACCAAGAGGCCAACAATATCATAAAGGAAGGTAACTCATATCATGGTAATTCAACTAGTGTGCTGCTATATGCAGATAAGAAGGATAAGAAGCTGAAAGGCAAGAAGAAGGAAGAAGATGAATAGGAGACTTCTCAAGCCAACTTTGTAGGCAACATCAAGTGGAAAGGGAAGAAGAAAGGACCAAAGCATGACAAAGCCAAAGGTCAGAATGTTCAACCTTGTGCCATCTGTGATAAGACCAACCACACCACTCAGAATTGCTAGTTTAATGGGAAGACAGAGAAAGGAAGTGGAAGATGTGGATATGGCAGCAATAGAGGTAGAGGTAGACATAAGTTCAACAATAACAAAAGAAACTATAATAGAAGGGACTTCAACAAATATTCAAAAAATCAACCACATTAAAACGCATTGCTTTTTATGAATCTAAGCCACAAAGAATGTAAAGAAGATGATCATTTGTTCTACATAAACTCAGGATGTTCGAATCATGTTGCAAGCAACATTGCTCTTCTATTCGATTTGGAAAGTCCAAAGCATAGACATGAAGTTAAGAGAGGGGATGACACGAAGCACAATTTGGAGAAGATTGGTAATGTCAATGCTTCCAATGGTAGAACAAACATTCTGAGAAAGGTTATCTATGTACCCACTATCACTAAAAACCTAATAAGTGTAGGCCAAATAGTTGAAAAAGGCTTGCAAGCTAGGTTCACCCAACATGGAGCTTTTGTGGAAGATCCATGTCAAGGCTTCAAGAAGATATCCAGAGGTGAGAAGCATGGTAGGCTCTTTACTTTTGAAGTAGGAAAAACTAGGAACATAGTTCTATTCACTTTTGGCTCTCAAACCTTAAGTGAGCTTGAAGTGTGGCATAAGAGACTTGCTCATGTGGATGAAAGAGCCTTGAAGGATATATGCAGGGATCAAAGTGTTCTTGTACCACCAAACATATCAAAGCAACACATGATCAACATGTGTGATGCATGTCAGATTGGGAAGGCACAAAGACAACCCTTCAACCACAAAGGCTACATCCAATACAACTTATTGGACTTAGTACATATAGATGTATGGGGACCAAGCATAGAGCCTTTATTGGCAAGATTAAGGTATTATGTCTCATTTATTGATGACCATAGTAGATGGACTATTCTATACTTTATCGAAAGTAAGAATGAAGTGATTGATTGCCTCAAAAAGTATCTAGCACATGTGGAGAATCATACAGGTAGATCACTCAAGAAGCTCAGATCTTATGGAGGGGGAGAATACTTCTCCAAAGATTTTGATGAGTTCTTGTGGAAAAAAGGTATCAAAAGGGAAGGGACTACTAGGTACTCTCCTCAACTAAATGGAATTGCAGAGAGGAGAAACAAGACATTGGTTGGATAAGCGAGAACAATTCTTGAAGAGAAGAACTTGCCACATTATCTATGGGTAGAGGCTATTTCAACTATTGTGTACCTTGTCAATAGACTACCATTAAAATCACTTCAAGGTATGACTCCTTATGAAGCATGGTATGGAAGAAAACCTATTCTTGTGCATGGAAAGGTGTTTGGTTGTTTAGCTTATGTTCATGTACCATAAAAATAAGAGGTAAACTAGATGAAAGGGCAAGAAAGGTAGTGTTTATAATTGGCTATGACTCAACTCGGATGGGTTATAGGTTCTATAATCCTTCAACAAAGCAATTCACTACAAGTAGAGATGTTGTGTTTGAAGAAGAGAGGTCTTGGTATGATGAAGACAAAGAAAAGGTAGCTCTACCATCTGATCTTCATTCTGATTCTCATCAATCAAGAAGCAAGCATGATACACAGGTCTAGGATCCAAGAATTGGTACAAACAATGACCAAGATGAAAGAGAAAAGGATTACAAACTATGGAAGTCAAGAGGCAAAGCAAACACACAAGAGGTTGGAGAATGCTCCAAACAAGCACCTAGAAAATCAACAAGAGAGAAGAAACAACCAGAAAGGTAAGGATATAATTCCACATTTGATATAAAGCATTGAATCTACTTGGCAAAAGGTTCAATTTCAAAAGAACCCTCAACCTATGAAGAGGCAAATGGAAACCCTCATTGGGAAAGGCCATGAAAGAAGAAATAGATGCATTGAAGGAGATGGACACTTGGGATTTGGTTCCAATTTCACCAAATCAAAAGGTAATTGGTTGCAGATGGATATATAAAGTCAAGAAATTCAGATGGATTAGTTTGTAGGCACAATGCAAGATTAGTTTCTAAAGGGTGCTCACAAACTCATGATACTGACTATGAGGAAACATTCTCACTAGTTGCAAAGATGACTACAATCAGAACATTGCTAAGCATAGCTGCTCCAAGGAATTGGAGAATCCTCCAACTTAATGTAAAAAAATGCATTCTTAAATGATTGGATAAGTGAAGAGGTATACATGCCACAACCACCAAGTTTTGAAAACCCTAATCATCCATCTTATGTTTGCAAACTTAAGAAAGCATTGTAGGGATTGAAACAAGCTCCTAGAGCTTGGAATTATAGGTTGGTTACATACCTTCAAGACCAAGGATTCAAAACTAGCAACTCATATCATTCTCTATTCATCAAAAGGGATCACAATGAGGTTATCTATCTATGTGTATATGTAGATGTATTATTGTGAGAGGTGATGATTTTAATGACATTCAAAGGATCAAGAGATTTGGGACTTGTGAGTTCCAAACCTCATATATTTGGAGATAATGTAAGTTCCATGCATGAGCAAACCCTATTTTCCATGTTAGAATCAAACACATAGAGATGCATTACCACTTCATCACGGAGAAGCTCATGGCAAAGGAGATTGACATTTCTTTTGTTCCAACTGAAAAGCAAGTAGCAGATATGATGACAAAGGCACTTGATGCAATAAAGCTTTGTAGATTCGAAACTATGGCAGGTATTCAACCTATTCGAGAATGAATACTCAAGCATACTTTAGGTTGAGGGGGAGTTATTGGAACATCAAGATTACACTATGCTTAAGGTAGATTTGATGTACATCAAAAGCTATCCCTTGGATTACATCGAAAGAATGTCTGTCGAAGAGTTATTTTACTTATGCTCATATGTTATATTTTGAAAAACAAATTTTTCATGGATATTTTACCATTTTCAATGCTTTGAGATTTACATATGTAAAAGTAGAAAGAGAGAGCCCAAATTACACGTACTTTTGGTAGTTGAGTTGCAATCAGACACTTAAAACTAGATCAAACTAGATCTTCACTTTCCTAGATTGTAGGAAAGTAAATTGATTCCCTCCAACAGCTCTTACCACCTTCGTTTGAATTCAAAATCCACTTGTAGAAGGCGTGGATCACTTCTAGAGTCTATATAGAGACTTCAAATCACTTGTAAAAATACATGGAAGCAATATACATACACTTGTGACCATCATTTTCTTGCTCCTTTTTCTGTATCATTATATGCATCTACATTTTCATAGCATTTGAGTTAGTACATTGGGAGAAATTGGAGTTTTGCTATATGAGGGTCAATCTCTATGTATTCTCGAAAAATAGGAGGTACCACCGTTGAGTATCTGGTTTATTCCAATAGAATATTTTGATTATTCCTTATACTCTTGTGCATTATATACACTCAACCCTATGTGTATCATGCCCATAAAAGGAATGTTTCTAATTGTAATCATCCTGGTTGCTATGAGCATTTGAAGTTGATTGTCTCTTCTAAAGATAGTAAGTTTTTTGAGCTAGTCGATGTGCAAACCTATCTGTTTTGTATCAACTCTTTCTCCTTTATGCTCCAAAGTACATAATGTATTTTATTTTACTTATTACATGCCTTTAAGGTATATTTTAGTCTCCATAAGTTCAAGGGCTGGTCTTGTTCCGGTTGGCTAGACCAAACTTTGTCGCTTCGCAACTCACTTTTCTACCTCCTACAAGATTCTCCAAGTTCATTCACCCTAGTCAACCAGGAATTGGTAATGGTTGTGAAGGCACTTTTAGAGTGGTTAATTTTGGATCTTGAAGCCATATAGAATGCGTCCAGGCATCACCAAAATGTATCTATAATGTTCATGTCGTTATGCATAGTGGCATTCATGTCATCTGCAAAAAGTCTCATTATGATCTGGCCATGATTGAGAGGGATTGAAAGACCCTCAATATGGCCTAAGTCCATATGATGCTTCACTAGGAAAGTGAGCCCCTCCATAGCAATAGCAAAAAGTAGAGGGGCCAAAGGGCATCCTTGCCTGATTGAGTGTTTTAGTCTGATAGTCTTCAACAACTGGCCATTGACATTTATCTACACGAACACATTTCCCAATAGGGTAAAGATCATCTTAGTGAATTTTTTACTACAATCAAGGTCTTTAAGATATTCAAGAATGATGTCCAATTCAATTCTATCATATGCTTTGTCGAAGTTAATCTTAAGGAAGATGACATCTTGAGCAAACTCTTGAGAAAATTCAAGACCTTCCCAAATAACAATAATAGCTTTCAGGATGGACCTACCCTAGATGAAGCCCTTCTAGACCTCACTTAACCAAATTTTTAAGTGGCAAGAAATTCGGTTGGTAATAACTTTAGCAAGGATCTTGTATCCCATTTTTAGCAGCGTGATTGGGTGCCAATTCTAAATTCTGTTTTTGTTTCCTTTTTTGTGAATAAACTTGACGATGCTGAGGGCACCGAAAGATAGCACCTCTTGCCATACAAAGGGGAGCGAAGTGACCAACACCTATCTAAAGGTCTTGAATAGATCATTAAGGCCATCAGGAACCTGGCTTTTTCCATTGGAAAGCACATCAAATTTATTTCCCCAACTTTGTATATACATCCATAACCCTAAAGGGCTATTTATATTTATATATTCCTCAATTAGAAATATATCTTGTCTTGTGCTCCCAATATTCATGTTGTTTATGTGCATTCTGACTCCCTAGCTTCAAAGTTGTCATTTCTTCTAAAGGTTGGTTGTTAGACATAGTTGCTTGCTTTCTTATATTGATTCAAATTTTGGTGAGCATATTCAGCATTCTCTATACTTGAAAACGGCTTTGAGAGTCTTGTGAAACCCAAAAACTAGTCTGAGCTCATTTTTACTTTCAAAAGCATGTAATCGTGTCCACACAATTGCAATTAGCATTGATTGAAGATTTTCCTTTCGCACCATCTTTTTTCTTTTGCTTTCTTTACCATCAAAAGAACCTCAAAAACTACCACATGTCTATTAGAGCTTCATTGGGTAATTTTATTCAATTCTTTTTGAGAAACAATTAATTTTCTACATCAAGAGATATGGTCAATTGTTATAGTACAAAGAATGATGTAATTCACATGTTGGATATTGAGAATAAGTTGGACTATTCCAACTCTTCATTATGAGCATATATGATGTGCCATGCATTGGTTGCAAATGTGCCCTAGAATATTATGCTCGGTGTTGAAATAGGTGTTATCACCACTAGAAATGTTTAAAATGTAGTTGTTACATGTGGGGCTCAAATTCTAGTATAATACCTATTTTAATTCCTCTCCTAACTCCAATTTTTATTCTTGAAGGTAGAACACCAACACCCCTAGCCGTTATGGAGAAACTCCGATGAGATAGCATGAATGCGCATGCATGTACTTTAACTGCTTCATTTTTTACGCATCGTCATGCCCCATATTAACTCATGCAAAATAGATAAAGATGTTTGATATAATCTTTTGAGAGTATATCATGAAAGAATTGAGGATCATGTTGCTTACCTTTGAAAATAGCTAAAGAGTGTGCATGTGAATGAATGTGATTTGATGGAAAAAATGGGCTTCTTGATTCTTATCATCTTTTTTTATTCCACTATTTAACCTATGATGAAAGGAAACCAAAATGCGTTAACATTTGAAGAGTTGGTTTAGCCTTTGTTGTATGAGGATCAATCCAAGAAAAATAGGTCCATTATGCATTTTCGAGATCAATCCTTAGTTGCTAGTTAGAAGGGCAAGGATAAAAATAGAGCTCTTTCTCTAGTAGGAAATAAATTGTATGTGTTTCTAAATTAAAGAAGAAATCAAAAGATTACAGGAAGGAAAATAAGAAGGAATAAATTTGCAAATATTTTAAGGAAAATTCCCATGTCATAGAGAATTGTCCTAAACTTGGTGTTAAAGAGGAAAAGAAGAAATAGGCATGAATGACTATTGGAGGTACTTCTACTTCTAAGGCTGAGTTTTAAAACTTAATATAAAATGAAGAATGGTCATTTACTACACAATGTAGTAATGATCCATCAAATCATGATCAATTTATGTGTACTTTGGCATTGGTAAAACCAAACATGTTACCTATGAATGTCATTTCTTCACCTCACTTGAGAATATCCCTAATGGGAATAGTGCCACATCTGGAGACAAATCCTCCTATTCCATCATGGTGCTTGGAAAAATTATCCTTATTACTACAAATGGTAGTAAACTCACACAATAAATGATCTATATGTGACAAGGATCAAGAAAATTGTGTTATCAAGTTCAAAAGTCACCAACATCGACTTGATAGTAAAGTTTGTTGATGACATGCTTACGATTCATGAACTCTCTAATGGTGGGAAATTTATTGCATTTGGTATGTTGATTCATAGGTTGTATAGTCTCACAAAATATGGAAAATCTTTGGATGATTATACAGCTCTAGTACAATATTTGCAACATATTTCAAATGCAAACCTTTGGCAAGGATGTTTTGATCATCTAAATTATTATAGCTCGTTATGCTTGAAAAGTTAAATATGGTACAATCCAAACATGTATGCAAGGATACAATAAGGTTTTACAACTTTCACATAGTGATGTGTGTGGTTCTATGTAGATACCATATTTTGTTAATTACTTGTATTTCATGAATTTTATGATGATTTTTTTTAGGCATGCATGATCTAATGCACTAAAGTCAAAGTTAAAAGTTTTTATATGCTTAAAAACTTTACTTTTCATGGCCAAACATATGCGAAAATGTAAAATGGGAACCCTCCATTCTACTCGAAGGAGGGAGTATATTATTTTGAATTTAATGCATTAAAGGTTGAGCATGGGAAAAAACATTAATTTATAGTGCCATATACACTAGAATATTGTGGTCCTACTGAGGGGAAAAATAGGTCTCTCATGGAAATGGCACGATTTAGGTTTACAAGTCAACCATCACATCATGGCTTCTAGCTTGAATCCATAATGTGTGTTTCATATGTATTTTGTAGGCCCTTTCAAGGCATTATAATGATAAGGCTATGAGACGTGTGTTTTTGTTGGGTACTATTTTTATGATATTTCCTACACCAATCATAAACCACACTTTTTTCGCGAGTTGAGATGTGGATTTTGTGGTGGATGTAGTGCAGACTTTACTTTCATGTATCAATGATATTTCTATGAGATCAAAGGATGAATATGAAATCTTTTTGCCTCTTTTCGTTGGTGGGAAGTCAAATGTATCTCCTCATTAAGAAACGTCTCAGATATGCATGTTTTAGATGAAGACATAGACTTGTTTTCCTTATGTAGATATTCATGATGCACTCATTCATGAGAGAGGGGATATTGGCGGGTCAAAATATAAATGGTTAGCATAGACTTTGAGAGATAGTAAGTTAGATTTTGTGTTATATCGAGGTGTTTTCCATATCATACTCGTTTAGGCTCTCATAATGCTTTTTTTTCATTACATTATTGTGCAATGGTTTTCTCTAATCTTTTAGGTAAGAAGAGCCTATTTCTTTTGATGAAGCATAAAGCTCAAAAAATTGGATGGATGCTATGCAATCAGAATATGATGCTATTATGAAGAATGTTACTTGGTTTTAATGTGATTGATCTCAAAAAAAAAAGGCTATTGGCAATAAATGTAAACATAATGTTGATGGAGCAAGTGATAGTTATAAGGCTAGGTTTGTTGCCAAGGTTATGCTCAAAATACGGGCATTGATTTTGGTGACAACTTTTCTCCCACATGCCAAATATGTGCAGTTTTAACTCATCATGGTTGTATTGTACATCCATTGTACATTAAAAATGATTTTAATAATGGTGATTTAAATGAAGAAGAATATGTGTCTCAGCCCATGAAGCGAGGGTATGAATAAGTATTTCGTTGAATAAATTCATATGCATCTTTTGCATTGTTTGAAGGTCCATTGATAATCTTCAAACTTAGTTTTTACTTTAGTTGCTAAGTCGTTGCAAGAAATACCCGCTCACTTTCTCATATGGCTTCAAACTTTGGAGAGCATATTCAGGGTTTTGTATACTTGAAAATGGCTTTAAGAGTTTTATGAAACCCAAAAATCAGTTTGAGCTCGTTTTGACTTCCCAATGCGGAATTGCTCATCTCTCGTATGGTGGAGGCAGTATTAGAGGAAGATCTCCTCCAGAACATACTTGAGCTGGATGTTCTCCATTGCACTGTAAGCATCTTCTTGGAGGTGATACTCTTGTTGGCTGATTATGGTGTTGCCATGAACATGAGTTAGGCACACTCCTATCTTCTTTGCCACTAAGTCTCTTAATTCTTCAAATGGTGTATGTGAAGTTATACTAAAGCATAATCACTTCTAGAGGAAGTTTGTGGTAGCTTCAAGATTTCGGCTATGTTTTCTTTTAAATCAATGCATTCCTTCAAACAAGCATGAATGTGGTAGATTATTTTGATGTATACCAAGGCTCTTGATTCCTTGATCATGGGACCATATAAAAACAAAGAAATCATCTCCCTCGAAGGTAGAAGCTCCTTCCTTAGACACTCATCCACATATTGTTTGAAGCATTGAGTTGCTAGTTTGATTGTCTCATTGCTAACCTACTTGAAATTGTGGACCAAATAAGAGGTATCATGCCTAAGAACCATCTTGGAGAACTCCTTATGAATTCCTCAAGTAGTTGATCAGTCAATATAAAATCGGCTCTCCCCAAAGGTTGAAACCAATCCAAGTTTGTACCGACTAATGTCAATATGAATGCCTCAAATTGCGTGCAAAATTAATCAACTTATTCAATCTTATTTGCTTGATTTATACAATGTGAGGATCTCCCAAGCCATTATAATATTTCTTCATGTGCTTGATATTTAGGATTCTCTTAGTCATCTAGCTCCCTCGAGTGGTCTGTAAAAACGTTAAGGGTCTAGTCGTGCTTGGTTTCATTGTCGGTATAACCATATGAGAGTACCATATCAGTATAACCATATTTACTGAGAGTACCATATGAGTATAACTAGTGGCGGTACTCTGAGTACAATGTTTCTAAGAGAAATTAGATTTGAAATGGGATGGTATGGTATAGGTGTGAAATATAAATTCCACTTGTTCATCATTGTGTGCTATCTAATCTCCTCTTATTATTCTATTCTAGAGACTTGCATCTATGTCAAGATTGCTTTTGTTAATCCTTTCTCTATTTATGGTAAATGTAACTTACTACCTCAGCAAGTTCATTTGTCTTCTTTGGGTGGTCACTAGCTCCATATAGACTCCCCATATTGTCCATGTGATAGCCACCTTCAAACTTCAAAGTTGTTCAAACAATTATAGCACACTTATAAGCTCCTCTAAGCTTGATAATCGATCGATTCAAGCCATTAAGGTATATAGGTGTCTCCAAGACATTAGTCACCATGCATTGTAGGGACGCGTAATACTCGTTTTCAATAGTGGACATAACTTCTTCACTCCGGATTGGCATTTCTGCATATCATGAGATCGTTTCATCTCTTCAATTGCAGGAATGCTCTAGGTATAAATACTTCTTAGAGTTTTGCTCTATTCAAAAGAAATCTTAAGTCTATTCTTTCTCAAGTCTCCAATGATGTTTGCTATTCTCAAACACATATAGTATTTCCCTCCTCTTTGCTTGAAGATATCCTATAATGGAAGTGAAACTCTAGGTCTTATAATGTCAAAAGTAGACGCTTCTTATTGTATGTCGACATCAACTCCACTCAAGATCTCCTACTCTCACAAAAAGGTCAACTTCAACAAATTATATCTTTTAAGAAAGTGGACACATGAGCTGAAAAAGAGCTACGTTGGAGGCTTCTATGGTCTTAATAAGATAAAAAGGTAAAGAAGATGCTAAAAAGTGTACAAGACACAAAACAGCCCTCTTTGGTCCATCCTTTTATTCTAAACCTCAGAAAATGTCTTAATAAAATTATGTAATCTAGAGAAAAAGATATACAAAGGATTATTGACTGAACTCAATCACAATCCAATAAGAGCATTCCACGATCATGTAGAAAATGGTCGTGTAATAGATGATCTTGTGTAAAAAATCTTGTGTCGACGATCTTGTGAGGACGATCCTCTGATAACTACCCTTCTGTAGGAAATTCTACCATGGAGATCTTGTGTAGAAAATCTTGTGGCCAAAGCACAATTGGTCCAAGAGCCCCAAGCACAATCGTGCTAAGAGGCCAAAGAAAAATCATGTCAAGAGGCCCTAGATTGAATGGAAACACCCCATGTGCTCTCAATTTATCACCAGACCAAAAGAAGCAAGAATATTGAGGGATGAAATCAATCCAAAGAATAATCTTCTTGGCCTTTCCTTGGGGGAATTTCTTTATTTTAAACCTATTCTAATTTTTCTTTATTTGACCTATTTTAGGATAGTTGGTTGGACTAGCCACATCCAAAGGTGGCCATTTCCTTGGTTATGTCTTTGGGGCAAGCAATTGGATCACTGTTGCTCCTCTTTTGGCTTTCCTAGTATTGGTTTCCTATTTGGTTGTTAATCCAAAGTTCATTATTAGGGCTCTCATCATTTCTAATAGATTAGTCATCTTGGAAGATAATGCCCTCCAAATATTCCACTTGATTGAAACCTTAGGATAGTCAAACTCATTGACTCCCCTTTCTTGGAAAAAAACTTTTTAGGTTCCTATAGCCATAACATTTCCTCAAGACCATGAAAATTAGCATCTAATGAGGTCTTACTCATGTGATCCATAGGAAGAATGAGTTTCTTTTCTATCTATGGGTCACCTTTCAGGGGGTGGGGGAAGGGACTAGGAGAAGAGCTTAGATTACTAGGCTTTGATCCTTGGGAGGTAAGTAGACTGAATGTATCTTCTCCTCTATCTCTTTGATGAATCTATAGAGGTACAAAGTGAGCTTAGGTAGTTGGGTCCATAGGGTGAAACTTGTTGGCTTAGATTTTTTGGGAGTGGAACCCAAAATCCATCGAAACACACACCTAGTGGTTCTACCACATCCCATATTGAAATGCCTATAACGCCATATTGCCATCTTTAAACATCAATAAAATGTGATTTTTTACAAGAATTGGCATTTTTGGACCAAAAAAACCCAAGGATGCAACTCTTTAGAGAAAATTAGCCATCTATCTTACATCAATATTTTTTGATTGAGATACATGTATTCATGTGATAATAAGGTTCTCATTGGGTTATGAGGGGAAGATATCGATAGCACATATTATCTTTAATTAGCATGACATTTCCCATAATTAGCATGGGAAGATTTCTAGTGTTCTCATTTTTGTGACTTGTATTTATATAGACGACACGTTAAAAATGATCGCATGCACTTTTTCTACTCCAGGTGATACTTCTCACTCAATTTTTTATTTTTCCATAAAAGGAGCTAAAGACAAAACAGGAAGAAAAATACAAGAGGGCACGAGGGACTTACAAATTAGGTTAGTTATAATGTCATCTCCTTCATGGAGAATTCATTACTTTTTTCATTTAGTCTCCTTGGCTCACAAAGATCGTCAAATTATGAAAGGGTGTACACACACACACACACACATATATATATATATATATATGTGTGTGTGTGTGTGTGTGTGTGTATGGTTTTATAGTATCCTTCCTTGAAGATTATAAAAGTAAGATATTAGATGCATTTCTCATTTTTAACACTTGCACGAGGACTTAAACTGATTTTGTCACATTTTCATGAATATGTTAGCTCTACAATATCTATTTCTAAAGTGCTATATTGTTTTCAAATATCTACGGATCAACTATTGCATCAACCAATTTTTTTAAACTATATGCAATCATTGAGGATAGAGAAGAAGAGGTTTCACATGATAGTAAAGTACATGTTTTTAATTTTTCATCAAGAAAAGAAATATATTTTCCAATAAAAAGATAAATATGTTAAACAAACTGACCATTCAAACAAACTTATTGACCATCCATTGAACCTTTTCAGCAACAAATTGAACACATTCTGGCTTGTGCTTTTGGTGCATTTCAAGAAGCGTTAAGTGTATGTGCCAAAAGTTGTTAGGTACTTCGTTCCTTTAATCTTACCCGCTCATGAAGATCGTACGAAAGTGCAGAAAATATAATGTTTCAATCATAAGCATTTTGTATGTATCTAAATAAGCACGTGAGCATGCATGCATGTGTCTGTTTATATGATTGTATGTATGTACATATGTATGTATGTAGGTGTGTATGTATGTACGTATGTATGTAGGTATGTATGTAGGTATGTATGTAGGTACGTATGTATGCATGTATGTACGTATGTATGTATGTAGTGTATGCAACTAAAGCATAATCAATTCTAGAGGAAGTTTGTGGTAGCTTCAAGTTTTTAGCTAGGTTGTATTTCAAATCAATGCGTTCCTTCAAATAAGCATGAATGTGGTCGATTATTTTGATGTATACCAAGGCTCTTGATTCGTTGATCATGGGACCATATAAAAACAAAGAAATCATCCCCTTGAAGGTAGATGCTCATTCTAGGGCCTATTTGGAGGCTCAAACGGAGTCTAAAAAATATGAAAATTGATAGATAGGTACTTCTAATGCTCCTCAAGCTCAAGGACTCCTTGGCTTGCACAAAATGGAGTTACAAAAAGGTGGAATGGTATTTACGATGGTGTGGAGTGACTAAAATCACTATTTGGAAAGTATTAATTCAGGAAAAAATGATGGCCTATTTGCCAGATCTTCTTTGACTGCTTTGTCTGCTTGGCCCTTCTCGTTGGCTCCCTTGTCTTGTGAGTCCTTGAACGCCCTGACCACTGCCAACACTCGCCCCCTCTCGCGTCTGTCGTCTCTGACAGACCCTTGTTGAGTTGACCGTTGTATGTAGTACTCCACGACATCTGTAGCTAAGTGATGTTCTGCTATTCTCAGTCCTTTGGCCAAATCAGTTAGTAGGGCATCCCAATCTACTGGCCTAGGTACCTCCGGATGTGGCATGCGTAGCTGTTCTGAGTGTAGAGCTTGTTCAACTGCAAATAGTTGTAATAGGTGAGATGGTTTGGGTATGAATATCTTGGAATGATATTCCCAGAACCCTGTGATAAACATTTCCTCAAATGTTTGCTTGAAGCAGGCTGGTAGATACTTGATACGAGCATGCCACGCATAGACAACGTTGATGGGTGGTGTTGTGCTCATATCGTAGGCAAGATCCTGGTTGCCTTCATTGAATCCAAGAGCCGAAAGGTGAGGTGTTTTAACATTTCGAAAGGTTTTGAAAGTGATCAGCATCAACTCAAATATTTTGAGGCACATCTGTGCCATTTTTAGATCTATAATTTAAAATTATAAAAAATCTGAATTTAGATTAGCGATTGGATTTTTGTAAAAACCACGCTCCGTCTGAGAGAGATGTTAGGTTTTATCATGCTCTACAATATCTATTACATCATCCTTATCATGAACGTATCTCCATTGAGTATAAAGTTTCAAATTGTTTTTTGTAAATCGAAGTTCGTCTAGAGCCTACTCTCCCAGACTTTATTTAATAGAAAAAAACACTTATACAACTTACTCTCCCTCACTTTAATTGAATGGAAAAAACACCTATACAATAGAACGGGCTTAGTACCCATGGGACCCCCTGAATCCCACAAAGCATGGGTTACATCGCTAGAGAGCCTTACAAAGAAGGTTGATCATCCTCTTCATGTGGGGCCCATTTGCTCTTGATCTTGTTGTTCTCGAGAAAAAATATTGTACGATGTCTAAAAGATGGGGGTTTCTTACAATTGGAAATTCCTTTTCCTAAAAGGAATATGGATTTTTCTATCGACCATTCTTTTGGAGGGCTTCCAAAATTGGTTGTACACCTTTCTTTCTAGATCTTCCAAAGGGTCTCACCTCTAATCACATTCCATAATGATGAGGAACACTCAATCGCTTCTCCCAGCAAAGCTTGTTTCCAATTGCCATTGTGCCATCTAAGTCCCTCATGACGAGGAGAGTGCTCACCAATGAGGAGATGAGTCTTTGAGTGATCCCAAGTGATGGTTCTGCTTTGCAATAGGATCCATTCTTTGTGGTTCACTCTCACATCCGGCCCGATGTCCTCAAATCTAATCGACCGGCAACTATCTTGGTTCCTAAGGTGTTTCTATAAATGGAAAGCTTTGTTCCATACCTTCCTAGCTTTTTGGAGTTTCCAAGACTCCACATCTCTAATGCCCTTGATAGGGAACCAAATTGAAAGATTCTATCTTATACCAGCCACCCACCTCCAATCTTCACTAATCTTGACAAATTGTTTGACCTTGTTCCAACTCTTCCACAAACAGCAAACCAAGTTCGAGCCTTAAGAAAACACTAGAAAAGGGGAGAACAAAAGGGTGAGAAGGTCGAGGTCCTTCCAACTTGGGAGGCCCATAAGCTTAAGAGCACACTTGCTCCTAAAAATAAGCTTGGCCGTAGAGGCTTCACTATTGCTCTAAGCTTTAATTAACCATTTTGCAGCTAGCTTGTTGGCCATGCCTTTGATGTCAAGAATGCCCAAACCACCTTGATCTTTAATGCTAGTGCAAGTATCCCATTTAATTTTGGGGATTCCCCTTCTGTTGGGGTCACCTATCCACAAGAAGTTTCCACATATTCTTTCCAACTTGGCGATTTCTTGGACCTTCTGTCTCTAATAAGAGAGAAAGTAAATAGTTGAGGAGATCAAGGACATGTTAATTACCATGGCTTGCCCTGCAAGGTTGATCTACATACCTTTCCAGTAGTTCAACTTGTTATTGAGTTCTGAGAGTACCCAGCTCCAATGCTAGTCCACTCACACATCAAATTCCATCGGAATGCCTGACATGCCAAAGGTTTGACCATTAGGAATTGTTTGGTAGCCTTGATCAACAAGAAAATGGGGAGGATGTCCCATAACTACCCTAAAAGCAGTTTTTGAGTGGTTTATTTTGGATCCACAAGCCACACAAAATGTGTTTAGGCATCTCCAAAAGGTATCAATGTTGGTCATATCATTATGCATAAAGGCATTCATGTGATCCACAAATAGTCTCATGATGATCTATCCTTGATTGAAAGGAAGAGAGAGGCCTTGAATCTGGTCTAAACTAGCATGATGTTTTAGAAGGCAGCTCAGACCATCAACAACAACAACAACAAAGAGAAGACGGGCCAAGGGGCATCCTTTTCTGATCAACCACTTTAGTATAACCGCTTGAGAAACTTGGCGATGGATGTTTATCTGAGGAGAAACATTTCCTAGCAGAGTAGAGACCATCCTAGTGATTTTTTTTCCAAAACGAAGGTCTCTCAGTGATTATAAAATGAAGTCCCACTCAAGCCTATCATAGGCTTTGTCAAAGTCAATCTTAAGAAAGATAATATCCTGAACAGACTCCTTGCGAATTCCAAACCTTCCCAGAAATCATGATAGTTTCCAAGATGGTCACACCCTTGATGAATCCTTTTTTATCCTCACTTACCCATATTTGTAGGTGACTGGCAATTCTATTTGCAATAAATTTTGCAATGATCTTATAACCTATTTGTAGCATCATAATTGGGCATCAATTCTCAATCCTTTTTTTGTTTCCTTTTTTGTGAATGAGCTTGATAATGCCATTGTTGAGACATTTAGGTAGTGCACCAAATGAAACCGCCTCTTGCCATACCAAACGAAGAGACGACATCATCACATTTGTGAAGGTTTTGAAAAACTCATTAGTGAGGCTGTCTAGACCCAGGCTTTTTCGATTAGGAAGCGAATTGATAACTGTTGATATATTTAGGTAGTGATGTGTGTGAACACACTAGGACTGTCCGGGCACTTTTTTCCCTCTTTAGGAGGTTTTTTCTCCCCCGGCTTGTATATATGCCTATTGCCCTAATGGGCTACTTATCTTTCTACATTCTAGTGGTAATACATTCAGTATTGTGTGTTGTGCTCCAAACTTCTTCTTCTTCCTTGTGTTGTTTGTGTGCTTCCGTAGATGTCTAAATCCATCAATTGATATCAAATTAGGTCACTGCTTCATCTAGGGCATCGTCGACACCTCTCTGATTGCAGTCTCAGATTCGCACGAATTTTGGTATGCATACTCAACGTGTTTTCGAGTGGTGTTGAAATCGCGATCTGAGCTCGTTTAGGCCTCCAAATGCACTATCACATCGTTTGTGCAAGCTATTTTGTCTTTTTATGCGAATGGCATATACCAGTTTTGGTTTGCCAATATAAGCATCTCAAAGTTTGCTACAGGTTTAGCAGAATTCGTTTGGGTAGTTCTGTTCAACTTTTTGAGATAAAGTCAATTTTCTGCATCAAGGTATTTTAGTCACTGGCCATGGCCGAAAGTAGTGATCTGTTTTGTATGTTGGTTGTTGAGGATAAGTTGGATGGTAGCAACTACCCATTGTGGGCTTATATGATGCGACATGCATTGGTTGCAAAAGTACTGTGGAACATTGTGCAGGGTGTTGAAAAACATCCTATCACACCTGCAACTGTTACAACTGCAGGTACTAAAGCTGATGTAGAAGGT
Source organism: Ceratopteris richardii (assembly GCA_020310875.1). Taxonomy (NCBI): domain Eukaryota; kingdom Viridiplantae; phylum Streptophyta; class Polypodiopsida; order Polypodiales; family Pteridaceae; genus Ceratopteris; species Ceratopteris richardii. The sequence goes on from CM035444.1 coordinate 68,190,007, forward strand.
GTTGAAGATGATGATATTCTGCATATTCTTGTTCGTGCTACAGTTTTTGTTGCACCTACTATAGAGCAAATTCATTGGGATGGCAGAGATGCCCAAGCACATGCATTGATAGCTTTGTCTGTCAAACTTGACATTATTCCTCACATTCGCTCTTGCAGAATACCTAAGGATGCTTGGGATACACTTACCACACTGTACCAAGCTAGGAATGAGGCTCGTGTTGCTTACCTCCGAAAATAGTTGGAGAGTGAGCACATGAATTAAGGTGATTCTATGGACAGGTTTCTAACAAAGATCAAAGACTTGAAGGAACAGTTGATTTCTGTTGATGAGGTTATACCAAATAGCTCACTTGTGCAGACCATTCTGAATGGTCTTCCTGATTCATATCAGAGTTTTGCTTCTACTCTTCAGTTGATGATGAAAGGCAATCCAAATGCCTTGTCATTTGAGGAATTAGTCTTTGTTCTCTTGCAGGAAGATCAGTCCAGGCAGAATAGGTCCATTATGCATGTTGCAGATCAAGCTTTCCTAGCTATTCAAAAGGGCAAAGGAAAATGGAGCTCTTCAACTAGTAAGCAAAAATCTACTAATTCTGCACAATCAAAGAGGGAAGACAAAGACAAAAAGAAACCAGAAAAGCAGAAATTGTTTTGCAAGTACTCTAAAGGAAATGATCATATCATAAAGAACTGTCCAAAACTAGGTGCTAAAGAGGCAAAGAAGAAAGAGGTTGGAATGGTTGTTGCACAGGCCTCTACACCAAAAATAGAGTCTACTAATCTTGTACAAGAAGAAAAATAGGCGTTTACTACTATTTGCAGTTTTGACACATCTTCTTATGAGTAGTGCATGTCTATAGTAGACTCAGATGTTTTCCAGTACTTTGACAGTGGGGCGACCAAACATATTACCTTGCAACATAGTTTCTTCTCTTCACTCGAGCCTACCCCTACAGGGAGTATTGTTACATGCGCCAATGTCACATAATCCTAGTAGGAGATGGTTGAACCACGCCTCAAGAGAGAGGATTAGGTAGTAATCCTCAACCATGGCTTTTGGGGCAAGTGGTTAGCCCATCGCACTGCTAACTGAGAGGTTGTGAGTTTGATTCCCAACATTAGTATCAGAGCCTAGTTGAGAAATTGGGCGAGATGGAGGTTCTGATACCAATCTTGGGAATCAAACTCACAACCCCCCGGTTAGGAATGCGATGGGCTAACCACTTGCCCCAAAAGCCATGGTTGAGGATTACTTCCTAATCCTCAACCATGGCTTTTGGGGCAAGTGGTTAGCCCATCACACTCCTAACCGGGAGGTTGTGAGTTTGATTCCCAACATTGGTATCAGAGCCTAGTTGAGAAATTGAGCGAGACGGACAGCTGTGAGTTCGATGGGCTAACCACTTGCCCCAAAAGCCATGGTTGAGGATTACTTCCTAATCCTCTCTCTTGAGGCGCGGTTCAACCATCTCCTACTAGGATTATGTGACAGCCAACAAGTCCTCTTATCTTGTTATGGGAGTTGGCAAGATCATTTTGACTACTGCTGATGGTGTTTCTTTCACTTTATCAGATGCTTTATTTGTGCCAAGGATCAAGAAAAATCTGTTATTAGTTTCTGCATTAGCCAAGATTGGCTTGGTTGTGAAATTTGTTGATGACAGATGTACAGATCATGATCTGTCAAATGGTGATGTGATTATTGCTTCTAGCATTTTATGTCGTGGGTTGTATAAGCTCATAGACTATGAAAGATCTGTAAATGATTCGGCATGTGCAGTACATGATTCTCAGGCTATGTCAGTTCCAAAGCTTTAGCATGCACGCTTTGGTCATCTGAATTTTGCTACTTTTCTACGCCTGTAGAAATCTGAAATGGTGTCCTCTTTGCCAAAACTTGAGGCACCCGGAAAACATGTTTGTTAAGTTTGTATTTTGGGCAGAATGCAGCATTCCTCCTTTCTAAAAGATGGTTCAGTTCGGGCTTCTTAGAAATTACAGCTTACACATAGTGATGTTTGTGGTCCTATGTAGACATCTTCTTTTGGAAATTATCTTTACTTTGTGACTTTCATCGATGATATTTTGAGGCATGCATGGGTATATCCATTGAATGCAAAGTCCGAAGTGTTCATGTGCTTCAAAAAGTTTTTGGTTTTGGCTGAAAATCTGTCAACATGTAAAATGGGCACCCTCCGTTGTGATCAAGGGGGGGAATATATGTCTTCTGATTTTAATGCATTTCTGGTTGAACATGGGATAAAACACCAGTGTACAGTGCCGTATACACCTCAACAAAATGGAGTTGCTGAACAAAAGAACAAGTCACTTTTGGAGATCGCAAGGTGTATGGCCAAGAGTGAGGCTTTACCACATAGTTTCTGGCTTGAGGTTGTCATGTGTGCAACATATGTACTTAATAGGTGTCCCACTAGAGTGCTGCAGTCTATCACTCCATATGCGGCTTGGCATGATCGCAAGCCATATGTTTCTCATCTGCATGTTTTTGGTTGTTTGGCATATGCATTAGTGCCTGGACAACATTGTAGAAAATTAGATGATAAGGCAGTAAAATGTATTTTTGTTGGTTAAAGTTCTGAAAGTAAAGGCTATTGTCTGTATCATCCACAGACTAAACGCATTCTGGTTAGCCGTGATGTTGTTTTTGTGGAAGATGTTATTCATCCATTGCTTTCATGTACTAAGGAGACATATTTTAGCTCCAAAGACATGTATCATACTTTGCTGCCTCTTTTTATAGGTGGACAGTCTAGTGTTGGTCCTAATGAGGCAACTTCTTAGCCTTTGCTAGTTTCATGTGATGATGCAGATCATCCGATTTTTGATGCAGATTTACATGATGCACATGTTGATGAGAGAGCTGACATTGAGGAGGCAAAAACTATGCGAAAATGATTGGTGCAGAATTTGCATGATAACAAATTAGATGCAACTCTGTCATATCGTACTCGATGAGGCTCTCATAGTGCCTCTTTTGCATCAGATTTCTATGCTATGGCTGCATCTAGTCTCTATGATGAGAATAAGCCTGTTTCATTTGACGAAGCACAAAATTCAAAAAATTGGATGACTGCTATGCAATCTGAATATGATGCTATAATGAAGAATGGTACTTGGTCTTTATGTGACTTACCTCCTAGCAAGAAGGAAATTCATACTAAGTGGGTTTACAAGTTGAAGCATAAGCCTGATGGAAAAGTTGATAGGTATAAGGCTAGGCTTGTTGCAAAGGGTTATGCACAGGAAAGAGGCATTGATTTTGATGAGACCTTTGCACCTACATGCCATATGACTACTGTTCCGAGCATCTGTGGACTTGCACCCCATCATGGCTGGAATGTACATCATTTGGACATTAAAAACTGCATTTCTGAATGGTGACTTGCATGAAGAAGTGTATGTTTTTTAGCCCCGTGGCTTTGTGCAGAAAGGGCATGAAAACCAGGTATGCAGGTTAAAGAAGGCATTATATGGTTTAAAGCAATCACCACGTGCTTGGTATGAGAAGACACATGCCTATTTGATTCCACGTGGTTTTGAGAATAGTCCAACTGAAAGCTTCTTATATGTTAAGCGTGCTCATGATGTGCTTCTGATCATTGTCATCTATGTTGATGACATGCTGCCCATTGGTCCTATTGAGAAGCATATTGCTGATTTTAAGGCTGATTTGCATGCCTCATTGGAGATGTCTGATTTGGGACATTTGCATCATTATTTGGGCATTTAGTTTATGCAAGTTGATGGTGGAATGGCTTTGTGTCAAATGAAATATATTGACACATTATTGTAGCATTTTGGCCTTGAAGACGGTAAGTCTATTGCCACTCCTATAAAGATAGGTTTACGATTGAGTCTTCATGATGCTGGAGATGCATTTGATGCTGTCCTCTATTAGTAGGCTATTGGATGCCTAATTTACTTATGCATTACTCGGCCAAATATTCAGTTTCCTGTCTCACATATAAGCAGGTTTATGCATTGCCGAAGTGTCAAGCATTGGTAGGCGGTTAAGCGCGTCTTTTGCTACTTGAGTGGTACTCGACTACTTGGGTTGTTTTATCCCAAGGGGGGATCACTACGGCCAGATTTGCATGCTTTTTCTAACTCAGACTGGGCCGGTTGCTATGACACTCATGTGTCCACTAGTGGCTTTTGCTTTATGATTGGCAACTCATGTATATCTTGGTTGAGCAAGAAACAGCCTACTCTAGCCACTTCAAGTTGTGAGGCTGAGTATAGCGTAGCTTTCACAGCGATTCTTGAGTATGCGTGGCTCAGATGCCTGATGGATGATTTGGGTGTTGGTCAATCTTATGCCACCACCATCTTCACTCCCAAGCATTGAAGAAGTGGAAAGGCATGATCCTTCACAAATTTGCTACTTAGATTTTTCTATTTGATGTCTCTAGATCAAAAGACCTCAGTATATGAGAACTTTTTTGAAATGAGTTGATTTTGGATCTGGGAAGAAAAAGGATCATCTAACTATTCTTGTTCATAGAAGTTGGCTTGGATTTCATTTTTGTTTTTGATTAAGTTAATATAGAATGAATTAGAATGTCTTCTAATGTGACACATGACACATCTTAGTGTGTGCTTACTAGGTAGCTGAACTCGTGCATCATGATATCCTATTATAATAAGTTTATATGTAGAGAGGGAGTAAGATAATAACAATAAGCTTTCTTAAACCATCCACATATTATAATTTTTAGGACTACAATGAAACACATTATCATGGAATATCGTTTGTACCTTCACACATCATGCCTATGATACCTAGTTAGGTTTACATAAACTTTAGTGACAATTGTTTACTTCAGCCTCTCTTCCCTAATCTATGAATCATTTTGGTTGCTCTACATTCTTGATTGAGGGGAAAAATTGTAGTGCTGATTTATTGGCAATGTGATCTTGACGAAATTATTTCTTTGATGGCTGTGAATCGCCACGTAAAAGTAAAGCTTTATTCCTAGAGTATTCCATGCCCTTTTTTGTAATATCTAACTACTATATGAGATTGATGATCGTCTAAAGTACCATAAAACATGTGATTTACTCGTATATCTACTTCATTGGAGTGATTTGATGGCATAGGTTTTGTTCGTGGTGAAGGCACAGATCTTACTCTTCTTCTTTTTCCTTTTTTCTATTCGGGCTATCATAGGGACTCTTGAACAACTAGATGGAATTTCAAACTTTCTATGATGCATGAAAAAAAAAAAGATTATACAAATGGGTTTTCCAAGTCTTTGCATCTTGCTTTTCAGTATTTAAGGCTTTCTTTCTTTTTTGGATGTAGTTGCTTGCTTATTTGAGGTTGATTTTACAGATTGATCCCACTTTGAAGAGTCTTATATTCTCTCAAAGTCAAGTTGGAGCATGTGTTTGAGCTTCTAATGCTCATGGAAAATCACTTATTCAAGGATTGTAAATGGTGTGTATGTTTTTATCATACATGCAATGCTCTATTAACTCGCCGTTAAAAAAAAAAATCACATCTCTCAAGTATGCTATTGTAGCTCAGTGATGAGTAGCACCTCCTTTAATGTCAATCCGGGAAGACATGAGGATGGTATGAAGACCACGAGCAAGTGGAAGCACAAGTGCGTGAGTGAGAAGCACACAAGTATGCACACACATACACACACACGCGCACACACAGTAAGAACAAAGAGAGTAAGACAATGGAATCACTTCTATTGCAAGAAAGTTCTCATCAAGCTCAAACTACAAGAAAAACTAACCCCCAAAATGAGCTCTCTAGCTCTATTTATAGTTCTTGACTAGCTTTGGCCCTGTTCAGACCTAGTGTCCGGCCTAGTTAAAAATTAGGTTCCGGGGCTTATTTGAGGGCCCAAACGAGATCTAAAAATTATGAAAATTGACAGGCAACTACATCTAAGGCTCCCCAAGCTCGAGGACTCCTCGGCTTGTACAAAATGGAGCTACAAAAAGGTGAAATGATATTTACAAGGGTTCGTAGTGATGAGAATCACTTTAGAATGATGTGGGGGTTTTGAAAAAAAATGAGGGTTGCCTCAGTGCTAGATCTTCATGTGTGTCCATACTTGCTTCTTCCCGCATCCTGTCAACACTCTCCCCCCCCTAGGGTCTGTCGCCTCTGACAGACCTCTTTTCCGCCGTTTGATCAATGTATTTTTGCAGGAGGTCGGTTGCCAATTCTTGTTCTTTGATTTTTAAACCTCTGATTAGATCTCGTTGCAAGGCCTCCCAATCCACTGTACCAGGCATGTCAGGTTGTGGCATCGTGTAAAGTTCGGAATGCATCGTTTGCTCGCATGCAAAGAGATGGAGTAGATGCGTAGGCCGCGGCGCAAATACCTCTGAATGTGCTTCCCAAAACCCCGTGGTGAACATGTCGTCAAATGTTTGCTTGTAGCAGGCAGGGAGATATCTTATGCGTGCATGCCATGCGTAAGCCACTCGTATGCTCAGGGTTGTGCTCATATCATACAGCAGGTCGTAGTTACCATTGATAAACCCGGGAATAGGAGGTTGAATACGACATACATTGCGAAAAGTTTTGAGTACGACCTGCATCATGTCGAGGATCTTGAGCATCATCTGGGCAGCGACATCTGGCATAGGGTGGAGGCGTGGTATCCAATGTCTGATAGTTGCAATCATGTATGACACTGTAGGAGTACCGGTTGGGGGGGCGATAGCGGGGTAATTGAGCCATTCTTTACAGTTTGCGTTATTCTGAACCTTGATGGCAAAAGCTTTCCATGATCTGCGTCTTTGCACTGGCCCAAAACACGGATTGTACTTCAAATGCATGGGGGCATGATCCCATGTTCGAAGCATTTCTGGGTAGGTTTCGAGTAACTTTTGCCTCCACGTTGGTTGGAATATGGCTCCTTTTCGCGCCGCTTCTGGTATGTCTTCTGGTTCAAACTGTGTGGCAAATGTTGGGCACTTGTTGGTGACCCTTTTGATTTCTGCATTGTAGTCGGCCAACAATACAAAATAGGGCTTGTATTGCAGTTCTGAACTAGTGATAAGGCGTCTAGGGGCGATGTGCCTGAAGTATTCTGAGTGAAGGATGGTGTCCTCAATGGCCTTCATTGCCAGCATCTGAGTGGATATCCGCTCCTGATGAGTTTGCCCCATCTCCTCTACTTGTTTCATCCATGCCGATGGGGGTTCCTCATAGGTATCTTGACCTTCTTCTATTACGCGTCCTCCTGGGAGTGGTTGAGGCTCGTAGGCGTCGTCGAATGCTTCCTCCACTGGGATGGTAACTGCTTCTTCTTCTGACGGTTGCTCTGGTGGGGAAGGGGGTCGTTCGTACTGCATCAACTTCAGTTTTAATTCTGCGATCTGCTGCCGTAACTCCAGCACGTCGTTGGGCGTTGAATGTTCTGGTTCGGTTGAAGTAGCAGCGTCTGTCATTTCTTTATGTTCCTGTCGGTGTGGTGTAGACTCTTGGGGTCTCTGTAAGTCCTTTAGCTGGTCGGCAAGCTGATCATGTGCTTCTAACAGATTGGCATACGTTTCCAATATTTGTTGTATGCTTTCTGATGGGACCGCTTGAAATTTGACCGGGTCTATGGGTGCTCCCGAGGTGTTTTCCATGGCAGCCTCAAGGTTCTCTTGGTTTTGTTGTTGAAGCCGTCTATTCTCTTCTTGCGCTGCTGCCAGATGTCGTCGTAGCAAAGCCATGTTTCGTTGAAGCCGTGCATTGCGGCCCATTTGATCGCGCAGCTGTTCCTCCATGGCTTTGCTCTCTTCCATATGCTCCGCTTTGAGTTGCGCATTTGCCTGTTCGAGGGCGGATATCTTGCTTTGTGACTCCGTATGAATGAACTCCAAAGCATTGACACGCTCTTGGAGTGTTGCTGTGAGGGTGCAAAGCCCTTTGTTATTTTCTTCCAATAATGTATATTCGTGCTTAAGTTGAGTGGCAGCTTCGAGCATTGTGTCGAGTGCAAGACTAAATGAGGTGGAAGATGCAGGGGGTTGGGAGATGGGAATGGGAAAAGTGGATGTTGTGCCTACGGTGTGTGGAAGTGGTGATGTGAGTGTAATAATCTATGACGGTGTTGTGAGAACAGTGGTGGTGGGTGATCCAGCGGATGGTGAGATGTCCATGGGATCGGACATGAGTGAGTGTGATTCGTGAAATGTGAACACCGGGACGGTGGGTGGTGTGACAGTGGTGGCCGTGAATGTGGGGGAGTGAATTTGGGGATGGGACTTATTCTTATGTTCCTCAACCTGTTGAAGAATGTTTACAAGGTAGGTCGAGAAGGAGGGTTGGGTGGTTAGTGTGGTGCTTGAGGCAGTTACAAGGGACGGGGTAGGTAGAGTTTGGGGGGAAGGAAATGGAGGGATGGAGGGCAAAGAGATGGGAAGAGTCTGACTAGTGACAGATGGTTGTCCAACGGCATGGGGGAAGGAAGGGTGACCTAATTGAGGTTCAAAAACTTGAGTGACAGAGATGGATGAGGGTGAAGGAAGGAGAGTGGAAATGGGGGTGTGTACAAGGGTCTCACTATAGGAGGAGAATGGTTGTGTAGAAAGACACGTGGAGAGAGGCTCTGAGGGTGGGATAGGAGATGATGGGGGAGATGGGGCATGCGTAATTTCCTCCAGTTCATCATTGTGCCTAGGGCTAATCATGTGCACATCTTCTGATGTGGACGTAGCTAACGCGGTAGATACTTCCATCTGAATCATCTTTCCTTGTCGCGGCCGTGTATCAATTCTTCTTTGATCATAAGCAGGGTTCTCTTGATAGACCATGGTTCTCATTGCTTCACTGATGCCACAAGTGTCCGCCAACAGATTTAGTGATTCTACAAACTGGGGGTCGATATGCTCTGACTGTAACATCTGGTTTACTAGGGCCCTATTTGCTTCTTCTGACATTTTATGGCGTCTTTGTACCTGCTTGATTGTCTGGTATAATCGTTTGAGCTGTGCCGTATATGCAGGGGCTTCGTCTTCACTCTCTTCTGGGTTATTCCTTGGTGCCTGCTCCTGAGCTTGTGTGTTTAGTCTTTGAGGAGGTTGCGTCACTCCTAGCTCCTGTACGCTGCTTGTCTCGCCTCGTGCTTGTTCTCTTTGGGTTGATGTCCCCGGATCGACATTGTCAGGGCAATCTTCACTGTCTGATAGATGAGCCGTCTGCAGAAATGTTTCAAAATCAAAATTTGGGTCTTCGGTGAAAGTGGCCATCGCTGCAAATTCTGCCTCGGTAGGTAGCGGAGGGGCAGAGGGAGTGGGCTGTACCACCTCTCTTGGTTGAGACTCCTGGAGATGGATTGTGATTGGTGCCACCGGGGCTTCCTCTCTAGTGGAGACTTCGGTCGTGGTTGCTGGAGGGATCAGGACTTGTGAAAGGGATCCACGCATTCTTTTTGCAGGCTGACTCCCTGACTTTCGCCCTTTAAACAACTCCAGATGTGCATACTTTAGGGCTCGAGCAACTGGCACATCATACGCCAGACATCTGTAGATGATTCTAGTCAACGCACAGCAGCCATGTAGAGTGGGCTTCCTCACCCCCCGCTTGCCTGCCTCATATACCTGATCTAAGATCCATACTGGCATCTTAATGGGCAAGCTTCCGGTCTCTGCTAAATACAGTCCGTACCATATCTTCTTGTGAGGTTGAGTGAAACGGTCCTGAGCTGGAAATGCGAAGTGCTGGAGGCACATCCGCAGGGGTATGGCGATGTTGGGGGTGAGGGCGCACATGTCTTTGAGCTTCTTGACTCTATTGCTTTTCATTGATTCTGGTATCAAGGGGTCGCGATCTGAAGGCACATGAGTGCCATACATTTGAAGGGCTTCCCTGATTAATGTTACATTTAGTTCAAACTTCCTCATCTCCTCCAGATTAGATAAGGAGGGCACCCAGAATGTGCCTGAATGATCTTTATCCCCGGTAGGTTTCATCGTAGCAATCAAGTAGTAACACCTGAGGAAGTCAGGTTTTGGTAGAGCTGCACTGAAGTAAGTTTGCAGTCCTGCCTTTCGCCAGATCTCTTGAAGGGGAGCTGCATTTTGTAAGGTCTCAAATTCTCTTGAAAAGAATTGGAAGGTCCACCAAACCCCTCCACACTCCATCTTGGACTCCCAGATGTGGTCCGCGTCTCCCAAATCCCCTGGCATTTCATTGAACCAATGGGAGTGCCCTTTTACTCTTTCGGTTAGTCCACTGGGTGGATCTGGAATAGGAATCCTTCGCACATTCAAGAATTCTTCAGGCCTAGCTGTTGGAGGAGCTTCCACTGGCATGGCATCCCAATTGATAGGGGCACCAGATCCTGCCTGAGAGCTTGTGCCTGCCGCGGTTGCCATGAGAGTAGGTCGCTTATCTGCTGGAAGACGAAAGGCACATTAGTGTTGCATAGGAAACAAGATGTAATGGTGTTCCCTTCACAATACTAACATGACAATCCCGGAGGTCAGTGGTTAGTGGTGAGGTGTTTATGATATGTGTGAGTGGTGATTAAAGGTCAGTGTCATCCTAGATGCATACTTTGGTTATGCAATGGACTCGAAATGCTTCTGTGTTAGTGTGGACGGATTTACAGAATAAGGTCAGGGGGTTTAGTACACAGTTTAATTCTCCACACTTTGATACAGGAGTCGTAGCTCTTAGAGCTAAGGACAGGTGAAGATTTTGGTCTGAGTGTGTGATGTGGTTGGGACCTTGTGGGTACCCATTTCCAGACATTCCTGGGGTTGATGGGAGTGTGGACAATGAGAGGTGTAGGTATCTTGTCACTTCCTGAGTTGTTGGCCAAGAGTGCTTGTGAGAGCTGCTTCATCCTTGTGCCTGTAGTTGAAGCAATTTGGGCTTGTAAGCTAGCCTTGGGCACCCATATCTGTCTAGCATTAGGGATGGCCTTCATTGACCGCTTAGGAACCCAAATAGAGATGGTGTGCCTAGGGGTTATCCTAGGGGGCTTCTTAGCTTTGTTCCTTGATTGTGAGGCTCGTTTCTTGTCTCCTTGAGAATCTGCGATTGGAGCTGTGGGTCTCCCATCCTTGCGTATCCAGATCTGCTTCACGCCACGAGATGCTCCATGTTGCGCGGGTTGGCGCTCCTTCCTCTTGATCAGCGGTCTCCTTCGTATAGAGTGATGTTCGGTCCGTTCGTTTAGAATCTTCTTTGGATCAATTAGGAACTCCTTCTTGGCTCCTGAACCTTCAGTAAGATTGACATTCCTCTGCACCATAGAAGTTTGGACAAGCACAACGTGGTTATCTTCGTGTGGATTCCTGGAGGGACCAGGAGTTGTTGCCTGTTCTATTGGTTTGAGTGCTTGATTTTCTAATTCAATCGTGAGACGACTCTGACCTACCCAAGCCTGAAGAAGTCCACTTCTTAGGTTCAGGTTGACTGCGTGATCATAGATCTAGTCTTGGCCCAAGATAAGCGGTTCGGTCAGATCCTCGTCTTCACACACTAGCACTTTTACTGGCATGAGGACCTCTTGTATGTAGAGGGGAAGATCCACCTCTCCCATGCAGGGGGTTTCAACACCTCCTAATCCTATCAGATAGGCTTCTATGGGTTTTACCTCCAATTGCAGCTGCTGGCAATAAGAAAGCCGAACTGCACTTGTGGCTGCTCCTGAATCAATTAAAGCCCTCACACTTGTTGTGCTGTCTCTTTGTCCTACTTCTAGGGTCACAAAAGGTCGTCGGTCCACTATCTTATGGATACGTTCACCTGAAGCCTCACACATGGCCATGTGATAGCCTGGAGACTCTTGAGTGTTCGTCATGGTCTGGTCCCTTCCTTGTCTCCTCAGCTTCATTCGTCGGATACGCTCTAAGGCCTCTGCCTGTGCTTCTTCTCGAATTCGTTTCTCCTCCTCTTTACGTTGTTTAGCAGTATTGAGTCGGCTTAGCATCTCCCCCGTGAGGGGTTCTTGATACAGCTTGACTCTGCACCCGCTAATATAGTTTGGGAGGACGTCCCCCTCCAAAGTGGCTAGTTGTACAGCTCCGCTCGTGGAGATCCTATTAATGATCATAGGTCCGTAGCCTCTCTTTTCTAGCTTCCTTGCGTGTTGTTTCAATGTGTAGACTAACACTAGATCTCCTGCTCTCAAGCCCTTATCCTTCACATGGGCATCAAAGTATGCCTTTTGCCGTTTCTTTGCAGCGTAGATACCTGCTGCTGCTCGTAGCCTTGTTTCACCTAAACGCTCTAGATCCAAGATCCTAGAGGACAACTCATGTCCATTCCACTCATGCTCTTGTGCTATTCTTAACGCTGGGATTAGGAAATCTAGTGGTAACACTGCATTCTGTCCGAAGACCATCTGAAATGGGGTGGCATTGAGTACCGTTTTGTAGGCAACTCGGTATGCCCAAACAGCATGGTGAAGTTGTTTGTCCCAATCAGAGCGTTTATTATTGACCAGTTTCGTCAATACGTTACACAGGATCTTATTCGTGCTCTCGGCTTGTCCGTTAGCTTGTGGGTGATAGGGTGCAGACTTCTTATGTACCACCATGAATTCTTGAAGGAGATTTTCAATGACCTCATTCAAGAAGTGCGTACCTCTATCACTAACCAACTCTATGGGTAACCCATATCTAGTGAATATATTTTTGAATAAGAACTTAGCCGTCGTTTGAGCATCATTCTTTGTCGTGGCTTTTACTTCCACCCACTTTGTAAGGTAATCAGTGGCTACAATAATGTATTCTGCATGGGAGTTCCTAGCTGGGGGGTTGATGGGACCTACAAAGTCTATACCCCACTTTGAAAATGCACGTCCTCCCATCATTGGCCTCAAGGGCATTTCATCTTTTCTTGTCGGATATTGGGCACGTTGGCATGTGTCGCAACTCTTCACATAAGTATGTGCATCCATATGAAGAGTGGGCCACCACAGTCCTGAGAATAGAATGGTCTTAATTACTCTGTCAGGCCCAAAGTGTCCACCTGCAACACCGTTGTGTGCCGTTTCTAAGACTTTCAGGTATTCTGATTCATGTACGCACAGTCTTAGGTAACCATCCTTGCCTCTTCTATATAGGTTATCCCCTACTAAGGCATAGTCTTGAGCCTCTTGCTCCATGCTCCGTTTTCTTGCAAGACTAGCCTGATTGGGTAATGTTCCCGATCTCATGAACTCGACCAATGGAGCACTCCAATCGGGGATTGATGACACGTGATAAAGAGTGGCATGCTCCACTGGAGGTCTCTTCTGGCATACTGGACAATTGTGGGTCCACTTTTGTATTTCTTTGTTCATGCTCGGCCAATACACTCCTAAGCGCTTTAGATTCTGCAATGTTCGCTGTTTAGAGTAGTGATTCCCTAGCAGTCCTTCATGGGCTTGTTGCAGCCAACTAGCATGTTCATCCTCCTCGACACAACAGGCTAACACTCCTTCTGTATCTTGCTTGTACATACTTCCAGCCAAGATTTGATACTTTAATGATTTTACAACTTCCTCTTTGCTGGTTTTCACATTCTTATTTGCAGGCCCGAAGGTTAGGATTGGTACCAGCTTGTTTGCCCATTTAGGAACAACTTCTAAATTGAACAGATAAGCATCGGACAATTCGTCAGACACTCCTTGCGGTGGCTCTCCTGAAGTGATGCGAGAAAGATGGTCTGCCCTAAGATGGGTTCTACCTTTCCTGACAACAACTTCAAAGTCGTATTCCATTAGTAAGAGAAACCATCTTACTAAGCGACCTGTATTGCAAGGTTTATTGACCAAATATAGTAGCGCTTGATGATCAGTGAAAAACTTGAACTTATTGGCCAATAGATAGTGTCTAAACTTCTTCACAGCATATATCATGCCCAAGCCTTCTCTCTCCGTTGTGGTGTAATTTCGTTCAGCTGCATTTAATTGCCTACTAGCATATGCTATCGGCAAATCTAGATTTCCTTCACCTGTGGGTTGTGCTAGCACACATCCTATTGCATGATTGGAGGCATCTACATGGACATGAAAGGGTTTGCTCCAATCCGGAGTAGTCAATATTGGTGCTGTGCACAAACGTCTCTTCAGCTCATTGAAGGAAGTCTCGCATTCCTCGTTCCATTCAAAATTCGTCAACATCCCATAAAGAGGTTTAGCTATGATGGCATACATGTGGATAAATCTACGGTAATATCCACAATGGCCCATAAAGGCTTGTACCTCTTTCACATTTCTTGGTCTGGCCAACTCTGCTATTGCTCTTACCTTGTCTTCGTCTGTTGATATTCCATCCTTCGAAACAATGTGACCTAAGATCTTACCTTGGCGTACCATAAACACACACTTTTCTGGATTCAGACACACTCGATAATCTCTACACTTATTGAAGATTTGCCTGAGTTCAGGGATGTGGTAACTTCTCTCTTGGGAATGAGCGCACAAATCATCCACATATACTTCTAAGCTCTTTCGCAAGAACTCTTTGAAGACATGACACATGAGTCTTTGGAATGTTGCAGGTGCATTGGTGAGCCCAAATGGCATCACACGGAATGCAAAGATTCCCCATTCTGTGGCAAAGGCCGTTTTGTGTTGATCTTCGGGGGCAATGGCTACTTGGTTGTAACCTGAAAATCCATCAAGGAAGCTGTAAACTTCCTTGCCTGCAACACGCTCCAAAAGATGTTTGGTGATGGGAAGTGGATAACTATCTCTAATCGTAGCGGCATTAACTTTTTTAAGGTTAATGCACACTCGCAATTTCCCATTCTTCTTGGGCACCACTACAATAGGGGACACCCATTCAGTGTGCTCAATCTCATAGATGAATCCGGCTTCAATCAGCCTGTCAATTTCCTCTTTTATTTTGGCCGCATAGTTGTCATTATATGTGTAGGGTTTTTGTTTGGTGGGCTTAGCATCAGCAGTCATCGGAATCGTGTGAGAACAAATCTCTGGATCTACTCCTTTCAAGTCTCTATAATGCCATGCGAACACATCCCTATATTCCCTTAATAGAGCTACAAGCTCTACTTCTTCATCTGCACTTAGGTCGTCTCCTATGTACGTACATCGCTCTTCGTTCCCTTCAATGGTCACTACAATTTTTTTAGTCTTCTCTTTATTGTCATATGCTTCTCCTATCATGGCCTCTCTCTTAGGCATTCGTACCAAAATTTTTCGGTCTTCCACTTCATATTTCTTGAAATTTTCTGGTACTTCAAACAATGATTCTTCCTCTTCTTGTCTCACTACTTTCCTTTTCTTTTTCTTTTGACCTCCTTCACTTCCTTTCTTTGCACTTATCGTTTTAATACTCGCAAGGGGTTTTTCTTCCTTTTGGGTTAACACCCCTAGGTCTTCTAAGTAATGTTCCTCTGAGTCAAAGTATGTATCCATCACGATGGATTCTAGATCATCGTCATTCTCTTCTTCTCCCATGAACTCACTAGGATCACACTCTTCCAACAAGGGCTGACACATGAACACTGAAATATCGTAACCCTCCTCATCGCAATGGGGTGTCCATTGTTCCTCATTGACTGCAATGTCCATGGTAGCTAAGATTTCTGCCCAACCATGAGGCTCAAATTCCTCATCAGGAAATATCATCGGAGTATAGGCTGGGTCTTTTATTGGTCTATCTCCTGGGGGAGCTCCTTCTTCTCTCGCTTTTCGGCGCTTTTCCTCTTCCTCCGCGACCTTGCACATCCACAAGTGAGTATCTTCATGCAACCAGGATGGTTCAGGTGAACTTCCAGAATGCACGGAGATAGAGTCTTCTTTCGCTTTGTGGATAGGATTCCACTGTAGGGGTGGTACATCTCTGAAGGTGTGATCCTTCAGATTGACCTTGGTGGTGACCCCTAAGTGCTGTAAGTACAAGGAGTTGGTTCCCCAATCTTGTACTATTTGTAATTGTCGTAGGAAGGGTCTTCCTAGGATCATCTCGTAAACATTATTCTTCTCAAAGTCACATATGGCAAACGTATGTTCAAACTCTACACCACAAGTGGTTAGAGTTATCCCTTCAAGCAATCCGAGAGGTCTTTCAAAATGACCATCTGCCATTTGAAGTTTCATTCTCGTTGGTCTTAAGGTGGGTTTGCCCCATCGCTTCCACAGGGAGGTAGTCGCAATAGCAACACCCGCCCCCGAATCCACAATTGCTTTGGTTGTGTAACCTTGATAGGTGATCGGAAGATAAGTGTTACCTTCTTCACCTTCACTCATGTCTCCTATCTTGTCGAGAGGTACCTCGGGTACCTTTTGTTTAGCGCTTAATTTTGGTGCATTGGAATCAAGTTCTGGGACCTGATCCTTCACCTGATTCCAGAGCTCCGGTCTTGCCTTGAGGAGTTCCTCTACAGTGAGGTGACATTGAACCTTAGTGTTCTTCACAACATCAGTGTTCCTGGGAATCACTGAGTCTTCATTTCTTACCAATATCGTGGGAGCTCTGATCTGGAGAGATTCAGATTCCCAGGGGCCTGTGAACTGAGGCAATTCTCGTAAAGAGTTAGGTTCAAAATCTAATCTCTCATCCTCTTGTTGCTCTGCTTGATCCCCATAGATAGAGGGAATGTCTTGGGGAAATTGATCACGAAGATCATCAATCTCCGAAATGGGAGGGGAATCACCCTTCTCTTTGGCCCATTTCTCTTCTTGTATTTCCCGCAAGAACTCTGGAGAATACTGTTGTATTGAAGGAGGTATTCCAGCATCCGTAGAATTAGGAACATAAGCTACCATGTGTGGTGAGCTTCCTCTTTCAATAACTGGTTGAGCCTGAGGAGGTAAAGAAACTTGTGATTTGTTTACCAACTGCTCTAATCTTTCTAGTAAGCCTTGGAAATGCAAATCCGGCTTGACAGAGTTCGTCTGATTGAACTTTTGGCTAGTCTCAAGTATAGCTTGAGCTTGTTCTACCAGTTTCATGCACATCTTCATCCGTTCAATCTCTAAGTCGGCTCTAGGGTAACTTCTGTCTAGGTTTACAGCTGTTGGCCCTTCTTGAAGTCGAGCCTGGTAGGCTTTAAACATCATGTCCAAGCCTTCAGGAGTGGGGTCAGCTAATACTGATCCTACTCGGGGTGGTGGGTGGGTTACGAGGGGTGTGTTAGAGGGTGGAGAAATGGAGGGTGATGGGGATGGTAGTGGTGGAAGTGTGTGGGAGTGCGGTTGAGCTGTGATTTCTGTGATTTTTGCCTTGGTTTCCCTCACGCTTTCTTCAAGTTCATTTATCTTTTTTGCCCATTGTCTCTTCATTCTTTCACGACTATCCCTCCAGGCGCTAGTCCTCTTTTTGGGTATGCTCTCTGTTGCACTCACCTCGGGGCTCTTTTCCTGAACAACATCTTGGTGTCGTTGAAGTGCCTGGGCTCTTGTGATCACCTGCACAGGTGCAGTGGAAGTCACACTCCCTGTGGAGTCTACAACCAACCCAACAACATTGATAGGAGTGATTTTAGGCATGTTATTAGGGTTCTTTGGGCAATCTCGTAGGAGATGATCTTTCCCGCAGTCTTGACAGAAGCCCTGAATGGTTATTGGTTGAGGCTGTGTGGGGGCAGGCAGTGGACAATCACGTATAAGGTGATCTCCCTGACATCTGAAGCATGGTGCTCTAGGAAATGGAGGTCGTATCTGCCTAGGTTGAGGTCTAGAGTTGGGGTTTGTGTACATGACATTAGAATACTCCGGTTCCCCACTATTTTCACTTGGGTCCTCATAGTAGTATGACTCGTTATGCTCGGGTGACTGCATGTAGTAAGCCTGTGGGCTATCAATATGTGTGGAGTCAAAACTATGGTCACTTGGATCACTGTCTGATAGCAATGGGGTGACTGGAACTATGGCTCTATTCGGATTTTCTTCAATAGATGCATATTTCACTGGGATCACATTGGTTGGAGCAGGGGGTTGCTGCACTAGGGCTGGTTGAGGTCTCTGCTGCCCTTGATAAGGTGGCTGATAAGTTTGTTGTGGTCTGTTGTATTGTGGTGATGGGTACTGATTCTGGTACCTACCATGTTGTGGATATGGCTGAGGATAATTTTGCCTAACAGTTTGTTTGTTATATGGGCAGTCTTGTGCCGTGTGATTGGTGTACCTGCGCTCTATGGTGCAGTACTGGCTACTAGGATTCACCTGAGGTTGGGCCATAATGGGGCATACACTTGCCAT
Source organism: Ceratopteris richardii (assembly GCA_020310875.1). Lineage (NCBI taxonomy): Eukaryota > Viridiplantae > Streptophyta > Polypodiopsida > Polypodiales > Pteridaceae > Ceratopteris > Ceratopteris richardii. Next base: position 68,208,158 of record CM035444.1, read on the forward strand.
ATGTTCACCGCCACAATTGTAACACCGCTTAACTGGGGCAAATCTTGGAATTTGCTTGCTAGAGACACCTAGTTTTTGGGCTACCTTCTCTGCAAGTTCCTCGATGGATGTGGATTGACCAGATGTCGGTTTACTAGAGCTGTCAAAATCCTTATAGATTTTTGATAGTTCTAACTCCTCACCTAGATTGTCCTCAATGTCTATGCACATGCGCACGCACTCCTCTATCGTTCTAGGGTCCTTCAGGTACACATATGACCTGAGCTTAGTGCTCAATAATCCATCTAGGAACAAGGCCACTTGTTTGGCTGGTGTGGGTAACTCCGGCATAGGACATCTCTCCAGGTACTGTCTAAATCTTCTTCCAGCTAGTCTGACCGTCTCTTGAGGTGTTTGTTTGAAGCTATGAATTAGTGAGGAGGTGTTATGCCTGATTCCACTCTTAGAAAACTCCACAATAAATGCCTCCAAGAGTTGGTCTATGTTTCTGAAATGCCTCTCATTCAGTGGTTGGAACCACGTAAGGGCAGTGTTCCTAAGGGTCAGACCGAAAGCATTATATTGTGTGAATAGGTCCTCCACTTGTTCAGCTTTCAACACTTGTCGAAATTCTGCCACATGGTCATAAGGGTCTCCCATGCCATCGAAATAATTCTTCATGGACTTCACAAGTTGGGTTGGTCGTAGGGTCCTAGTGTGTTCTCTCGGCCTTGGCAAAGGAAAATCATCAATGTCCCGGTGATTCCATGGGGTTCTATGTCTCTCAGGTTCTACTCTATTCCTTTCTGTTCCCGTTCTTTCTCTTCCCAGGGAGTTGACAAAACTTACCTCAGGTTTGTCTCTACCTCTATCTCTTTGAGCGCCATGAGCTTGGGAGGTCCCAGCTCCTTGATGACCAACGGACACATTAGACCTTGGTCGGGGAAAAACAAATTCACCCTTCCAAGTGTAGGCATGTCTGCCCTGCTCAGTGACCACGAAGATTCTCTCTGATGCGGTGTCTAGGTAGGTTACTTGGCCTGGACTATCAGGGTCTTTAAACTCGTAGATCGTGAGGGTATTCCCCTCCTGAGGTTGAGAAGTTCTATATCTCCAAAAAGCCTCATCGGTTTCCCGATTTAAAAGCAGATCTATGCTTTTGTTATCTTGTGGAATCCACTCAGGAGTCATGATTCTGGTCAAGACAGACTTACCACGGGGGGTTCTTGGCTCTCTCTCTAAGTTCCCTTGCTCTATGTCACCCATGTCGGTCTCCGCAATCACATTTCCAAACTCATCAGTTCTATCAGGAAGAGTGGCGACTACATACATAGTCCCCTCTTTATCTAGGTATGCTCCATTCTCAAACTTGACTACCGGGTGGTCTAATCCATGGGTTTGATCAAGGTTCTTAATCTGGACCACCGATCTTCTCAGTCCGTCTTCGTAGATGCGAGCACCTAGACGATTCGTCCTGATATATTCCAATTGCGTCTTATAAGGCCCTTCTGGCTTCTCTAGGTAAGCCAACCCTGAACTACCTACTGATCTCTCCATGTGATAGGACATCTCAGAATCACTTGTTTCTGATCTGGCAGTGTATGGGTAATCACTCAACTGCTGGGCCCAAGACCTGGCAGTGTGATTGACACTAGCTTCAGAAGATCTGAGGCTTTGTCTGTCTCGGCCTAAGTGTCTGCCTGATCTAAGGTTCATAAGCCTGATTTATTCACCCCCTGGAACCCAAGCACACTCTCGTTGCAGGCTGATTTTGCACCAATCACTTTGTTCTTTTTAGTTGAATAGTATGTTTATGGTCTTGTCTGAAATTGCGTCGTCAGGAGTACTTAAATGAATTTCCGCACTTGATGAGTGATCGATTCCCGTTTACCTTTTTGTCCCTTAGTGTTTTTCGCACTTAAGACCTATTTATTTTCTTGCACTTGGTTGATTAATTCTCTTGGACTTAATTCGTGCCTAACGTTGCCCTAGTTAATTACCACACCTAAGTCGTACTTAGCCTAGGCTAGGAATTGACAAAGGAGGGTTATGAGATCTTCCAACCTCAATCAGCTGGTTGACCCGACAGCTATGCAAGCCCAGGAAGCCTTCTCCCAGGCCGGGTACTCACCCTTGCTAGCTTGCTTTGATTGCTTTGAGTGCCCACAAAGTTCCTGCAAAAACTCACCAGTTAGTATAGCTTTATTGCCACAAGTATTTGAAAGACCCGCTTCAATAATTTTAACCCCCTTGGGTAGCTCACTGTACCCCCTGTCTCTGAGAATCACTTAGTCCCACCTATCTCTGGTTTCTATGCCTTTTGCCCCCTACCAAGGTTCTAAGTTATACCAATATGTCAAAATTCAAGCTCAACTACCCTTTCATTCACTCAAAAATTAACTCTCATTTTTCATGCGTTAATGGCCGGGTATCGCGATAGGTCGGGTCGGGGTGTCGCGATAGCTGGGAGTGTCGCGATACCTCGAAGTGTCGCGATAGCTCGGAGTGTCGCGATACCTTGGGGTGTCGTGATAGCTCGGAGTGTCGCGATACCTTGGGGTGTCGCGATAGCTCGGAGTGTCGCGATACCTCGGAGTGTCGCGATACCTTGGGGTGTCGCGATAGCTCGGAGTGTCGCGATACCTTGGGGTGTCGCGATAGCTCGGAGTGTCGCGATACCTTGGGGTGTCGCGATAGCTCGGAGTGTCGCGATACCTTGGGGTGTCGCGATAGCTCGGAGTGTCGCGATACCTTGGGGTGTCGCGATAGCTCGAAATGTCGCGATACCTTGGGGTGTCGCGATAGCTCACGGGGTGTCGCGATACCTTGGGGTGTCGCGATAGCTCACAGGGTGTCGCGATACCTTGGGGTGTCGCGATAGCTCAGGATATGGTGAATTTTCCTGTTCTATCTAGGGTTCCTAGGAGCTCTAGGCCTGCGCAATGCCGTGGTGCACTCAGAATCGTGAGAAGTCGAGATTTTCGGAGTGTCGCGATAGCTCGAGCTCAACGCCTCGGGAACTGTGCAGACAATTTCTGTACCTGCTGAGCTTGCTGGAGATGATGATGGAGCTGCCACCTGCCAGAAACATGCAAAAACGCACAAATACAAGCACTCACGATCGCTCTCTCTCAAACTCGCACATGACAAATGAGGGAAAGAAAAGGAAGAGGGGATATGTAGTGGGGAAGGAGGTGGAGGTGGAGATGAAGAAGGAGGTGAAGATGAAGATGGAGATGGAGAAAAATCAGAAATTTACCTACTACTTACCATTCCAACGCATCCTCTCTACGTCTTACCATCACACGCTCGTCCTCAAAGCTCGATCCCCGGCAACGGCGCCAAAATTTGGTGTAGCTCAGTGATGAGTAGCACCTCCTTTAATGTCAATCCGGGAAGACATGAGGATGGTATGAAGACCACGAGCAAGTGGAAGCACAAGTGCGTGAGTGAGAAGCACACAAGTATGCACACACATACACACACACGCGCACACACAGTAAGAACAAAGAGAGTAAGACAATGGAATCACTTCTATTGCAAGAAAGTTCTCATACAAGCTCAAACTACAAGAAAAACTAACCCCCAAAATGAGCTCTCTAGCTCTATTTATAGTTCTTGACTAGCTTTGGCCCTGTTCAGACCTAGTGTCCGGCCTAGTTAAAAATTAGGTTCCGGGGCTTATTTGAGGGCCCAAACGAGATCTAAAAATTATGAAAATTGACAGGCAACTACATCTAAGGCTCCCCAAGCTCGAGGACTCCTCGGCTTGTACAAAATGGAGCTAGAAAAAGGTGAAATGATATTTACAAGGGTTCGTAGTGATGAGAATCACTTTAGAATGATGTGGGGGTTTTGAAAAAAAATGAGGGTTGCCTCAGTGCTAGATCTTCATGTGTGTCCATACTTGCTTCTTCCCGCATCCTGTCAACAGCTATGCTCTGGACATTTCTATCACAGATGCAATGCTCTATTGAGCAAATGTTCTTATAGGGGTATGCTACTGAGTCTCCACCTCCAACTTTTCTTTTCTCCTGTTCTCGCTTATATATATATATATATATATATATATATATATATATATATATATATATATATATATATATATATATATATATATATATATATATATATATATATATATATATATATATATACATATATATATATATATATATATATATATATATATATATATATATATATATATATATATATATATATATATATATATATATATATATAATCAATACTCCAAAAACTAAAAATCAATTTACAATGGGTCTTTTCCATAGTAGATCTCGAATGGTAAAAAAATGTCAAATGCACTTATATAGCCAATTTTTTAAAGATTAGGACATGTTTGTACTTACAAATCACAAGAGAGTTGTTAAAGCTGTATTTTCTTTCATTTTTTTCAAAGCTCCTCTTTTTGGTAGTAAATCGTGAAGTATTCCTCATGACTATATTTGGACTATGAGAAATATTATTGTTTCGAGGTTTATTCAAAGGTAAGAAAGGGCCAATGGTTCTGGTAAAAGCTTCAAATGATTTATTTATTCAGTCAAGTCTAACAAAGTAGAAATAATCAAGGGGCTTCCTCCTAAGCGATAAATCTATATGATTTTATAGATTTATGATGAATCCTTAGCATGTGGTTACTATGTTGTTGAATGTATTCATATGCATCTCATGAGGCCAAACTTATTTCTACGTAGTTTGGAGGTCCATTGATCATCTTCAAACTAAGTTTGTACTTTAGTTGCTAGGTCATGAGATTGAATTCGAAGGTTATAAGTCTTTCCTCATTAATTTTGTCATATTCTAGAAAGTTTTATAGATTTTTTTGAAAGACGCTATTTGAAATTTTCTTAGCTCCCCATATTCCGAAACTACCTGCATGTCTTAATTTTAGTACTACCATTATGTTCAAGATCACTAAAATCTATGAATTAAAAAAAAGATATTTGCATGCATGAAATACTTCTAAAGAGTGAAATTAGAGCATTAATATTTCTATTGTTAGTTTATTTTTGTATTGATGCGTGTGAACACATCTACACCTATGAAATCACTTTCTTATCTCTTTATGAAGTTATTTCCCCAAGTTTGTATATACACTCATAACCCTAAATGGATATTTATCTTTTTATATTCCTCACTTACAAATACATCTTGTCTTCTGCTCCCAAGCTTCATGTTGTTTATGTGCCCAAGGCTCCAACAATCCCTATCAAAGGATGTCATTTCTTCTAGAGGCATGTTGCGAGACATATCCGCTCACTTTCTCATATTGCTTCAAACTTTGGTGAGCATAATTAGGGTTCTGTATACTTGAAAATGGCCTTAAGAGTTTTTTGAAACCCAAAAATTAGTTTCACTACAGCATATGAGGGGTATACTAACCCCTATACCCGCACAAATAGACAAGAGAATTTTTGCCCCAGCATTGGTATAAGCACGGCTACCAAAACATTGGTATAAGAACCAATATAGGCATCGGTGTAAGCGACAGTATAATCATTGGTATGAGCATCGATAGGATCCTGGGAAAAGCATTGGTAGAGGCACTGGTATATCCCTAGACACATCGCTGCTCATACTATCATGTATACCGATGACCATATCTACAAATTTGTTTTTTGCATACAGTGTGTTTTCTCTTGCTACAACAACATTACCATGCTACTGTGTAGTGAAAGACAATACACCCTACCAAAAAAAAAGGCATTGGTATATCCCTAGACACATTGACACTCATACTATCATGTATACCGATGACCATATCTGCATTTGTTTTTTGGATAGAGTGTGTTTTCTCTTGCTACAACAACATTACCATGCTATTGTGTAGCAAAGGGCAATACACTCTACCCAAAGAATACTGAGTACATGTGACATGTACTGTAATGGTTGCCGATTTAAGGTTTACATGACTCACAACCAAAACATGATTCGATAAAGCAAAACACATGAACATAAAAGAGATGAGTAGAATGAACCATGAACCATGTACAAAAGAGATATTCCATAAATGAACCATGTACAGAAGAGATATATATTCCATAAATAAATCATGTACAAAAGTGTGGCAAACCACTGCCATATATGAGCCAAATACAAAATGTGGCAAACCACTGCCATATTGGAACCAAATACAAACTTGTGGTGCACCATTGCCATATATGAGCCAAATACAAATTTTTGGCACACGAGTGCCATACACATGCCAGAGGGATCAAACCATCTATATCTCCTGTCTTACACCAAAGCAAATCCATGAAATGAGCCAAATTGACATGATATTTATAAACAACAAATAAAGAACACACACCAAGTTTATAAGCTCACTTAATCATAGATGCTTGCATGAAACAATCACACCATGTCCCTCCAAGTCCTCCAGCACTACAACTAATGCATGATGATATCCATAAGCCTCCTCTGCTCGTGTTGGAGGATGACCCACTGTCAACTCCTATAACACATATGCAAAACATGAGATGAACATACATGACATGCTTAACGAAAACAATTTCAATCATCAAAATGATACTTGGAAACTTGTGATGCATAGTACGTGGTGTAGTATGCGGCATACCTACATCTGAGGTACTCACTCTAGCAGTAGAAGTGGGAGGCACAACATTTGTCATACTTCCTTCACAACATCCAACTCCTCTAGAGCCACCTATAGATCCACCTCAAGAACTTGCTCCTTTAGAGCATGACCTTGACCGACCGGATGGACGAGATGGGCTAGCATCCATATCACACTATGGTGTCGAATGCATATGTCGAGTGCTGGAGCTACTAGGGGATGGCTAAAAGGATGGTCATGGTGGATTCGTAAAGCCAAGAGTACCTACGGTGGGAGTGGCCTTACCAAAGGGAGTGAGGCTAGTGGGACTAGTCTCGCAAAAGGGAGTGCTGCCTACGAGACTGCCACTGGCGGGAGTGAGGTCAGGAGGAGTGCGACTGTGAGTGATCAAGTACTATGACGCTCTAGCCATATAAGGAGGAGATGTCTGAGATATAGACTCCATTACTACTTATTTGTCATGGAGTGTGGAGTGACTAGTGGATTGTCTCCCATCGTGCTCTACAATAGAAAACTCAAATAAATAGAATATGATAATAATGGTAATATAAAAAGATAGTAGTGTACAAAAAGAACATATCTAATTAAATAAACACAAATTAGTATGCACAAGTGTTTGCTTCATAAATCCTCTATTCTAGCCTCCTCTTGGAGATCTAACACGCAGAGGATATCTATCTCTACATTGGTGACTTCTAGATCTCTTGGAATGGCCATCCCTTCTTGATCATCAACCTCATACAACATATTTTTTGTTACTTCATCGTGTACCTCATCTTCTTCAAAGACCTCTTCACCTCCCACAATGATCTCTTCCTCCTCCACTATGGAATGCACCTCAGAGTCCACCACGAATGGAATTTCTTCTATAGCTATGTCCTCATAATTTTTTTTGCTACGTGGAGAGACCTGTAAAACAAATAGCCACTCTAAAGTAGAGAGGAAGAAGTAGGAGAAGAGTAGGTAGGTAGATTCCCAAAAATCCCAAAAATTTTCATTTCAGTACCTCATAGTCTTGGGCTAGTCCAGGAGTATAAAAACCAAAAAATTTCCTTCAACAGCTCACTTATGATCTGCAAGTATCGTGAAGCTCTAACAATCGGTATCGTGGGAGTTGTATCGCTAGCTATAACATCTTCCTAGAGCAACAAATCAGTGGAGAAGCTTTGAGAGATCATCATTGAGGTGAGATTAAGTGGATTCTCAAGTTGAACTCAAATTAAATGTGCTCAAAACATGACCAGGGCTGCGATCAGTATCGTAGGAGAAATATCGTGGGATGGAGTGAGAGTTTGATTTTGATAGGCAGATAGGGGTGGAGAGGAGTGCAGAAGGAGCACATTCATATAATTTTTTTCTAAAAAAATCTTTCATTTGAGTGAGATGAGTCCAAGTATCATGATTGGTGGAGTTCAAGTATTGTGATACTTGAATTCTCGTGTGTCGTGATACCTCGCTGGTATTGTGTATCGCCGATACCTATACTCCCTCTGTATCACGATACCTAGGTATCATGTATCGTCGGTTCAAGTATTGTGATACTTGAGTATCGTGTATCGCGACATTTTAAGTATCGTGTACCATAACACTCAAGTATCGTGTATCATGACACTTAAGTATCATGTATTGTTTCATGCCAAGTATCCTTTAACACTCTAGGTATCGTGTATCATTGCTCTTGTGTATCGTGTATCATGTATCATCCAAGTCCCAAGTATCGTGTATCCTTAGAGACTGGTGTATCGTGTATCGTGACCTTGCCAATATCATGTATCATCACGATCATTGAGTATCATGTATCATGTATCGTCCCAATCTTAGACATCGTGTATCATGAATCCCTTGTGTATCGTATATTGTGTATCGTGTATCGTGATCTTGTCCAGGTATCGTGTATTGCTAGAGACTCGTGTATCGTGTATCATCTCAAGTGGAGTATCCTGTATCATCTTAAGTGGAGTATCGTGTATCATGGAAGGCCAAGTACCATGTATCATGGGAAACTATAAACAACTTGGAAGTCTAAGGAAAGAAAGTTTAGTTTAGACCAAACAAGCTCCTATAATAAACACAAATTAGGGAGACCCACAAACCTGACTTAGGTGTTCAGTGAATGAACCTGCACTCAAGATGTCTCCTAGGAAGCCAACGTAGTAATCAGCAGGAAGTGTAAATTTACCAAGCGCCTATTCCCATTACTCTGACACTTCAAGTGATTTAGATGAAGAAGCTAGAATGGCCTCTGAAGATATGCATAGTTCTGTGCCTTTGGCAAGATTCATGTCCGTCATTCAAAGAGAATATAGGACCTCTCTCAAGTATTTGAACACCAATCAGCATGATTTTCCCATCTCTATAGATGGGTTAAATAGATTAGTGGCACGAATGAAGAAAATGAGTGAATCTAAGATTGTTCCTCGACCTGCCGTAAAGTATGAAGGAGGATTCTACATGGACAAAAGGGGAGTAATCTATGCAGTGACAGACTATCCTGAAAGCATAAATGAACAATGGGAGAATGAGAACATAGATCACCTAATGGGGAGAATAACAAAGATAGGATTTGTACATCTTGAGGTAAGTCTAAAGTGAACAAAGTTTGGAGAGATGACAAGATTCCTCAGGATGACGCATTGACTGATGTGTATATGGTAGCTGGGATGGAGAAACTACTACAAGCCCCTTCATCTTTATGGGGAGAAAGTAGCAACCCTGTCACCATTTATGAGCTACAATATCTGGAGGATCTCTCTCGAATTACCTATCTTGACACGAACATGAGAAATTACTGACACGTGATGGATTTAGAAAGATCCCGATCAAGATATCAAGGCATTCTAGTATTGCCCCCTAGAGACCCGGGAACTACCTCCTAGAAGCCTCAAGGAACTTACCAAAGTTATGCCTATCAGAACTTTGGACAGGCTCAACAACAGAGCATTCTTGTGAGGACCAATGTACAGTTCTTAATGCCAGGAAACAATCCCAAATATCAACCCCTATCTAGTGGAGAGCCAAGAAGCAGAAACCCTATTCACGAAAGACCACCCATGGGTAGGGGAATTGGCATTCAAGTGAGACATCCAGCCATTCCGGTTATGCCTAGACCACCAAAACTTGGTAGAAGATTGCGACCAATTCAAGTGGCCAAATGTATGAGGAGCCACTATGATGGGTGTGGTGAAACTTATAGCCACATAGCCGAATTCAAGCAAGTCATTCGTGTTGAACAAGTGAAAGATTTCCTAGTTCAATATGAGTCATTTGGATTGACTCTTAGGGATACTGCCTTAGCTTGGTTCCAACCACTTGAATCCAATAGTTTCTTAAATGTGGAACAAGTATTTTAGGAAATGATTGAAGAGTTCACGAAGCCTGGCATTAAGAATAACTCTTCATCTTTGATTCACAGCTTCAAATAGTCTCCTACGGAGTCAGTTTGTCTGGCAGCTAGGAGGTTTAAGCAATATGTGGATAGATGCCTCACACAAGAAAGGCCTACATAGCAGAAAATGACCTCATTATTTTTGGAAGGATTAGACAATGGATCTCTAAGAGCACTAGTCTACATAAAAAGATTCCAAACATTGAATGAATGCTTGAAGGAGTGTATAGACTTGGAAAAGGAATTGTTAGAAGAGTTGAAGATCTCCCAAACCAAGAATAAGAGTGGGGATACTTCTCATAGCATCTCTAGTTCGAACAACAATGTGGAAGATATTGCATACTTAGTGGCTAAGAAATTAGGTGTGCAAGGACAAAATAATTACCCTAACCCCTCGTTGAGGATGCCGATGCTTAGGAGATGTGTGCACTATGGAGGGGATCATCCTTCTCATGTGTGCAATAGAGGAATTGTCCCACCACCCCCATATGCTTAAAACCGACAACCAGCACAGAATCAAGCTCAATACTGCAGTATTGAACAAAAATACACGAATCACAATACTGAAAATTGACTATATAGTAGACAACCTAGACATGTCCAACCACCACAATACATGCCATATGGATAGCAAGTGAGAAACCAAGGAAGGGAATTTCCTAGATATCCTCACTACTAGAACCCACCTCCAATTCAACGTCCATACAAATACCCAGGATACAATCCACCACAGTTGGTGTTAGGACAACAACCACCTGGCCGGAATAGTTGTTGCAAAGGCCTCTACACTAAAAACAGAGTCTGCTAATCTTGTGCAGGACAAAGAAAGGGTGTTTACTACTATTTGCAGTTTTGGCCCATTTTCTCATGAGCATTGCATGTCTAGAATAGACTCAGATGTTTGGTACTTTGATAGTGGGGCGACCAAACATATTACCTCGCAGTGTAGTTTCTTCTCTTCACTCGAACCTGCCCCTATAGGGAATACTATTACATGCGCTAACAATTCCTCTATCCTATTATGGGAGTTGGTAAGATCATTTTGATTACTGTTGATGGTAGTTCTTTCACTTTGTCACATGCTTTGTTTGTGGCAGGGATCAAGAAAAATTTGTTATCGGTTTTTGCATTAGCCAAGCTTGGTTTGGTTGTGAAATTTGTTGATGACAGATGTACAGTTCATGATCTATCAAATAGCAATGCCATTATTTCTTTTGGGTTTTTATGACATGGGCTCTATAAGCTCATAGAATATGAAAGATCTATAAATGATTTGGCATGTGCAGTACATGATTCTCAGGCTATGTCAGATGCAAAGCTTTGGCATGCACGCTTTGATCATCTAAATTTTTCTAGTTTGCTATGCCTGCAGAAATCTGAAATGGTTTCCTCTTTGCCCAAACTTGAGGCACCTGGTAAACATGTATGTAAAGGCTATAGTTTGGGAAAAATGCAGCGTTGTTCCTTTCCAAAAGATGGTTCAGTTCGGGCTACTCAGAAATTGCAGCTTGTACATAGTGATGTTTGTGGTCCTATGCAGACACCTTCTTTTGGGAACTATCTTCACTTCTTGACTTTCGTCGATGATTTTTCCAGGCATGCATGGGTATATCCATTGAACGCAAGGTCCGAAGTGTTTATGTGCTTCAAATAGTTTTTGGTTTTGGCTCAAAATCTATCATCATTTAAAATGGGCACCCTCCGTTCTCATCGAGGGGGGGAATATATATGTTCTGAGTTTAATGCATTTCTGGCTGAACGTGGGATACAACATCAGTGTACAGATCCATATACACCTCAACACAATGGAGTTGCTGAACGAAAGAACATGTCGCTCATGGAGATGGTGAGATGTATGGTCAAGAGTTAGGCTTTACCACATAGTTTCTGGCTTGAGGTTGTTATGTGTGCAGCATATGTACTCAACAGGTGTCCCACTAAAGTGCTGCAGTCTATCACTCCATATGAGGCTTTGCATGGTTGCAAGCCATCTGTTGCTCATCTGCGTGTTTTTGGTTCTCTAGCATATGCATTAATTCTTGAACAACATCGCAAAAAATTGGATGATAAAGTAGTAAAATGTATTTTGGTTGGGTACAATTCTGAAAGTAAAGGCTATCATCTGTATCATCCACATAATAAACACATTTTGGTTAGCCGTGATGTTGTTTTTGTGGAAGATGCTATTCAGCCATTGCTTTCATGTACTAAGGAGACATCTGTTAGCTCCAAAGACATGTATGATACTTTGCTACCTCTTTTTATAGGTGGACAGTCTAGTGCTGGTCCTAATGAGGCAACTTCTTAGCCTTTGCAGGTTTCATGTGATGATGCAGATCATTCCATTTCTAATGCAGATTCACATGATGCACTTGTTGATGAGAGCTCTCATATTGAGCAGGTAAAAACTATGCCAAAATGGTTGGTGTAGACTTTGTGTGTCAGCAAATTAGATAGACCTCTATCATATCGTACTCAATCAGGCTCTCATAGTGCATCTTTTGCATCAGATTTCTATGCTATGGCTACCTCTAGTCTTTGCGATGAGACTGAACCTATTTCATTTGATGAAGCACAAAATTCTGAACATTGGATGGCTGCAATGCAATCTGAACATGATGCTTTAATGAAAAATGGTACCTAGTCTTTATGTGACTTGCCTCGTGGAAAGAAAGCCATTGGCACTAAGTGGGTATACAAGCTGAAGCGTAAACCTGATGGAACAATTGATAGGTATAAAGCTAGCCTAGTTGCAAAGGGTTATGCACAAGAAAGAGGCATTGATTTTGAAGAAACCGTTGCTCATACTTGTCGAATGACTATTGTTCGTAGCATATGTGCACTTGCAGCTGATCATGGTTGGAGTGTACATGAGTTGGACATTAAAATAGCATTTTTGAAAGGTGACTTGCATGAATAAGTGTATGTTTTCCAGCCCCATGGCTTTGTGCAGAAAGGGCATGAAAACCAGGTGTGCATGTTAAAGAAGGCATTATATGGTTTAAACCAAGCACCATGTGCTTGGTATGAGAAGATACATGCCTATCTGATTGCACATGGTTTTGAGAATAGTCGAACTGAAAGCACGTTATATGTTAATCATGGTAATGATGTGCTTCTGATCATTGTGGTGTATGTTGATGATATGCTACTCACTGGTCCTCATGACATGCATATTGCTGATTTTAAGGCTAACTGTGTTTCATGCTCACATTAAGCACATTGAGGTGCATTATCATTATTTTAGGGAGAGGTTCTCTGTTGGGGAGATCAGCTTGGGATATGTGCCCATGCAAGAGAACATTGCAGACCTTTTTACGAAGGATCTTCTTAGGGAGAAGTTTGAAGCTTTTCGCAAAGCTTTAGGCTTACTTCCTTTTGTGGATTGATTCCACATAGCTTGGCACTTCCTTATACATGAGTGCCAACTCCTTGTTCACCGCATCACTCCCAAGGGGATCTGTTGATATATTTAGGTAGTGATGTGTGTGAACACTCTAGGACCATAGGGGCACATTTTTCCCTCATTAGGAGTCCCCCCCCGTGTAAATACGCCTATTTCCCTAATTGCTACTTATCTTTGTACATTCTAGTGATAATACATTCAGCATTGTGTGTTGTGCTCCAAGCTTCTCCTTCTTCCTTGTGCTATTTGCGTGCTTTCGCAGACATCTAACTCCAACATGATGTACCATTTTAACTAAGATTGTGAATAATAGATGATGAAATTGGGATAAACAATTATATCATGCCGTTTGGGCTTTTTGAGTTGCAAACAAGACTACTATTGGCACAACATCATTAAATCTAGTGTATGGATAGAATGCAATCTTACCAATTGATTTCTTGGTTCCTACTCTATGAGTAGGTGAGATATATGAGTGGACTCGACACGAGTTGTCCCAACAATTGGATCAAATTGAAAGATTACATGCGACCAGATTATAGGTAGTAGCAGGTATTTATGCAGCCAAGAGGTGACAAAAAACATATTATGACGCCCATATTAAAGATAAGGGGCTCAAGGAAGGTGATGTAGCCTTAATATACACCTTGAAGCAACACACAAAAAAATTGCAAAAGCAAGGACATGGACTGTTGGTAATCAATCATATTTCTACCAGTGGAGCAGCAAACCTAGCCACCTTAGATGGAGAAATTCTACCTAATTATATAAATGGCTATCACGTGAAAAAATATTTAAAACCCTTAATAGATGAGATGTTGAGTAGACTTCTAAAGGCAAAGAACCAAAGGGAAGAAGATGAGAGAATTCGAGAAGAAGGGAGAATTGAAGCTCTACAACAAATACAAAAGCAAAAAGAATGGATGAGTGAGAGAGATGAAAGATATTGACAAGGAGAGGAGCCAATTCCCATAGCCAAATATAGGGCATCCGAAACCAAGACTATAGGACGACAAGTCAGGCAACCCTACTTGAATCTACTAGTAGGCACTGATGAGTACCATTTGGTGGATGCATTGATTGACACCGGGGTAGCATTAAGTTGCATACACTTTTCATTTGCATCACTTAACCAAACTAAGGCATATATGATGGGCATAGGAGGAAACACCATTGAATGTTTAGGAGAAGTCATCCTATCCTTGCATTTGGGTAATAATTCAATGCATCAAAAGCTTCTAGTCTATGAAGATGATGACCTGTTAGAGGAGTTAGTGCTAGGTCAAGATTGGATATACGAATCCAAAATGAAAATCGAGTTAGCCTTAGGCTACATATCCACTAAGATTGGATAGAGAGAGGTCTTTAGCCTAGTAGATGAGAAACCTCTAAAGACGTCCAGCCTAAAGTGTAACGATAGCAAATGCATGTCTGCATCTCAATCAATACCATTGTCAATCCCTAATCAACTAGCTTTTGACTCTGAACAAAACCCAAAAACCCCCAATCTTCTTACACATGATACTCAACTAAGTCCTTCATCTCAATTTAGCCAACCTGAGGGAACAAGTAAGGTTCTTATTACTGGCCAGAGAATGACAGCCCCACGACAAAAAATAGAAATGCACCAATTCATCCACCGGTGAGAAAAAGAATGCGGCAAATATGGAGTTGCAAGGATCATTTAGACAAATACAAAAATCTGGTGAAGGAGAACCAAAGGGAATTCAATCAAAGGTGACAACGACCTAACCAACGGATCAAAGATTGGTTCATAGAAATGATGCATGTGTGGATAATAAAGAAATTGAGGGAAGCTCAACCTTCAAGGGATCAAATATGGATACCCAAGAGAGCAATCAAGCCCACCAAGGAGCAGCCACGAACTCTACTTGGAGATAGAAGTCAATACAGGAAACTTTCTAGGAGACAAAGAACTCCCACGAAGAAAATATCACCAGGCAAACAAACAGGAGTTCCTACCAAGCAATGATACGAGTGTAGAGTGAAAGTACAGAGAAACCAAATAACTCCACAAAACACAAGGAGATTCCCGAAAAACATTCACAGTACCAAAACTAGGAAGATGTGGATTCCAAAGTCAAGAATAGCATTACCATTGATGGAGGCACCAAACTCCTCTTGCACTCATGTTGAGTCAAATGCACCTCGAGTATGCATAATAGGGTCAAATTACAAGACCATGCATTCGACACAGCGCCATCTCTATATTACTAAAAGCGCACATTTCCCTCCATGGGAATAGGGAACACCTTGTACTATAAAGTAATAATAACAAAAATAAAATTGCCTCGGCTATGTCACTAATGTTTTTTGTTTTCATTTCAGCTTAAGAAAATATTTTTTATAAAAAGATCACGTACTATGTTCCTTGTACAATCTATGAGTGGGGACACAACACATGGAGTGAACGATCACAACACCAAAACAAATCACTTCCAAGTTTGGCACTAAGCATTTGAATCATTCAAATGCAGATGGCTTCCTCTAACTCCGAAGCTACATAGGAGGCATCCTTTGATTCTGAAGCCACTCATGATGTTGAAATACTGGGGTTTCCTTTAGAATCTGCCACTAAGGCTCACGGACACTAGTTCTGGGATGATAATCCAGCAAGCGAACATTTATTCCTCATCACTATTAAGATTATGGATAGAGAGTATCAATTTCCAGTAATGACTCAAGACTTTAGAATCTTGCATGATATGACAAGGACAATGGATGTATGGACACAAGCTGGAGTAGAAGCATACTTGAAGCTTCCTATCTATAAACCAGACTTCCAACATTGTATGCAAGTAATGAATACTCTACATCCGGCACTTGACAAGCCATCCGTCCCAGAAGCCATGGTATTATGTAGAAATGGAGAATCATAGACTATTCAATTCACTCATGAGCTTATCAAGGCAGCATTTGAAGGGACCAAGGATGGTCTCATTGATCTGAAGGATGAATGTCATGAGTTTAAGAAAAGGACCTTCTTGGACATTAATAGAGTTGACATTGAAGAAGAAGTATGACTTTTGCATCAACATTTTTGTTTTCCAACTATGCATCAATACACCACCCCACAGAAAGTGGTAGTACAAATGCTATCCCATGTAGTCAAGCAAATTGGTAACCAAATCAATTTGATCCCGTATGTCCAAGAGCAGATATTCGAAGCCAAAAAGTAGTGGGAATCGAATAAGTTCTTAAATGGCAGCTCTGCTTTAACTTTAGTTGTCTATCAGGCCGTAGACATGAAAGAATGCTTGTGACCTATGATTTCAGCAGTTGAAATGTCAAAATACGTAAAGACCACCACTTTGCACAAGAAAAGGAAAGGTGTTGCCATAGTGAAAGAATTTGGCACTAGCTCAAGAACCACCATGCGAGGTGAAAAACGAGCTCGAGCCATGAACACATCCAAAACCCCGTAGTCAAAGAGAATGCATGAACTTCCAAAGGTACCATTAACAATAGCACCAGCCATTACAAGAAGAGATCTCTCCAAAGCATTAGAAGAAAAACATGTTTATATGAGAGGTTTATATGAGAGGTCAGGTAAACCTTATAGTACAAGGCCACCGATACTACTAGTCAAATAAGCAACAAAGGCCCACAGAAGCAAGCAAGAATATATCACAAGAAGAAAGGTACAAAGAACTAGGTTTAAATGATTCAAGCTTAGAAGATGAATCATCCCAAGACCATGATACACTTGATACTGATATACACATGGAGGAGCATGTGGGAGAAGAAAGGGATGAATTGAATCAAGTAGAGCATCAAGTGGAAAAGGAAAGTGAACAAAAGGGACAATCCCTACCCATGACTGAAGAACAACAGGAAAGGGTGCACACCATCCAATTGAATGAACAAACAAGGATATCACTCAAAGAAATGTTGCCTTCCAAGTCTAGAATATTCATGCATCCCAAGCATGCACAAGACACCGATGAGGTACAAGAAGAGCAAGAACTTACCATACCAATCTGAGCGGTTGTTGAACCATCAACCTTGGATGTGGTGGTTGATTCTCGAAAAGTACAATCTCAAGAATGCGAAGCACAAGATACCACAACCACAATTGAAAGGGTTGTGCCAAGAGTGCAACTACATATCAGGTAGCCAAATCAAGAAACACTACATGTTGCGCAAGGTAAAGATGTGAAAATGGGTGAAGAACCAATTATATCTCAAACATGGCTTAATGTAGATGTGCATCAGCTAAAGCCAATAGTCAGAAACATGATTGACGCAACCATGACTACCCAAAACTTATTAATGGATGAAGATAAATCAAAAGAAGAACTATTTGAAGCCAAAAATCTATTCCAAACCATGAGCGAGGAGCTCTTAGCCAAGAATATAAGTACTCAATAGGAACTAGCATGGAAAATAGCTCACCAAAATTGAAGAATTCAATCATGTACAGGAGGAGAACTTGTTGCTCAAAGAAAAACTAAAAGAGGTAATGATATCTGTTTCAGCACTTCAAATGGAAGTAAAGACCTTGGAGAAGCAATAGGAAATGTATGAAGCGGAAAAAGTACGAATGACAAACCGAAGCAAGATATTAGAAAATCAAATTAAAACCTATACATGGAGGAAGCAGACAATCTGCATACCTGGAACAAAGAACTAATGAACTCCATTCTGTTAAATCAACCTTTTGAAAGCACTATCACCGAAGGAGAAGGAACACAGGAACTGAAGGAAAAATTGTTAGAAATGGAAGACTAGCTAAAACAAGAGCAAAGAAAACAGGTTGAATTAGAAGCAAAATATACAACGGACAACAAAACACTGGAACTCAAGTGGCAACAAACATGGCAAAAATACATAGAGCAATGCAATCAAGATGCTGATCAAATGAGGATCATTTGCGGAGCTAAGGCAACAATAGAAAGAAGAGCTCAAGGCTGGTAAAATACACCATGAAGAGAAAGATCAAATCATAGCACAGCTCAAAGCACAATTGCAACAAGCAAAGAACTTGGGGACACCAGCAGTGCAACCATCCAAGATGGCTACTAATGATACTAAGGTACGCCCTCTTTCGCCCCCAATAATTCATTCACGAATAAGGGATCCTACTATAGATGAATATGATGATCTCCCAATGCCATATACTGCAGAACTAAGTCAGAAAGAAAGGGCACTATTGGTGTCTCGTCAAATAGAAAATTTTGAAAATGCGATAGTGAAAGTTATGAAAGAGGCTCAGATCAAAAGCAAAGATTTAGATGAGATAATGAAGCCCTTCAACCTCCCTTTTGGAATCATGAAAGAGTAGACCCAAAGATACATCAAGAAAACCCCAGCGAAGGATCCAGATGTGCAGATCAACTTCAAGGCAAACACTTTAAATTATACTCAACAGGAGTTTGAAGCGCCGATCCCATTTGGAGAAGAAAAATTTTGGAGAAAAATCCAACCTTATAGGTGCACTGGCAAGAGGCACCATATTTACTCCAAGTCAATCGAGCTTTTTGTCCTATGCCACATCGATGATACTGGCTAAAATTTTGCGAATTGCAGAGTCAAGGTAAAATGAATAAACAGTGGCTCAATTTTCATTTACTACTAAGCCCTCTGCATAACTACCTGCCCATTGAAGTGTACATGGTGAGAACATTCAGATTTTGGTTATCTCAGTATGCCAAGGTCCCTCATCTCACTATCAAACTAACAAATAAAATACTTAGCATGATCCTAAGAGTACTCAAAGTCTTCAAGCACATAGAATACACATTTTTTAACTTCATTGGTATTAATCAAGGAACAAATATCTTAGTTTTCAACCTTTCTATCATGCCAAGCCGACTCACTATCATGGCCTACTATTTAAGACTAATGTTCCTTCCCAACACTTATATGTAGACTTTCGAAGAAGCATTCTTCACAAGCTTCTTTGAGATGGATTCCAAAATATTCCTTAAGATGTTGACTAACCTAAACGCATGGTTAGTAGCATATGAATTAAGTTTTTTTGCCGACCATAGACAAGCATCCCACGACGGAGTTAAATCAACACAATGGAAACAAGTAATGATACGTGAAGCAAATTTGCTAAATAATACAGAAAAAAAGGTATACAAGATGTACTTTCATTGACTTTCAAAGCTTGTTAGGGATGACAGAGTTCAAGAGGGGGCGTGTGTGGAAAGGAGAGACAAGAGAATCAAGTAAAAGACAAAGAAAAAGAAAATAAAAAAGAAAAATTTCTCAATAAAAAGAACCACCCTTTACCCAAAGCCCTACAGGGGCACGTATTAGGCCTCACACACATCAGGCTGTAACTACGTATCAGGCTTCACATGCATGAGGCTATAACAAGAAAGAGGGAGGACCTGAGCATAGCAAAGAAGAAATAAAAGATCAGCCCATTTGGATGCTCAAGAACTCTAATGAGGAGGCTGAACCATAATGAAAGGTGACCAATACCCAAGTCACCTTAGCTGCTGGGTGTGTGTAGTGGAAAGAAATGAACAGGCCAAAACCAATGCACTAGGTCTCGAGTTATGATATGTTCCTTGATCGAATAGTCTCTTTCATCACAAGTCCCTAAGTTGTCACTTAGGTACACACTGTTGAGGGATTCTTGGACAAGAAGGGATTTGAGTGTTTGTAGGAGAAAAGGGGAAGGCAAGAAGAGAAAATAAACACTAGAAGCCTTTGCTCATTGATTTTAATAAGACAATTACAATGGGGATGCACAATACACTGAAATGCTTCTGTGCAAAATCCCACAGAGTGCTCAATTACAAAATACCAAATACCCAAAGTCTTGTGAAGTCTTGTTGCTCACAGACTCCTCTGCACCAAACCTCCACCTTCTCCAAGCCTACACTTGTGCACACCTTGCACCAAGCTTCCAATAAGCGGGAGGGCTGGACACCTTCTGTCGGCACGCACACACTGCAATGAGACCTTCGGATCCTTGGGGGACTAGCTTAGCACTTTTCTGCACACTTTGTTAGTTACTCTCCATGCACACCTTGCACTTCACTTCTCTGCATCGCACACTGTGTGTCTCTTGCACTTCTCTCTCTTGCCTTGCTTAGACTATGCTCACTCTTGCTTACTCTTAGGATTGTCCAAGAATAGTCCTTGCCTTGATTTGAGTGTGTCGATTCACGTACGCTCCTAACTGCAAGAGTATCTTGGTGCTCACTTTGATGTCCCAAGATTGTCTTTTCAAGTGGGCAGCCAACGATGCCCTGTTTTGTCTTGTAGTGACTTTAGAGTAAAACCAAAAAATTTAATTGGGGGGCCATACTTTCACTTTTGCGTACGCTGCCGCTTCACATACCTTCACATTTTCCTTTTAACTCTTCAAATGTGCACATAAGGGAGGGTTCACCTAAACCTTCCAAAACACTTTAAAAACACTTTGAACCTTAGGAAAATTAGAGAAATACCTCTACAACTTGCAACCCACTTTCTCCAATTTACCCTTTGTGGACAATTAATTGTGCACTACTTGTGCACTTTGACACCTGCACTTTAGCACTTTGACTTTGCACCTATTGACTTTGACCTTGACCTTGTTGACTTTGACTAGTTTGACTTTGACCTTTTAACTTTGACCACGATTGACTCTGACCAATATGACTTTTATGGGCTCAACACAGACCCTACTATCAAAAGTAGATGTATTTTCGTCGAATCATGTGATCCAAAAGTTTCATCCATGACACTATAGTGCACAGTATTTAGAATACTCCCAATCACATCCCTTTGCGATTTCCTCCTCTTCTTCAAAGATATATTCACCCATTGCTAGAGCTTGTGAAATGGTTGTATCTAGCTATCTGCTTGTTGGAAAGGGTGGAAGAGGTTGAAGACTTTCCGGAAGAGGAAAAAAGAAATTTTTTATATTTTGTATATTTAATTATATATATGCAAAAACCCTAATTTCTTATGTATTTGTATATATGTGCTTGTATGTGTATGTGTTGTATGTAAAAACCCTAAGATGCTATTTGTTTATATATTTAATTATATATATGTAAAAACCCTAAAAATTCTAAAGACCTATTTTTTACATATTTAATTACATATATTTTACATATTATGATTTTTCCCTACTTTTTACATAGATTTAATTAGAATATTTACATATTCTAATTTTTCTCTAATTTTTACACATATTTAATTATATATATTAATAGTAATCCAAAAACTTTATTTTTGAAATATTTAATTTAATTTAAAAACCCTAATTTTTATATATATTGTATATATCTATTTGTATGTGTATATGTTTGTATGTAAAAATCCTAAAACCCTATTTTTCATATATTTAATTTTATATGTAAAAACCCTAAAAATACTAAAGACTTATTTCTTACATATTTAATTACATATTTTACATATTCCAATTTTATTCCTACTTTTTACATACATTTGATTAGAATATTTCCACAATATTTCCACATTCTAATTTTTTCTTAATTTTTATATATATATATATATATATATGAATATTAATCCTAAAACTTTATTTAGGATGTGTTTGTATGTAAAAGCCCTAAAATCCTATTTTTTATATAATTAATTATATATATATTCTTATTTCTCCCTAATGTTTACATACATTTAATTAGAATAGTTACAGATTCGATTTGTTTCCCTTATTTTTACATATAATTGATCATTTATACTAATATTAACCCTAAAACCCTAATCCTAACAACCTAGACCTAAAACATGTAAATGTGTATGTGTGGATATATATATATATATATATATATATATATATATATATATATATATATATATACATATATATGTGTGTGTGTGTGTGTGTGTGTGTGTGTATCTGTATATGTATTATGTGTGTATATGTGTATGCATGTGTATATATATGTGTATGTGTATATGTATTATGTGTGTATAGGTGTATATGTGTGTATGCATGTGCATATGTATGTGTAGCTGTATATATTATGTGTATATATGTGTGTATGGATGTGCGTATGTATGTAAAAGCCCAAAACCCTAAACCGTAAACCCTAAAACATGTATATGTGTGTATGCATGTATATATATCTGTGTATGTATATATGTGTGCATGTGTGTATGTATATGTGCATATCTGTATATGTGTGCATGCATATGTATATGTATGTAAAGCCCTAAAACCCTAATCCTAAATAGTTAGACCTAAAACATGTATATGTGTGTATGTGTGTATGCTTATGTATATATATGTGTATGTGTATATGTATAATGTGTGTGTATATGTATATATGTGTATGCATGTGTAAAAAGCTTAAACCCCTCATGGTGAAGACCTAGACCTAAAACATGTATATATGTGTATGCATATGTATATATACATGTATGTGTATATTTATTATGTGTGTATATGTGTATATGTGCATATGTGTATATGTGTGTACGCATGTGTAAAAACCCTATTCCTAAAGACATATGTATGTGTGTATGTATATGTATGTGTATATGTATGTGTATATGTGTGTATGTGTGTATGTGTGTATGTGTGTATGCATATGTGTATGTATGTAAAAAACCTAAAACCCTAATTAATCCTAAAGATGTGGACCTAAAGCATGTATGTATATGTGTGTGTATGTGTATATGTGTGTATGTATGTGTGTATGCATATATGTGTGTATGTACAAAGAAAGAATGACAAACAATACCTTAGTGTAATTATACAAACCATACCTTCCATGTGATGGGTTGGCTACTTATAGAGTGTACAAGTGATTGTGTAATATAATGAATCAAGTAACTCCAAAAGCTATCCTATGGAAGAGCTTTAGTCAAAGCATCTACAACATTATCTCGAGTATGAAACCTCTCAAGAATAATGTGCTCACTGGCTAAGAAGGCTCTAATGAAGTAATACCTCACCTCAATGTGCTTGTTCTTTTCATGATACACTAGATTCTTAGCAAAAGAAATGGAACTTTGACTATCACTAAGAAAAAGACATACATGCTGAGATATACCCATATCATAACCAAGACGATAAAGCCACAATGCATCCTTGTATGCCTCATTTGATGCATCATACTCTACTTCTATAATAAAAATAGCTGCACATGCTTGAAGACAAGATCTCCAAGAGATAGCATGTCCATCAAAGTGAAAAAAGGTACCCTGATGTAATTGTTCAATTGTCTACACAATCGACATGATCAGAATCTTTGTAACCAATAATGGATGTTTCTCCTCTACCCAAGCATAGAACATTTTGTTTAGTTCCACTATGATATCTCAAATCATCGTGACCGCTTCTCATGCCAAGATTATACATATGTTTGCTCACAACACCCATTACAAATGCAATGTCTAGTTTCATAGCTACCATAGCATACATGAGACTATCAAGATCAAATTGATATGGAATTTGGGTAATGATTTCCTTTTCCTCATCTAATTTGGGGTTGTCATCCTTTTTCAATTTCACATATGTTGGTAATGTTGTACTCAATGCCTTGCCTCGTTGCATATTGAACATGTGAAGTACTATGGATATGTACTCACTTTCAGATAAGTATATGCATCTTTTAACCCTATCAAGATTAATGTGCATGCCAAGAATGTGTGTGACATCCCTCAAATCCTTTTATATCAAATGTCTCTATCAACTTTGTTTTGAGCAATGCGAAGTCATCAACACACTTCCTATCAATCAAGATATAGTCAATATAAAGTATCAAGCATATCAAGCTTCCATTCGAGCATCCCTTTATGTAAAGACAATGATCCTCATTGCTTTGAGAATAACCTTGAGACTTCATAATCAAAGGGACTCTTTAAATCCATATAAGTTCTTCTTTAACTTACAAAGTAGACTCTCTTTTGAAGGAGCTACATGAACCTTTGGTTGCTCCATATAGATCTCATCTCTAAGATCTGCATGCAAGAAATCAGTTTTCACATCCGTTTGGGCTAGCTCTAAGTCCATTGCAATGAATCCAAGCAACATGCACAATGTACTCATTTTGACAACTAGTGAGAATATTTCCTCGAAATCAACACCATATTATTTCTTAAAACCCTTTGCAACATGTCATTCTTTATACTTTGGAGAAGAACTATCCAATGTAAATGTTAGCTTATATACCCATTTACATGGTAAAGTTTTCCTACCCTTTGGAAAGGGTACCAAATCCCAAGTATCATTCTTGTGAATAGCCAATTCACTCTTCATGGCATACTCCCACTTAACATGATCCTTTGTCTCCATAGCCTCTTTGTAGCAAGAAGGATCACCAACATTTGCTAGCATAAAATAATCCAAATCTAGAACATATCTATCAGTTGGATGTGAGACAGGTGCACAATGTCCCGGTGGTTACTGAATAGGAATATTTGTAGACTGGTCTAATAGGAAATTCTCATGAACATCCCTATGTGTAGCATTTGTATGCATGCTAATTAGAGTACTGGTATCCTCAAACACAACTCTTGTCACTTCAACCTCCTTAATTGGTTTTCTATGCATCTTAGAATAATTGAAAATCACATCACTACTTCTCATACTGACCGTGCTTCAAGATCCCATAAGCAATGTCCAAATTGACCTTATCGACCATACACAAGAGAATTGCATTTTTTGACTTATATTCTAGCTCTTTTCTAGGATTCTTGGGCATATGAACATATGCTTCACACTCAAAGCCTGGAAGATGATCATAATATGATGGCTTTCCTGTCCAAAACTCTTGTGTCACTTTGAAACCTTTGAAAGTACTAGGAAAAATGTTTATCACATGAGCTGCAGTCAATACTACTTTTTCCCAAAGTCCTTGTGAAATGTTTGGATGATGGAACATAGAAAATACTCTATCCTCAATGGTTCTATTCATCATCTATCTACACCATTCTATACTTGGGTATAAGGAAATGTAAACTCTCTACAAATTCCTCTAAACTAACAGAAAAGGCTAAATTCATATGAGGTATACTCACCTCCATTATCTCAATCTAAAGCCTTGATTTTAGTTCCTTTTTTAGTATCAACTAAAGCAAGCCATTTTCTAAAAGTAGGGAATACCTCATCCTTCAGTTTGATAGAATATACCCTAACATTTCTTATTGAGCAAATGCCAAGCCTTCACACTTGGCTAGGCATTGGAAGAAGCTATGTGCATTTGTTTTGAATAACTACATGAACCATTGCTTATGGTTATCACCATTAACCTTTGTTAAAGTCACTTGACTAAGAAGAATCTTGTAAAGCCACTAAACTCGTGGCATTAGGAGAACCATATGGTACGAGTTTTCTCATGAGACAATATCTCCTCATTTAGAGGAAGAACTTTTAGGTGGAATTCTATTTGAATTTCAAATTCAAATTGGAAAAGAGTCACTATAAAAGTAGCTTGAAGTCTCACGGCCATCAGTGCCCCATTACTAAGCTTATTGCTCATCATTTGTATATGTTGAGTGGCCTACATCATAGCCTAATCTTAGCACTATCATTGGGCATCATATTCATGCCAATGATCATATATAACATTGTCCTATAATACATTATATCATTGATCATCTCTGTTGGTCTCTCTGTCATTGTCACTCAGAACAGTGTAATTGTCTTCATCATATCTCAGTGATCCCTCCATCATTCTCAATGATCTATAGCTCATTGGAACGAGTGTAGAGTCTTCTACAAGCTATCAAAGTCTGAAGAAGTTTCCTTTAGCAAATTGGGAGAAAATAATCTCTAAGTGGTCACTAGTCATACTATGCACAGTTCCTAAAATATTGGGGGTAAGCTTCTACTTGCTAAATACATTGCTCAGTGTGTAGTCTATCATTTTAAGTGATTCCACTTGGAATCATTAGCTCTCTAGGCTAGTTAGTAGAAAAAAAGTTTCTAATTGCTACTGTACTATGAGTATTGAGTAGAACTTCCAACACGTATCAAGACAAGAATAACAACTTTTTGGTCACTAGCTAGTTGCAAACTTATCTGTTTTGATCCTATTGTTTGAAGCATCATTTCCAAAGCACATAGGCACTTATTAGTTTCATTGGAAAGCTAAAAGGGCCTACAACACAACTCTGAAGTAAAGTAGGGCAGGTACTAAGCAAGGAGTAGCAGTACCAACTCATTTCTTGAGGCGTCCATCCATCTTTCCCAACAATTTCTAGTAGCATTATCTATGAAAGTGACAATGTAAAGAGAACCACCTCATAACCTTGTGGGCATAGGAACACACACATCTATATGAATAAGAAAAAATGCTGAATTAAAGAGTCACTATGTGTATTATGTACATTCCTATTTTCCTTTCCATATTGACAATGCTCACAAAATGAAAAATTAGAGAAATATATCATAGGTAAGTAGCTAGAAAAAGAAAGATTTTTCATTCCACTACGAGATATGTGGCCCAAATGTCCATTCCAAATACAAGCCATAGGTGGTTGAGTAACAAATAACAAATGTTCTTTCTCTGATACAAATAAAGGATAAAGTGAGCCAATTTTTCCTCCTTTTGCAATAACCACATTGCCCTTTGATATGCGAAAGGATTGAACATAGAAAATTCGTTTGTAACCAAGGCCATCAAGTTGACCAACTAAAATCAAGTTGTATGATAGTTGAGGTACATGGCATACATTATGCATGGTGAGTTTTGAATAATCAATGAACTACGCAACCATATTTCTAATCCCAACAATATTACACTAGTAAAAATCATCAAGTCTCATGGTACAAAGAGATTTTGCTGCATAAGTAGAGAACCATTCTCTATGTGGTGCCACATGGAAAGAAGCACTAGAATCTTATAGCGACGTGTGGGAAAGAGTTCAACCATAAGAGCCTTAGTGGGTACAATATTCTCAAGTGTCAACAAATGAACATCATAAAAAATAACATTAATTTCTTTTATCTTCACAATCAAAGCAGATGGTGTTAGTAATTGTTTAGCATGCTCATCAACATTTTGCCCTTTACCTTTAACCTTATTTAATGCATAACAGTATTTCTTCATATGTCCTTTTTTATGACAATAATGTCACTCGATATCCATCTTCCTTGATTTATGTTTACCCCTTTGTCCCACGGATCCGAAGGGTCTTCCACCATGTTGAAGTCTCTACAAATCATCACATTGTGGGAAAGCAAGTCCAAAGAGACCCAGGTGTCAATCCTCTCAGACTCCTCGTTTGGGGCATACATGCAGACCAGAATGAACTAAAAGGGGCCTTTGAAGGAGGCAACAATCCAACGATGTTTTTGATCTTCGCACGAGTTGGCTATTCTACCAAACCAAAAGTTATTTATTTTAATAGCTTTCTTGATGGATTTTGTGGCTACAATCAAGTAGCTATTGCCCCTAAAGACCAACACAAAATGGCTTTTGCCAAGGAATGGGGTATCTTTGAATTTTTTGTGATGCCTTTTGGGCTCACCAATGCCCATTCTACATTCCAAAGGCTTATGTTCTTACAAAAGAGCTTAGAGGTCTATGTTGATGATTTGTGTGCTCATTCCAACATTAAACAAACACATATCCCTAAATTGAAACAGTCTTTGACAAATGTAGAGATTACTAGGTCTGATTGAAGCCATATTAGTGTGGTTTCATGGTTAGGAAGGGCAAGACTCTAGGATACATAGTTTCAAAGAATGGATTATCAATGGATGAACATAAATTAAGAGCTATAGTAGAGCTACCTAGACCAAAGAATGTCAAGGAAGTATAGGCTTTCATGGGATATTGTGGATATTAGAGATGCTTTATTCACACATATGCAATAAGTGCAAAGCCCTTGTACAACCTTCTAACTAGCTTTGAGTGTAATGAAGAGTGTGAGAACTCTTTTAACGAGCTTAAGCAATGATTGTGTTCAACACCATTCTTGACCACGCTAGATTGGATTAAGCCATTCCATGTTCATGTGGATGCTTCCAACTTTGCCATTGGGTGTGTGATGACACAACCGTATGGGTGAAGGAAACAATGAAATTCCCATTGCTTATGCAAACACGTAGTTGAATGTAGAAAAACAAAATTACACCACTACAAAAAGAGAAAGCTTGGGCATGGTCTATGCAATTAAGAAGTTTTGACATTATTTACTAGCAAATAGGTTTAAGTTTTTTACAGATCACTAGGCATTACTCTACCTTGTGAATAAACCTTGCAATAATGATAGCTTACTAAGATGGTTTCTCTTACTAATAGAATATGATTTTAAGATAGTTGTCAAGAAAGGCAAGAATCATCTTAGGGTGGATCACCTTTCTAGAATTACTTGAGGAGAATGCCCCCAAGAAGTATCAAATGAACTTCTTGATTCTTACTTGTTCAACCTAGAAGTAGTTCATAATTGGACTAAAACTATATTCCCTATTCTTACTTCTAGACCTAAGCATGCCATGATGAGAGGAAACAGTAAAGAAGTGGTGAAATCTCAAAAGTATTAGATAATGATAGGAAGCATATACAAACACACAGATCAAGGGATGTTAGCCTCTTGTGTGGAAGAGGAAGCATATGCTAAATGGTTGTAGTTAGCACATGTACGTGCATTAGAGCAACACCATTCAAATTCCGAACCTTATAGACTCTATGGAGATTAGGCATGTATTGGCCAATGATGGAGGCAGACATTGATAGGATTTTTAAGGATTGTCCAATGTGTATTCATAGACCACTAGTGGAACATGCAACTTTATATCACTTTTGGAGCAATCTATTAGTGGACTTTCTAAGGATCAAAACATTCTCTCCACAAATGACTTTAGCAAGGAAGAGGAGTCTAGATAGGAGGTTCAAGATTATACCCTCATTAGAGATAAATTATATAGGCAAGGATGAGATGGATACCTCAGAATTTGTGTCCATGAAAGTGAATATCTCAAGTTCTTAGAAATTGCACACCCGTGTGGCATGAGGACACCTAATACCTGATCAAGTGATCAAGGCTATACTATTTGCAGGATTTGAACATTTTGAATCTTTGGACCTACCTCTGGGACTAGTATGAAAATAGTATTTTTGTAGAAGGGTATGTTGTTTATCATCTATGATGGATTTTGTCATGTTGAGGCTTTTAGTCCATAGTGGTTTGAATCCAATTAGAATTGCCTTCTTGCCTTTTGCTTGTAACTTAATCTTCTTCTTTCCTTTTTTGATAGTAATTGTTTCTTATCCCTAGATCGCTAATTTTTTAGTTTGAAGATAATAAAACTCACTATGAAAGAAAGTCCAAAATTCTTAATAACTTGATTTCTTAGTATTTCCAATGGTTAAACTCTCCTTTGGTTAGCCATGTTGAACTAGAAGGGCGTAGAGTGCTAGCTCATTAAGTTCAATCTTTGACACAGATGCAAGGAGAATGATCAACCTTGAAACTCTATTGAGTATTACACATGGTAAGTATGTTTGTCTAATGGAAAGGTTGATGATTGATATTATATAATACAAATCCATATGTGCAATTCACTCAATTTCTTATTCAGCCAAGTTGATTCTTAAAGGTTGAGTAATGTTTTTTTTATGCTAATCTATTGTGTAGCTGGTGATCAAATCTAGTACAAATTTTAGCAACTTTGTAATGCTTATAGAGATTGGTGTTTGCAATAATGCCTTAAAAACATACTAACATTCTCCTTTAATTTAGTAGTTGCTTTGTTGTTATCCTAAATTATGGAGTCAAGATGTGCAGTAGTGCTCCATTTTGTATTTTTGTTTTCCTTGGGCTGGAAACATGGTTAATTCTATTCATCGCCAAATCTTCATTGACTACCTTGTGTGGATTTGAACTCATGACCCACTGGCTAGGATTATGATAGGATAACCACTTGCCCCAAAAGACATGGTTGAGGATCACTTCCTAATCCTTCCTCTTAGGGTGTTCAACAATCTCCTACCTCTCATTTCTTGAGTGTAAAACTCTCTTCCCCTTCTATAAATCATTGTCCTCAATGATCAATCCTTGATCTCCACTTGAATTGATGTCCTCACCCTTGCAAAGTCCCTTGAACCTTCTTGTCTCAATTTTGGTCTCTTGAACCTTGCCTTTTTTCTTCTTGGACACTTGCCTAGAGACTTGCCTTGCTCTCAATGTTGGTGTCTTGAGGCTTGCCTTTTTTTATTCTTTTCCACTTGCTAACGAACTTGCCTTGCTCTCAACTGTGGCATCTTTAACCTTGCCTTTTTGCTTGTTGGACACTAGCCTATGGACTTTCCTTGCTCTCACCCATGCAATGTATCTTGGATCCTCGATCTACTGTCTACATTGGAAAGTTCACTCCAAGAGCTTTCAAATGTATCTTACATGTCTAAATCTAATAAGTCTAAATCGGACCTACGGATTGGGAGATACACTCTAACCTTTGTTGGGATCATCTTTGAAAGTGATGCATGTGCCTTCCATCTACCTTGCCTAAGCCTACTTCCTAGGCTTTGATACCAATTGTGAAATTTGAACTCATGGCCTACTCGCTAGGAGTATGATGGGCTAGCCACTTGCCCCAAAAGCCATGGTTGAGGATTACTTCCTAATCCTCCCTATTAGGGTGTGGTTCAACCATCTCCTTCCTATCATTTCTTGAGTCTAACACCTTGTTTGCTTGTTCCAACTTCATCTTATCCTCATTGGATCCCTTGTCTAAGACCTCCTTTCCAACTAAGTCCTTGCTGGCTACTAACACTCCCACTCCTCTTGTGTCTCTCATCCGTGGTAAACCCTTGTTGGAGAGGGTGCTATGTGTAATATTGCAAGACGTGCTTACCAAGCTCATGTTCTCTGATATGAAGTCCACATGCTAGATCCATAGCTAAGTGCTCCCAATCGATGGCACCTAGGACTTTCATATTTGGCATCCTATATTGCTCTCCGTACCTTTTTTTTAAGGTTTCATTGTTGCATCCACTGACGCAATGAATTTACAATCATAAACTAGTTATGTATATTGTACAACTGCATTTTCGATTGTTGTCTTAGACCTCTACAAAAACAATACCCTACTTGTTCCCATGCAGGTCTTTAGGTATGTTGTAATTGGTTCCAAATATTTTTTTATTTTTTGTGCGTAATCTTCAACCATCAATTTCGTTTGGTTTATTTTACTATTTTTTTAAATTATATTTTCAAGGGTTTTCTCAACCTGGGATTTAGCCTAAGAAGTTTGTCTTCAAACTATTGTACTACAAAAATGTTTTGCTGGATGCTAATGTAATTTTTATAATATATGATATAAAATTTAGTCATTTGAATAGAGTCAAGCGAACTTCCTAGATATGATATGCCAGCTAGGAAGTCATGTGAAATTCTTGTATTCATAGATGAGCAAGTGACAAGCTATGTGGAGATAGATCAATCCACCAAAGGAAATAAGTCCAAAGCCTTGCAAAAAGCTTCAAATTTCTCCCTAGGCAGAGCCTTTGTGAAAATGTTTGCAACATTATCCTTGTGGGCACATAAGCCAAACTAATCTCTCCAACAACAAACCTCTCCCTAACATAATGATAGTGCACCTTAATGTGCTTTGTGCAAGCAGGGAACAGAGAGTTCCTCACAACTACCAATGTGCTTTGATTATCTCTGAAGATGGTTGTAGTAGAAGAATAAACAACCTCCAAATCAACTAACAGGTTTCTAAGCCACACAAACTCAACAATCGCTTCATATCAACTATCCTAGGCAAAGTCATAAAAAGCATGTAAATATGGTGGTAATGATCCCCCTTGGGATAAAACAATCCTAGTAACTCGATACTGCTCAAGTAGCGAAACATGCACTTAACTATTTGCCATTGCTTGCATTCAGGGCAATGCATAAAGTTGCTCATGTGAGAGAGGCAAAATGAAGCATCAAATCAAGTTGTGCATAAGTAAATCAAAACTTTCTCATGTGAGACAAAACTTTCTCATGTGAGAGAGACAAAACAAAACATCAAATCAAGTTATGCATAAGTAAATCCAACATCCTCTTGATAGAGAACAACATCAAATGCATCTCTAGCATCATGAAGACTCAACCATAGACCTACTTCTATAGAAGTGTCAATAGGTTTGCAATATTCAAGTCCAAAACATTGCAATAATGTGTCGATATATTTTGTTTGACACAAAACTAATCTCCCATCAATTTGCATAAATTGAATGCCCAATTAATGATGGAAATGCCCCAAACCTAACATCTCAAAAGAGACATCTAAATTAGCTTTAAATTTAGCAATATGCTTCTCACTAGGATGAGTGAGAAGGATGTCATCAACATGTAGAACAATGATCAGAAGTGCATCATCAACATGCTTAACATATAAGGTGCTCTGAGTTGGACTATTTTCAAAACCATGTGCAAGCAAGTAGGCATGTATCTTTTCATAGCAAGCACGTGGTGCATGCTTCAAACCATGTAATCTTTTTCAATCTACACAGTTTGATTTCATGCTGATTTTGTGCGAAACCATCTGAAATACATACACTTCGTCATGTAATTCACCATTCAAAAATGCAATTTTAATGTCCAACTAATGTACATTTGAAACATGATGAGTTGCAAGTGCACAAAAGCTATGAACATTGGTCATTTAGTATGTGGGAGCAAAGTCCTCATCAAAATCAATGCCTCTCTCTTCAAAATAACCTTTTCCAATAGGCCTAACTTATACTTGTCAACCCTTCCATCAGGATTAGGTTTTAGCTTGTATACACATTTAGTGCCAATGGCCTTTTTCCCTTGACACAAATCACATAAAGACAAAGTACCATTCTATGATAGCATCATATTTTGATTGCATAACACCCATCCAATTCTCTAAATTTTTGCTTCATCAAAAGAAACGAGCATTCCCATTACAAAGACTAAAGACAACCATTGCATAATGTTAGAGCATCAAGATTTGATTATGCTTGAGGTGGAAATGATCTTCATCAAATCCATCATTTGAATGATGCCAGATACACTCCTTGTAGAGTTCTATATGCATTCATTTATTGTATTGAGAGATTGATCATATGATCACCTTCTTATGTAATTTCCAAAGTATTTATCTATGTAAAAGGAAAGAGTAAAAGGCATAAAAGCCACAAGTTAGAAGTGATTGGAATTGATTCTTGTTGGGGCTTCACTCACTAATTAGGCATTGATATATGAAGACATATGGAGACATATGATGGAGGAAAGAAGAAGTGAAGGAAAGACCTACAGAAAATCAAGCCTAAGTGAAGGGACAATTTTACTATTGTAAATTAGTGCAACATTAGAGTCCAGATTTGTAATTGATCTTTAGAACTTACGAGTTCAAGTCTAGATGAATGTAAACCATAGGTATATAAGTTAATTTGAGTCAGAAACATGTATGAGAGAACTCAATTTTGTAGTTTGAGGGAGTAGAGAAAAGTCGTGTAATTTCTGAGAGAGATGGTGAGAGAAAACTTCTGAGTCTGATAGAGTTTTCCATGGCTGTGAGCAAAATTAGGCCAAGCCATTTTGTACACACCTTCTCTGATAATCAACACATGTTTGTGTAGAATCATTGTATCTAATTCCTATTGTACATTGAGTCTCAAGTCATTTCATATGACTATGAAAGTTAGTTAACAGTTACGACTTTTCTGGCGCACATTTGACTGATCTTCTGAAGGTCAGATCTCGAAGCATGGTGTAAAGTTTTTGGTAAGTGATAGCTCGTTTGAAAGCTATTATCCTCAACTACATTTGATCAAAAGATCTTTGAGAAACGGGATGCGTACTCAGAGAAATCAGTTTAAGAGTAAAGGTATGTCAAATCGATGAAGTAAATTTTCAGTTTTCAGACATAGTGTAAAGATTGGTACAAAATCAGAGGATTGTGAAGTTATTGCTTGAAAGTTTTGTTTGTTATGTGTTGCTTAACACTAGCAAGAACTTCTCTTAGCAAGTAATCAAAAGATTTAGCAAAGATTAAGCTAATACAGGTCAGATTGAAGGATTGAAGAAAAGGCGCAGATTTCTGTGAAGTGAAATTTGGATTTTCACTAAGTTTAGAGATGAAGACTTACAATGTGAGTATTGCTAAGCTAATGATGGTTATGGAGGTCTTCTAATACCACATTAGTTTAGTTCTTGTGGTGTTTCACACACCAACAAGTGGTATCAGAGCAGATAAGGTCCTCGAGAAGTAAAGGAGAGCAGATACAAGAAGATTTGAAGAGTTCTTTATCAAAGAAGGAGGAAGCTGAGGTGTTCAACAACCAAAGTCATCAGAAGAGTATTTCGAAGTTGCTCCCAAGGGTAAAGGTCTACAAAAGGTATCAATCTTTAACCTTACACTTACAGGTTGAAGCAGAAGCAAGGATACCATGGCAGATCATGTGTCCATTGACAAATTGGACAGAGATAACTATCCTGCTTGGGTAATGAGGATGGAGGCCTTACTTATGAGTAAGGACTTAATGGTATATGTGACAGGTGAAGAGGAGAAGCCTAAATTTGAAGATGAAAGTCATCCAAGGAAGGAAGAGCTAGAAGCTTTGAAGCTATGGCAGAAGAGAGATGCAAGTGCAAGAGCTTATATATACAACACTATTACAGATCATTTATTGCCACACATCAGAGGTTTAGAAACAGCTGAAGATATTTGGAATGCTTTGGAAGATCACTTCCAAAACACCACTAAAGCTAGGAAAGCTAGCTTATGGTCAGAGTTCACCACATTCAAGAAGAAGCAAAATCAGAACATTAGTGATTATGTCACTAAGATGAAAGACTTGGCAGATAGCCTTGGATCTATTGATGAGGATATTGAAGATCATAGGTTGATAGCTCAATTACTTGCAGGATTAAGAGGTGATGAAAGGTGGAAGCCTTTTGTACTTTCAACAGAACTCTCATTAAACCATTATGTGCCAGAATTGAATCAATTACTTGGATTGATGCTTACATTTGAGCAAGACTTAAAGTCAGATGGAGACAAAGGTCAAAGTTCTGCAATGTATGTGAAGAACAAAAAGAAAGGAGATAAAGGCAAAGCAAAGGATGAAGAAGAGTCAACAACTCAAGCAAATTATGCAAGAGGAAGAGGTTTTGGCAGAGGCAAAGGTCGAGGTAATGGAAGAGGTAGAGGTAATCAGAACAATAACAAGAAGACATGTTGGATTTGTGGATTGAGCAATCATCTAGCATATGATTGTTGGCACAATCAACAAGGAGCAAGCCAAAATCAGAACAACAATGGCAGAGGAAGAGGTGGAAGGTTTCAGAATCAATTTCAAAGAGGAAGACATAATTCAAGAGGAAGTTTTGGTAGAGGTGGTGGAAGAAATTGGAATCAGAACCAATCATACAACACTACATATTACAATTATGCAAATGATACCCAGAATGACAACCATACAACATTGATGATGAATTCAATTAGTTCATCAGAGAAGGAGGATCTCAAGGTGTTCTATATTGACTCTGGTTGTTCAAATCATTTATCAGGTAATATAGAATTATTGTCAGAATTGGAAGAAGGAAATTCAAGTCATACAGTACAAACAGGTGACAATACAAAACATAATGTGCATTCAATTGGAAAAGTGAAGTGCAGGAGTGGAGCTGATTTATTAACAAATGTTTTGTATGTTCCAACAATACCAAAGAATTTGATTAGTGTTGGACAAATAGTGGAAAAAGGTTTTCAAGTCAGATTTACAAATGAAGGGGTATTTGTTGAAGATCCAGAGGATGCATACAAACCCATTGTTTGTGGTAAGAAGGAAGGTAGACTTTTTACTCTCAAAGTGCAAGGAAATGTTGGTCAAGCCCTAATTACACATGGTGATGAAGTAATTACAGAGTTAGATCTTTGGCATAAAAGATTGGGACATTTCAATGAAAGAGGAATCAAAACTATGGTGGAGAATCAATCTGTATTGGGACTACCAAATGTAAAGAATCAACATATGATATACAAGTGTGAAGCTTGTCAGATGGGAAAAGCTCATAGACAACCATTTCAGAAGAAAGGTTTCAAGCATGATGGTTTGCTTGAACTCATACATACAGATGTATGGGGACCAACAAAAGAAGGTTCAATAAATGGATCTAGGTATTATGTTTTGTTTATTGATGATGCTACAAGGTGGATAACCCTTTATGTTCTAAAGGAAAGATCAGAAGTCTTTGGAGCCTTCAAACATTTTCATGCTTATGCAGAAAGAGTTACAGGTCACAAACTCAAGAGGCTAAGGTCTGATGGAGGGGGAGAATACTTCTCCCAAGAATTTAATGACTATCTTTGGAATGCAGGTATCAAGAGAGAGATAACTTGCAGGTATACACCTCAACATAATGGGGTGGCAGAAAGGAGGAATAGAACATTGGTTGAATTTGCAAGAGCAATGTTAAAGGAAAAGAATTGCCCTAATTATCTTTGGGCTGAGGCTGTAAATACAGCCACATACCTTGTGAATAGGTTACCATGTGGAGCTTTGAATGGTATGACCCCTTATGAAGCTTGGTGGGGTAAGAAACCAACACTTGATCATTGTAAAGTGTTTGGGTCAATTGCCTATGCTTATGTACCATCACAACTCAGACATAAGCTTGAACCAAAGGCAGAAAAATATGTGTTTATTGGGTATGATGAAAAACAAATGGGTTATAGACTATGGAGTCCTTTAACTAAACATTTTATTGTTTCCAGAGATGTGACTTTTGATGAACAGAAGAGTTGGTATGCAGATAAAGAATGTGATCTTGAAACATTTGAAGAAGAGATAAGAAGGAGTGCAAGAGGTAAATCACATATGCAGATAGATGGAGATGAAGAACATATGCAAGCAAGCACATCAAGAGTTGGATCATATAGAAGGAATGAAGATGGACCAATATTTGATGAAGAAGTACATCCAGATAGACATGAAGAGTGTGAACCAAGAAGGTCAACCAGAATAAGGAATCAACCTACAAGGTATTCATATGACACTTCTTACTTGACTCAGAAAAATTATGCTTACATGGTTAAGGAAGATGAAGAACCTCAAAGCTATGATGAAGCAAAGGGTAAGAGACATTGGGAAGTAGCAATGAAGGAAGAATTTGATGCTCTTGAAGAGAACAAAACTTGGGAACTTGTCCCAAAACCTAATGGTAAGAAAGTGATTGGAAACAAATGGGTTTACAAAGTTAAGAAGCATGCAGATGGAACTATAGCCAGATACAAAGCTAGATTGGTGGTTAAAGGCTATGCTCAAACATTTGGCATAGATTATGATGAGACATTCAGTCCTGTGGCAAAGATGTCAACCATAAGAACAATCATTGCCATTGCAGCATCAAAAGGATGGACATTGAGTCAATTGGACATTAAGAATGCATTTTTGAATGGATATATATCAGATGAGGTTTACATGGAGCAACCTCAAGGGTTTGCAGATCATAAGTTTCCAAATTATGTTTGCAGGTTGAGAAGAGCCCTTTATGGTTTGAAGCAAGCTCCAAGAGCTTGGAATTATAGACTTGTAAAGTATCTTAATGACCTTGGGTATCAAAGTTCAAAGGCAGATGCAAGTTTACTTATCAAAAGAACAGATGAAGGTATGATCTACATTTGTATATATGTAGATGACATTATAATTACAGGTACCTCAAATGAAGGAATCAAGGAGGTGAAGAAGCTACTTGAAAGAGAATTCAAGATAAGTGATCTAGGAAAATTGTCATATTTTCTTGGAATGGAAATCACTTATGCAGAGCATGGCATTTATGTATCACAAGAAAGGTATCTCTTGAATCTTCTAAAGAAGTTCAACATGGAGAATTGCAGAGAGGCATCTACACCATTAGAAGTCAATCACAAACTCAGTAGATATGTTGGTGCAGAGTTCAAAGACATGAGGAAGTATCAATCTTTAGTTGGAAGTTTGATTTATGCAACTCTAACAAGGCCTGATCTTAGTTATGCAGTTGGTGTTCTTTCCCAATTCATGCATTGTCCAAAGGATCCACATTGGATTGCAGGTCAAAGAGTCCTTAGATATATCAAAGGGACTTTGAAAGAAGGATTGTATTATCCTTTTACATCAGATATAAGATTGAGAGCCTATAGTGATTCAGATTGGGCAGGAAGTCAAGATGATAGAAGGTCTACTCATGGCTACATGATATACATTGGAGATAAGCTTGTGAGTTGGTGTTCAAAGAAACAACACACAGTGGCCTTATCATCAACAGAAGCTGAATACAAAGGACTTGTGGAAGCAGCAAAGGAAGTCATATGGATGCAGACATTATTCAAAAGCTTGGGAATTGATCAAGGTATACCCATTATTCATGGAGATAACATGAGTTCATTATATCTTGCAGCAAATCCTGTGTTTCATGCAAGGACAAAGCACATAGAGATACAGTATCATTTTCTTAGAGAAAAGGTAATGGAGAAAGAAATTGAAGTGGTGTATACTTCCACAAAAGATCAGATTGCAGATATTATGACAAAAAGCTTGGATGGAGTAAAGACAAGTAAGTTCAAGGAGATGGCAGGAATAAAAGAGAAGAAGATTATGTGAAGAAGTCAAATTATGCTAATTAGTGATTGAGGGGGAGCTGTTGGGGCTTCACTCACTAATTAGGCATTGATATATGAAGACATATGGAGACATATGATGGAGGAAAGAAGAAGTGAAGGAAAGACCTACAGAAAATCAAGCCTAAGTGAAGGGACAATTTTACTATTGTAAATTAGTGCAACATTAGAGTCCAGATTTGTAATTGATCTTTAGAACTTACGAGTTCAAGTCTAGATGAATGTAAACCATAGGTATATAAGTTAATTTGAGTCAGAAACATGTATGAGAGAACTCAATTTTGTAGTTTGAGGGAGTAGAGAAAAGTCGTGTAATTTCTGAGAGAGATGGTGAGAGAAAACTTCTGAGTCTGATAGAGTTTTCCATGGCTGTGAGCAAAATTAGGCCAAGCCATTTTGTACACACCTTCTCTGATAATCAACACATGTTTGTGTAGAATCATTGTATCTAATTCCTATTGTACATTGAGTCTCAAGTCATTTCATATGACTATGAAAGTTAGTTAACAGTTACGACTTTTCTGGCGCACATTTGACTGATCTTCTGAAGGTCAGATCTCGAAGCATGGTGTAAAGTTTTTGGTAAGTGATAGCTCGTTTGAAAGCTATTATCCTCAACTACATTTGATCAAAAGATCTTTGAGAAACGGGATGCGTACTCAGAGAAATCAGTTTAAGAGTAAAGGTATGTCAAATCGATGAAGTAAATTTTCAGTTTTCAGACATAGTGTAAAGATTGGTACAAAATCAGAGGATTGTGAAGTTATTGCTTGAAAGTTTTGTTTGTTATGTGTTGCTTAACACTAGCAAGAACTTCTCTTAGCAAGTAATCAAAAGATTTAGCAAAGATTAAGCTAATACAGGTCAGATTGAAGGATTGAAGAAAAGGCGCAGATTTCTGTGAAGTGAAATTTGGATTTTCACTAAGTTTAGAGATGAAGACTTACAATGTGAGTATTGCTAAGCTAATGATGGTTATGGAGGTCTTCTAATACCACATTAGTTTAGTTCTTGTGGTGTTTCACACACCAACAATTCTCAATCAATCAAATAAAAAACTAGATATGACTTCAACTTTCTCTTTTCCTAGATTGTAGGAAAAGATTCCAATCAATCTAAACTACCAAACTTGCCTGATTTTGAATTCAAATCCATGAAGAAAAGGTGTGGCAATATCTTCAAGAGTCTATATGAAGACTCCAAAACATTTACATTACATAGATGGTTGATTTGAAGCAATACATATATTCTTTGATCATTGCTTGGTGCCATTTCTATTCTCTACTCTTTCTTCCTCACACTCAGTCAATTTGTAGAGATTGTTGCTCTCTCTACAATGCTCCAAATCCAATGTTTATCATTGTTTATAGAGGAACCTTCCGATTAAAGATTACAGGGGCCACGATAGGGAAAAAGGAGTACAAAAGCTGCAATATAAAAGGGGTCCATGTGAAGAGGGTTCTCTGTTGGAAAACTAAGCAACCAGCTTGTGGATGGCTTGCTTATAGGAATGGGGAAGTATTGTTGACCAATTGATTATGACACACTTGGTAAGGGATCGTCAATTTTCCTAGTGTTTCAAGCATTTTGGAAGTATAGAAGGCACCACATGCAATTTATGATGGAAAGCTACTTGGGGACTAGGAACCACATGTTCCATAGGAACAATAGCTTCTAAGCCACAAGTAAGCTTGAGTAAAGCCAAGAGAAGCTTTATAAGAGGTCTGATACGCCTAAAAAGCAAAGGGTAAATATTGGTCCCGAGTATCAGGATAAATAGTCAACAATTTTTGAAGCATAGTAAGCAAAATCCTATTGGTACTCTCTACTAAACCATTAGCCTTTTGCTCATATGGAGAAGATTTCTTATGCAATGTTGACCAAAAAGTAATAAATATGCCCAATTAATTTTCTTATTGTAAAGGAAGTTCGGCATTAGTCTACTCTCCCGGACTTGAATTAAATAAAGAAAGAAAGGTACAAGAGAAGGGGAAAGGTACAAGAGAAGGGGACTAGTGCCCACGGGACCCCCCAAATCCCACAAAGCAGGGGAAGCTTTTACAGAGCTTAGATGGCATTACAAAGAAGGTTAATCACCCTCTCATCACCCTCATGAGGGGCCCACTTGGGTTTAAGCTTGTTATTGATCAAAAGGAGAACTTGATGATGCCTGAAGGGGGGATTGCTAGGAGAAGCGATCGGCTGCTCCGTGACTCTCTGGAACGCCATCAGAGGGGAGGTCCTATGGAAAATTTGGCGGGAAAGATGTGCTCTCAACTTCGGTGACTCCCCCAAAGAGTGGTCAATTGAGAAATCGTTTTTCCTCCTTGGCAAAAAAAATATGCCCAATTAATTGATTCTAGGAATATGTTCCCCAATTAAGAAAAGTTCCAAGGGAAAGCCAAAATGACGAAACAATTCAGAACACATGCAATGGGTGATAGACTAAATAATAACTTCCCATAAAGCGCAAGCTTCAACCAAACATGTAGCATATAATTAGTGCAAGTCAAAGTAAATTTGTTCTTAGTGCCTATAACAGGATGAAGAATAGGGCCTATGAAATCCAAACCCCACTTAAACTAGGAGTGGGCTCAAGGATTACCAATTCATTGAAAAATATCACAAAAAGAAATATATATCACAAAATGTTGAGGTCTCAGACAATGGACAACATCATAATGAAATTATTGAAGCAAGAAAAGCCAACAGCCGTGCGGCCAACCAAGTTCTACTACTTAACCAAATATAATACGGCAAAACTGTTTATATGGACAAAAAACTTATGGCCTAAAGAGATCGTGGAAAAACTTCTTGATACAATAAACACAGCCTAAAAACTCATGTTTGGTGGTCGAGTAATTTTTTCTAGAGGTAGAGAGGTAGTGACTAGCATAATAAACATGGTGAAATCATTTTCCTTTACTAAGCTGCATTAACACATTACCAATTTCTATGTCTAAAGCATTCACAAAAACATAACAGGACTTAGACGAGACCACAACTTATAATATTGGGACTTTTGTAAGCAAGACTTTAAAGTTATGGAATGTCGCTTCACAGTTAAGATTCCAATGAAAATCAACAGGCTTCATATGAGATAATTTATTAAAGGACTTCCACAATATGAACTAGGAAATGGACATATCACCCATGTCAATTTACCTCACCTAAGAAACAGAGAACTTCCTTAGTGTTCTTTGAGGTTGGAGCATCAAAATTCACTTTAATTTTATCAAGATCTATAGCAATGCCTTGTTGAGAAATAAGACGTCCAAGCAAGTTTCCACAAGAAATGCCAAAAGCACATTTAGTAGGATTCAGTGATAGTATTTAAGAAAACTCAACTTTAATTCATATAAGTGTTATTGCTAGTAACGAGAGACTCACAAATCATCAAGACATAATATCATGAAACTAGTAGGGTAGGGGCAAAGATAGCCTGCATACAACATTCAAAACTAGGGGAATTATAAAGCCCAAACCAAAATACATGCAAAAGCACCATAATCTGTGATAAAATTAGATTTTGGTATATCCTCCTCAGCCATATGAGCCTAATTATATGCCACTATAACCATAGAGAAAGGTATACATTTCCCATCCCACCACATCATCCAATAGAGAATCTAGAAATAGTAGGGGAAATGGAGCAGGCACTATAGAAGAATTTAGCTTGGTATAGTTCACTAAATACAAAGTTTCTTATACTCCTTAGGAACCACCAAAATGGGGGAGAGCCATTTGGGATAATAAAACGTGGTTTTAAAAGTCCAGAAAGTTTTGCTTTAACTTTCTTAGCATAATGCCACTTCATACATTAGTCTTGTTGCAAAATAGCAACAACATCTGTATTCAAGTTAAATCTTTGATAACTAATGTGCGACTTGAGACCTTTTTTGTATAATCCATGGCAAAGATATCCATAAAATCCTTAAGATAAGCAATACAGATTTGCTTAAATTCAAGAGAAAGAGAGGGTAAAAATCTTTACTAATTTGGGTGCATCATCAAAACTGAGATTAAAAGGGTCCACCTGATCTTCTTGGACACAAGGATTCATTTGAGATCACCATCGATCAAAATGAGGTAGTTGAGAAATATCCTCTATAAGATCTCTGAAGGTAGTACAAATAAAAGGATGCTCCTAAAGAGAAATAAAAGTTGAGATATCAATCAAATAGACTGAAAACAAATCTTGATTCATGGAAAATAAGTAAGATTATATTTCATCAATTAATCTATCAATCATAGAAAGTGGTTCAACCAACTTAGGTAAATGCAAACAATGATAAGTCATAATCACATATAATGGGGGTACATAAGCTCCATGTTTCAGATGGTTCACAGAGGACCGACTATGCGGGTCGGTCCTCTGTGAACCATCTGACTTTCTAGGTGTGGCCTTACGGCCATGATGATTGATTAGCCCACTCAGTCCAAAACGGTGTCCATTCAATTGTCTAAAGCACCTCTCGATGAGCATGCAGACGACAACTCCATTGCTCTCCTGCATCA
The DNA here is from genome assembly GCA_020310875.1 of Ceratopteris richardii. NCBI lineage: Eukaryota > Viridiplantae > Streptophyta > Polypodiopsida > Polypodiales > Pteridaceae > Ceratopteris > Ceratopteris richardii. The sequence continues at coordinate 68,251,563 of CM035444.1, forward strand.
AGGTAATCTTGGTCAATCGATTACAGTCATCTTCGATGAGCGAATAGCTTGTTGATCAATTTCTAAGAAACCATGTATTTTTCTTGGAGCTTTCTTGGCTGCGGTGGAACCACTTAATGTCCTCTATTCTCCCACCCCACCCCATCCCTTCCTCCTATTTCTCTACATTATCCACCTATCCCTCTACATTATCCACCTATCCCCATCCCTTCCTCCTATTGCTCTACAGGTATCCACTATTGCTCTACATTATCCACCTATCCCTCCTCCGCTATCCCTTGGTATTCATGCTCTACAACTTGTCCCCTATGGTTGCCCTTACCCTGATCCATCCCATGCGTCTTCCTCTCATGCTGATTTGGTTGAACCATTTTTGCAGGAGCAGCCCTTTTTTGCCTATAACTCACATGAATTATATAAGTATTCATATACTTGTATGAATATTCTCAGCTCTTATCTAAACAAGAAATAGCCCCTTCGGTCCATGAATTGCTTGCACAGATTGATCAGCTCAAGAATGACAACGAAATCTCACAAAGAGACCATGATGTCATGAAGATGTTATACGATGATCATCTTAGTTGGAATGTATAATTACAAAAAAAGTAATTAACAATTAAAGGAGGAATTGACTATTATCAAGCCAATTATAAGAAGATGAAGAAAAAATTTAATGAAAAATTTCTCGAGTGCAATGATATCTATAAACAATTGGTTGAAAAAGACAATCATAGAGAAACAATGAAGTTTTCTATTCCTGGTGTCATTTATCAAACCAATTATGCAAAGCATGAGTCTAACATTAGATATAATAGTTCGTCTCACGTAGTAATTGATCACTCCAAAATCATCTATGATTGTGATGCAAAAATCGCTCAATAGGAGCAAGAAATTCAAAACTTTAAATTCCAAATTTTTGGTTTAATTAGACAATCATTGAAGTTCCAACATGAAGTTCATTTGGCCAAACAGGATCAATAGATGACTATGCAGTGTGCATCCTTTACCGACGAGATTATAGATCGGTTGATTGAGCTACATTTTGAGAACGTTCTTTTGCTGATCCATCTTAAGTCTAGGGAAACTTCAAAAAATTATACAGTTAATGAAATTATCTTTCGATAAAGGAAGACAATGTCTAAATCAAGATTGACTTCTTGGTGGAATTAGCATCTATGGAAGTGGAAGCGTAAGTCTGCTACTGATTTTTCAAACCAATATGAGTCTCAAACCCAAAGTTGTGGTTGCACATGAATATTTAATCACGAGAGGACATAAGCTGGGACATAAACTAAAGGATTTTACAGTTAGTGATTCTTTTGCCGAGGAGGAAAAGCGATTTCTCAATTGACCACTCTTTGGGGGAGTCGCCTGTTGATATATTTAGGTAGTGATGTATGTGAAAACACTAGGACCGCTGGGGCACTTTTTTCCCTCTTTCGGAGGTTTTTTTCCCCCGGCTTGTATATACGCCTATTGCCTTAATGGGCTACTTATCTTTGTACATTCTCTAGTAATACATTCAGTATTGTGTGTTTGTGCTCCAAGCTTCTTCTTCTTCCTTGTGTTGTTCGCGTGCTTCTGCAGACGTCTATCTCCAACAATTGGTATCAGAGCAAGTTGTCGCTTCTTCAAGGGCGTCGTCGACACTCCTCTGTTTGCAGTCTCAGATTCGCACGAAATTTGGTGAGCATACTCAGGGTGTTTCCGAGATCAAAACAGCTTCGTTTTGTGGTGCCAAAATCGCGATCTGAGCTCGTTTCGGCTTCCGAACGCACTATCGCAGCGCTTGTGCAGGCTATTTCGTCCTTTTGTGCCAAAGGTATATACCAGGTTCTGTTCGCCAGTTTAAGCGTCTCGAAGTCTGCCACAAGTCTAGCAGAACTCGTCTGGGCAGTTCGGTTCAACGTTTTGAGATACAGTCAATTTTCTGCATCAAGGTATTTTAGTCACCGGCCATGGCTGAAAGCAGTGATGTATTCCGTATGTTGGCTGTTGAGGATAAGTTGGATGGTACCAACTACCCATTATGGGCTTATATGATGCGACATGTACTAGTTGCAAAAGGATTGTAGAACATTGTGCAGGGTGTTGAAAGACGTCCTGTTACACCTGAAACGACAGGTACTGCAAATACAGGTGCTGGAGCTGATGAAGATGGTGTCGAAGATGATATTCCACATATTCTTGTTCGTGCTGTTGTTTCTATTGCACCTACTACAGAGGAGATTTGCTGGGATGGCAGAGATGCCCAGGCACATGCATTGATAGCTTTGTCTATCAAACGTGCCATTATTCCTCACATTCGCTCTTGCAGAACAGCAAAGGATGCTTGGGATACACTTACCACTTTGTACCAGGCTAGGAATGAGGCTCGTGTTGCTTACCTCCGAAAACAGTTGGAGAGTGAGCACATGAATGAAGGTGATTCTATGGACAGTTTCTTAACGAAGATCAAAGATTTGAAGGAACAGTTGATTTCTGCTGATGAGGTTATACCAGATAGCTCACTTGTGCAGACCGTTCTGAATGGTCTTCCCGATTCATATCAGAGTTTTGCTTCTACTCTTCGGTTGATGATGAAAGGCAATCCAAATGCCTTGTCATTTGAGGAGTTAGTCTCTGTTCTGTTGCAGGACGATCAGTCCAGGCAGAACAGGTCCATTATGCATGTTGTAGATCAAGCTTTCTTGACTAGTCATAAGGGCAAAGGAAAATGGAGCTCTTCTACTAGTAAGCAGAAATCTGCAAATGCTGAACAATCGAAGAACCAGGATAAAGATGAGAAGAAATCAGAAAAGCAAAATTTTTTTTGCAAGTACTGTAAAGGAAATGATCATATCATAAAGAACTGTCCAAAATTGGCTGTTAAAGAGGCAAAGAAGAAAGAGGCTGGAATGGTTGTTGCAGAGGCCTCTACACCAAAAATAGAGTCTGCAAATCTTGTGCAGGAAGAAGAATGGGCGTTTACTACTGTCTGCAGTTTTGACCCATCTTCTCATGATCAGTGCATGTCTGCAGTAGACTCAAATGTTTGGTACTTTGACAGTGGGGCGACCAAACATATTACCTCGCAGCGCAGTTTCTTCTCTTCACTCGAGCCTGCCCCTACAGGGAATACTGTCACATGCGCCAATAACTCCTCTTATCCTGTTATAGGAGTTGGTAAGATCATTCTGACTACTGCTGATGGTAGTTCTTTCACTTTGTCAGATGCTTTATTTGTGCCAGGGATCAAAAAGAACCTGTTATCAGTTTCTACATTAGCCAAGATTGGCTTGGTTGTGAAATTTGTTGATGACAGGTGTACAGTCCATGATCTCTCAAATGGTGATGTGATTATTGCTTCTGGCATTTTATGTCGTGGGCTGTATAAGCTCATAGACTATGAAAGATCTGTGAATGATTCGGCATGTGCAGTTCATGATTCTCAGGCTATGTCAGATGCAAAGCTTTGGCATGCACGCTTTGGTCATCTGAATTTTGCTAGTTTGCTACGCCTGCAGAAATCTGAAATGGTGTCCTCTTTGCCCATACTTGAGGCTCATGGAAAACATGTTTGTGAAGGCTGTATTTTGGGCAAAATGCAGCGTTCTCCCTTTCCAAAAGATGGTTCAGTTGGGCTACGCAGAAATTGCAGCTTGTACATAGTGATGTCTGTGGTCCTATGCAGACACCCTCTTTTGGAAATTACCTTTACTTCGTGACTTTCATTGATGATTTTTCCAGGCATGCATGGGAATATCCACTCAAAGAAAAGTCCGAAGTGTTCATGTGCTTCAAACAGTTTTTGGTTTTGGCTGAAAATCTATCAGCATGTAAAATGGGCACCCTCCGTTCTGATCGAGGGGGGGAATATATATCTTCAGATTTTAATGCATTTCTGGTTGAACGTGGGATAAAACACCAGTGTACAGTGCCGTATACACCTCAACAGAATGGAGTTGCTGAACGAAAGAACAGGTTACTCATGGAGATGGCGAGGTGCATGGTCAAAAGTCAGGCTTTACCACATAGTTTCTGGCTTGAGGCTGTCATGTGTGCAGCATATGTACTGAACATGTATCCCACTAAAGCGTTGCAGTCTATCACTCCATATGAGGCTTGGCATGACCGCAAGCGATCTGTTGCTCATCTGCATGTTTTTGGTTGTTTGGCATATGCATTAGTGCCTGAATAACATCGCAGAAAATTGGATGATAAGGCAGTAAAATGTATTTTTGTTGGGTACAGTTCTGAAAGTAAAGGCTATCGTCTATATCATCCACAGACTAAACGCATTCTGGTTAGCCGTGATGTTGTCTTTGTGGAAGATGCTATTCAGCCATTGCTTTCATGTACTAAGGAGACATGTGTTAGCTCCAAAGACATGTATGATACGTTGATGCCTCTTTTTACAGGTGGACAATCTAGTGCTGGTCCTAATGAGGCAACTTCTCAGCCCTTGCAGGTTTCATATGATGATGCAGATCATTCTATTTCTGATGCAGATTTACATGATGCACTTGTTGATGAGAGAGCTGATATTGAGCAGGCAAAAACTATGCCAAAATGGTTGGTGCAGCCTTTGCGTGACAGCAAATTAGATGCACCTTTGTCATATCATACTCGTTCAGGCTCTCATAGTGCCTCCTTTGCATCAGATTGCTATGCTATGGTTGCGTCTAGTCTCTGTGATGAGAATGAGCCTGTTTCTTTTGATGAAGCACAAAATTCAAAAAATTGGATGGTTGCCATGCAATCTGAATATGATGCTATAATGGAGAATGGTACATGGTCTTTATGTGACTTGCCTCCTGGCAAGAAGGACATTGGCACTAAGTGGGTATACAAGCTGAAGCGTAAACCTGATGGTACAGTTGACAGGTATAAGGCTAGGCTTGTTGCAAAGGGTTATGTGCAGGAAAGAGGCATTGATTTTGATGAGACCTTTGCACCTACATGCCGTATCACTACTGCTCGGAGCATTTGTGCACTTGCAGCCCATCATGGTTGGAATGTACATCAGTTGGACATTAAAACAGCATTTCTGAATGGTGACTTACATGAAGAAGTGTATGTTTTTCAGCCCCGTGGCTTTGTGCAGAAAGGGCATGAATACCAGGTGTGCAGGTTAAAGAAGGCATTATATGGTTTAAAGCAAGCACCATGTGTTTGGTATGAGAAGATACATGCCTATCTGGTTGCACATGGTTTTGTGAACAGTCCAACTGAAAGCACCTTATATGTTAAGCGTGCTAATGATGTGCTTCTGATCATTGTTGTCTATGTTGATGACATGCTGCTCACTGGTCCTATTGAGAAGCATATTGCTGATTTCAAGGCTGATTTGCATGCCTCATTTGAGATGTCTGATTTGGGGCGTTTGCATCACTATTTGGGCATTCAGTTTATGCAAGTTGATGGTGGAATGGCTTTGTGTCAAACGAAATATATTGATACATTATTGCAGCATTTTGGCCTTGAAGACTGTAAGCCTATTGCCACTCCTATGGAGACAGGTTTACGATTGAGTCTTCATGATGCTGGAGATGCATTTGATGCTGTTCTCTATCAGCAGGCTGTTGGATGCTTGATTTACTTATGCATTACTCGGCCAGATATTCAGTTTGCTGTCTCATAGATGAGCAGGTTTATGCATTGCCCAGGAGTCACGCATTGGAAGGCGGTTAAGCGCATCTTTCGCTACTTGAGTGGTACTCGGCTACTTGGGTTGTTTTATCCCAATGGGGGATCACTACCGCCAGATTTGCATGCTTTTTCTGACTCAGATTGGGCTGGTTGCTATGACACTCGTGTGTCCACCACTGGTTTTTGCTTCATGCTTGGTAGCTCATGTATATCTTGGTTGAGCAAGAAGCAGCCTACTGTGGCCACTTCCAGTTGTGAGGCTGAGTATAGGGCAGCTTTCACAGCGATTGTTGAGTGTGTGTGGCTCAGATGCCTTATGGCTGATTTGGGTGTTGGCGAGTCTTCTGCCACCACCATCTTCACTGACAGTCAGAGCGCATTGGAAGTTGCGAGGAACCGTGTGTTCCATGCTCGCACTAAGCACATTGAGGTGCATTATCACTATGTCAGGGAGAGGTTCTCTGCTGGGGAGATCAGCTTGGCATATGTGCCCACGCAGGAGAACATTGCAGACCTTTTCACGAAGGCTTTGCCTAGGGAGAAGTTTGAAGCTTTCCGCAAAGCTTTGGGCTTACTTCCTTTTGTGGAGTGATTTCCACATAACTTGGCACTTCCTTATACATGAGTGCCAGCTCCTTGTTCACCGCATCACTCCCAAGGGGGATTTGTTGATATATTTAGGTAGTGATGTGTGTGAACACACTAGGACCGTTGGGGCACTTTTTTCCCTCTTTAGGAGGTTTTTTTCCCCCGGCTTGTATATATGCCTATTGCCCTAATGGGATACTTATCTTTGTACATTCTCGAGTAATACATTCAGTATTGTGTGTTTGTGCTCCAAGCTTCTTCTTCTTCCTTGTGTTGTTCGCGTGCTTCCGCCGACGTCTATCTCCAACATCGCCAAAGTTATACACACATCTTTCCCACCAGATCTTCCATAGGACCTCGCCTCTCATGGCATTCAAGAGAGTCCCAGAGCAGTCGATCGCTTCTCCCAACAGAGGTTGTTTCCAGCTGATGTGTTTCTGAAGTCTAATTTTCTTTCTAACAATTTGTCAGATCCTCTTGGAGTCGGGACAAGTAAAGAAGATGTGAGAAATATCTTCAATGGATCTGTAGTAGTGCTTGCACCAAGGAGGCACCCCACAAATTTTGCTAGCCTTTAGGTTGGTCCAGATTCCACATTGAAGAATTTGCCATAAGAGGACAGACTTTTTGATTTCTATGAGAGGGTGCCAGATAGCCATGAACTTCATGTCCCACCGCAGGCGCATCCACGATAAGCACCACTTCTTGTTGAGGTTAACCTAATAATCAATGGTATCTTTGATGTTCAGGATTTTTGTTAGGCAATTACTATTGTGCCATCTGAGACCAACCAGGCTCGGCGTGTCGTGCCCCATGAGAAAGCAAACTTTAGACCAGTCCCAAGAAAGACATCTACTTTGTTAGGCAATTCCCATTGTGCCATCTAAGACCAACCAGGCTCGGCGTGTCGTGCCCCATGAGAAAGCAAAATTTAGACCAGTCCCAAGCAAGACATCTACTTTGGAAACAAGACACTGGTTGGTGTCTTGTTTCCATAGATATTTCCATTTTTTGAAGCCCTTATTCCATAGCCTCTTGGCATTTTGGATGGTCCACGATTCCACGATCCGGATGCCATTGATCGAAAACCAGATAGAGTCGTTTTGTCTGATATCGGCTGCCCACTTCCAATCTTCACTTATTCTTGTGAAGCTTTTGACTTTATTCCAACTCTTTCATAGGGAGTAGTGACAAGATTTGAGCCTTTCAAGAAGAGTGGGATCAAGGAAAACAAAAGGGTTAGAATGTCAAGATTCTTCCAATTCGGTAAACCCACGAACATCAACATGTTCTTGTTTCTAAAGATCAACTTGGCCCACGAGGCCTTCCCATTGCACCACCCCTTAATCATCCATTCTGCCACAAGTTTGTTAGCCATGCAACCAATATCCAGAATACCTAGGCCCCCACTATCTCTTTGGCCAATGCAGATGCCCCCACTATCTCTTTGGCTGGTGCAGATGGACCACTTGATTTTAGGCACCGCCCTCTTGTTGTGGTCGCCCATTCAAAGGAAGTTTCTACAAATACTAACCACTTTGGACAGCTCCTGCTCTTTCGATCTCCAAAAAGAGAGGAAGTATATGGTCGACGAAATGAGGAATCTATTGATAACCATTGCACGACCAGCGAGATTGATTTGCATACGTCTCCAATAGTTCAACTTGCTTTCGAGTTTGGCCATGACCCAGTTCCATCACTGCTCCATCGAGATATCGAATCCCAAGGGAATCCCAAGAAGCCGAAAAATTTGGCCTTGAGGAATGTTTTGACAACCATGACCAAAGAGAAGGTCAGGCTGGATCCCAACAATAGCTTTGAAAGTGGTCTTACGGTGGTTGATTTTGTAACCAGAGGCTTTGCAAAACGTATCAAGGCAACTCCAAAACGTCTCCAAGCTAGTACTATCGTTGTGGATAAATGCATTCATATCATCGGAAAACAGCCTCATGGTGATGTAGCCATGGTCACGGGGCAATCTGAGGCCTTTGATATTACCTGCTTCCACCTGTTGTTCCACCAGCCGGTTAAGCCCTTCCGTGGTAATGGCAAAGAGGAGAGGAGCCAATGAGCACCCTTGTCTAATCAGTCTTCTTAGTTTGATCACCTTCGAAAGTTGACCATTAACATTAATTTGAGTCGACGTATTTCCTTGAAGGGTCGAGATCATCTTGGCGAATTTTTGAGTGCATCCAAGATCTTTAAGTGATTGTAGAATATAGTCCCATTCTAGCATGTCGTAAGCTTTTTCAAAGTCGATCTTGAGGAAAACCACACCTTGTCTTGACTCATTTGCAAATTCGAGGCCTTCCCAAGTATCTATTATGGCTTCCAAAATTTACCTACCTTTGACAAAACCCTTTTGGTCCTCGCTTAACCACACTCTCAAATGGCTAGAAATTCTGTTGGCTATGACTTTGGCAATGATCTTCTATCCTATTTGGAGCATCATAACAGACACCAATTCTCAATTCTGTTCTTTAACTTGTGTATTAACTTGATGATGGCATTGTTGAGACAATTCAGAAGTGCACCAAACTCGAGCACCTCTTGCTAGACCAGACAAAGAGGGGTGGCAACCACCAACTTGAAGGACTTAAAGAACTCATTAGTGAGCCCATCCGGTCTCGGGCTTTTGCCACTAGGTAGGGTGTCAATGACTTCAATGATTTCTTCTTCCCATATAGGGGCATCAAGCAGGGAACAAAGGTTGTGTGTGATCCTATGAGATAAATAAAGGATTAGATGGTGTTGGTGAAATACTAATTATTATAAGACTCATTATGAATGAGTTGATTGATTGTGGATATGGTTGTGTTGTGTTAATGTTATGTGACTGAGAGAGAATGTATGTTGATTGAATTATAATAATACCATGGTATATAGTTCCATTTTTCTTTCGATTCTTTTTGTATGATATTACATGAATAGTAGGAATATAGAAGTTTTTTGTCCATTGTGGTAGTGCTCGGTTCTTGAAACCCATCTATTTCTTCTCTGATCCAAAGACAAAAATAGTTTCCATGCCATATTGCATGAACCATTCCATTGCCTTTCCTTGAAAATTTTTATACAAAATTTTCTTTCTATATGTTTTCATTGTATGATGTTTCACCTCCACTTGCTAACCACATAATCTAAAACTCACCAAACAAGTCTTTCACCATCTTGAAATCCTTTTCCACTGAATCTAGATGCAACCATTCTTAATTTGGTTCATGATTTTAGGTTGTTGAGACATTCTTTGTGTTACTAATCTTTCCCATTGGCTAAATTGAAGTTGATTTAATAGAGGTTGTGTTACCTTGACTTTACCAAGTTCCAATCATTGCTTTGATTTCTATATTCTTTGAGAGCCTACAGGTCAACAATACCTTTGAGCACTTTTCCTAGTGTCACTAGTGGCACCTCTTGCTCTTTCGGATTTATTTTAAGGTATTCCGTAGTGTCACTAGTGGCACCTCTTGCTCGTTTTGTTTTATTTTAAGGTCTTTCCTAAAGTCCTTTGTCATGTCTCCCTAAGGACGTGATGTATTTGCAAGGTCAACTTCTTTCAAAGTTTTTAATTGAGCTGTCGCACTTGCAATTTCATGTAGTTTATCCTCTTTTGCCTTTTTCTTTTTCAGTACTCTTTTAGTTGTTGAAGAAACCTTTTAGCCTATGATCTTGTTTTTCCACTACAAGGAAATTGAAATTGGTTAGAGCTGTACATGCATAATGGCATGTAAGTGATCTAATAGAATCACCAAAAGGTGTGGCGGGTGCAAGGTAATGCACCTATTAACAAGCCTGGTTAGAGTGGAAAAGCATTTAGTAATTCAATTCTAAGTGGGAAGTATAGAGGGTAAGTGGGAATTAGGTTGTGGGAATTAGGTTGTGCTAGGGTGAATGTGTGCATGTGTGTCTAAGTGCAGGTGTGTTTCGGTGTAAGAGAGGTGTGAGTGAGAGAGTGATAGAAAGGAGAGTGTGAGAGACTAAGCATGGTGTGAAGTATGTGAAAGATTGTGTTCAATAGAAGGAAGAAGAGAAGGGTTGAGAGATCGGAAAGAAGGAAGTGAGAAGACTTGGGCTAAGGAGAATAGAGGGATCCTACTAGGGGTCGGAAAGGTGGGCCAAATCAGGCATAGTCGTGGCTTAAGGGTAAAATAGGCTTTGGCAATTTAAGAGATATAGAATCAAGATAGCTGAATATAGGTGCAATTATTTGCACATTTTACGGGCTCAAGACCTTATCCACACATTCACATACACCTACATATACTCATACACACATACATATATAGAGATACACAACACATGCACACATACACACACACATACATGCACATGCACAAATATAGATATATACCTACATGTGCATACATACATATACACACACACACACAACTACATGCACATACATACATATACACACACAAAAACACATAATATGAATGAATTATACAAGTAAAGTAATAAATCAAAAGTTAAATATAAATTGTAATAAAAATCATTAATATATTTTAGTCATATCATTCACTTCAAAAAATAAATTAATTTAATAAACACTCTAAAATTATTAAAATAATGAGCTCACAACATAGACACAATGAAAAACATAACTAATATGAGATAAATATATATATATATATATATATATATATATATATATATATATATATATATATATATATATATATATATATATATATATATATATATATATATATATATATATGTGTGTGTGTGTGTGTGTGTGTGTGTGTGTGTGCACGTGTGTGTGTATCAATGTCCGTAATACAACCAATCTAAAGTATTAATCATCTTAATCACCCCCACATCATCATGATCATCGGCATGATTTGATGTATCTGAACAGGCATCATGGGTAGAGGGGTCAGTACCCTGTGATGATCGATATCATCCCTCCTATCTTTGTCTCTCCACCTCATCCATATCAGCCTCTCCTAACACTCCTCTATTATATATAGAAAACATAAATAAATAAAAAAATAAATCATCAATATAATTAAAATAAGGTATATCCAATTTGATTATACTCACAAAATCATGTGGATTATCTCTTATCTGCTCGCTCAGATGTCGATATCCACAATATGTAGCATACTCGATTTCCTTTTTCATAGGATAATGACCATAATCCTTTCGTTGCATTGAAACAAATAAAAAGATTAATGATTAGTGTTTTAAATAAAAGAATAAATATAGTTTCAATAATACATATACTTACATATGTAGAAACAAAATTGTGATGGCCCATTTGGCCTAAGCACAATCTATGAACTCGTTCAACTCTCTTCTTTACAGTAGCTTGTGTTCATTTAATGAAAAAAAGTACATAGATTAAATATAAATTATTTATAAAATAGATGGGAATTATAACTCACAGTAATATAAACTATTTTGCATACCTTCTGTTGAGCAAATTATTCTTGAAGAGGTAGTTGTCCATGAAAATACTGCCATGACTCAGGTGGTATTGTCACCTCTTCTCACATACAAACATATACATACACACATACATACACTTACACATACATACACTTACACATACATATGTACACATACACATACACATACACATACACATACATTTACACATACACATACACATACACATACACATACACATACACATACACATACACATACACATACACACACACATACACATACACATACACATACACATACACATACACATACACATACACGTACACATACACATACACATACACATACACATACACATACACATACACATACACATACATATACACATACACACATATGCATACACACACACATATGAGCATGAAAATAGCCATGAAACACCATACATGAGTAGACTTGTAAGAAGATAGTTTTCCAATTTGTAGAGAGCAGTAGAAACCAAGAAGTTGGGTCCATAGTCACATTTATCAGATGTAAAATTTAAATGTGACTCTAGACCAAGAGCTCTTAGTTTCTAATGCTCACTTCCATTTTAAGTGAACAAATTGCAAGTAGGAGTCACATAAACCTCTCATTTTGTATTGATCTCCTAAAAATAAATGAATAAAAATATTTGTGTTAGAATAATTTTAAAAATAACAAATTATAATAAACATAGAGAAATACATACACTCACACATACATAACACATATACATATATAGACACAGAGATGCATACACATACACACACAGACATAGACACACATGCACACACATACACATACACAACAAATACACATACATACACATAGACGTACACACACATATACATCACTTTACATGAGTAAAGACGTAGGAAGTTACTTAGTTTTCAATGCTATTACTTCATTACATGTTGGTGATGAATTATTAGTGAATTATGGATGGCGTAGACCTGCAAGAGCACCTTTTTTAGAGTAGTAGATATAAAGAGCTTTGGATCTACATCCACATTCATCAAATGTAATATTTAAATGTGACCCTGGACCTAGAGATCTTAGTTTCTAATGCTTACTTCCATTTCAAGTGAACAAATTGCAAGTAGGAGTCACATAAAGCTATCATTTTGTTTTAAACTCTTGAAAATAAACAAATTAAAATGAATACAAGCAATTTTTTTATTATTGAAAATAATAAATTAAAATAATCATACATTAATACTTACACGTATGCACACATGCACACAAATACACATACACACACATGCATATACGCACATACATAAGACACAAACATACATATACACATATATACCCACACATACACACATGCACACACATACACACACATGCATAGAAACACACATATAGATATTACCATTCATACTAGGTGTATGTGTGAATGTGTATTTATATGTTAGAATGTGTAGCTATGCATATGTGTATTAATATCAAATAGATGTTTTGCTACACAATCATATTTTAATCAATCAGAGGGAACTCTACCACCGTCTCCTAGTTGTGCAAGGACTACTTACTGTAAGTATATTTAGCTTTTAATTATAATATTTGATAGATACATAGAGTTTTTTAAGTGTTATATTATAATTAGATTTGGATAAATCAGAGGGTACTCGACCACCTCCTACTCATGCAACAACTTCAAATGTGTCATGCAATAGGATTTATGATGATCTTTACTATCAAGAGCATATTATATAGTAGTGTAATCTTTGCTATGGCATGTATGGAAGACCACAATTGGAATTTATTGAACATAAGGCAAACTATGGGATTTCTTAGCATGCACCACAACCTACTTGATATGATAATACTTGGGTATGTATTAATTCCATAAATTAATGTCATTATTTTATTTCAAAATTATATAAAAAATAAATTATACTAAATATATAAGAATATTTACTCGATGATGATGTTTCTCCTACTAATAATGCTAATATTATTTGTACATGTCATGGACATGCAATTTATGAATTAAAAGTCAAGGTTTCTTGAAATCCTCTACATCCTTGTTTATAGACTCAAACGGCTAGAGATTATCCATTGACAACTCATGATCATCCTCTAATACAAACATATGATAGAAGAAGATATGGGGGATGGCATAGAGGACCACTTCCTTTAGATGGAGAGGTTTCTCCCTTTTGGGGTAATCATTGTATGATTTCTCCCTCCACCATCACTAGTACAGGTCGTGGTCTTTTTATTTTACATGATTTGTATGTGCCTCCAAACTCTGAAGTTGTTTTCATGTCATTTTGTGGTCCTATATATAGACAGGGAGATTGGCATCGACTCACACATTATGTTCAAATCATGATTACTTATGGACTATGCTTGAATGCAGCTTCTTTTTCGAGTAGGTGCATTACACATGCAAAAAATGAAAGATTATATATTGATGGAAGGCCTTACACAAATGGAAATATAGTAGGTTTAATAAATAGTAGTCGAGGATATGATAGTGCAGTGATTGATTGCACATTTGAAGAGCGTGAAAATAGTCATGAATCAACATACATGAGTCAAGATGTAGCAAGATACATTGTTGTGAATGCTATTACTTCATTACGTGCTGATGATGAATTATTAGTGAATTATGGATGGTGTAGACCTCCAAGAGCACCTTTTAGAGAGCCATGAAAAGTTTATATCCACCTATCCTATGGTGCAATGAAAACTCTAATTAAATGAAACTCTTTTCAAATCAACTTACATATTAAATTGGGTTTTAATTTTATTTTCCATTAATGTATGGAATACTAATTATTTTTATTCATGCATGTAGAATCCAATGTATAATATCAATGATCTTCCACCACACTATTCAAAGTTCCTAGTAAGACTTCATTTATCAGAAGCATCCATGAGCATGCTATGGAAAAGTGATCCTATGGAATATGAAAGATTGAAAGAGCTATATTCAAAAGAAAATAAAGTACAATATTTTTTATGATGATGGCATGGAAAATTTGATTGAAGGATTGATATCAAAATGATAGCGAAAGCATCATTTCTAAAAAGAGGAATATCTTGAAGAAGAATGTCCAAAACAATATATGAAGGAAAATGCATGGCATGACTAAGTGGAAGCTTACTTATTCTCAATCGTCAAAATCATTTTGAATGGAGTAATGTATTTGTTTTGACACAATTAAGGTATATTGTTCATTGTTCTATTTATTTATAGATATACACACATGCGCATACACATACAAATACGTACATACACACACATGCACACATATACATACACATGCATATACATATATACACACATACACACACACACAACCACACACACACACACACATACATATATATATATATATATATATATATATATATATATATATATATATATATATATATATATATATATATATATATATATATATATATATATATATATATATATCTGTGTGTGTGTGTGCACGTGTGTGTGTATACATACACACACACATACACACACATAGAGACACACACACACACATACATACACACATATATACACATACACACGCATGCACACACATACACACACATACATGCATATACACACATACACACACATACATACACTCACATACACACATACATACACACACATACATATACACACATACATACATACATACATACATACATACATACATACATACATACATACATACACATATACATATAGACACACATATTTATTTTCATTCATCTTACCTTTTTCATGAACTTGTAGGTTACTATTTGAAAAGCAACAATATTCTTCGTACATCACATGATGGAATGAATAAGATAATCAACAATCTTGGTATAGATTGTCATTGTATACATGCATGTCCTAATGATTGTATTTTATATAGAGGTGAACATGTAGACTCTTTGACATGTCCAAAATGTCAATCTCCTTGATATAAGGATGAAGAGGGTAAAATCTCAAAAAAGTTATTGAGAAATTTCCATTGGCTCCACAAATTAAACATATGTTTCAAAGCCTTGAATTATCGAAGATTTTGACACGGGGATTTGATGATAAACATACTAACAAAGTAATGAGAATTCTAACACATAGTGTAACTTTTCAACATATTGATTCTAGATGGCCTGATTTTGTACAAGAGTGACACAATCTAAACTTACGTGTTGCCTACCATACCTTAGCATTAAAAAGAACATTTGATGGTTTCACTTTTAATCATAGGAGAAAGACAAGTTAAACACATGAATGTATATCTTGCTCCTCTCATTGACAATATCCAAGGGTTATGGAGAGGTATTAATTTCATTGATGTATTGAAAAGCATTAAGCAAAGACACATAATGGTTCATGGAATTGTGGCTTGGACTATACAAGATTTTCCAAGATATGGTGCATCTTCACGTATTGATGTAATTGTTTTATTTAATACATATATATTATTCTTTGTGAGTTAATCTAATTATATCTTTTTGGTTTTCATGCATGCAAGGATATCGAATAAGGGATTTAAGGCTTATCCTTACTATGGTGATTCATTAAGATCAATTTATAGTAAGAATCTCAACAAAAATATTGATCTTTGACATTGACGGCTCTTTCTTGATGATCATCCATTACGATGCAAAAGCAAAGCAACACATGTTGGAAATTAGGTAGGCCCATAATTAATACCACAGGTCCAAGTTCAATAGGTCCAACATCTACAACACAGATTCCAGCAATCTTCTAATATTGACAAAACATGAACATACCACATTTAATCATACAAATGATGAGACAAAGATAGAGAAAGATTAGACAACATGTGTAAAGTGTTACGTAAGCCACTACTTACTCACATTATCATATATTAATGTCAATTTACAATGTGGGAGTCAAAATCTCAACCACTCTATGTGAATAGAAATAGATGGATGAGTGAATGAACAAATGTAACAAACATATTCAGATGTATGGGCACAAATCTGAATATATATGAGATGTGTGACCTAATAAGTTGTAGAAGAGTGAATATGAGTGACAGAAAGAGGAAGGATCAGTCTAAAACTGATAATCAGCAAACCCTCATCTAAACTTAGGCTATGGAAGACCCTAAGTCAGACATGTGTGTGAAAGATCACATACTTACAAAAGTAGCAAAGAATGCTAACAAGTTTGCTGTGTGAAATCCTCAAACTCATATGACCATACCTTTTCGAACACCTCATCCAAATATGCATAAAGCATACATGTACTAATTCTCTTATACCTATGATGAATAGGACTCCTCCTGATATGGATGTTACTTCCTCCATAAACTCCAAGTAAAACCTGCGAGCATAAAGAGAATATGTACCTGAATTCTTAACATAAGATGCAAATCTTATGTTAACCACCATCCAGTGTCTTTAAAGTAACCCGAAATCGTCTTGTAGAAGAAAATCTTCAAATACATCATGTGAATGGCTGATCCCCACCGCCAAGCTGCTAATAGATAATTCCTCTCCATAAGCAAGAGTGTGAGCACACTCTTCTTCTCCAAGAAGAGCTCCATAGCTCCTCCTCAACATGCTCCAAGATAGCAACATGGCTGTCCCATGTGCTAGAAGCACCACCTCTATTGAGGGACCAAGCTCCAAAGCTTGTGGTGCAAAAGGTGTAGGATGCAAGACAATGAGCCAAGCATGTACTTATATAATATTGTGTATCTCTTGAAAAACTATAACGAAAAGCTATCACTCCATAAAGCACAATAAAAACGCGATCGTTTTCTCCAACACGCAATCACGAAAATACTCCGTCGTCGTTCGTCTTTTTATGAGAAAAGCTGAATAAAAAAATGTCCTTCGCGTCGTGTTGCTACCGGGAATCAAAACCTGGTGGGCTTGATAGGAGGCGCTTGCCTTATGCATGGCACCCAATGCCTTTGGTTGTAGAGAGTACCAAAGTTGTAGCTACTCATGTTGTATCCTATGAGCAAGATGGACCAATGGGACATTGAAACATTGTTTTCCAACAACACATTTTAATGGAAAAATTGAAATAGGTCAATGTCCAAAACCAATGACACCTATGGATTGGTATCGAAAAGAGACAGAAGGGCGTCTTATAGATCCACTATCTAAAATCTTTAGTGAGGATGAAGATGAACTCAAAACCAAAGTTATGGGCAATTTTTTTTAAATGATCAATAGAAAAGAACTTTAGAACCCACTCCTTGGATACTTGCGACAAAGGAAATACAAACTATCAACAATAAAATTCACTCGATTCAAACACCTACAAGATATGGAGCATCTTTCCAGAACATGTTTACTTTGGATGACTTGAGCTTATGTGGGTTAAAGACATGATTTAACTAAATTTTTCAAGCTACATTCTACCTCTTGTTTTCGATGGATGTGCAACAAAAAGAGTATGGGATGTGATCCATCATTTTGTCTCGCCTATAAGATAATTGTCATACTTTTATGTTTAATATATAAGACTATTTGATAACTTTTCTTTACGAAAGAATTTCTTTATAATTTAATTTGTAATTGATAATATGGCTCATATCAAAAGAGATTGAGAAAGACTTTATCCTTGAAAAGAAAAGTGAATCTAGGGAGCTACTATGTTTGATGAAGAAAGAGATTCCTATTGGGTGTGTGTAGAAGTGCGAGAGACACACAAGAAGCACACACAAGGAGCACAAATGCAGTAAGACACATGGAGAAGACGATGGCTGGAATAGCTCTCTCTATTGATCGATGAACTGAACTGAAGTAAGAGCTGAATAATATCCCTAAGTACAAAGTACCACCATATATGAGAGTATCAAGTATGTGGTAACATGGGGAAAAAACCTCTAACCAGCACTAGAGTAAAAAGTGCCCATGTATAGGGAAAAGGTTCACATCAAAGCTACTCGAGGAACACATAAGTGTAACAAACCCCCCTAGAGCGAATGATGTGAACACATACAGGGAGTGACAGATCAGCCCCCACAAGGCAACAAGCCTAAAGCTTTGCGAAAAGCTTCAAACTTTTCTCGTGGAAGAGCTTTGGTGAATATGTCTGCCACATTATCTTGTGTAGGCACATATACCAAATCAATATCTCCTACATGAAGGCGCTCTCTCACATAGTGATAATGCACCTCAATATGTTTGGTCCGTGCATGAAACACTGGGTTTCATCCAACATCCAAAGCACTCTGACTATCAGTGAGAATATGCATAGCAGCATCAATCTCCATGCAAAGATCCATCAATAGGCGTCTCAGCCATATACACTCTACTGTAGCTGTGAAAACTGCCATGTACTCAGCTTCACAACTCGATGTCGCCACTGTAGGTTGCTTCTTACTCAACCAAGATATGCATGAGTCTCCAAGGAAAAAGCAATTACCACTAGTGGACACACGAGTATCATAACAACCAGCCCAATCACTATCTGTAAAAGCATGCAAGCATGGTTGAACATCTCTGCCATAAAAGAGACCTAAGCTCAAAGTGTTTCGAAGATATCTAAACACACGTTTCACCGCTTGCCAATGCTTAGTGCCAGGGCTATGCATGAATCGACTCAGCTGGGAAACTGCATACTGTATATCCGGCCTTGTGTTGCATGCATGTATAAGACATCCCACAGCTGCTGATAAAGAGAAGTGTCAAATGCATCACCGGAATCCTCAACTGAGAACCTGAATCCTGTCTCAACTGGTGTGGAAACTGGCTTACAATCCTCAAAGTCAAAACGCTGAAGTAGTTTCTCAACATACTTAGCTTGATGCATAATAATTCCCCCCTCAACGGATACAAACTGGATGCCAAGATAGTAGCTCATAAGACCAAGATAAGTGACATCAAAAGTATGCTGCAAATCAGCCATAAGAATGTCAAGTTTTGCATCACATGACCCAGTCAAGAGTATGTCATCGACATAAAGAACAAGCACTATAAGATCAGCCCCATTTTTGCGTACATAGAGTGTGCTTTCAATCGGACTACATGTGAAGCCAAGAGCAATCAAGTGCTTATGTATTTTGTCATACCATGCACGTGGGGCTTGCTTGAGACCATACAAGGCTTTATGCAAGCGACAAACCATATGCTCTTTCCCTTTCATAGCAAATCCAGGAGGTTGCTTCACATAGACCTCTTCTTGCAAATCTCCATTCAAGAAGGCTGTTTTTATTTCCAATTGATGCACTTTCCAACCTCGATGGGCAGCCAATGCAACCACAGTACGAATGGTAGTCATGCGTGAAGTAGGTGCAAAAGTTTCCTCATAGTCAATGCCATATTGTTGTGCATATCCTTTGGCAACCAATCTAGCTTTGTAGCGATCAATGCTACCATCAGATTTTCTCTTAATCTTGTAAACCCAGTTTGTACCAATGGCATTCTTTCCTTTTGGCAATTCACATAACTCCCAAGTACCATTCCTATGTATGGAATCCATTTCTGATTGCATAGCACTCATCCATTGTGGATTGTCACATGCATCTTCAAAAGAAAGTGGCTCTTCATTACATGTTGTAGCAATAAGAGAATAATCCACAAAATTACTTGATGCATGGTGAGAGCTTGATCTTGTTCTACCAAGTAAAGCTGCACTCAATTTGCTGTCCTGCAAAGTTTGTTTCAGCCACTTTGGCATAGATTGTGCACTCTTGATAGACATGTGTTCATTATGTAAAACATCTTCAATATGTACATCATGCATGGGCTGAATTTCATGCTCAATTTCAGCCATATTTTGACGCAAATGTTCAGCCATATGTGGCTGGAAATTTCCAACAGTTTTGACAATTTTTTGCTCAATTTTTTGAGCCATGTTTGGCTGGAAATTCTCTTCATTTTCAGCCCTATTTGGCTGGAATTTTTCAGCCCTTTGAACCTCTGTTGGCTGGTCTACATGGCCATAGTCAAACGCACCATTTTGGAACAAAGGCATGAGTGTATTGAACACATCTTGTGAGCTAACTGTTGGCATTTTTTTGCATTCAAGTAGAGGGAAAACTGAATTTTCAGCAAATACCACATCTCGACTCACATAAATTGTATTCGTCAATGGATGGTACAACCGATATCCCTTACTTTCAGCACTATAACCAACAAATATACATTTCTTTGCCTTGTCATCAAGTTTGTGACGTTGTTGTGATGGCACAAGAGCATATGCCAAACAACCAAACACACGCATATGACTAACCATAGGCTTATGACCATTCCAAGCCTCATAAGGAGTGATGAATCTCAATGCTTTTGTAGGGCAGCGATTCAACACATAGTTTGCACACATGACCGCTTCCATCCAAAACTTATGAGGAAGATGCTTTCCTTTAACTATACATCGTGCCATTTCAAGTAGAGTTCTATTTTTACGCTCAACAACACCATTTTGTTGAGGTGTATATGGCACCGTACATTGGTGTGAAATACCTCTTTCACGAAGAAAAGCATTAAACTCATGTGACATGTACTCACCACCACGATCCGTGCGTAGAGTCAAAAGCTTTTGTGAAGAAAAATTTTCAGCCATAGCTAAAAATGCTTTGAAGCAAGAAAATACCTCATTCTTTGCTTTCATAGGATACACCCATGTATGGCGAGTAGCATCATCAATGAAGGTAACAAAATATACATGCTTCCCAAAAGATGGAGTCTTGACCAGACCACATACATCACTATGAACAAGTTGCAATTTTCTTGTAGTGTGTGTATGACTATCTTTTGGAAAAGAAGCACGATGCATTTTTCCAAGAATGCAATCTTCACATGCATGCTTTTCAATGGACTCAAGTGTAGGCAAGCCAATAAGCATGTCCTTCTTTTGCAAGTAGAGCAAACTATTGAAGTTTAAATGACCAAAACGAGCATGCCAAAGCTCCATTTCAGCCATGGAAGAAGTATGAGCAACTAAGGCATTCGAGGCATCCCTCTTGTATGTATCCATGCGATACAAACCATTACATAATGTACCGGACATCACGATAACATCGCCATTGCTGAAATCATGAACCATACACTTGTCATCAACAAAGTGTACACGAAGTCCAGCTTTGGCAATCAACGGAACTGAAATTAAGTTCTTCTTGATACCGGGCACATACAATGAATTTTTCAAGAGAATCACACCTCCAGTTGCAGTCGTAAGCTCAATTTCTCCTACTCCAATGATAGGATAAGAGGCATTGTTTGCACACACCACATGTCCTCCTTTAGGTGCATCTTTCAAAGAGGCAAAAAATCTTTTGCATGATGTTATGTGCTTTGAAGCATCACTATCAAAGAACCAATCCGAATCAGCCTCACTCACAACCATACATTTAGAATGTAAAGAAGCAGCATAATGACATGTAACAACACATGTCCAAAAATCTTGAGCCATGTTAGCTTCATCATTCCTTGCATTTGCTGAATTTTCAGCAATAGACATACTGGATTCCTTCTTCTTTTCATTGCGTTTGGCAAGCTTTCTACACTCATCAATAGTATGAACAACCTTCCAGCAATATTTGCATCTCTTCTTCTTTTGCAAATCACCATCATTAGAGGAATGAGTGGAAGAGGAAGCTTGAGGCTTTGGTTTTGATGAACCCAAAGCTGAACCATACTTGTTTTTCCCCTTTTTGAAATAGCAAGTGCTTGCGTTCCCTCAATCAAACCACTCCTATTCACTCTAGATTGCTCTTCTTGCAAAAGAAGAGACACAACCTCATCAAATGCATACATATTAGGATTTCCTTTTGCAACCAAACGGAGTGTAGTAGCAAAGCTTTGAAAAGATTCTCGTAATCCTTTCAACAATGTAGAAATGAGTGATGCATCCGGAATGATCTCATCTATTTTTGCCCATTGCTCTTTCAAGTCCTTGATGCGTGTCACATACACATCCACTGACTCATTTTTAGCCATACATACATCCTCAAGTTGCTTCCTCAAGTATGCAACACGTGCTTCATTACGCACGGCATACAAAGAAGCAAGAGTGTCCCATGCCTGTCTCGATGTAGAACATGACCGAATGTGTGGAACTATATGACGCTTCACTGAAAGTGCAATCAAAGCATGAGCTTGAGCATCTTTTCCATCCCATCTAAGCTCCTCCTGTGTAGGTGGAGAAGGAGAAACCACTGTACTCGAAGAAGAATCTCCATCTGTGACAGTAGACTGTGAAGTAGAAGCACCTGTCGGTTCTCGATCTACATCTGCCACTATGTTCCAAAGTTGTTTTGCAACAAGAACATGCTTCATCATGTAAGACCACATTGAATAGTTGGTCCCATCAAGCTTATCTTCAGCTTGAAGCATGCCAAACAATTCATTGCTGCCTGCCATTTCACTAAGGAACAAGAATGTGACAAAATCTTCACTTCCACGAAAATTGAAATGAGTGCTGAAATTTCAGCTCACAAACTGTCACTCTGATGGAGATTCTGACTGCACGAATGACTTCAAAATGGAGGTAAAACCCCAGCGCACCTGCTGGAAATGTTTCCGGGCTGCTTAAATTCACAGTTCTATGCTCCAAAGCCGATTTGCACTGTTAAAGTGCACGCACGTCGCGACGCGAAAAACCAAAACTTGAGAAGAAGATGAACCTGCTCTAATACCACTGTTGGGTGTGTGTAGAAGTGCGAGAGACACACAAGAAGCACACACAAGGAGCACAAACGCAGCAAGACGCATGGAGAAGACAATGGCTGGAATAGCTCTCTATTGATCGATGAACTGAACTGAAGTAAGAGCTGAATAATATCCCTAAGTACAAAGTACCACCACATATGAGAGTATCAAGTATGTGGTAACATGGGGAAAAAACATCTAGCGAGCACTAGAGTAAAAAGTGCCCATGTATAGGGAAAAGGTTCACATCAAAGCTACTCGAGGAACACATAAGTGTAACACTTCCAACGTCATTTTCTTTTTTAGGTTCATGTATTGATCCATCATAGTGAGGTCCAAAAGAAGCCACTCTCTTGATCTGATACATGAAGGTTTTGATCTTGAATGCTCTTTTCTAAAATAAACAATTATGATGGCTGCTAGAATATCCCTTCCCCAACAGAGAACCCTCTTCGCATGGACCCCTTTTATATTGCAGCTTCTGTACTCATTTTTCCCATTCGTGGCCAATGTACTCTTTAATCAGAAGGTTCCTCTACAAACAATGATCAAAGAAGTTCGGCTATTGAAACCGTCATCTTTCTCAAAAAGAATACAACCATTTTGCGACACAAGTATTATGTGCTTCAGTTTTCACAAGGCACCATTTTTAATTCGACTTGCCATGTAACGTTGAAGTTGCATGCACAAGAGGAAGATAGGTTCGAATAGAAAGCCATAAAAGCTACCATTACTATGCGGGTTGGTCCTCTGTCAACCATCTGATTTTCTAAGTGTACCCTTATGACCACGATGATTGATTAGCCCACTCAGTCTTAAATGGTGTCCATTCAATTGTCTAAAGAACCTCTCGATGAGGAAACTTCATTGCTCTCCTACATCAAGGTAATCAAGCTCAATCGATTACATTCGCCTTCGATGAGGGAAGACCTTCTTGATCAATACGTAAGAAATCATGTATTTTTCTTGGAGCTTTCTTGGCTGCCGTGGAGCCACTTATTGCCCTCTATTCTCCCACCCCACCCCATCCCTCCCCATCCCTTGCTCTCCTTCCCTCATTGGTAGTCTTCATTTTTCTCATATTAAACCAGATGGTCTACCTTTACCCCCAAGGACTTTTACTCCCAATCCTTCATTTTTGGCATTGGCTTCCCCCAATGCATCATTTCTCATCAAGCAAGCCTCTCCAGTTCAACCCGCTTCTTTGATGCCTCTACTTATTCACTTGTTACAATATGTTGTAGCACACCCATTCCCACTATCACTTGAACACTCTACCATCGTTCACCCTTTATCCTCTCAATCACCCATCCGTGGTTGCCCTCCTATTGTACATGTATCCACTATTGCTCTACATTATCCACATATCCCTCAGCTTCCCCTCTCCCTTGCTATTCATGCTCTACAACTTGTCCCCTATGGTCGCCCTTACCTTGATCCATCCCTTGCCTCTTCTTTGGTTGAACCATCTTTGCAAGAGTAGCCCTTTTTTTGTATAAATCACATGAATTATATAAGTACTCATATACTTATAAGAATATGCTCAACTCTTATCCAAACAGGAAATAGCCCCTTCGGTCCATCAATTGCTTGCAGAGATTGATCGGCTCAAGAATGATAATGAAATTTCACAAAGAGATCAAGAGGTCATGAAGATGATATATGATGATTATGTTAGTTGAAATGTACAGTTATAGAAAAGTATTCAACAATTAAGGAGGAATTGACTCTTGCTCAAGCCAATTATAAGAAATTGAAGAAGAAAATTAATGAGCAATTGTTCGAGTGCAATGATGTCCATAAACAATTGGTTAAAAAGACAATCATAGAGAAAGAATGAAGTTTTGTATTCATGGTGTCCTACATCACACCAATTATGCAAAGCATCAGGCTAACATTAGATTTACAGTTTGTCTCACTTAGCAGTTGATCACTCCAGAATCATCTAGGATAGTGATGCAAAAATCGCTAAATTGGAGCAAGAAATTAAACTTTTTTTTTTAACTAGACAATCATTGAAGTTCAAACATGAAGCTCATTTGAACGAGGAATTACCTACAAAGGCTCATCAGATGGTTGTATAGTGTGCATCCTTTACCTAAGAGATCATAGATTGGTTGATTGAGCTACATTTTGAGAACGTTCTTTTAATGACCCATCAAGATTGACTTCTTAGTGGAACCAGCATCTATGGCAGCAAAAGGGTAAGTCTACTACTGAATTTCCAGACCAATCCAAGCCTCAGACCTGAAGTTGTGGTTGCACATGAATCTATAATCATGAGAGGACCTAAGCTGGGAGATAAGAAAAGGATTAGATGGTGCTGGCCAAATACTAACTATTGTAAGAGTCATTATGAATAAAATGATTGGTTGTGGATATGGTTGTGCCGTATCAATGTTATGTGAATGAGAGAGGATGTACATTGTGGTAGTGCTCAATTCTTGAACCCCATCTATTTCTTCTCTAATCAAAAGACAAAAATAATTTTCATGCCATAGTGCATCAACCATTCCATTGCCTTAACTTGAATCTTTTCTACAAAATGTTCTTTCTATATGTTTTCATTGTATAATTTTTCACCTCCACTTTATAATCACCTCGTCTAAAACTAACCAAACATGGTTTTCACCATCTTTGAATCCTTTTCCACGAAATCTGGTTGAAAGCGTTCTTTGGTTCATGATTGTAGTTTGTCGAGATTTTGTGTTACTAATATTTCTCATGGCGTAAATTGAAGTTGATGTAATAGAGGTTGTGTTACCTTGATTTTACCAAATTGCAATCATTACTTTGATTTCAATATTCTTTGAGAAGCCTACATGCCAACAATACCTTCGAGCACTTTTCCTAGAGTCACTAGTGGCTCCTCTTGCTCTTTTGGGTTTATTTTAATGTCTTTTGTAGAGTCCTTTGTCATGTATCCCTAAGGACACACTACACAGAATAAGGGGGCATCTCAACCATTAACGCGACAAAACTTTGTCACTTCATGATTGCGCATTCCATTGCCTTGAGCGTCGAGCACACATCAACATTTAAATGATGCTAATATTGATGCTATTTCTGAGGATACTAATGATGTTAATTCAAGTTTCACATATGTGAGAGTCTCGTATGCAACACATTGGGAGTGTCGCATATGCGAAACTCAATAATATCGCATATGTAAGAGCTCAAAGGATTTCATATATGATGCAAGCACATGGCTCATATGATGCTCCATTTTAACCAAAATAAAAAAAGATGCATCGCTCTTTGATCGTCATTTGCATGCATGTGATCGAAGAGCAATACAACGTTCATATCGAGGCCATGATTACAAGCTAAAGCTCTCTCTTTCTCCATCTCCCTCTTTCCTTTACTCTCTATCTCTGTCTGTCTCTTTCTCTCTCTCTCTCTCCTTCTTTCTCACTCTTTCTCTTTCAATTTCTCTCTCTCTCTCTCTCTCTCTCTCTCTCTCTCTCTCTCTCTCTCTCTCTCTCTCTCTTTCTTTATTGTTGGTTATTCAAGAAGTTCACCAAGCATAATATATGGCTAATTATTCTAAATACAATTTTCATTGTTTGTATATCATTAAATTGTTTTATTTTCATAAATTAACATATTGATACCTACACATTCACATGCACATATACCCATATACATGCACATGAAAATGCATATGTACATGCACATCCATCCACATGCATCCACATGCATGCACATGCATGCACATGCATCCACATGCATGCACATGCATCCACATGCATGCACATGCCTCCACATGCATGCACATGCATCCACATGCATGCACATGCATCCACATGCATGCACATGCATGCACATGCACATGCATCCACATGTATGAACATGCACATGCACATGCATGCACATGCATTCACATGTACATGAATTCAAATCCACATGCACATGCATGCACATGCATGCACATGCATGCACATGCACATGCATGCACATGCATGCACATGCACATGCATGCACATGCACATGCATGCACATGCACATGCATGCACATGCACATGCATGCACATGCACATGCATGCACATGCACATGCATGCACATGCACATGCATGCACATGCACATGCATGCACATGCATGCACATGCATGCACATGCATGCACATGCATGCACATGCATGCACATGCATGCACATGCACATGCATGCACATGCATATGCATGATCATACATATACACATGCATATACACACATGCATATACACACATACACATACAAATGCATATACACATACACATACACATACACCTACATATACACATACACACATACATATATAGAGATACACACCACATGCACACATACACACACACACATACATGCACATGCACAAATATAGATATATACCTACATGTGCATACATACATATACACACACAACTACATGCACATACATTCATATACACACACAAACACACATAATATGAATGAATTATACAAGTAAAGTAATAAATCAAAAGTTAAATATAAATTGTAATAAAAATCATTAATATATTTTAGTCATATGATTCACTTCAAAAAATAAATTAATTTAATAAACACTAAAATTATTAAAATAATGAGCTCACAACATAGACACAATGAGAAACATAACTAATATGATATATATATATATATATATATATATATATATATATATATATATATATATATATATATATATATATATATATATATATATATATATATATATATATATATATATATATATATATATATATATATATATATATATATATGTATGTGTGTGTGTGTGTGTGTTTGTTTGTGTGTGTGTGTGTGTATCAATGTACGTAATACAACCAATCTAAAGTATTAATCATCTTAATCATGCCCACATCATCATGATCATCGGCTTGATCTGATGTATTTGAACAGGCATCATGGGTAACGAGGTCAGTACCCTGTGATGATCGATATGATCCCTCCTATCTTTGTCTCTCCACCTCATCCATATCAGCCTCTCCATAACACTCCTTAATTATATATAAAAAACATAAATAAAAATAAAATAAATCATCAATAAAAATAAAATAAGGTATATCCAATTTGATAATACTCACAAAATCATCTGGAATATCTCTTATATGCTCGCTCAGATGTCAATATCCACTATAAACATGCATACACACACATACAAACATACATATACACACATACATACACTTACACATACATACATACACTTACACATACATAGGTACACATACAAATACATATACACATACACATGCACACACATACACATACACATACACATACACATACATATACACATACACACATATGCATACACACACATATATGAGCATGAAAATAGCCATGAAACACCATACATGAGTAGAGATGTAAGAAGATATTTGTAGAGAGCAATAGTGTTGGTGCATTTTACCAAAGCCTACATGCTTGATATATTTGATATCATCCTCATTTGTAAGTCACATGAGTAGTCATGTGAACACCTCTTGTAAAAGAGTTCATTTTATCTCTTGTAAATGGAAAAAGAAAAAAGGAAAAGAATGGCTTACCTCATGCATGATGTAAAAGCAAATTCGTGGCTCTAACTACCAAAATCACGACTTTTTGAGCTGAGGGAATATCGCCTAACTTTGGGGATCACTTTTAGGTGGAGCCATTCGAATTCGAATTCAAAACTCCCTCCAAGAATAGCTATAAAAGGAGCAAGAAGGAAGAGGCGATTAGCAAGCCTTGTACGTGACAACTTCATGTCATTTTGTAGAGATTGAAGAGCTTACTCCATAGCTCTATCATTCTACTCCCATTGTGCAAAGGTTCATTGCCAATGTGGTTGTAATCATATATGAATTTATACATTTATCATCATTCACTTCTCTGTTTTGTTCTCTGCTATACTCACTCAGAGCAGTAACTTCAGAAGGTCATATCTCGAGTTTTACTGAACCTTTTTCAGTGATTTAACTTGCGTTGGATAGTGCGTACTATCTAATTTGTGCATATGAATTTTCAAGGTCATTGCATTAATAATTTTGGAGAATTCTTTATTTCACTGCTTACTGGTCTATCTCTACAGAGCCCCGAGAATTGTGGGGATGTTCTAGAAATTGTTGAAAGTTGTTCTCAGTGCTCACTCCATCATTTGAAGTGTTTTAACTTGGATTGGGAAGCTTGCTAAGTCTATTTGCTATGCCCAAAAGGAATTTTTCTAACTCCTACCATATTGAGAGCACTGTTTATTTTTTCCAGCAGGTGTATGTCCAAAAATAGCAAGTTTTGGGAACTAGTCATTTCGCAACTAGTCTGTCTTGACTTAAACTTTTGGGATACATGTTCCAAAGTACTTGGCTGATATTTTGGTGGATTTAGGAAGCTTAAAGGGTCTAATAATCAACTCTGAAGTCTCAGTTGGCTGGTGTGAAGTGGTTGTAGCAGCACCTACTCATCTTTGGATTGCATCCACCATCTCTCTTCACAGTGGTATCAGAGCATAGTCAAGCAACATGGGAGATGGAATTCCATCAACAATTGACAAATTGGATCGAAAGAACTACCTGGCATGGTCTCTAAGGATGGAGGCTTACCTTCAAGGGAGGAATCTATATGGATTCATATCCGGAGATGAAGCAATGCCAACCATGAGGAACAAAGGGCAACCATCACATGAAGAAGTGGAAGGACTTTCGAATTGGTGTTCAAAGGATGCACTTGCAAGGTCCTATATTCTAAACTCAATCTCTGATTTTCTTTTACCTCATGTCAAGGGATGCAAGACATCAAGAGAAACCTGGAATGCACTTGCTTCTTTCTTCTCTTCCAACACTCGAGCAAGGAAGAACCAATTGTGGATGGAGTTCACAACAATGAAGAAAAGCCCGAAGCAAAATGTGACTGATTATGTCACAAAGATGAAGGAGATTTCCGACCAACTTGGAAGCATTGGAGAGGTAATTGAAGAGGAGCAAATCATAAGACAAATCATGAATGGAATCAAAGCAGACGACAAGTGGGAGTCATTCACAACAGCCATGGATTTATACATGGATATGCATGTACCCGACCTCAACACACTCATGGGCCAACTCTTCACTCATGAAGCAAAGATTAGCAAAGGTGGTGAGTCCTCAAGAGGTAATCAAACTTCTGCCTTATATTCTGATAAAGCTAAGGTCAAGGACAAGTCAAAGAATAGGAAGAATGAAGATGAAGGAAGCTCTTTCCAAGCAAAATTTGCAGGTAGAGGAAGAGCTAGAGGAAGAGGCAGAGGTGGAAAGCAAGGCAGGGGGAGATTCCAATCATCTCAACATGTTGCTTATCTAACCATACTACTGAAGAATGTTTCAGGAACCCGAGGAACTCAAGAGGAAGAGGATTCAATAGAGGTGGCTATGGATCAAATAGAGGCAGGTACAATGGAGGCTACAACAACAACAACAACAACTACTACAACAACAATTACAACAATAACAACTATCAAAGTGGCCATAGAGGAAGGAGAGACTACAATAACTATGCAGAGGACCAAAGTCAAGAAGATTCATTATTGATTATGAATCTATTAGCGAAGAAGGGTAAGGATGATGATCACATATTTTACATTGATTTGGGATGCTCGAACCATGTAGCAGGAAATGTGGCTTTACTTTCTGATTTGGAAGATCCTCATAACAAGCATGAATTGCAGACACGATATGACACAAAGCACTCAGTGGAGAAGATAGGTAATGTGAAGACATCAGATGGGAATATGAACCTCTTAAGCAAAGTCTTGTATGTTCCTACAATTACCAAAAATTTAATAAGTGTTGGACAGATTGTTGAAAAAGGATTGCAGGTTAGATTCAATCGATTTGGAGCATATGTTGAAGACCCAAGGCAAGGCTTTCAAAGGATTGCCAAAGGAGAAAAGACAGGAAGGCTTTTCACTTTTGAAGTGGAAGATACAAAGAACATAGCTTTGTTTAGCTATGGATCTCAAACTCTAACAGAGTTGGAGATATGGCACAAAAGGCTTGCTCACATTGGTGAGAGGACACTCAAACAGATTTGCAGGGACCAAAGTGTACTTGGTTTGCCTAATATCACAAGGCAACACATGATTTATAAGTGTGAAGCTTGTCAACTCGGCAAGCCTCATAGACAAACTTTCAATAAGAAAGGATATATGTATCAAAATCCTTTGGATCTAGTGCACACGGATGTGTGGGGTCCAAGTAAGGAGCCATCTATATCAGGCTCAAGATATTATGTGTCTTTCATAGATGATTGTAGCAGGTGGACCATTCTGTTTTTCATGAAGCACAAGGATGAAGTGTTTAATTGCTTTAAGAAGTATATTTCTCTTGTTGAAAATCAAACAGGTAGGACTTTGAAAAGACTCAGATCAGATGGTGGAGGAGAATACTTCTCTTCTGAATTTGATGCCTTCTTGCATGAAAGAGGCATTAAAAGGGAAGTCACTACAAGGTATACACCCGAACTCAATGGTGTAGCAGAGAGGAGGAACAGAGCTATTGTCGAAGCTGCAAGGTCCATGCTCAACGAAAAGGGATTGCCAAACTACCTATGGGCAGAGGCTGTGTCTATAGCCACATATCTCATAAATAGACTTCCATCTAAGTCACTAGATGGAACCACTCCATATGAAGTGTGGAATGGAAGAAGACCTAGTCTAGAGCATTGCAAAATCTTTGGATGCTTAGCCTATGCTCACATTCCTTCTCAAGTAAGAGGGAAATTGGATCCCAAGTCAGAGAAGTATGTATTCATTGGTTATGATCAAAACCAAAAAGGATATAGATTGTACAATCCAACCAATAAAGGATTTTCTGTGAGTAGAGATGTATTTTTTGATGAAAACAAATCATGGTTTAATGATGACAGGAAAGTGAAGCTGCCATATGACTTGGATGAAGATTTTCCATCACTTCAACCAAAGGAGCCAAAGCAGATTGAAGAAAGTGATTCGGAGATTGACCTAGAAGACTTGGAAAGACTAAAGCTATGGAAGAACAAAGGTAAAGCAAAGATGCAGGATGCTACATATGGACCCGAGAGCTCACATCAACCACTTAGAAGGTCTTCAAGGGAGAAGAAGAAACCTGAGAGGTTTGGTTATGATACTTCTTTGGTCACCAAGCACTCAATCTACATTGCAAAGGATTCAACCAATGAAGAACCTACCACATTTGAAGAAGCACAAAGCAAGAAAGCTTGGAGAGATGCAATGGATGAAGAAATGGAAGCCTTGAAGGAGAATGACACTTGGGAGCTTGTACCTAACAAGCCATCTATGAAGATAATCAGATCTCGATGGATATACAAAATCAAGAGGAATCCAGATGGAAGTATAAATAGACACAAAGCAAGGTTAGTTGTTAAAGGGTTTGCTCAAACCCATGGTATTGATTATGAGGAGACTTTCTCTCTTGTTGCAAAAATGCCTACAATTAGGGTTCTCATTAGTCTTGTTGCATCTAGAAATTGGAATCTCTATCAACTTGATGTAAAGAATGCTTTCTTGAATGGATGGATTTCTGAGGAAGTGTATATGGCACAACCTCTTGGATATGAGGATGCACATCATCCTAACTATGTATGCAAACTAAAGAAAGCTTTGTATGGATTGAAGCAAGCTCCAAGAGCTTGGAATTTCAGATTGGTGACTTATTTGCAGGACCAAGGATTCAAAGCTAGCAAGGCAGATACCTCTTTGTTCATAAAGAGGAATGGATCTGAAGTGATCTATTTATGTGTGTATGTTGATGATATTATTATCACAGGCAATGATCTTGAAGGAATCAAACAGGTAAAGAGTCAAATGAAGGAGGAGTTCAAAATAAGTGACCTCGGACCACTCACTTATTTTCTTGGATTGGAGTTGATCTACACAGATTCAGGTATATACATCACACAAAGGAAGTATGTCCATGACATGCTCGTCAAGTTCAAGATGGAAAATACCAAGTGTGCAGGTACACCTATGGAGCAAAATCATAAGCTTAGTGCTTATGAAGGAGAGCCAATTGAAGACATCACAAGCTATCAAAGCTTGGTTGGAAGTTTGAACTATGCAACACTCACAAGGGTGGATATATGCTATAGTGTTAGCATATTGAGTAAGTTTATGCATAAGCCGAGAAGACCACATATGGAAGCAGCCAAGAGAGTCCTCAAGTACCTAAAGGGGACCATGAATGGTTTGTTCTATTCATATACTTCAGATATTGAGCTAAAGTTCTACTCAGATGCAGATTGGGCCGGATCTAAAGATGATAGAAGAAGCACATCAGGGTATATATCATTTGCAGGTTCAAAAATCATTTCTTGGTCATCGAAGAAGCAACCAACCGTGGCATTATCTTCTACTAAAGCAGAATATAGAGGTTTGGCTAATGCAACTCAAGAAATCATGTGGTTAAATTCTTTGTACACAGATCTTGGACTTCATTCTTCAACACCTCATATTTTTGGTGACAACACAAGCTCACTACATCTAGCAGCTAATCCAGTATACCATGCTAGAACCAAGCATATTGAAGTCCACTACCATTACGTAAGGGAGAAGCTAATGAGCAAGGATATTCAACTATCCTATGTCTCTACAGATATGCAATGTGCCAACATGTTGACTAAATCTCTTGATGGTACAAAATTAAGTAGATTCAAGTTGATGATTGGCTTGCAGGAAATCAAGGACAATTGAAGACTTATTTGGAGGCCAAGCATGTTAGGCTTGAGGGGGAGCTGTTGGTGCATTTTACCCAAGCCTACATGCTTGATATATTTGATATCATCCTCATTTGTAAGTCACATGAGTAGTCATGTGAACACCTCTTGTAAAAGAGTTCATTTTATCTCTTGTAAATGGAAAAAGAAAAAAGGAAAAGAATGGCTTACCTCATGCATGATGTAAAAGCAAATTCGTGGCTCTAACTACCAAAATCATGACTTTTTGAGCTGAGGGAATATCTCCTAACTTTGGGGATCACTTTTAGGTGGAGCCATTCGAATTCGAATTCAAAACTCCCTCCAAGATTAGCTATAAAAGGAGCAAGAAGGAAGAGGCGATTAGCAAGCCTTGTACGTGACAACTTCATGTCATTTTGTAGAGATTGAAGAGCTTACTCCATAGCTCTATCATTCTACTCCCATTATGCAAAGATTCATTGCCAATATGGTTGTAATTATATATGAATTTATACATTTATCATCATTCACTTCTCTATTTTGTTCTCTGCTATACTCACTCAAAGCAGTAACTTCAGAAGGTCATATCTCGAGTTTTACTGAACCTTTTTCAGTGATGTAACTTGCGTTAGATAGCTCGTACTGTCTACTTTGTGAATATAAATCTTCATGGTCATTGAATTAATACTTTTGGAGATATCTGTATTTTATGTCTTACAGGTCTATCTCTGCAGAGCCCCGAGAATTGTGGGGATGTTCCAGAAAAAGTTGAAACTTGTTCTCAGTGCTCATTCCATCATTTGAAGTGTTTTAACTTGGATTGGGAAGCTTGGTAAGTCTATTTGCTATGCCCAAAAGGAAGTTTTCTAATTCCCACCAGGTTGAGAGCACTCTTCATTTTTTCTAGCAGGTGTATGTCCAAAAATAGCAAGTTTTGGGAGCTAGTCATCTCGCAACTAATCTGTCTTGACTTAAACTTTTGGGATACATGTTCCAAAGTACTTGGATGATATTTTGGTGGATTTAGGAAGCTTAAAGGGTCTACTAATCAACTCTGAAGTCTCAGTTGGCTGGTGTGAAGCTGGTTGTAGCAGCACCTACTCATCTTCGGATTGCATCCATCATCTCTCTTCACAAATAGAAACCAAGAACTTGGGTCCACAGTCACATATATGAGATGTAGAATTTAAATGTGACTCTAGACCAAGAGCTCTTAGTTTCTAATGCTTAATTCCATTTTGAGTGAACAAATTGCAAGTAGGAGTCACATAAAGCTCTCACTTTGTATTAAGCTCCTAAAAATAAATGAATGAAAATATTTGTGTTATAATATTTATAAAAATGAAAAGTTATAATAAACACAGAGAAATACATACACACACACATACATAACACGCAAACATAACACATATACATATATACATAGAGATGCATAGACATACACACACATGCACACACATACACATACACATCAAATACACATACATACACATACACATACACACACATATACATCACTTTACATGAGTAAAGATGTAGGAAGATACTTAGTTTTCAATGCCATTACTTCATTACATGCTGGTGATGAGTTATTAGTGAATGATGAATGGCGTAGACCTACAAGAGCACCTTCTAGAGAGTAGTAGATTTCAAGGGCTTTGGATCTACATCCACATTCATCAAATGTAATATTTAAATGTGACCCTGGACCTAGACATCTTAGTTTCTAATGCTTACTTCCATTTCAAGTGAACACATTGCAATTGGGAGTCACATAAAGCTATCATTTTGTTTGAAACTCTTGAAAATAAACAAATTAAAATGAATAAAAACAAATTTTTTATAATATTATTAGAAAAAATAAATTAGAATAAACACACATAAATACATACACATATGCACACATGCACACAAATACACATACACACACACATGCATATACACACATACATAACACACAAAAATACATATACACATATATACCCACACATACACACATGCATAGAAACACACAGATAGATACATACATTCATACTATGTGTATGTGTGAATGTGTATTTATATGTTAGAATGTGTAGATGTGCATATGTGTATTAATAACTAATAGAGTTTTTGCTACACAATGATATTTTAATCATTCGAAGGGAACTCCACCACCGTCTCCTAGTTGTGCAACGACTACATAGTGTACTCGACCACCTCCTACTCATGCAACAACTTCAAATGTGTCATGAGATAGGATTTATGATGATTTCTACTATCAAGAGCATACTATATAGTAGTGTAATATTTGCTATGGCACTTATGGAAGACCACAATTGGAATTTATTGAACTTAAGGAAAACATTGGGGTTTTTTAGCATGCACCACCACCTGATTGATATGATAATGCTTGGGTATGTATTAATTCCATAAATTAATGTCATTATTTTATTTTAAAATTATATAAAAAATGAATTATACTAAATATACAAGAATATTTACTCTATGATGATGATTCTCCTGCTAATAATGCTAATATTCTATGTACATGTCGCGGACATGCAATTTATCAATTAAAAGTCAAGGTTTCTTGAAATCCTCTACATCCTTGTTTATAGAGTAAAACGGCTAGAGATTATCCATTCCCAACTCATGATCATCCTCTAATACAAACATATGATAGGCGAAGATATGAGGGATGGCATATAGGACCACTTCCTTTAGATGGAGAGGTTTTTCCATTTTGGGGTAATCACTAAATGATTGCTCCCTCCACCATCACTGGTGCAGGTCGTGGTCTTTTTATTGTACATGATTTGTATGTGCCTCCAAACTCTGAAGTTGTTTTCATGCCATTTTGTGGTCCTATATATAGACAGGGAGATTGGCATCGACTCACACATTACCTTCAAATCATGATTACTTATGGACTATGCCTGAATGAGGAAGTTGCTTGGCATGACTAAGTGGAAGCTTACTTATTCTCAATCGTCAAAATCATTTTGGATGGAGTAATGTATTTGTTTAGACATAATTAAGGCATATTGTTTATTGTTCTATTTATTTATAGATATACACACATACACATACACATACAAATATGTACATACACACACATGCACAAATATACGTACACATGCATATACATATACACACATACACACACACGTATATATATATATATATATATATATATATATATATATATATATATATATATATATATATATATATATATATATATATATATATATATATATATATATATGTGTGTGTGTGTGTGTGTGTGTGTGTGTGCGTCTGTGTGTGTATACATATACACACATACACATACACACTCATATCCATACGTACATACATACATACACACATATACACACATTCACACACATACACACACATACATGCATATACACACATACACACATACATACACTCACATACACACATACATACACACACATACACATATACACACATACATACATACATACATAGATACATACACATATACATACAGATATACACACATTTATTTTCATTCAACTTACCTTTTTCAAGAACTTGAAGGTTACTATTTGAAAAGTTTTAACCAAGCAACAATATTCTTCCTACATCACATGATGGAATGAATAAGATAATCAACAATCTTGATATAGATTGTCATTGTATACATGCATGTCCTAAGGTTGTATTTTATATAGAGGTGAATATGTAGACTCTTTGACATGTCCAAAATGTCAATCTCCTTGATATAAGGATGAAGAGGGTAAAATCACAAAAAAGGTATTGAGAAATTTCCATTGGCTCCACAAATTAAACATATGTTTCAAAGCCTTGAATTGTCGAAGATTTTGGTATGGGGATTTGATGATAAAAGTACTAACAAAGTAATGAGAATTCTAGCAGATAGTGCAACTTTTCAACATATTTATTCTAGATGGCTGATTTTGTACAAGAGTGGCACAATATAAACTTAGGTGTTGCATTAGATGTTGTTAATCCATTTTTATGAAATCTAGTGAGTGGTCAACATGGCCAATGGTAGTCATCAACTATAATCTCCTACCATACTTTAGCATTAAAAAAGAACATTTAATGGTTTCACTTTTAATAATAGGAGAAAGACAATTTAAATACATGAATGTATATCTTGCTCCTCTCATTGACGATATCCAAGGGTTATGGAGAGGTATTAATCTCATTGATGTATTGAAAAGCATTAAAGAAATACACATAATGGTTCATGGAATTGTGGCTTGGACTATACAAGATTTTCCAAGATATGGTGCATCTTCAGATATTGATGTAATTGCTTTATTTAATACATATATATTATTCTTTGTGATTTAATCTAATTATACCTTTTTGGTTTTTATGCATGCAAGAATATCTAATAAGGGATATAAGGTTTGTCCTTACTATGGTGATTCATTAAGATCAATTTATAGTAAGAATCTCAGCAAAAATATTGATCTTTGACATTGATGGCTCTTTCTTAATCATCATCCATTACGATGCAAAAGCAAAGCAACACATGTTGGAAATTAGGTAGGCCCATAATTAATACCACAGGTCCAAGTTCCATAGGTCCAACATCTACAACATAGATTCCAACAATCTTCTAATATTGAAAAAACATGAACATACCACACTTAATCATACAAATGATGAGACAAACATAGAGAAAGATTAGACAACATGTGTAAAGTGTTACGTAAGCGACTACTTACTCACACTATCATATATTCAAATGTCAATTTACAATGTGGGAGTCAAAATCTCAACCACTCTATGTGAACAGAAGTAGATGGATGAATGAATGTACAAATGTAACAAACATATTTAGATGTATGGATAGAAATCTGAATATATATGAGAT
The DNA here is from genome assembly GCA_020310875.1 of Ceratopteris richardii. Taxonomy (NCBI): domain Eukaryota; kingdom Viridiplantae; phylum Streptophyta; class Polypodiopsida; order Polypodiales; family Pteridaceae; genus Ceratopteris; species Ceratopteris richardii. The sequence goes on from CM035444.1 coordinate 68,290,342, forward strand.
GTGTGACCTAATATGTTGTAGAAGAGTGAATATGAGTGACAGAAAGAGGAAGGATCAGTCTAAAATTGATAATCAGCAAACCCTCATCTGAACTTAGGCTATGGAAGACCCTAAGTTAGACACGTGTGTGAAAGATCACATACTTACAGATGTAGCAAAGAATGCTGACAAGTTTGCTGTTTGAAATTCTCAAACTCATATGACCATACCTTCTCGAACACCTCATCCAAATATGCATAAAGCATGCATGTACTGATTCTCTTGTACCTATGCCGAATAGGAATCCTCCTGGTATGGATGTTACTGCCTCCATAAACTCCAAGTAGTACCTGTGTGCATAAAGAGAATATGTACCTGAATGCTTAACATAAGATGCAAATCTTATGTTAACCACCATCCAATGTCTTTGAAGTAACCCAAAATCTTCTTGTAGAAGACAATCTTCAAATACATCATGTGAATGGATGATCCACACCACCAAGCTGCTAATACATAAGTCCTCTCCATAAGAACGAGTGTGAGCACACTCTTCTTCTCCAAGAAGAACTCCATAGCCACTCCTCAACATGCTCCAAGATAGCAGCATGGCTTCCCCATTTGCTAGAAGCACCACCTCTATCGAGGGACCAAGCCCCAAATCTTGTGTTGCAAAAGGTGTAGGATACAAGACAATGAGCCAAGCATGTACTTATATAGCATTATGTATCTCTTGAAAAGCTATGCTGAAAATCTATCGCTCCATAAAGCACAATAAAAACGTGATCATTTTCTCCAACATGCAATCGTGAAAATACTCCATCACCATTCGTCTTTTATGAGAAAAGCTGAATAAAAACATCCTTCACATCCCGTTGCTGTCGGGAATCGAAGCCTGGTGGGTTTGATGGGAGGCGCTTGCCTTATCCATGGCACCGAACGCCTTTGGTTGTAGAGAGTACCAAAGCTGTAGCTACTCATGATGTATCCTGCGAGCAAGATGGACCAATGGGACATTGAAACATTCTTTTCCAACAATCCTCCCTGCAATGTCATATTAGTACAAACTGAACTGAATATGTAACTTCATTCATCTACAAACTATCATAAGCTTCAAACTTGTACTCCCGAATTTACCTTCAAACCTTTTCTTCATAAATCTTCCTCAAAACTGAATTTGAATTTCTTCAAATTTCAAAAAACTGAAGTTGTTGAATATGAACCATAATACCTGAGAAAATACGCAAACTAGATATCCAATAATGTACACATCAAGCAATCACTGCTTCACAACATATGTGGCATGTACCGATTCTGAACCTGCTATCTCGTGTCTTCTCAAACCTGTAAGCATACACTAGGATCCACATATTTGCATTTACCTTATGAAAGCTTTCTCAACGTACTTCTGTTGTGTCATGTAAATACACTAAACATAATCAAGAACTTAATCTTGGGACTTATGACTAACAACTCACAACTTAGTGTATTATGAACACTAGCTAGTTCACCTCTAACTGTACTCAAGTCAACTCAACTCCACTCATCCTATGAGTCTCATCAAAATATCATATCTATGATGTCATCCTGCCGTCATCTTTGTTCATACATGTTAGTCCTTCAGAACCTGGTATAAACATATATGTGCGCACTTCTGAAACATACCTCTCTGAAATATCAAGTTTCTCTTAAATAGAACTTTGCAACCTTCTCCTGAACAGGAACATCCTTACAGGAACTTTCTCCAGACATTCTTCTTCTTCCTTCTTATTTCAAAGCTAGAACATAAAGAGAACTTGACAAAGGAAATATAGCAATACCTGAAATAGGAATACCTATAGGTATGACTCTATATTCTTTTATATATGGCTAAAAATAAGTCTTCATGTTTCATCGCCCCCTGGATGATTTAACACTAGTATCCATAATTCCAAAGTATATCAGACTTTATGAAATCTAGAACGTCTTCCTTCTTTCAATAAATCTGATCTTCCATGATTTAGCATTGCTACCATATCATCAATACCTGTGTCTTGAAACAAAATATCTGAACCCTTTTATTAGCAGTGCAGTTGCCAATAGCTTTCACTGTAACTCTTCAACTTCACATATTGTAGAATAAGGTTAGCTGATCCTAACATAAAAACCTTGTTGAAAGCATTTTAGGATCCAATCTTCTACAACATAACAAGTATTTTCTTCTATTTCTCTGCAACACTAACCTGACAGAATCTGAATCTTTGACTTACTTCTTCCAATGTTAAGAATCTTCATAAACAAAAGATAGATATCTGACTCATAAATACTCAAGATCTTCATGATCATTCAAGATCATCCAAAATCATACAAGATCATACAAGATCTATGATCTTTCCAACAAAATACCTGTGTAGAATCTGCTCCCATCAAACCTTCATGATTGAATGTTTGATTTGCTACCTAAATGTCCCAAGTGTCCATACTTCTCTCATAAATTTGTAAAACTTTTCTTTAACCAAATCCTTTCCAAGAATCTACAACTCCTACTTGAAACATAAGTGGACAAACTCTCACCTTGAGAACTCCAAAAGCTGCAAGTTGATACTTCATCTTTTCATATTCTTCCTGAGTGAAATGTGATAGTACCTGCTTGACTTTCTTTTGGCTAACTCCACTTCTCAATCAAGTGATAGGATTTAATGGAAAAAATTTTTGAATACAAGCATGTATCCAAAAATCAAGACAATCATAGAAAGTAGATTCTTTAACTGACTGGTATATCAAAAAATCTGAATTTTCTGATGTTTTCTTAAAATACTAAATATGAGGTAACTTTTCCAAACATAAAACCTCTTTCCAAGTCTCCAACATCTTCTACAAATACTCTTTTACCTCAAGAGTTAGATAAAGAAGAAATATACTTCTCTGTAACTTGTCATATACCAAGTAGCTCTGAATTGACACTCCATGAATTCTTTGAGGGAACATATAGCTGACTGCTCAAAATCTTCAACTTATATATAACTCATAGATATGAGTCAAAATATACAAGTTGTCTTCAAAATCTGCTGCTTTTCTTTCTCTCAATGCAATTCTTTGTCAAATCTACTAAATCATGACCAAGTATAATGCAAAACAAGAAACTGCTTCTTCTTTATACTATCTTCACACAAGATGTTCTCGTAGACTTGTCTTTGGATGATGAGGATAAAATAGGAAAAGTATATGGAAAATATATGAGCAAAGGAAGTCTTACTTTTCTTTTAGAAATATTGTACTTTCTTCTTCTGCATCTTTCTTCCACCTTATGATGTCAACATCTTCAAACTTCTCTTCCATACCTTTTGTTCTCTTCATCTTGAAGTAGCAAGCACTCTTAACTTCTTCAAATGAACTCTTTCTCTTCCTCTAGTGCTAAGAGTAAGAGACAAAACATGGTATATAAATGGAAGTGAATATAGAATCATGTTTTACCATCTCCCCATATCTCTGAATCAAAATTCTATTTCAAATGACTGATATGACTGAATTCACCAACCTTTTGTCTGAATTATGAATTTTCTTGCCATGAAAGAGATCTCTCAAAACTCTCTACAAAAACCTCTAGATACCTGTTTTGATGTAGCTAATGCTTTTAACTTTCAAAAAATGGAAGTGTATAAAAGCACTCCTTCAAATCTCTTCATAACTGCTCTTCTAAGATATGACCTGCAAATGATAATCTGATAGTAGAAATTGATACCTATGATTTGATGATGATCTGATTCCTTCATCTTCTCCAAACCATTGTTTTTCCTTGAATTTGAAGTAGCCTTCTCTTCATCAAGTCTTGGTCTTCAAATAATACTTTTGTAAAGTATCTTTACTCTTCAAAAGTATTTGGCTCCTAATAGATCATCAACTTCATACTCCACATTGATAAATAAACATGTGATTGAATTGTCTAATTCTCAAATTTCTACTCATCTAGATTAAGTGTGTATATCAAATGTCAAATGTTAGAACATGCTCTTAAATCATATGTTGCAAACCTCGAAGTCTGGGAACTAGGGAATCTAAAAGCCAGAATGCTCTGATATCAAAACCCTAAAGCTCTGATACCAAATCTTGGAAATTAGGTAGGCCCATAATTAATACCATAGGTCCAACATCTACAACAAAGATTCCAACAATCCTCTAATATTGACAAAACATGAACATACCACACTTAATCATACAAATGATGAGACAAATATAGAGAAAGATTAGACAACATGTGTAAAGTGTTACCTAATCCACTACTTAATCACACTATCATATATACAAATGTCAATTTACAATGTGGGAGTCAAAATCTCAACCACTCTATGTGAACAAAAATAGATGGATGAGTGAATGTACAAATGTAACAAACATATTCAGATGTATGGACAGAAATCTGAATATATATGAGATGTGTGACCTAATAGGTTGTAGAAAAGTGAATATGAGTGACAAAAAGAGGAAGGATCAGTCTAAAATTGATAATCAGCAAGCCCTCATCTGAACTTAGGCTATGGAAGACCCTAAGTCAGAAACATGTGTGAAAGATCACATACTTACAAAAGTAGCAAAGAATGCTAACAAGTTTGTTGTCTGAAATCCTCAAACTTATATGACCATACCTTCTCGAACACCTCATCCAAATATGCATAAAGCATACATGTATTGATTCTCTTGTACCTATGCTGAATAGGACTCCTTTTGATATGGATGTTATTACCTCCATAAACTCCAAGTAGTACCTATGTGCATAAAGAGAATATGTACCTGAATTTTTAACATAAGATGCAAATCTTATGTTAACCACCATCCGATGTCTTTGAAGTAACCCGAAATATTCTTGTAGAAGACAATCTTCAAATACATCATGTGAATGGCCGATCCACACCACCAAGCTACTAATAGATAAGTCCTCTCCATAAGCAAGAGTGTGAGCACATTCTTCTTCTCCAAGAAGAACTCCATAGCCACTCCTCAACATGCTCCAAGATAGCAACATGGCTGCCCCATGTGCTAGAAGCACCACCTCTATTGAGGGACCAAGCTCCAAAGCTTGTGTTGCAAAAGGTGTAGGATACAAGACAATGAGCCAAGCATGTACTTATATAGTATTGTGTATCTCTTGAAAAGCTATACCCAAAAGATATCGCTCCATAGAGCACAATAAAAACCCGATCATTTTCTCCAACATGCAATCGTGAAAATACTATGTCGCCGTTCATCTTTTATTAGAAAAGCTGAATAAAAAAACATCCTTCGCGTCATGCTGCTATCGGGAATCGAACCCTGGCTTCCTCTAGCTACTAGGTAAGCATCTAGATTGTGAAATCTAATTCCACATCAGGCATCTGTGCATACACATGCCTAACAACCCCTAAGGAATCACACAAAACGTTTCCTCTCATAAGTATATATGTATGTATGTATGTATGTATGTATGTATGTATGTATGTATGTATGTATGTATGTATGTATGTATGTATGTATTTATTTATGTATGTGTATGTATGTGATATATGCATATGTGTATGCATGTGTGATATATACTTGTGTGTGTATACATATATGTGTATATGTGTGTGTCGTTAAGCTCACAATGTCTTAGGGACTTGTGATGAATGCGACTAAATCTCGTTCATCAAGCAAATCATCATATAATGGTGGCATCGATACACTGATTAAATTATCAATCCATGAGCTTAACCTCATCAAGTGTATGAAGACATGTGCAAACATGATAGTTAATATAGGCAAGGGACAAGTAATGCATGCAAATTAGATAAAATCTACCTCACATGATACCTCTTACACAAGGGCATGTATCACAATACTTGGTGCAACAATAGATACTAATCGAGTTATTTCTCTTAGCTTCGATACTCAAATATATTCAATAGAAAGTTCTTTCTCAAGCTCTTGATGAGATGCATCCAATGGTCATATTTCCAACTCGATCAGACTTGTGTTCTTCATGCCATGATAAAAAAAAAAAGTGGAGAGAAATGCCAACTCTCACTTCTATGCTTCTTATGCTTCACACACACACACACACCAAAACAACAAAAAGAGATGGGGAAGGAGAAGATAGCACCTCTACTTATACATTCCATGCCTCAAACACACGTACAAGCTCAAGGAGAGGAAGATACATAGACAAGAAGAAGCAAATTCAAAATTCTGCAAAGTTACTTCTTCACAATGGCAAAAAGTCTTTACAAAAGAGTCACAAATGACTTATATACATGTGCTCTTATTTTGGTCCTTTCACATAAGAGACTAGTACTTTCTCTATAAATCACTAAGCTGCTACTAATGTGTAAGGGTAGTGTTACATTCTTCATGGATCATGCATCTAGAGAACTCCTCTAGAGCAATTACAAAGCTTTTCCAGATTTTACAAGGGATTGTAAGAAAAGAAAATGGTCCATTTTATTGAAAAGTTTGGAGGCTTTCTCTTCTTCTCGTTTTGTTATATTTTTTTGCTCCCACTTGTCTTCACTCGTCTACATTACTCTCCCCCTCTTAGTCTCTCTCCTTCCTTGATAGGCTTCTACAATTTTCCTTGACACATAGCTGGAGGGTGTTTTTGATGCCCAGTTGGTGGATGGAGATGGATCAATTGTCTCTCCTCGGCCACTTTTTCTTCTCTGACATGGTGTTGTAATTTCACTATGTATATTTTTTTTAACTGCATGCCACGAGCAGTCAAGGAAGCCTTCAAGAGTCTGAGGCTCTTTGTTACCTTGTCTGAGCCTCAATCCGATGCTTTTGTTTTGCCCTTGATAATCCTTATTCATACACTAAGGTTGCTGCTTTAACTCCGGTTGCCACACACACTCCCAATGGTTGGCATATCACATTTGTCCCACAATTGATGCTTTAATTTTCCCTATGGTTCTTCTTTTATTGCATCCTCTGTGGCCCAATGCATCCTTTCAACTTTGTCTTTTCTTCCTTAAGTCTCTTTTTTAGCCTGATTTGTGCACCTATGGGGCTCTAGGTAGAGAGTAATACTTTAATGAATCATTTTCTTTTTCTTCCATTTACGTCTTCTTTTTCTTTTGTTGGTTTCTCCCTCGATAGATCCCTCATCCTAAACTTTGTTATCCCCAACAAGCTTTTGTTGGCGAAGTGTGTTAAGTCTAGTAGAATTTCTATTGAATTTCATTACTGAAATTAGCTTCTCTAATCATGAACTATTTCCATTGTTCACATTTGACTCCTTCACGTGGTGCTTGGTGATGATGAGCAAAAAATCTTAATTCATAAGCTAGGAAACCGAGCGTTCAAATTTGATGACATCTTCAAAAGTATTTTTGAATCCATTTCAAAAAATCCTGTAAAGAATGCTTCTTCAAATGTATGTAACTAGGGGTTTGACAAAACATTAATTGTGAATAGTAGGTCATGATAGTTAGGCAGCTCGATGTAACAAAAACATAAAAACTCAAGCCATGAGTGCCTTGGTTAACGGTGATAAAATTCAAAAATGTATACTCTACATCTTTGAAAACTTAAAGTATTGTAAGTATCATGCTTAGCATCTTATTTGTGAGCTTTATTGTGAGATGTGAGAAATGGGCATGTCATGAGATCCGAAATTTGATTGTTCTTATCATGTATTCTTTTATCGATAGGTCATTATGGGATGGGCTTGGTAATAGTGTGACATTGAGCCATTGTTTATTTATTGATCAGTTCTATTGCTCTTCCCAAAACTCTGGTCACGGTCAATGCCTTGACACTAGGAAAAAGGAAGGATTTACTTGTAGTAAGTACGGTGCTTCTTGCCAATGCACCTTGTAGAATTCTTCTCCAAAAATTTTATCCTCCAGACAGGATTGGCCACCTCAAATTCAGCTTGAGTATATATAAAAGTCACAGCTTTGAAATTCAAATCTTGGTATGAATCCTATTGGGTCATTTTCTTGATATATCATTGTGTTTGTTCCTTCATGATGCCATAGGGTACATTGAAACGGTTTATTATTTGACCCAGATGTTGCTTTTTATTTTGGCTTTCTTCATTACTTGTACAACTACATCCTTAAAATTCTATGTCATGCAATACACGAGTAGTGCATTCTCTTTGATCTAGCTATGTAGTGTAAGGCATTGGAAGGTTATTTGTGGAAGGTTAGTTGTGGTAGTGTCTTGTTGATCTCTTATAGGTGATTGAACAATGGGGAGAGAAAGAGTACGTACCTCAGTCTCCTCAGTAGGTTGAGTAGTTTCTTGCACCACAAGTTTTCCCATGTTCTTCTTCTCAGCCACTTTATCCTTTTGAATATCCATTAATTGAGCTTGTAATTTGGTGACAATTTGATATTTATGTTTATCTTTACTTTGTACTTCCTTGAGCTCTTCTTCAACTTTGATCTTGCTTTCACATAATTCTTTGATCTCATCGACATCTTGTTGGCATTTTTCTGTGTATTTGTCAATTGCTTCTTTCCATTTCCCTCTTAATTCCATTGTGTTATGAGCATATTTGATTCCCATTGCATACAAAGTGTTTGTTCTACTTTTAAGTGATCTAGGTACATATCCAATTGAGTTTTGAGACTTTGAATCTCTTCATTCGGACTTTTTGATGCCTCAATTGGTTGGTTCAATAATAGCTAAAGTCATTAATTCTTTATTTCAGCTCTGTAATGAGTCAGCATCATCCACATACGTTTTGATTTGTGTTTCTAAAATCAAGCTTCTCTTTAAAAGGCATACCGTTCTGGCTTCACATTGATCAAATCGCCTTTTGAGTTCTTTATCCTCTTTTTGCAGTTTCTCATGGTTGTCTTTCAATTCATAAATTTGAATCTTTAAGGTAGCATTTTCAACTTTAATGTAGTGATTTCTCGAGTTGCTACTAGTAATTCCCTTTTCATCTTTTCAAGCTCTTGTTGGGTCTTTAATAACTGATCAAATAGATTTTCACTTAGTGTTTTGAATTGGTTTTTCTCTGTATGTGCTTGCTCATATTCCCTATTTGCTTCCACTAGTTGTTGTTTGCTACAACAATTGTAATTGAGTACGCGACTCAACCTCAATCTCTAGGAGTACCTTGAAACTGCTCCCCTCATGATGCACATCTAACAGAGACGACTTTGCTATGACCCGAATCCGTATGATAGGCTCTTTGGTCCTTGTCTCTATCTCTTGCTGAGATTCTTCCTTGGGTGGATAAAAGTTTCTGCTTCTTCAAGAGCGATATCTTGAATTTGTAGCTTTGTTGCATCATTAATTTGAATGGTATATTTAGTGTCTGGCATGGAGGTCCTTATGACTTCTTCTTCCACTGCGCTTTCTTTCATGTCCTTGGGCTTTCTAGCCACTTCTTGTTGATCCACCATTTGATTCAATTCATCCCAAAATCCATCATCATTCATATCCATATTTAGATTAGCATTCATAGTTGATTGGTCATCATTGTTGTTCGACCCTAAGCATGAACTTGAATTCTCTAGTCATAATTTCTTGTAGCGATTCATTTTAGAGTCTTTTACCTGTTTATTTCCTTCCTTTGGCCTCGTTTGCTTGCCTATAATGATATCCTTGTATTGTGATATTGACCTGCCCTTCCGTGTATGTATGAGTGGCTTGAAGTGCCTCATCTATGTCCATCCTTCTTTTGGACCCTCTCATTGCTCATTTAGTGCTTATGCATGTCTCCTTTGGGATCAACGAAGCACATTTCTTCTTTGGGGATGTGGCCAATTTGACATACATTTCCATGTTCACAGTGGATGGCATCTCTCATAAATATTCTCTAATATTCAATGCGTGGCAGATGAGAATGGTCAAATTTGTACTTCCATTCACAAACTTCCTTATTCCCCATCGTTTCTTGGCTTTGAAAAGCCTTTCCTGTACATACGAGGTTTGATTTTGTTGCCAATTTATTTTATGGCATGTGATAATAGTTGGGCCACTATTTTTTTTGTCGTTGTATACCTTGTGCATGTTTGGGAAGAAAAAAATGTTGATGCGCTAGGCACACTTCTTCCTCAATGTCGTTCCATTAATATTAAAAAAATTATGTTTTTGGCTTCATGAATCTCATCCTTTAAATTAGTAATACCATCCTTAGTCCCATACAAATGCTTCTTTAATGATTACACGGTTGAAGCAGATGGTTTGCCAATTTCCTTGTAAATCCATGACTTTAGCCTCTAGTACTGAGGGTTTGTCGACTATAGTATGCAGTTTATTCATTACTTGAGTGCATCATTCAAAGTTTGACTTATATATTGGAAACTTCAAATAAGCTTTGATTCCAACCTTGGTCCATGCATCCATTACTTTAGGCAATTCATGAATGACTTTGAAGTCTTCACTCATCACAGGGAACTGACGGTGATGATCCATGATTTTAATGGTTTGAATCCATATTTGTTTGACTCTCTTGCATGATGGTTGTGGAGTTCCTTTTGACCTTATGCATATAGATAACTCTCTACTTTCCTCTCTAGGATGAATGCCCTCACTAGGACTCTCGGAGATAATTTCTTGAGAAGGAGGATTTGGCTAATCACATGTGGTAGAACAAGAATCTTCTTGGACACACACTATGGCTTGAAGCATGAAATCCTAAGATATGGAGTTTGTTTGGGATTCTAATTCATGCATACTTTGATTTGTTCCATTAGGGTTTTGCATGTCCATTGTTTTTAGTGGTTTTTCATCTAGTGCTACCTTGGCTGATATGTATCCCTAGGCTAGATGGATTGTAACCTCAAACTCATATATCAAATCTTTTCCTAGGACCAACTCTTCTAGAAGATCACATTATTTACAAACCAAGAGTCTTTGTTGCATGGTGTTGTTTCCTAAGTGTAATGATAGGCTTACTTCTCCTAGACATTCAGTGATATTACCTCCAATTCCTATCACATAGGCTTTAGTTGGAGTGAGTGGCATCTTTAACTTTTCAATTAAAGACACATGTGCAATACTCAGAGCTTCTCTTGTATCTATTAAATTGTCAATCAAATGTTATTCTTCCTTTCCAATCTCTGCATTTAGATAAGGTTGTTTTGGTATGTTTCCTAGGTTTTTGATGTTGGTAATCTGATAATTCCCCATGGGAATGGGTCTTTTGCCTTGTATGTATCTTTCATCATGTTCTCTTATCCATTCCTTACATTTTCTTATTCTTTCCAAGGCTTCTAGTCTTGCTTCTTTTCTTATTCTCTCTTCTTCTGTTTTCTAGTTCTACACTCCTAAAAAACTATTCAACATTTGTTTTGTTAAGGGTGGGCCATATGTTTTTTTTCACTCTGCACCCACTTATATAGTTTGTAAGTGTATCTCCATCCAAAGAAGCTAAATTTATGGCTCCATTGGTGGAAATTCTAGTTATGATTAATGGGCCATATCCTCTTTGTTGTAGTTTCTTTGTATGTTGCTTCAAAGTGTAGACCAATACAATATCTCCCACTCTAGGACCTTTATCTTTGATATGAGCATCCTAATAAGCTTTTTGCCGCCAGTTAGCAGAATAAATGCATATTACCACTTGTAATCTAGTTTCATTCAACTTCTCTATTTGATCCAACTGCTTGGACAACTCATGTCGTGTCCATTCATATTTCTCAGCTACTAGAAGATTAGGAATGAAGAAATCAATTGGTAAAATTGCATTCTAACCATAAATTAGATTAAAGGGCCTTGTTCCTATAGTTTTCTTATAAGGAACTCGGGATGCCCGAATCGCATGATGCAATTGTCTATCCAATCAAATCTCCCATTGTTGACTATCTTGGTAACAATTGTGCACCACTTTATTAAAGCTCTCTGCTTGTCCATTAGCTTGTGGATGATTGGGTGAATATTTTTTATGAATCACTATAAATTCATTCATGAGTGACTCAATGACTTCATTAAATTAGGTAGAACAAATCTAGAGAAGATGTTTTCAAATAGGAACTCTGCAATAGTTTGGGTGTCATTCTTCCTAGTGGCTTTAGCTTCTACCCACTTAGTTAAGTATTATGTTGCTACTATGATGTACTTGGCAAGAGATCCTCTTGCGAGGGGATTAATCGGTACAGTGAAGTCTATTCCCCATTTATAGAAAGATATTGGACTAAACATTGGTCTAAAAGGCATTTCATCTCCTCATATTGGATACTTGGTTTGTTGGCATATATTACAACTTCGTATATAAGTTTCGACATCCATGAGCCTACAAAGAGAATAAGTTTAGATATCCTAAGGTTCATGTAGTTCCTTTGAAAGAGATTCTAGTTTGAAGGACTTCTAGGGACTTAAATTGTCCCTTAGATGCTTTTATGAAGTCTCAAGGGTATTCTCAAAGCAATGAGGTCATTGTCTTTACACAAAGACATGCTCAAATGGTAGACTAATATGCTTGATACTTAATGTTGATGATATCTTGATTGTTGGGAAGTCCTCTAATGACTTGTCAAGGATGATTGCCCCAAATTAGATGAGGAAAAGGAATTCATGATAAGAACTCCTTATCAATGTGTTGTTGGTAGTCTCACGTATGCTATGGTATCTATGAGGCTAGATAGTGCATTTGTAATGGTAGTTGTGACCAAACATATGTCTAATCTTGGAAAAAAGCATTGGGAAGTGGTCAAGATGATTTGATATATCTAAGTGGCACTAAGGACAAGTATCTTAATTTTGGTAGAGGAGAGACATCCATTATTGGTTACATAGATTTTGATCATGCAGAATGTCTAGACAATTGAAAGTCTACATCAGGGTACATTTTTCACTTTGATGAACATGCTATTTCTTGGAGATCTTGTCTTCAAGCATGTACAACTATTTCCAGTATAGAACTAGAGTATGATGCAACAAGTGAGGCATAAAAGGAAGCATTTTGGCTTTCTCGACTTGGTTGTGATATGGGTATACGTCAGCATGTACTTCTTTTTCTTAGTGATAATCATAGTTCGATTGCTTTGGCTAAGAACTCAGTCTATCAGGCAAAGACCAAGCACATTGAGGTGAGGTATCACTTGATTAGAGGCCGCTTAGCCTCTGAGTGCATTATTCTTGAGAATTTTCATACTTGAGATAATGTTGCAAATGCTTTGACTAAAGATTCACCATAGGATAACTTTTGACACTATTGTCACTTGACGGGAGTTACTTGATTCATGCCCTTAAACAAATACTTGTACACTGTGTGACTAGCATTCCCATCACATGGGAAGTATAGTTTGTATACCTACACTAAGGTATTATAGTTTTTTGAAGGTTCTAGATAAGCCTTTAGGCATGCCTTTGTAGCTCAAGTCAGCAAAGGTCTTGATATCAAAGGAGATAAGGCCCTAGTAGATAATTTTTGGGTTTTCTCTAACATTTTAAGTGGCTATAAGAAGGGAACTTGGACCTCTGAGAACAATTTAGAGCTTGAAGGGGAAATTCCTATTTAAAGGATGGGAGGTGATTCACATGCACTAACTTAGAAATTTCCATCCCATTTTGGGAGAGGGTAAGGGTCCATGTCATCCTTCCCATATATTCATATTTATATGTCATTATACAATGATATGCCTCTCTTTATTTTGGTAGTGAGACTCCCCATCACATTGACTCTATACTCCTTGTATTCTTCTATATATACTTTGCGTACACAGGTCAAAATCTCTCTCTCCTTGCAAGCCTAAACCACTAGCATATCTCCTCCTGTACCTCTCCATTTTCTTCATAATAGAAAACATTACTATTGTAGGTGTTCCCATGTTTTCAAAATCACTAGCACAATATCAAAAAATAGTACTAAATCTTAGCTCCACCAATTCAATTGGAAGAGATTTCTACTTTATTAGGTCTTTATCCAATTGGACCATTGAAACTTAGTGCACTAGACCCCCAAGATTAGTATCACCTATGACATTTTGATTTGAAGCTTTGAAGGCTTGATGTACATGTGATAGGTGTAGAAAGAAACCAACCTAAAGTTGGACTAGTTCAAATGTAGCATGATTTGAGAAAATGTATATGTGGGAGTTTTGCAAATGAATTGAAAATTATCTTCATTTGACAACATTTATAGCATGTTATAAAGTATTCAAGAACCATATACTTCTTCTAATGTTTCACTTTCATCAGAAATTGTCCTTTCTTTGTAAACTTTTAGTTCGTTGTCAATCATACAAGCTTCTTCCCATTGGATAATTGATCTTATTTGCTACAAAAATAAGCTTCATGGAATCATCAAAACATGGAATTAACAAGAAAAACACTTCTCTTGATCTTGATTCATGAAAGAAGTTCCTTTTGGAGGAGATCTTTTATGTACATGCTCTTAATATAGAGCTTCTTGAAAAGAATACTTGGTAGAGACAAGGGAAAACAAATTCTAGAATGCTTGGGAGTATTCTTGAAAAGAATACTTATGTTCATGCTCTTGGCTTAAAGCCAAGGGAAAACAAAATCTAGAATATTTTTACATGCTCATGTGTAATCCCATTGCAAATAGAGTTACAGAGAGATCCTTTATTTGTGTATACGACCTCCTATATTAGAGTTTGTGGATTACTTGCCAATGGATTTTCTCGTGTATGATCATTGTAGTTTCTCCTCCATATGAGAGTAGAGCATTGATATGTCATTTTGGACAAATGTATGGTATCAATGCGGGTTAGATGTGTTTCATGCTACCTATACCTTCAACTTGACTTGACCTTGGTACAATAGTTGATGAATATTGGCCCTTCTCTCTCTCTCTCTCTCTCTCTCTCTCTCTCTCTCTCTCTCTCTCTCTCTCTCTCTCTCTCTCTCTCTCTCTCTCTCTCTCCCTCTCTCTCTCCCTCTCCCGAGTCGTTCATTGGCATGAGTGCAGGCTATCCAACTACATGCTTTTCTATCCTTCTCTCTCTCTCCCTACGTCTACTTCTCTCCCTCTCTCTCTCTGTCTCTCTCTTTAATATATAGAAGGCCATTGATCCTTAAGCGTATGTGCATTGGTAGGCAAAGGATGCTTAAAAACTCTCCTCCCGGGGAACACCCATTCTAGATCCTTCTCATAATAGCGTTCATTCCCATGGTCCTATCGTGAAGCTCAAATATGTTCTAAGAAATGCGAGTAACCAATCTAAGTGGATGGTACAACATCCAAGGAAATTTCCTTCCACCTTGGTGAAATCCACAAATGCTTTGAATTGCTAACCATATTTTCTCTGTTTGATCTCTTTATGGAAATTGGTACTGATTATATGTATAAAACAAGCATTTTCATGATCAAACATGGTAGATACTTAATGTTCTTCAAATTTTCAACTTTTGTTTATGAAAAGTTAGTTACATTTAATGCCCTCAAAACAAGCATTTTCATGATCAAACATGGTAGATACTTAATGTTCTTCAAATTTTCAAGCTTTCTCAGCATGAAACAATCCTTGCGACATATTTTCGAGCACCAAACATATTTAAAGGACATATTTAGAAAACATGTTGTATATCCAAACCATGGTTCACGAAAAACATTAGGCAAATTATGTCCATGATCCGCACATTGTGAAAATGTGATTCTGTTGTCCAAAACCTATAGGTGATTTTGTTGGGCACTCACCTATTGAGGTGAAGGTTGTGTGTTCAATCCCTATGGGCTGCTCCATATGCCTCGGTGAGTGTGGCTAGTCTATCCATGTATTGCCTTCAGGCCGTTGTAACTAGATGCCTTCGGGCAGCCCTTCAACCATTTTGAGTGTTTGCTCTCTGCATGTTTGCTTGTTCGTAAAGAAACATGCTTGCTTCTTTCTAAAGAAATTTTGAGTGTTTGCTCTCTGCATAGACTTGAATCTGAGATCAAACTTGGGTGGGAGAAATGAGCATAAATTTATGAGAAAAATATTTTCTACAAGTGGGAATTGTTCTAACTAAGGTTTGGAATGTGACTAATGTAGTAATTTATTTCTCTTATGCTAACCTATCTTATTTTTCCACAAGTAGTTGATTGCATTTTACCTAGTCTTATCTCAAAATTCCAAATTTTAAGTACTGATATTTATACTATACGAATTTATAATTAGTTTCATACAAAGGTGACATTTAGTTTATATTCCAAATTTATACTGAAATTAATATTTAGTTTCATACAAAGTTGACCTTACGAAACTAAAATCAAAACAAGATCCCTGTTTGAGATGGATTGAAATAAGGTACTCCCAAAGAATTTTAAATAAAATGAATTTCTTAACATGACCTTAAATATACAAATTCAAAATACTACTATGTTCTTTTTACAACAACATAGCTTTTCCAGATGTTCAAGAAAATCATCCTCACTACACGAGAGTATAAAGCAAGGGGAAATATAAAAAAAGGTGTTCTTCAATAGAAATCAAAAGTGGATGTCAAACCTTACAAGAGATGAACCATTCAAGCATGTCAATGGATTTCATACCTACACCATGTTACTGAAATACATGGACAAGTGTAGTCAAGAAATGAAGTATGCAAAAGACAACAACATCAAGCTGCCAACTGCATTACTAAGGGTCATATTGAAGAGTCTTTAGATTGGATTGAACAAGGTGAATCGAAGATTGAATTACATGTGATTATCATACATGCATAGCTACACAAACATACACAAAATCCACCTCCAAAAATGCTTCCAGATGTTAAAGAATACACTCCTATCCATTCAAACTTTGTTTTTGGTGTACTACATGAAACAACATAAAGGCATCCAGATATGACAATAGAAAGATATCAAATGGGAGCTCAAAAGTCTACATCTGGAATGGGTTACAATGTCCTGAAAGTGCATCCTACATATTGTACAGAATACTATTTTCTTAAAAAAAAACAACAAGTTTTAATTCATATCTTTATGCATTATTTACAGTGTATAGTAAGACATTTTCCTATTGCACATTTTCCCAACCAAAATCTCTTCAACCACATGATGTTTTCTTCAAGCTTGTCATGCTCCTTCATAATTGTCATCCTTACATCATCTTTATCCGCTCTTTTTTTTTTTAATGTAAAGGAAGTTCGGCAATAGCCTACTCTCCCAGACTTGAATTAAATTAAGAAACAAAGGTACAATAGAAGGGGACTAGTGCCCACGGGACCCCCCAAATCCCACAAAGCAGGGGAAGCTTGATTGAATCCTAGGTTGCATTACAGAGAAGGTTAATCACCCTCTCGTCGCCCTCGTGCGGGGCCCACTTGGGTTTAAGCTTGTTGTTGTTCAGCTGGAGAACTTGATGGTGTCTGAAGGGGGGGGACTTCTTGCTGTTGACAATCCTTTTGCCCAAGAGGAAGAGTGATTTCTCAATCGACCACTCCCTGGGGGAGTCGCCGAAGTTGAGAGCACACCTCTCCCGCCAAATTTTCCACAGGACTTCCCCTCTGATGGCGTTCCAGAGTGTCGCAGAGGAGCCGATCGCTTCTCCCAAAAGGACTTGTTTCCAATTAAGCTGTTTTTGAAGTCTGATTTTCATTCCAACCGTCTGCCAGATTCTGTAGGAGTTGGGGCAAGTAAGGAAGATGTGTGGGACGTCTTCGATAGCACGGTGACAGCGTTTGCACCAAGGAGGGATCCCACAAAGTTTGTTAGCCTTGTGGTTGGTCCAAATTCCTCGATGAAGAATTTGCCATAAGAGGACAGACTTCTTAATCTCAATAAGGGGGTGCCAGATACTCATGAATTTCATGTCCCACCGAAGCCGCGTCCAAGACAGGCACCACTTCTTGTTGAGGCTGAACTGGAGGTCGGCCGTTTCTTTGATGTTCGGGATTTTGAGAAGGCTATTTCCGTTGTGCCATTTGAGACCAATCGAGTTTGGTGAATCGTGTCCCATGAGAAGGCGCGTCTTGTGGCGATCCCAAGCGAGGCATCTACTTTGCAAGGTGTTCCATTCTGCGTAGGAGATGTTTATGCGAGGGTCAATATCCTCGAAGTTGATCCAGTTGTTGGTGTCATGTTTCCAGAGGTGTTTCCATTTTTTGAATCCTTTGTTCCATAGCTTCTTGGCATTTTGGATGTTCCACGACTCCACACTCCGGATGCCGTGAATCGGAAACCAGATAGAGTCGTTTTGTCTGATTCCGGCCGCCCACTTCCAGTCCTCACTAACTCTTGTGAAGCTTTTGACTTTATTCCAGCCCTTCCAAAGGGAACACACGAGATTGGAGCCTTTCGGGAAGACGGGGATCGGGGAGAAAAGCAGGGTCATGATGTCAAGATTCTTCCAGTTCGGGAGCCCCGTGAGGGCCAACTCATTCTTGTTTCTGAAGATCAGCTTGGCCCACGAGGCCTCCCTATTGCACCAAGCCCTAATCATCCATTTGGCCGCCAGTTTGTTAGCCATACACCCAATGTCCAAGATACCAAGCCCCCCGCAGTCTCTGTCGCTGGTGCAGATGGCCCATTTGATTTTGGGCACCCCCCTTCTGTTATGGTCGCCCGTCCAAAGGAAATTTCTACAAATGCTGTTTAGTTTGGACAGGCCTTGCTCGTTCGGTCTCCAACAAGAAAGGAAATAGATTGTAGAAGAGAGGAGGAACGTGTTGATAACCATCGCTCGCCCAGCGAGATTGATTTGCATACCTCTCCAATAGTTGAGCTTGTTTTCGAGTTTAGCCAATACCCAGTTCCATCGCTGCTCCATGGAGACGCCAAACCCCAGGGGGATTCCTAGAAGCCGAAAGATTTGGCCCTGCGGAATGATTTGACAGCCATGATCAATGAGAAGGTCAGGATGCTGTCCCACGATAGCCCTAAAGGCGGTCTTGGAGTGGTTGATTTTAGATCCAGAGGCATCACAAAAGGTAGCAAGACACCTCCAGAAAGTCTCCAGGCTGGTATTATCATTGTGGACAAACGCGTTCATATCATCAGCAAACAGTCTCATGATGATTTGATTGTGGTCGTGAGGCAGCCGGAGGCCTTTGATATTGCCAGCCTCCACATGATGAGCCACAAGTCTGCTCAACCCCTCAGTGGCGATGGCAAAAAGAAGGGGGGCCAGAGGGCACCCTTGTCTAATCGATCTTCTAAGATGGATTGCCTTCAAAAGTTTGCCGTTGACGTTGATTTGGGTCGTTGCGTGTCCGAGAGGGTCGCGATCATCTTGGTGAATTTCTGACTGAGCCCGAGATCTTGGAGCGACTGCAGAATATAGTCCCATTCTAGCCTGTCGTAGGCTTTGTCAAAGTCGATTTTGAGGAAAACCACATCTTGATTGGATTCATTTGCGAATTGAATACCTTCCCAAATATCCATAACGGTTTCCAGGATAGACCTGCCTTTGATGAAACCTTTTTGGTCCTCACTAAGCCAAGATCTCAGGTGGCACGAAAGTCTGTTGGCAATGACTTTGGCGATGATCTTGTATCCTGTTTGGAGCATCGTAATAGGCCGCCAGTTCTCGATTCTGTTCTTTTCCCCCTTCTTGTGTACCAACTTGATAATTCCATTATTTAGACAAGAAGGAAGAGCACCAAATTTTAGCGCTTCTTGCCAAACCATCCGGAGAGGGGTGGCAACCACCAACTTGAAGGATTTAAAGAACTCGTTAGTGAGTCCGTCGGGTCCCGGGCTTTTACCTAGGGGGAGGGCATCAATGACCTCAATGATTTCTGATTCCGAGATAGGGGCATGAAGCAGGGAGTGGAGGTTGGTTGGTATCCTCCGGGGGGAGACCCTAGAAATGGCAGCCATACAGTCCCTTCTATGGAGGGAAAGGGGGTTCGAGGTTCCCAGGAGTCTCGTGAAGTGCCCCTCGATGATGCCGAAATTATCTTCTTCCGAATTACATACATTGCCATGAGGGTCAAGCAGTAGGGGGATCGACTCTCTGTTGTGTTTCCTTTTAAGGATACTACACATCTCTTTGGTGGGTTTGTCGGCTTTGCCAGCCCACCACTCTTTGAAGAAGATTTGCAAGTTTTTCCTTTGTATTTCTTCCTCGTATCTCAACACTGCTCTGATTTTTCTGAGGCCTTTCTGTGCTTGTTGTTTCCCTTTGTTCACTTCCTCCTCGAGCCGCCAGAGTCTGTGGTAAAGAGCCTCCCTACGAGCCCGCCTCGCAGTCTCGAGCATCTTCTTAGTTCTGATCATGATCTTACGCGACTTGTCGACCGCACTTCTCCAGCACTTGGCAGGGGCCAAGCCAGAGGCGAACGCCACTTTCCACACATCGGCAATTTCTTGGTGGACAGAAGGGAGAGAGAAGGTGGAAGCGTTGGCATGGAACCACGGAGCTTTGCGGATTTTGTTGGAAGGTTGAAAAGTGATAACGATCGGGTAGTGATCAGAGATAGTGAGGTCAGTGTGTTGCGTGATGGTAGGGTGGCCCCACTGTTGAGTAAACCTCTGAGAGATGTAGCATCTATCGAGTCTAGCTTTCCTCAGGTCCTCGCTCTTGCATCCAATGCCAACTAATGCATTAAAAGAAGCATGCGAATCTAACAGTACTACTTCACATCTTTCCATCTGAAAAAGAGAGCTTTTGCAAAAACGCAGCTTTTGGATTTGCTTTTAGAGATTCGAATAAATTACGTCCCATGACCTCCAGAGTCATTTCAGGTACAACTGTTGACGAGAAATAGAACCGTGCATGTGATTGCATCCGCTGTGTGTGTGTGAGAGAGAGAGAGAGAGATTTGCTTTTTGATTTCTCTTCCTTGAGTTGTAGTTTGTTCAAGAACCATACTTCTCTGCTTTTTCTTATTATGGCACGTTCAAAAAACAAAGTTGTATGTGTTGTTTGTGATCAAATTAGTTCTTCCACAAAATAAATTATATCCGATTTTCAAGCTTCCGGCGTAGGCAATATTTCAAGAACTATACTTCTTTCACAATGCTATTATACTTTTTTCCTTGAGAATCAGATGGAGCCTTGCGTTGTTGACTAAAATAAAAACCAAGTGTGAGTGCCATGAAGGTTAAAAATTCCAGAAAACTGAAGAAAAGCTTAGAAAATCTGAAAGAAATCAGCTCATTCATTATCAAATTGAAATAATCGAGTTGCCTTTCCGTATCCTTTTGACCCGTATTTTTGTAACCTTTAGGCTTCTTCATTATATATGTGAGTTGGTTTAATTATCATTACAACATAATTTGAGGAAATTACAAGAACCCAAAGATCAAATTTGCAACTAAGAGTCTTCTTAGATAGACAGGAATAGGTGTATGGGTTGAACCTAGAAAGGTAAATACATACATGTTGGAGTTAGACGTCTGTGGAAGCACACAAACAGCACAGGAAGAACAAGAAGCTTGGAGGACAACACACAATACTAAATGTATTACCAATAGAATGTACAAAGATAAGTATCCCGTTAGGGCAATATGTGTATATAAAAGCCAAGGGGAAAAAAACCTCCTAAAGAGGGAAAAAAGTGCCCTGGTGGTCCTAGAGTGTTCACACACATCACTACCTAAATATATCAACAAATCCCCCCTGGGAGTGATGTGGTAAACAAGGAGCTGGCACTCATGTATAAGGAAGTGCCAAGCTATGTGGAAATCACTCCACAAAAGGAAGTAAGCCCAAAGCTTTGCGGAAAGCTTCAAACTTCTCCCTAGGTAGAGCCTTCGTGAAAAGGTCTCCAATGTTCTCCTGCATGGGCACATATGCCAAGCTGATCTCCCTAGCACAGAACCTCTCCCTGACATAATGATAATGCACCTCAATGTGCTTAGTGCAAGCATGGAACATAGGGTTCCTCGCAACTGCCAATGCGCTCTGACTGTCAGGGAAGATGGTGGTGACAGAAGACTAACCAACACCCAAATCAGCCATAAGGCATTTGAGCCACACACACTCAACAATAGCTGTGAAAGCTGCCCTATAATCAGCCTCACAACTAGAAGTGGCCATAGTAGGGTGCTTCTTGCTCAACCAAGATATACATGAGCCACCAAGCATGAAGCAACAACCACTAGTGGACACATGAGTGTCATAGCAACCAGCCCAGTCAGAGCCAAAAAAAGCATGCAAATCTGGAAGTAGTGATCCCCCCTTGGGATAAAACAGCCAAGTAGCCGAGTACCACTCAAGTAGCGAAAGATGCACTTAACCGCCTACCAATGCTTGATACCTAGGCAATGCATAAACCTGCTCATCTGTGAGACAAAAAACTGAATATCTGGCCGAGTAATGCAGAAGTAAATCAAGCATCCAACAGCCTACTGATAGATAACAACATCAAATGCATCTCCGGCATCATGAAGACTCAATCGTAAACTTGTCTCCATAGGAGTGGCAATAGGCTTACAGTCTTCAAGGCCAAAACAGTGCAATAATGTGTCAATATATTTTGTTTGACACAAGGCCATTCCACCATCAACATGCATAAACTGAATGCCCAAATAATGATGCAAAAGCCCTAAATCAGACATCTCAAATGAGGCATGCAAATGAGCCTTAAAATCAGCAATATGCTTCTCAAGAGGACTAGTGAGCAGCATGTCATCAGCATAGACAACAATGATCAGAAGTACATCATTAGCATGCTTAACATATAAGGTGCTTTCAGTTGGACTATTTTGAAAACCATGTGCAATCAGATAGGCATGTATCTTCTCATACCAAGCACGTGGTGATTGCGTTAAACCATATAATGCCTTCTTTAACGTGCACACCTAGTTTTCATGCCCTTTCTGCACAAAGCCACAAGGATGAAAAACATACACTTGTTCATGCAAGTGACCATGAAAAAATGATGTTTTAATGTCCAACTGATGTACATTCCAACCATGATGAGCTGCAAGTGCATAGATGCTCCGAACAATAGTCATACGGCATGTCGGTGCAAAGGTTTAATCAAAATCAATGCCTTTTTCCTATTCATAACCCTTTGCAACAAGCCTAGCCTTATACCTCTCAACTATTCCATCAGGCTTATGCTTCAGCTTGTAAACCTACTTAGTGCCAATGGCCTTCTTGCCATGAGGCAAGTCACACAAAGACCAAGTACCATTCTTCATTATAGCATCATATTCAGATTGCATAGCAGCCATCCAATTTTCTGAATTTTGTGCTTCATAAAATGAAACAGGCTCATTCTCATAACAGACACTAGATGCAGCCATAGCATAGCAATCTGATGCAAAAGAGGCACTATGAGAGCCTGAACGAGTATGATATGACAGAGGTGCATCTAATTTGTTGTCATGCAAGGTCTACACCAGCCATTTTGGCATAGTTTTTGCCTCCTCAATATCAGCTCTCTCATCACAAAGTGCATAATGTAAATCTGCATCAGAAATGGGATGAACTCCATCATCACATGAAACATGCAAAGGTTGAGAAGTTGCCTCATTAGGACCAGCATTAAACTATCCACTATAAAAAGAGGCAGCAAAGTATCATACATGTCTTTGGAGCTAACAAATGTCTCCTTAGTACATGAAAGCAATGGTTGAATAGCATATTCCACAAAGACAACATCATGGCTAACCAGAATGCGTTTAGTCTGTGGATGATAGAGACGATAGACTTTACTTTCAGAATTGTACCCAAAAAAAATACATTTTAGTGCTTTATCATCCAATTTTCTGCGATGTTGTTCAAGCACCAATGCATATGCCAAACAACCAAAAACACGTAGATGAGCAACAGATGGCTTGCGATCATGCCAAGCCTCATATGGAGTGATAGACTGCAGTGCTTTAGTGGGACACCTGTTAAGTACATATGATGCACACATGATAGCCTCAAGCCCAAAACTATGTGGTAAAGCCTAACTCTTGACCATGCACCTTGCCATCTCCATGAGTGACATGTTCTTCCGTTCAGAAACTCCATTCTATTGAGGTGTATAAGGAACTGTACATTGGTGTTTTATCCAACGTTGAGCCGAAAATGCATTAAAGTCAGAAGATATATATTCGCCCCCTCGATGAGAATGGGGGGTGCCCATTTTACATGCTGATAGATTTTCAACCAAAACCAGAAACTGTTTGAAGCACATAAACACTTCGGACTTTGCTTTGAGTGGATATACCCATGCATGCTTGGAGTAATCATCAATGAAGGTCACAAAGTAAAGATAGTTTCCAAAAGAAGGTGTCTGCATAGGACCACAGACATCACTATGAACAAGCTGCAATTTTTGAGTAGCCCAAATTGAACCATCTTTTGGAAATGAGGAACATTGCATTCTTCCCAAAATACAAGCTTCACATACATATTTACCGCGTGCCGTAAGTTTGGGCAAAGAGGATACCATTTCAGATTTCTGCAAGCATAGCAAACTAGCAAAGTTCAGATGACCAAAGCGTGCATGCCAAGTTTTGCATCTAAAATAGCCTGAAAATCATGTACTACACATGCCAAATCATTCACAAATCTTTCATAGCCTATGAGCTTATTCAGCCCATGACATAAAATGCTAGAAGCAATAATCATGTCGCCATTTGATAGATCATGAATTGTACATCTGTCATCAACAAATTTCACAACCAAGCCAATCTTGGCTAATGCAGAAACTGATAACAGATTCTTCTTGATCGGTGGCACAAATAACAAAGTGAAAGAACTACCATCAGTAGTAGTCAGAATGATCTTACCAACTCCCATAACAGGATAAGAGGATTTGTTTGCGCATGTAATAGTGTTCCATGTAGGGGTAGGCTTGAGTGAAGAGAAAAAATTGTGATGTGAGGTAATATGTTTGGTCGCACTATCAAAGTACCAAACATCAGAGTCTACTGCAAGCATCCATTGCTCATGAGAAGATGGTTCAAAATTGCAAACAGTAGTAAACGCCCATTCTTCTTCCTGCACAAGATTAGCAGACTCTGTTTTTGGTGTAGAGGCCTCTGCAATAACCATTCCACCCTCTTTCTTCTTTGCCTCTTTAGCAGCCAGTTTTGGACAGCTCTTAATGACATGATCATTTGCTTTATAGTATTTACAAAACAATTTTTGCTTTTCTGATTTCGTTTCATCTTTGTCTTCCCTCTTTGATTGTGCAGAATTAGCAGATTTTTGCTTACTAGTTGAAGAGCTCCATTTTCCTTTGCCCTTCTAACTAGCCAGGAAAGCTTGATCTGCAACATGCATAAAGCAATGGAACAGAGACTAACTCCTCAAATGATAAGGCATTTGGATTGCCTTTCATCATCAACCAAAGAGTAGAAGCAAAACTCTGATATGAATGAGGAAGACCATTCAGAACGGTCTGCACAAGTGAGCTATCCGGTATAACTTCATGAGCAAAAATCAATTGTTCCTTCAAGTCTTTGATCTTTGTTAGAAAACTATCCATAGAATCACCTTCATTCATGTGCTCACTCTCCAACTATTTTTGGAGGTAAGCAACACGAACCTCATTCCTAGCTTGGTACAATGTGGTAAGTGTATCCCCAAGTATCCTTAGCTGTTCTGCAAGAGCGAGTGTGAGGAATAATGGCACGTTTGACAGACAAAGCTATCAATGCATGTGCCTGGGCATCTCTGCCATCCCAACGAATTTGCTCTACAGTAGGTGCAGCACAAACCACAACACAAACAGGAATATGCAGAATATCATCGTCTTCGACACCTTCTGCATCAGCTTCAGTACCTGCAGTTGTAATAGTTGTAGGTGTGATAGGACGTTTTTCAACACTCTGCACAATGTTCCACAGTCCTTTTGCAATCAATACATGTTGCATCATATAAGCCCATAGAGGGTAGTTGGTACCATCCAACTTATCCTCAATAGCCAACATACAGAATACATCACTGCTTTTAGCCATGGCCGGTGACTAAAATACCTTGATGCATAAAATTGATTGTATCTCAAAAAGTTGAACAGAACTACTCAGATGAATTATGCTAAACCTATAGCACACTTCGAGACGCTTATATTGGCGAACCAAAACTGGTATATACCTTTGGCACAAAAAGATGAAATAACCTGCACAAGCACTGCAATATTGCATTCAGAGGCCAAAATGAGCTCAGATCGCGATTTCGGCACCACACGGCGAAGTTGTTTTGATCTCGGAAACACACTGAGTATGCTCACCAAAATTCATGTGATTCTCAAACTACAACCGAAGAGGTGTCGACAATGCCCTAGATGAACCGGCAAACTGCTCTGATACCAATTGTTGGAGTTAGACGTCTGTGGAAGCACACGAACAGCACAAGGAAAAAGAAGAAGTTTGGAGAACAACACACAATACTCAATGTATTACTACTAGAATGTACAAAGATAAGTAGCCCGTTAGGGAAATAGGCATATATACAAGCCAAGGGGAAAAAACGTCCTGAAGAGGGGAAAAAGTGCCCCAACGGTCCTAGAGTGTTCACACATGTCACTACCTAAATATATCAACAATACACATGTAAATACATAGCCATTTAGATATAGATAAATGGATGGCTGAGTGAAAGGAACAGTGGATGGGGGATGGACAAACAGAGCTTTGAACTTGAAAGTAATAACCCTTCATTTGAAGTGTCACTTCAGCAAAGTCTTTCTCTACTTGAGGGCATTGAAGATGTAAGTAGGGATAATGTTGCTTCTCATTATTGCCTCTTTTGCGTCTTTCTTTTGCTAGCCATGGCTCCCTCCAGCTTGCGTGAGTGTCATACACACAGAGAGTATCTTTTGGTTCATTGGTCAACCATGTTGGAACATGAGTGTCTCCTAAGATTCTCTTTTTTATTCTACCTTTCATACTTCCCAATGTGGTAATGCACCTATGATGTGCCATGTGGCTCATAGGCCCATGATGTGACATTTCGTTCCCCTTGAGAGCATTTTCGTCCTCAAAAATGTAAATGAAATGTCCGTAATGGTGGAAGATAGTGCTTGAACTCCACTGAACCCCATGTACTCATGTACTATATGGTCATATATATGTATTGTTTCTGCATGTCCTTTCCCTTAAGAAGCCTCATATGAGATCGCCTCAAATGTGGGAAACCATCTTAATGGTCCCTACTATCTCGCATATACACGAAACTTCCAAACTATCACTCCCATGACATATAACATCATCAAAATGCCCTAAGCCCATATGATGTATCTCTATGGAGTAATAGTATGAAAAGCAAGTGTAAAGTGTCTAGCTTATAATCTTGATCGTACCATAATGGAGATAATAAACCATAGAGTCCTCTGAAATATAGAACAAAGTCCCATAAAAAGTGAATCAAACCCATCTAGGACAAGATGATATATTTTCCCTCATAGCACTCTAGGTCTTCCTAACATTGAGTGTACTTAGAAGTAATAGTTTAATCTAAAATACCTCGTGAACTACGCAAATCCATCATCCTAGCTCACGTAAAAACCTTCCTTGGTAGTAAAATGAAATCTCTACATTCCACTAACTAAGTAGTCCTTGGTTTATTACCCATAAAGTTGAATAAAGTTATATTGGAAGAGTATCTATTGGCACTAGTGCAAACTCTAATATTCTCTCTTCCATTTAGTTTTCCATATGAATGCAAAAAACATTAGGTATGAGATTTAGATAATCCTAAGAACCCATCCTCCTAATTAATGCTCACACATCATCCTAATGATGAAACATCAACTATGAGTTTGGTGACCCAATAGGTTAGATCTTTCTCTATCTCCTAGAAACTAAATAGATTAAATCTATCCCTATCCCTATCTCACTAATGTCAATAACTAGATCATCTCATCTAGTCAAGGAACATCACTAGAAATAAACATAACTACTTCTCTCTAGAGTCTCCATGTGAGACTCAATTTAACCACCATGATTAACTAATCTCCCTCTTGTCTTTGACAAATGAGTGTCACTTCTATCTAGAAAGTCCAAAAATGAGAAAGTAAAACTCTCTCTCTCTCTCTCTCTCTCTCTCTCTCTCTCTCTCTCTCTCTCTCTCTCTCTCTCTCTCTCTCTCTCTCTCTCTCTCTCTCTCTCTCTCTCTCTCTAATCTCACCTACCGAAAAGATCTCTAATAGTGGAATCTATTCCACTTTCCCTTTCCCTTTCCCTTTGAAAGAGATTATGTTGAATCCAATAGCTCTACTCATCCATAATTGAGAACATGCACATAAGTTCTCCATGTTTTTCCTTCTAAAATAGTGGATTATCAAACTCGCAGGTGAAGAAAAATTACACTCAAAAGTGGATTAAATGAATTCCTTTTAAAATACAAACTAACAGACATTTCATAAACATCTCTTCACACTAGTGGAAACATATTATATTCTTATCTTATGAAGAAATCATGTTTTCCTTCCGTTTTTTCTCTTTAAAGGAACAAGAGCTAAAGTGAGACCTCTGAGCTAAAGTGAGATCTCTCCCCAAGAGCTAAATCCCACTTTCTCCTTCCCTTAAAAGAGAGATTTATGAATTCATTTGCTTCTCCCTTCCGTAAAGATAATCCCTCCTTACGTACATTTCTATGAAGATGGAGAACAAATATTCCATAAATAATGAAGGTGTATGTGGTGAAGAGTGGAGAAAATAAATCCTCATTAGGGTCAAAGCCCTCTACTAAAATTATCAACAATGATATGAGATAATACCATTATGGATAGATGTGTGTCTATACTAAAGAAATTATCTCTACCAACCATCTTTTGTGCATGGATCTATATGGTCCATCCACGCTAATGGAATTATCCTTCTTGAAAACTATAAAGTGAGTATGTGATATGAATGTTAATAAAATCACCCATCACATTTTCTATTCGAAGAATAAATCTTCCTTAAACTATGAAGGATAGCTCCCAATTCTAAGGAGGTGTATACTAAGAGATCTCCTATGATCTAGTGATACATGTCCCTATGAATGAGTAATTTTCTCCATAGCCATAGAAGAAGAGGGCCCAAAGGCAAGTCATTTCCACCACCCCATACTAGTGGAACCTTATTCCAGTTCATCGTGTCAATCCTACACTAAAACTAATGTATATTCTATACATATGTAATGGAATATGTAGAAGGACTCTAATCAATCCCATGTCCTCAACTCATATAGGTGAACTCTAATGAATCCCATGTCCTCAAACTGGTGCAGTTTGTTTCTAGTCAACATGTGATAGTGGATATCCCTTTCTATTCCAAACTAACTTGTTTCTAGATACTAGGACTATTTCTATGTACCTTCCTATGGATCCCGATATGCGTACATGTATTGGGTACCGAAACATTTCTCACTGAGGGGTCTATGTTCTAAGTTATAGAACTAGTGCCATAACTATAGCCTTCTTAATCATCACTCAAATCACATTAGCATCCATCAGTGCTCTCTCATGAAACCCATCTTTATGATCCCATCTAATTGGTTTCCTTAGTAGTGTAGCAAAAATGCTTCACTACTTACTCAAGTGATGTGCATCAGTGAAACTAGTCACTCTTTGGGTATCCCACATGATACCCCATAGTTTCATAATAATACCATGAGACTCTTTTGAAGGTAAATAAACCTTCACTACATTGGAAATGATCATAAACATATCTCCCGTGATGCTCTATGTAACTTCTTGAAACCTATAGGATTGCTGAAGCTATATCTCCTTCCCCTTATCAATCTCATGGTCTAAATCCATAAAGTTTATGTGTAGGGACCCAATTAGTATTGAAATTGCCTTATCTATGATGCTTTGATGGTCGTAAGACCATCAAGATCTTGCTTACAAGAATTCTTACAGAAAACCAATACATTACCTTCCGTGCTCCTTGATTCCAATCATCATATGCTCTTAACTGGTCTATAGTCTAATTCTCTCTGGTAACTGCAAGAAGTTTTCATTATCTCCTCTGATGTTCTTCTAGGATCCTTTTTCCATCAAGAAAATCATGCAACATTGCAACTAACCAGAATGTATTTAGTGTTTCGATGATATAGACAATAGCCTTTTCTCTTAGAACTATATCCAACAAAAATACATTTCACTACTTTATTATCCAATTTTAAACTTTTTTTTTAGCCATTAATGTATATTCTAGACAAACAAAAATACAGAGACAACAAGCTATAGTACTAAAAGGGTATGCAGCTTAATATGGTTGGGTGCATGATGGTAATCAACACATTCCTTATATCCTCAAACATCCATTTCTTGGCTTGTTGTAGGCCTAGCAACAAGGGATGCTAAAGTTGGAAAGGGTCTACATACACTTTTTTTGGATAGGGGGTCCCAAAAGAAGAGGTGTTCCAAAGATTAAATGGGAAATATGTTCTAACCCAAAGGAGATGGGAGTTTTGAGAATTCTCAATGTGGAAGCCACGGCTAACAACATGGTGCTCAAATGGATGATTAAATCTTAGAATAATGATGATTTCTCTTGGGCCAAGATGATTTTCAAAAATAGTGCAAGCCTTTCCCTTGCCAAAATACCTAGGTGGAAAGGACTTGATGTAATCACTCTCCTGATATCCCCATGTTTGGTTGTTCCCATAGGCTCCGATATTGTGTGCTCCCTATGGAAAGGTTGGAACCAAATGAAACCTCTCTACTCCATCAACAAGGATTGGAAGTGGACTATGGGGATTAGGTAGAATGATTCTATTTGGCTCCATATTGAGGGTTTTTTGAGAGTGAAGCTTGAGAACCTTCAAAGAGTTGAGGCTCTAGAATAAAGGATTGATTATCTAGAAGAACCTCTAGAATCAAGATACAAGTAAATGATATCAACTTTAAGGACATTGATTTGACTTGAAAGAGATAAATATCATTAAAAAATAGTAGAGAACTAACATTAAATATGTACTCCATGCATCATGTACTAGTTATCATGTCAAAACTTGGCTAAACTTCAAATTTCTACATATTTTTAAATATATAAATCATACTGAAGCCATATTAAGTGGTTTTCATCTAAAGAGCCTATGATAACGTAAAAGTATGTATTCATTAGAGATGATATGCTACACAAGATCAACCATGTTGAAAATGAGCCCTTAATTTATTCTAACAACAAAATCAACATTATCTATAAAGTTTTCCTATTTGTAAGATCACAAAGAATCCAATTTTAGTTGGACAATTAAGCAATCAAGGTAACATTTTTAATTTCAATAGATATTATTGTTTGTTTAGATATTATAGGTATGAAAAATGTTATGTGAGATGATTGGGAGCCACCTTCTTTCGTAGATTAGGATGTGAGGCCACACGGTATACATGCTTTTTGGTAGTTGCATATATATATATATATATATATATATATATATATATATATATATATATATATATATATATATATATATATATATATATATATATATATATATATATATATATATATATATATATAAGCAAATCACATGGTTGAAAGGAGAATCATTGGATCTTTCAATTGTGTGTTATGAAATCTTTGTCCTGGGATATCATGGAGACCCTCTCTAAGCAAAAGAGTGGAGAAGGTCATCAGGAGGAGGCCTTCCTTCCAATGGTATCGGAGACAATGACATGGAACAATAGAGAGCCATGCACATTGACATGGGCATAGCCATGCGATGCAAGAAGTACCCACAACCTCCCACACAAGGTGGACAGAGGCATGCATAGGGCAGTATCCCTAATGTGAAGGCACCCAAGTGCCCAAGGAGGTCTTCTCCACCTTCTCTCCTCAAGTGACGGCCATATGAATCTTGTCTACCATTTATACTCCCTTTCGAGCTATAAAATCCCCTATGCTTGATAAAACATCTAACACACGAGCTAGTTCCATTATTGGAGAAGGAAGAAGAAGGTGAAGCACTCCATTAGACCTTGCTATAGGGAATGAATTTTTTTTCACTTTTGAAAGGGTATTTTGAAGATGTTTTCTTATACAAAGGGTCAAGGAAATTATGCACATGTGTTCTCCAGCGTATATTTTTTCAAGATCCATCATCAAAATTGGTGCATGCATCATTTTGTAGTATTTTGAGAGCTTTAAAGTGGCTCCCTTGGAAAGATTGATATCTGCTACATCCACTCTAGCCCACATCTACATGCCCAACTTCAACAAGTTGTTTCTCTCTGTTCAAATATTGGTTTGTCGTGCTTTTTGTTGGAGATTGAAGCCCATCTCACAAGCTTTATCTTTTTATGAAATTGAGAACACAAGATTGGGACACTTTTTCTCAAGTCAAAGATTCTCTTTGATTTCTCTATACATTTTAGGTACACCTTCTAGAGCCTTGTTTGGATGACCTAGAAGTCCAAGTTCACTATTTTCACTTAGGAATACATTGTCAAGACAAGTTCTAGGTGTTGGCTACCATTCTTTTGACAGGTGAGGACTATCAAAGACTAGAGAGGATCCAAATATTCCCACAACATGCTTATTTTTGGTAATTTTGAAGACTTTATGGTGCTTTTGATGCTTTTGTAAGCTTCTTCAAGATAACCGGAATATTTTAAATCATTGTTGGGACTGGTGGGGATCAAGATAGGAGGTTGAAACCTTGGAAATCACTTCAACTTTGCATGCAAAGCTTTGGATACATTAGAGAAGTTTTTATGAGTTATTTCCATCATTTTGAATATTAGATTTGCTTCCTTTAGTCAATTTCAATCTTCAATATGGAAATTCAAGCTAAGAAAACTATTGAGAAACCACTAGACAGTCCTCAACATTTAGAACAACAAAAAAAAATCTAGAAAATTTAGAAAAGACACAAGAACTAGAAATGCAAGTTGTTGAAAAGGGGTGGATTTATATGATGAGTTTATTACTCATTCTCAACATCATGACATACTTGATAGGACAAGTAAATTAGAATCCATCTTAGGCAGTATGACCTTGCCTTTTAAATGATTGAAAACGCAATTCATCACTCTTGAAATACATATTACCTCTCTAGTCACAAAACAAGAACAAGACATGGAAGCTTCTCATGAAGCTTCTATTATGGTTAGGAGAGAAACCACACCGCTTAGAACTTTAAAGAAAAGGAATATTAAGGACACACCTTTGGTTAAATACCTAAATCCACCCACATTCATGAGGGATGATAGAGACAGGAACAAGGATGAAGTCTACAATTTTTTTGCAAAAGTGGATAGACTTCATCAATTGAAAGGAACCCCATATAAGTATTGAGTTCTAGAAGCGATTCTTTTTCTTGAACCATGCACATACAAATGGTGGATGAGCCTTAAGGAAGCTAAGGCTATTTCTATGGATTAGGCTCAATTTGAAGCGCTTTTTTCTAAAAGTGTTTCTACTTGAGAATGAAGAAGAGTGTATTTGGGATGAGTGGGATGATGCAGTGAGAAAGACCATTTTCTATATATCTCTCACACTATATTCTTAAAGTGAAAGGATTAAATGGCTTCCAAAGGACTAGTGAGTTTTTTAGAGGGCTTGATAAAGCCATAAAGGTTGAGTTTAGATGAAACGCCCCTAAGACATTAGAAGAAGCTATCAAGTATTCCCAACTATATGAAGACCATAGTTGTAGAGCTATGGATACATGGACCTACACAAGTAACTAAATTCAAGAAACAGGTAGTCCCAAGCAAACACAAATTCACAATTTATGGTATCCATAGTTGTAAAGAAGTGGAACTCATGAATGAGGATAGAGAACATGCATGTTGTTTAACCTAGTCATTGTGGTATGAAAGGAAAGAAAAGCATGGCTTCATTATCCTTTGAGAGGGAAAGCAACTCGATTGCAATTTCATCTCATGGACATAGCAGTATAAAACCTAGTGATGATGATTCAATGAGGAAGGAGAGGTCAAAGGAAATTGAGGTTGTTAGGAAAGATCGATTACTTTGGGACATGATAGATCTGGAGTGGTGTCTTTAGTACATTGAAAAGAAAAACGTGACCCTTTTGGTGTTTGCAGGAGCCTATGGGAGGGAAAAGCTCATGAAAACACAGGCTTTTCAGTATGGCTTGGTGTTCAAAGTAGAATATGAGGATGAAGATTCAGAAAACCTTCTCTTCCTAGTGGAGACATCTAAAGGCTTATGAAATGCAATCTACAAAATGGAGCTCTTGTGCCTAGAGTGTTGTGTGCCAGAAAAGCTTGCAGATATTTGCAGGGACCCTAGAATCTAATCAGGGATTTAATGCCTTAGATCCAAGCGAACATAATGCCAACACAACAAAAGAATACAACCCCAATAAAGGCAAACGGTAAGCAATGTGTACAAAAGAAACCACTCAAGAAGTTGAAGAAAACCGCAAATGAAGTATCCAGTGAGTCAAGTTCTGACTCAAAGGATGTTATCATTGCACTTGGTGGAGAACTTTCATCTGGGATCTTGGGTACTGAACAGAACATGATGAGGGAAGACATTGCTAAGAGAAAACTTGTTAGAAAAGGGCAACTATTCCACCTTCCCATAAATATTATCCACAAACCACCAATTTATCCAGTCATAGGGAGGAGGCCCCTTCAGATAAGGGAGCCACATAATCTCCATGTGCAGAACCTAAAGAAAAAAATGAAAATCAACCCTCATGCAACTCTAGTTCCTTTTCTAGTGATGGTGGATGAAAATGAATGCAGCTCTTTGGAAGGTTTCAATGAGGGTTTGTTTGAGGATTACACGTACTATGTGATTAGTGGATCACACTCTACAGAGGCTCGTATACAGCTGGTGAAGGAGCACCCAGCAACCTTCTTCTTTAGGTATGCAGAGTGCAAGATATATGAAGGACTTACTACCAAAGAGGCCAAGCTCCTGGCTTGGCACCATAATATCGACAATGACTACAGGCCAAAAATGTCATCTATTGAGCAAGTTCACTTCTTCCACCATGAGTATGAAGATTCTCTAAAGAAAGATGTTGGGAGAGTACATCCTAATATGAGGAAGCAATGTCTTATTGAGGTTGGGATTGCTATTGATGAGAATCTAAAATCATATGCCCTATAGAAATTCGACCCTTGGTTTCAACTACCCTTCAGAACAAGTGAAATATGGGATCTCGAGGACAAGATTTTTACAATGTGGGAAAATAAGGAGGTTAAGGGTCAAAAACAGAGGAATTCAAGGCTAGATCTTCAGGTGGATGTAAAGGGAAAATGAAAGAAACTTGATCTTTGCATCAAAGAGGCTACTGAGGATATGAAGTTGGCACCATGGAGAGCCCTACAAGGGATCAAGGATGATACCTTGATACTATCAACATTATCAAGAGTAACTTCCAAGGATTTAAGTCTTGAAGAGATGGTCATTGAGCTTAATAAGTAAGATTTTCTAAAATCTACTTTTCTTTGTGTTTCTCATTATTGAACTCACTAACTTTTATCCACATTTGGGAATGCAGTCACAAAGTATATATGAAGATTTAGGAGGTAATGATGAAGAGGTTGGGATGCTTCTCTCGGAGTGAAGTCCAAGCAGATTATCCAAC
Organism: Ceratopteris richardii; assembly: GCA_020310875.1. NCBI lineage: Eukaryota > Viridiplantae > Streptophyta > Polypodiopsida > Polypodiales > Pteridaceae > Ceratopteris > Ceratopteris richardii. The sequence goes on from CM035444.1 coordinate 68,325,555, forward strand.
CACCTCATCATACAAATCATTGTCAAAATACTTTATACTCTTCCATGAGTGGGTAGATGCAACAATCACCTATTCTTCTAATGCTTTTGTTCCACTGTGTGTTGGGATTTGATTCCTAGCATCAACTTTTGGCAAGAATTCGATGCCTTGCATTGATTCTTTGCTGGAAGTAGATGTCTGGCATGGACTTCTTGCCACAAGTTGATGCCTCGCATCGAGTCTCTGCTAAAACGCGATGCTTGGTATCGACCTCTTGCAAGAAGTTGATGCCAGGCATCAAATTTTAGCAGAGACACAATGCCTAGCATCGACTTGTCAACAAGAAGTCAATGTTAGGCATCAACGAGAGGTCAATGCCAGGCATCAAATTTTCTCAGAGACACAATGCCTAGCATCGACTTGTGAACAAGAAGTCGATGTTAGGCATCGAATTTCAGTAGAGAATCGATGTCAGGCATCAATTCTCTATTGAAAGTCGATGCCTAGCATCAAGTTCTTTCCACAGGTCGATGCCAGGCATCGAGTTAAGTCCATCATATCAGTGTCGATAATCATTCTTCTTCTCTTGTTTTTGTAGAAGCCAAAAAAGTCAAAGTCTCTTGAGGCAAATGATGATTGTCCTCCTCCATTCCTGACTCACATTCAAAGGGCAAGGCACGAGAAGTCTAGGTTGAAAGTTAAGGAAATTGATTTTGATGATGAGTCAGATTTGAAGTGTTTTTCAAACCCCTAGACCCCCTTAGACTTGTATATTACAATGTATATTGCAATGATGTAAATAATATATGTTATGTTGAACCTAAAAAACATTACTCCCTTGTTATAATAGATATATCCTATGGGTTTAGAATGATGGGATCTGTTAATGATGACAAGCCATTCAAGCACCCACAGATTCACAAGATGGTTACAAATTTTGCAGACTTGACTATGTCACGTTTATGGAGGATAGTGGTTTTCCATAGGAGGGACCAATCCTTTTATGTATCAACTGCTTTGAAGACAAGATGTCATGTTGTGGAGTGTCTTACACGGTATTCTATCTTCTTTTTGTGTTTGATTTATGCATGATGAACTCTATTTTACTTATGGTTTTCTTTGGCAGGATGAAGAAAAATGTGACTCATACTCATTTGCATAGGCCTCTGAGTTCAACTGAATGCATTACAGTCGGGTGTTATGATGAAGTAAGCAAACGAAGAGTCAGGGAACATTGCAATGAGAATGGAATCTCCAATGTACTCATGTTACCTGTAGTTACAAAGAAACTTCGTCATGTGGCTAGGAACAAGCCATTGGTTAATCCATATCAGATGCCACAAAACTAATTATGCAATTAATTCAGTTGTTTATTAAAGATGTTTAGGCATTGCATAGCTATTGAGAAAGATAAAGCTCAAGTGAGCTTCATAAGAATGAGGATTAATGGGTTGAATGAATGCCCAAATGAGGACAAAGAGGTTGGAAGGAAGCACACTGCATATACTGAAATATTCCAACATGCTTCAAGGGAGCTTGTTCCACCACTGGCACATGGCTGACCTTGAAGAGCTAGTCTTGGAGCAAGAAAAATAGGCTATGAGTTCTAAAGCTCCAGAAGATGATATTATGCATGAATCTGAGGAAACATATGATCAGCTTCTATTGTAGAAGCTTTTTATTTTTGTGAACAATATCTTAACTGTAAAAATCAATTTAATAGAAATACAATGCTAAGTGTTTGTTTCTAATTGTGCTTATCTTTACTTACGCTTAGCTTTCTTGTATGATCAATATGTGGATATTGTTTAGCATTTATGGTTTCTTAAGGTCATCTTTTTGAAATGTTAGTTAGAAAATGCTTTGTGGTGTTCAATGTGGTATGCAAAAAACCTACTCTCAATGTTTTTACTGGACAATGACATGATTATTATCTGAATTGCCCTATGCAAAACATTAAAGTTTTGTTCCATCTCATGTAATGCAAATTCTGAATAGCATTTAGACTCTTATCATCTGTGCTTGTAGAGATTTAAAAAGTAAATGAAGAGGTTTCACTTATTATTATTTATCCTGAATTTCTTTTTTCTAGAGTTGAAGGTTATGATGTGGGGTACTTGATCGTGAAGTTTCTTTTCTTGGTCCCAACAAAACTATTCTATCTACTTCAGACTTCTTAGGTTATAAAATCAATCTTCTTTCTATTGTTTATTAGAAAGAGACAAGTGGTTTTCACTAAAGGTTGTGAAATGGACCATTTTTTGCTTGATTTCATGATGTTTAGGTCCAAATAAAAAGAGAACATGGCTTTGTTCTCCTTTGTTGTGACTCAATGTTCTTCACGCAAAAAAGTAAATGGGATATTTTAGCAAGCTTCTAATCCACTACTAATGTGGATTTTTCTTGGATTTTCTCATTACCCATGGTAGTACATACACCATACTTCATGTATGTATGCAATAATACATGGGAAGCCTCTTAAATGATCTCTTTTCTTACTCCCAAAAGTGGAGTTTGGTAAAAATTAACATTTGAATTTTTTCCCAAAAAGTATGGAAGGGGGTTTTTGAGCAAGTAAAATTTCTTCTTAACCTATTATTCTTATGAATCTAATGATCCCATTGTGGAGTTCATGTAAGATACTCTCAGTGTATATATTTTCTTCCATCCATCCGTAGCTAGTGCACCTCTTTTTCCCTCATCCAAAATGGGAATTTCTTAAATTCAGGTGTTGAATTTTCTCTCAAATAGTGATGGAAGGGGGTCTTGTGGAGCTTCAAAATCCCATCATACTGCGCTATATTTTGGATTTCTTAATCTTATATGGAATTCAATATATTAGAATATAGGTATGCATGATTTTTCCTACCAAACTAAGAAAAATCCCACTTTATTTCCCTTTCCCAAAATGGCTACTACTCAAAACAGCCCCTGAAATTTATGTGGAAATCATAAAAATAGGCTAATTTGGAGGTGTCTAAAGCTTACACTTTATCGTATTTTGAGTGATCTCTTGACTCTAGATCAGATTATACATCTCATACTCTCCAAACTTATGATTTCCCTCAAAGGACTTGATACTCAAACCCTTCCTTGTCCTTCTCAAAGAGTTGGACCCTTGTTTTTTAATTCTTAAAAATAACAAAAATGCTCATACCTGTGATTAAGATGAAACTCAATCCTCTTTCACTTAGGAACCATGGTAGTGGAAAGCTCATGGAAGGGATGCTTTTCATTCACGTGCTCTTCAAATGCAGTAGGTGCATCAAATATGCATGTCTCCTATATGTTCTCGATCCTCATTTGAAGATGTTAGGACTTAACTCCTTAGAAGTTTGATGTGGTGCAAATTGACCTTCCTTCTACACCAATAGATGTGTCTTTAACATTGTTGTCTGAGGGGGAAGCATCTCCTTGCCTCCCTTCACGTAGATGACACTATCTTTATCTTTACTGCACATTGACTTCCAAAGGAGAACATTCATGGACCCAAGCACATCTTTGAATCTAGTGTCACAAAATTTGAACTCCTTTTGCCTAGTTCCTCATGGAAGTTCCATTGAGGTTCTTGTCTCTATCCAATATCAGATTTAAAACATGAAATCTTCACCTTAGTCATGTATTCTATTCACACTCCCACAAAGAACACATGCAGCCAAGAGCAGGCATTTGCCCTGTTCCATATTATTATGTGTGGAATTAGAGATCATCAACTTGCGTAGGCACCTTGGATAGAAGGAGTGCCACTCTTCATGATGGTGAGGGTTCAATTCCTCTAGGCTGCATGTTCGTGTGGCATAGATCGGTGCTCTGATACCACTGTTATGTCTCGTAACTAAAAGCCCCCTTTCTTTTGTCGTCAATGTAGCATCCACCCATCAACACACACACACACACATAGAGAAGTCCTTTACTCTGCTCGACTATTGAGCATGTCCTTCCATGAAACTCTCGTGCCCTCAACTCGAGACTCTCTCTATGTGAGACCTCTCATGTCTCTTCTACCAAATGGTTTAAATACCCATGTGATGCCATGTGGCATCCTTCTCCAAAAGGTTATCCACACCCAATGAATATCATATGACAATGGTGAATCCATACACTTTGCTAGTGGCATATCCTTCTTGGTTTCCTTCCTTGCAAGTGGGATCCTTTGGAGCTTTCCCATCATTGGGATAGTCATAGTGATTCATTCCCCTGGGATAATCCAAGTCATTGACCTCCTTCTTTGAGTTCTATAAAATGTTTATATCCTGAGCCGTGCGAGAGGGACTCCTCTCAATAATCCCCTTATGGCTTCTTCTCCTTCTTCTTCTCACTTTCATGAAGTCTTCTGGATCCTTCTCCATAATTTGTGTTACTTTTTGTTTCTCAACATCCATAGGATGATTTTGTGACATGCTTTGGTCCATTGAAGCTTCTTTGTTCTCCGTTTCATTAAGTTTTTCATGATTTTGCTTATTCTTAATGGATTTTTATCTCAAAAGATAATCTTTTAGTCTATGGCCCTACAATCCGCAGTGAAAGCAAGCATTTGGAAAGTTATTGTATATAATCTCTTGCTCTATGGTTTTCTTCTCTCTAATTTCTATGGAAATTTTGGAGCAAAGATCTTTGTTGAGTTTGCTTCGACATAAATCTACGGGTGCCATCTTACATTGAAAGAGTGTTTAACACTTTCATAGATAAAACCCGCATTGTGCAGGCCTTCCAAGCTTTGCAAATTGGCACTTGGCAGGTATGGAGAACTACCTTGTGCCTCTTTAAATTATTTTCTAAATTCATTCCAAATAGTGCATATTCTCTTCATTAGCTGCAAGAAAGTACTGGTCACTTACGACATATGACATTCAGATTGTATGTATCCCTATGAAAGGAGTATTCAGATTGTATGTATCCATATGAAAAAAGAACAGGAGGTAGGTTGGAGGAATCCTTGTCCATAGGATTCTATATAAGCTTACTTGGTCGAATCTTATTGAAACCTAACCATGCATCATTGTTGATCACATGTCTTATGGTAGGCTTGTTTACCATACAATAGACAGCCTTCATAATATGGAAATATCACCTTTGAAATTGTGTCCGTTGTACTTACTTTGAGTAGCCACACACGTGAGAGATATAACATATGCAAAAGATCATACGTTTTAGAGACAAAATCAGCAAATACACAGGAAGAAAAGGTGCTATGTGTCACCCTCCTTGCAAAGAACATTAATGTGAATGTGCACTCTCCTTGCAAAGAACATTAATGTGAATGTGATATGTGCCGCTTTGTTTAGATATAGAGAGGGGTTGAGGTGGTGAGATCATAGATGGATAGGTGAGATGTAAGCGGTGAAACGAACTACCTTTCGCAAGTAAAACTTCCCCGACAAGTCACACGACAGCTGCAATACGGCAAGTCATACGAAGACAGCTCAACATCCGATGTCGCTTATTTTGCCCAAGTAAATCCATCACATGTACATAGGATTTCTATATTGAAATCTAACCATGCATCGTTGTTTTTTTTTAGAGTACAACGAATTGGAAATACACACTCACACACCCAACCTCATAAGGTAGAGGCACCCGTCATGAGAGACTCATGGACATGTCCAGCCAAGACTTGAACTCAAGATTTCCTCCCATAGTTTCAAGGCGTCAGCCACTAGACTACGCGGGCTCGGACACCATGCATCGTTGTTGATGACATAGTGCAAGGCTGATCTTATGCTTGCTTTCGATGCAGTAGAGAGTCTTCATAATAATAGCACCTTTATGCATACAACATAAAATATGCAATATCATCTTTACGCCTGGTAGTTCAAGTGGTTTGGCTTTGATTTTTTGAAACTGAGGTCCATAGTTCAATCCCAAAGTTGGACATATAAGACTTTGACAAGTTTAAATCAATTGATATCCATGTTATTTTGTCTGGCCCCTCTTTTGTGAGATGCGAGAGGTCCTACGAAGACTATCCCTATTCACTTGTAGAGTTGTACTTTCAAAATTAAAACCTGAAAGAGAGTAAGCGATTACCGAACCTCCATTTAAGAAAAAAAAAAACATATAATTGTATCCGTAGTAGTTGGTGTGAGATATAATAACGTATGCAAAAGATCATACATGTTCCAGGTCGTTGTGCGGGTGGTTGGGCCTCTCGCCTCTTGAGGCGGGGGCGAGGGTTCAACCCCCATTGGCAACATTTGTGAGGGACATGTTAATTTGGAATGATGTATCATGTGGCTGATGTGCCACCGCCTATTATGCCCTGTAGTAGTTGTGACCGTCGTCTAACCCAGCTATGTAAACCCTTGTTCTTGTGGGATAAGGGAGGTCCCATGTGTACTATGCTTTTCCTTGTACAGATTCAATTTCAAAGTTAAAGCCGAGGGAAGTAAATAAAAGAAAATACACCTCCATTTTTATAAAAGAAAATACACCTGAAAGAGAGTGCTATGTGTGGCTGTCCTTGCAAAGGACACCAATCTGAAAGTGATATAGAGATGGTATGCAGGTGTAGATGGTTGTACGACAGGTGGGTGTAAGAGGTTGTACGACAGGTGGTAAGATGGATAAGTTATAACTCAGGTGTAAATGGTTAACGGAGCAACATGTTGTACGACAGCTGCAATACAACAACTTATACGCCGACAGCTCAACGTACGATGCCGCTTATTTTTGTAGGAGTTATTTTTGTGTCCTTCTTCATGTGCTATGAATGCCATCAACCACCCAAGTAAACGCATGCAGTGAAATTGACAAAATCCGTTCAACCCTCGTGAGTCCTTTTTTTTTTTTTTTTGAAAGTACAATGAATTGGAAATACACACTCACACACCCAACCTCGTAAGGTAGAGGCACCCATCATGAGAAACCCATGGACATGTCCATCCAGGTCTTGAACTCAGGACATTCTCCTACAGCTTCAAGGCGTCAGCCACTAGGCTACGCGGCTCGTACTCGTGAGTCTTTTTCGTGCGCCCTTGAGACGGATGTTCCATAAAAGTGATTGTACCCATTCCATTCTACATTTATTATAAATAAAGAAATAGATGGCTTTCGCAATAAGTGTATTTGATAAAAATCCGTGCATGTTAACCCAGTTGGTTGGAACTTTTGCCTCTCAATGTCAAGGGCAAGGATCACGGCCTAAAATTCATAGCTAGCACAACTTTTCATATGACAGGCAATTTCTTTTTTCTTGCCTATTATATGACAGGTTTATTCTAAATAATCCTTGTCAAATGACATGCAAATTTTTTGCAAAGGCAGTCTCAATAATTGTTTGACAATATTGATTTCTTTCAACATGGAATTCAATACTTCATCAATGAAGAGTTGTTTTAGATGCAAAAAGCTAATTTTTTAGGATGAATTTTTATTCTCGACAGAGTGGAATATGGCAATTCAATGAAATATTGAGATTATTGGTGGTATGTGAGCTAAGCACAAAAATAATTGGTTCAAAGACATGTACCATATTCATATGATACTATATGATGGTTTTTGAAATAAGACACCAGCCATTTTAGTGTTTGTATGCATCAATATCATATAGAAGGATCCTACAGTGTATAGCTATATAAGAAGCACCCCATATTGTAGTAAATTCCTTATTATAAACATGAGTTTTCTAATTCCCAAGACTTGTCTTAAATGATTATATGACTTTAAGTAAACATTAGAAAAATTATTTCAATATGAGGAAAAACATTTTCATGGAGATATTTCTTTCTTCTCATATATAAGTCTATAAAAAAGCTAGTTTTTAAACCATATTCAACCATTTCTATATTTTGAGTTATCAAAAAAAAATTAAATATATTTTTCATATAAAATTTAGGTATAGGCCTTTATGGGGCTTGAAGGTTTTTTTCAAAATTTTATTTGATTAGTATGCATGATTTTTTTTTACTTGTTTGAAAAAAGAACACCAAAGTGTCTTGTTTTGGTACAACTCTAGTGTTAGACTCTCCAAATTGAAAATAAACAAACCCCAAAATGTACATGATGAATCTAGAAAAATCCCAAATGCACTCTCAAAATGAAAGTGCAGCTACAAGCTCATGTTAGTCAACCACCAGACTATATACTAGATCATGTCCTCAACTCTCAGCTATTCAGACACATACATATAATCAATGAAGGTAAGTAATGAAAGGTACTAATCAGTAATTTTTATGAAAATGAGAACTTAGGCATGTAAACAAATTAAAGAGTACATAATTATGAAGTATTTTGATGACAATGCACCACAGTGCACTCTCCTTCTCAAGAGCTCCGTGATGATATCCTCGGAGTAGAAAATCGAGCTCCTACAGCTACACACGGTACTCTGCATAGAGGCTATAGAATACGCAAAAAACACAGTACACAAGGAGCACGAACAGAAACTTCTTAGGTGTTATGAATGCGGTCGAACTTACAGTCTCTGATTGACTAGGCCACTATATGTTTTATTAAAGAACATATACAAAGAAGTGTCCGGTGGCCATTTTGGCCTTTCACATGGACACTAACGATAACAATCTCCCACCAAAGGCCAATATGGCCAAAGTAACCATGGGAGAAAAATAAAGAATGAGAAAGAATACCTGAGTGTAAGTATACGAACTATACCTCCCACCTGATGGGCATGTTACACAGTATACAAGTGATTGTGTAAGATCATGAATCAAGTAACCCCCATCAAGTGACGACACTGTCAAAAGCTATCATGTGGTAGAGCTTTAGTAAAAGCATTTGTAGCATTATCTCGAGTGTGAACCTTCTCAAGGATAATGCGCTCAATGGCTAAGCAATCTCTAATGAAGTGATACCTCACTTCAATGTGCTTGGTCTTTGCATGATAGACCGGATTCTTAGCCAAAGCAATGGCACTCTGACTATCACTAAGCAAATGAGGTACCTGCTGAGGTAAACCCATATCATAAGCAAGATGAGAAAGCCACAATGCTTCCTTAAATGCCTCACTTGTTGCAACATACTCTCCTTCTGTGGTGGAAACAATTGTACATTCTTGAAGACAAGATCTCCAAGAGATAGCACCTCCAATAAAATGAAAAATGTACCCTAATGTAGACTTACAATTGTCTGCACAACCAGCATAGTCAGAATCTCTATAACCAATAATGGATGCTTTCCCTCTACCTAAGCATAGACACTTGTCCTTAGTGCCTGTAGCTCAGTGATGAGTAGCACCTCCTTTAATGTCAATCCGGGAAGACGTGAGGATGGTATGAAGACCACGAGCAAGTGGAAGCACAAGTGCGTGAGTGAGAAGCACACAAGCATGCACACACATACACGCACACGCGCACACACGGCAAGAACAAAGAGAGTAAGACAATGGAATCACTCCTATTGCAAGAAAGTTCTCATACAAGCTCAAACTACAAGAAGCTAGCCCAAAAATGAGCTCTCTAGCTCTATTTATAGTTTTTGACTAGCTTTGGCCCTGTCCAGACCTAGTGTCCGGCCTAGTTAAAAATTAGGTTCCAGGGCTTATTTGAGGGCCCAAACGAGATCTAAAAATTATAAAAATTGCCAGGCAACTACTTCTAAGGCTCCCCAAGCTCAAGGACTCCTCGGCTTGTACAAAATGGAGCTACAAAAAGGTGAAATGATATTTACAAGGGTTTGTAGTGATGAGAATCACTTTAAAATGATGTGAGGGTTTTGAAAAAAATGAAGGGTTGCCTCATTGCTAGATCTGCATGTGTGTCCGTACTTGCTTCTTCCCGTATACTATCAACACTCTCCCCCCCCTAGCGTCTGTCGCCTCTGACAGACCTTTGATCTGCGGGTTGATCAATATAGTTCTCGAGAATGTCAGCTCCCACATCATGTTCTTTGATTCGCAGCCCTCGGATCAGGTCTCTCTGCAGGGTATCCCAATTGACTGGGCCCGGTATGTCCGGCTGTGGCGTTGTGTAGAGTTCTGAGTGCATCGTTTGTTCACACGCGAATAGATGTAGCAGGTGGGTTGGGCGTGGTGTGAACACTTCTGAGTGTGACTCCCAGAACCCCGTGGTAAACATATCGTCGAAAGTTTGCTTATAGCAGGCAGGGAGATATCTGATGCGTGCGTGCCATGCATAAGCAACTCGTATGCTAGGGCTTGTGCTCATATCATACAGGAGGTCATAATTACCATTGATGAAGCCAGGAATCGGAGGCTGAATATGGCATACATTGCGGAAAGTTTTGAGCACCACCTGCATCATATCGAATATCTTGAGCATCATCTGAGCAGCAACATCTGGCATGGGATGGAGGCGTGGCAGCCAATAGCGAATGGTAGCCATCATGTACGCTATTGTAGGTGGGCCTGTCGGTGGTGCGATTTTGGGGTAGTTCAGCCACTGTTTGCAATTCACGTTGTTCTGGACCTTGATGGCGAATGCTTTCCAGGAGCGTCTTCTTTGTACTGGTCCAAAGCATGGGTTATACTTCAAATGCATGGGAGCGTGATCCCATGTTCTCAGCATTTTCGGGTATGTTTCCAGTAATCTTTGCCTCCAAGTAGGTTGAAAAATCGCCCCTTTCCTGGCTGCCTCTGGTATATCTTCTGGTTCGAACTGGGTGGCGAAGGTAGGGCACTTGTTGGTGACTCTTCTGATCTCTGCGTTGTAGTCGGCCAACAAGACAAAATAAGGTTTGTATTGTAACTCGGAGCTAGTTATCAGCCGTCTAGGAGCCAAGTTCGAGAAATATTCAGACTTGAGTATGGTCTCCTCTATGGCTTTCATGGCTAGCATCTGAGTTGCAACACGCTCTTCGTGAGTGTGACCCATCTCCTCTACCTGCTTCATCCATGCGGACGGGGGTTCCTCATACGTATCCTGTCCCTCTTCAGTGATCCTGCCACCTGGAAGAGGTTGTGGCTCATAATTATCTTCGAATGTTTCTTCCACCGGAATAACAATAGTCTCCTCTTCACTTGGCTGATCAGGTGGGGAGGGGGGTCGTTCATATTGTAACAACTGGATTTTCAACTCTGCAACCTGTTGCCTTAGCTCAAATACTTCATTGGTTACTGATAATTCCGGCTCTGGTAAGGTTGCAGCGTTGGCCATCTCTTTAAGTCCTTGTTGGTGTGGTGCAGGCACTTGGGCTTTCTGTAGTTCTTTGACTTGGTCAACAAGCTGATCATGAGCTTCTAAGAGAGTGGCGTAGGTTTCTAATATTTGTTGTATGTTCTCTGAGGGGATGGCTTGGAATTTAGCCGGGTCAATGGGTGCCCCTGGAGTATTTTCCATGGCTGCTTCGAGATTGTCTTGATTTTGTTGCTGTAGTCTTTTGTTTTCTTCTTGGGCAGCTGCTAAATGGCGTCTGAGTAGAGCCATGTTTCGTTGTAGTCTAGCGTTACGGGCTAGCTGATCTCTAAGTTGTTCTTCAGTTACCCTACTCTTCTCTGTATGTGTGGACTCGAGCTCCACCTGATATTGTTGGAGGGTAGTCACCTCCTGCTGTAATTCCGTATTAGACAACTCCAAGGCAGTGACACGTGCCTGGAGGTGGGATGACAATGTACATAGCTCTTTATTGTTTTCTTCTAATAACCTGTATTCCTGTTTAAGTTGGGCAGCAGCTTCGAGCATGGTGTTGAGTGCATGACTAAATGAAGTGGATGCAGGGGTAAAGGTGGAAGATGCAAGGGGTCGGGGGATGGGAAAGGGAAAAGTGGATGTTGTGCCTACAGTGCTTGGAAATGGCGACGTGAGTGAAATGATATGTGGTGATGTTGGGATAACAGTGGTGGTGGGTGATCCTGTGGATCGGACGTGAGAGTGTGTGATTCGTGCACTGTGAATACAGGAATGGTGGGTGGTGTGATAGTGGTGGCAGTGAATGTGGGGGAGTGGGGTTGGGAAAGGGACTTTTTATTATAAGTATCCACCTGTTGGAGTATATTTACAAGGTTTGTCCAGAATGAGGGTTGTGTGACTTGGGTTGAGTGTGAGGCAGTTGCTAGGGGAGTGGTGGATAGGGTTTGGGTGTGAGTGAATGGAAAAGGATGGGATGAGGTCTGGCTATTGGCAAGTGGTTGTCCAAGGGCGGGGAGATAGGAAGGGTGACCCTTTGAACAGCTCCAGTTGTGCATACTTTAGGGCTCGGGCAACTGGCACATCATATGCAAGACATCTGTAGATGATTCTTGTGAGCGCACAACAGCCATGTAGGGTAGGCTTTCTCACACCCCGCTTGCCTGCCTCATACACTTGGTCCAAGATCCATACAGACATCTTAATGGGCAAGCTTCCAGTCTCTGCTAGATATAACCCATACCATATCTTCTTGTGAGGTTGGGTGAAGCGATCCTGAGCTGGGAATGCGAAGTGTTGGAGACACATCCGCAGAGGTATAGCGATGTTGGGGGTGAGGGTGCACATTTCTTTTAGCTTCTTGATTCTATTGCTTTTCATCGACTCGGGTATCAAGGGGTCACGGTCAGAAGGTACATGCGTGCCATACATCTGAAGTGCTTCCCTTATTAAAGTAACATTCAATTCAAACTTCCTCATTTCCTCCAGATTTGACAAGGAGGGCACCCAGAATGTGCCTGAATGATCCTTATCCCCTGTCGGCTTCAGCGTGGCAATTAGGTAGTAGCACCTGAGGAAATCTGGTTTAGGCAGAGCTGCACTGAAATAAGTTTGTAATCCTGCTTTTTGCCAGATATCTTGAAGTGGAGCTGCATTTTGCAATGCTTCGAATTCTCGTGAGAAGAATTGGAAGGTCCACCACACTCCTCCACATTCCATCTTGGATTCCCAGATATGATCCGCGTCTCCCAAATCTCCGGGCATCTCATTGAACCAGTGAGAATGCCCCTTTACTCTTTCGGTTAGGCCGTTTGGTGGATCTGGAATAGGAATCCTCCGCACATTCACGAACTCCTCAGGTCGAGCTGTTGGTGGGGCCTCCACCGGCATGGCATCCCATTTGGTTGGAACACCAGATCCTGCCTGAGAGCTTGTGCCTGTCGCTGTTGCCATGAGAGTAGGTTGCTTATCTGCTGGAAGAAGAAAGGCACATTAGTGTTGCATAGGAAACAAGATGTAATGGTGTTCCCTTCACAATACTAACATGACAATCCCGGAGGTCAGTGGTTAGTGGTGAAGTGTTTGTGATAGGTGTGAGTGGTGATTAGAGGTCAGTGTCATCCTAGATGCATGCTTTGGTTATGCAATGGGTTCAGAATGCTCCTGTGTTAGTGTGGGCGGATTTACAGAATTGGGTCATGGGGTTTAGTACACAGTTTAATCCTCCACGCTTGGATAGAGGAGTCGTAGCTCTTAGAGCTAAAGATAGGTGAAGGTTTCTGGATGGGGTTGTGATGTATTTGGGACCTTTTGGGTACCCATTTCCAGACATTCCTAGGGTTGATGGGAGTGGGGATAGTGAGAGGTGTAGGTATCTTTTCATTTTCTGAGTTGTTGGTCATGAGTGCTGGTGAAAGTTGCTTCCTCCTAGTGCCTGAAGGTGAAGTAATTTGGGCTTGTAAGCAGGCCTTGGGCACCCATATCTGTCTAGCATTAGGGGTAGCCTTCATTGACCGCTTAGGGACCCAAATAGAAATGGTATGCCTAGGGGTTATCCTAGGGGGCTTCTTAACTTCGTTCCTTGACGGTGAGGCTCGTTTCTTGTCTTCTTGAGAGTCTGCTATTAGAGTTGTGGGTTTCCCATCCTTGCGTATCCAGATATGCTTCGCGCCCCGAGGTGCTCTATGTTGCACGGGTTGGCGCTCCTGCCTCTTGATCAGCGGCCTCCTTCGTGTAGAGTGATGTTCGGTCTGCTCGTTTAGAATCTTCTTTGGATCAGTTAGGAACTCCTTCTTGGCTCCTGAACCTTCAGTAAGATTGATATTCCTCTGCACCATAGAAGTTTGGACAAGCACAACATTGTTATCTTCATGTGGATTCCTGGAGGGACCAGGAGTTGGTGCCTGTTCTATTGGTTTGAGTGCTTGATTTTCTAATTCAATCGTGAGACGGCTTCTGCCTACCCAAGCCTGAAGAAGTCCACTTCTTAGGTTGAGGTTGACTGCGTGATCATAGATCCAGTCTTGGCCTAAGACAAGAGGTTCGGTCAGATCCTCGTCTTCACACACTAGCACTTTTGCTGGCATGAGGACCTCTTGTATGTAGAGGGGAAGATCCACCTCTCCCATACAAGGGGTTTCAACACCTCCTAATCCTATCAGATATGCTTCTAGGGGTTTTACCTCCAATTGCAGCTGGTGGCAATAAGAAAGCCGAACTGCACTTGTGGCTGCTCCTGAATCAATTAATGCTCTCACGCTTGTGCTACGGTCTCTTTGTCCTAGTTCTAGGGTCATAAAAGGTCGTCGGTCCACTATCTTATGGGTACGTTCACCTGCAGTCTCACACATGGCCATGTGATAGCCTGGAGACTCTTGAGTGTCAGTCATAGGCTGATCCCTCCCTTGTCTCCTCAACTTCATTCGTCTGATACGCTCTAAGGCCTCTGCCTGTGCTTCTTCTCGAATTCGTTTTTCCTCCTCTTTACGTTGCTTAGCAGTATTGAGTCGGCTTAGCATTTCCTCCGTGAGGGGTTCCTGATACAGCTTGACTCTGCATCCGCTAATATAGTTTGGGAGGACATCCCCCTCTAAAGTGGCTAGTTGTACTGCTCCACTCGTGGAGATCCTATTAATGATCATAGGTCCGTAGCCTCTCTTTTCTAGCTTTCTTGCGTGTTGTTTCAATGTGTAGACTAAAACTAGATCTCCTGCTTTCAAGCCCTTATCCTTCACCTGGGCATCAAAGTATGCCTTTTGCCGTTTCTTTGCAGCATAGATGCCTGCTGCTGCTCGTAGCCTTGTCTCACCTAAACGCTCTAGATCAAAGATCCTAGAGGACAACTCGTGTCCATTCCACTCATGCTCTTGTGCTACTCTTAAAGCTGGAATTAGGAAATCTGATGGTAGCACCGCATTTTGTCCGAAGACCATCTAAAATGGGGTGGCATTGAGTACCGTTTTGTAAGCAACTCGGTATGCCCAAACAGCATGATGAAGTTGTTTGTCCCAATCAGAGCGTTTATTGTTTACAAGTTTCGTCAATACCTTACATAGGATCTTATTCGTGCTCTCGGCTTGTCCGTTAGCTTGTGGGTGATAGGGGGCAGACTTCTTATGTATCACCATGAATTCTTGAAGTAGATTTTCAATGACCTCATTCAAGAAGTGTGTACCTCTATCACTAACCAACTCTATTGGTAACCCATATCTAGTGAACACATTTTCGAATAAGAACTTAGCCGTCGTTTGAGCATCATTCTTTGTCGTGGCTTTTACTTCCACCCACTTTGTAAGGTAATCTGTGGCTACAATAATATATTCTGCGTGGGAGTTTCTAGCTGGGGGGTTGATGGGACCTACAAAGTCTATACCCCACTTTGAAAATGCACGTCCTCCCATCATTGGCCTTAAAGGCATTTCATCTTTTCTTATCGGATATTGGGCACGTTGGCATGTGTCACAACTCTTCACATAAGTATGTGCATCCATATGAAGAGTGGGCCACCAAAGTCCTGAAAATAGAATGGTCTTAATTACTCTGTCAGGCCCAAAGTGTCCACCTGCAGTACCGCTGTGTGCCGCTTCTAAGACTTTCAAATAGTCTGATTCATGAATGCACAGTCTTAGGTAGCCATCCTTGCCTCTTCGATATAGGTTGTCTCCTACTAAGGCATAGTCTTGAGCCTCTTGCTCCATGCTCCGTTTTCTTGCAAGACTAGCCTGATTGGGTAATGTTCCCGATCTCATGAACTCGACCAATGGAGCACTCCAATCTGGGATTAATGACACGTGATAAAGAGTGGCATGTTCCACTGGGGTTCTCTTCTGGCACACTGAACAATTGTGAATCCACTCTTGTATTTCTTTGTCCATGCTAGGCCAATACACTCCTAATCGTTTTAGGTTCTGCAATGTTCGTTGTTTAGAGTAGTGATTTCCTAGCAATCCTTCATGGGCTTGTTGCAACCAACTAGCATGTTCATCATCCTCGACACAACAAGCTAATACGCCCTCGGTATCTTGCTTGTACATACTTCCGGCCAATATCTGATACTTTAGTGATTTTACAATTTCCTCTTTGCTTGTTTTAACATTTTTATTTGCAGGCCCGAAGGTTAGGACTGGTACCAACTTATTTGCCCATTTAGGAACAACTTCTAAATTGAACAGATAAGCATCGGGCAATTCATCAGACACTCCTTGCGGTGGCTCTCCGGAAGTGATGCGAGAAAGATGGTCTGCCCTAAGATGGGTTCTACCCTTCCTGACAACAACTTCAAAGTCGTATTCCATTAGTAAGAGGAACCATCTTACTAAGCGGCCTGTATTGCAAGGTTTGTTGACCAAATATAGTAAAGCTTGATGATCAGTGAAAAACTTGAATTTATTGGCCAATAGATAGTGTCTAAACTTCTTCACAGCATATACCATACCTAAGCCTTCTCTTTCCGTTGTGGTATAATTTCGTTCAGTTGCATTTAATTGCCTACTAGCATATGCTATCGGCAAATCTAGGTTTCCTTCACCTGTGGGTTGTGCTAGCACACATCCTATTGCATGATTTGAGGCATCTACATGGACATGAAAGGGTTTGCTCCAATCCGGAGTAGTCAATATTGGTGCTGTGCACAAACGTCTTTTCAGCTCGTTGAAAGAATTCTCGCATTCCTCGTTCCACTCAAAATTTGTTAACAACCCATAAAGAGGTTTAGCTATGATGGCATACATGTGGATAAACCTACGGTAATATCCGCAATGGCCCATAAAGGCTTGTACCTCTTTAACATTTCTTGGTCTTGGTAGCTCTGCTATCGCTCTTACCTTGTCTTCATCTGTTGAAATTCCATTCTTAGAAACAATGTGACCTAAGATCTTACCTTGTCGTACCATGAACACACACTTCTCTGGGTTCAGACACACTCGATAATCTCTACACTTGTTGAAGATTTGTCTGAGCTCGGGGATGTGGTAACTTCTTTCTTGGGAATGAGCGCATAAATCATCCACATATACTTCTAAGCTCTTTCGCAAGAACTCTTTGAAGACATGTCACATGAGCCTTTGGAATGTTGCAAGTGCATTGGTGAGCCCAAATGGCATCACACGAAATGCAAAGATTCCCCATTATGTGGTAAAGGCCGTTTTGTGTTGATCTTCGGGGGCAATGGCTACTTGGTTGTAACCTGAAAATCCATCAAGGAAGCTATAAACTTCCTTGCCTGCCACACGCTCCAAAAGATGTTCGGTGATTGGAAGTGGATAACTATCTCTGATCGTAGCGGCATTAACTTTTTTAAGGTTAATGCACACTCGCAATTTCCCATTCTTCTTGGGCACCACTACAATGGGGGACACCCATTCAGTGTGCTCAATCTCATAGATGAATCCAACTTCAATCAGCCTGTCAATTTCCTCTTTTATTTTGGCTGCATAATTGTCATTATATGTGTAGGGCTTTTGTTTGGTGGGCTTGGCATCAGCGGTCATCGGAATCGTATGAGAGCAAATCTCTGGATCTACTCCTTTCAAGTCTCTATAGTGCCATGCGAACACATCCCTATATTCCCTTAATAGAGCTACAAGCTCTGCTTCTTCTTTGGCACTTAGGTCATCTCCTATGTACGTACTTCGTTCTTCGTTCCCTTCAATGGTCACTACAATTTTTTTGGTCTTTTCTTTATTGTCATATGCTTCTCCTATAATGGCCTCTCTCTTAGGCATTCGTACCAAAATTTTCCGGTCTTCCACTTCATATTTCTTGAAATTTTCTGGTACTTCAAACAATGATTCTTCCTCTTCTTGTCTCACTGCTTTTCTTTTCTTTTTCTTTTGACCTCCTTCACTTCCTTTCTTTGAATTTATCGTTTTAATACTCGCAAGGGGTTCTTCTTCTTTTTGGGTTAACACTCCTATGTCTTCTAAGTAGTGTTCCTCTGAGTCAAAGTAAGTATCCATCACAATGGATTCTAGATCATCGTCATTCTCTTCTTCTTCTATGAACTCACTAGGATCACACTCTTCCAACAAGGGCTGACACATGAACACTGAAATATCATAACCCTCTTCGTCACAATGGGGTGTCCATTGTTCCTCATTGACTGCAATGTCCATGGTAGCTAAGATTTCTGCCCAACCATGAGGCTCAAATTCCTCATCTGGAAATATCATTGGTGTATAGGCTGGGTCTTTTATTGGTCTATCTCCTGGGGGAGTTCCTTCTTCTCTCGCTTTTAGGCGCTTTTCCTCTTCCTCAGCGACCTTGCACATCCACAAGTGAGTATCTTCATGCAGCCAGGATGGTTCAGGTGAACTTCCAGAATGCACGGAGATAGAATCTTCTTTCGCTTTGTGGATAGGATTCCACTGTAGGGGTGGTACATCTCTGAAGGTGTAATCCTTCAGATTGACCTTGGTGGTGACCCCTAAGTGATGTAAGTACAAGGAGTTGGTTCCCCAATCCTGTACTATTTGCAATTGCCGTAGGAAAGGTCTTCCTAGGATCATCTCGTAAACATTATTCTTCTCAAAGTCACATATAGCAAATGTATGTTCAAACTCTACACCACACGTGGTTAGAGTTATCCCTTCAAGCAATCCGAGAGGTCTTTCAAAATGACCATCTGCCATTTGAAGTTTCATTCTCGTTGGTCTTAAGGTGGGTTTGCCCCATCGCTTCCACAAGGAGGTGGTCGCAATAGCAACACCAGCACCCGAATCCACAATTGCTTTGGTTGTGTAACCTTGGTAGGTGATCGGAAGATAAGTGTTACCTTCTTTACCTTCGCTCATGTCTCCTATCTTGTCGAGAGGTATCTCAGGAACTTTTTGCTTAGAGCCTACTTTTGGTATATTGGATTCAAGTTCTGGAACCTGATCCTTCACATGATTCCAGAGCTCCGGTTTTGCCTTGAGGAGCTCCTCTACAGTGAGATGACACTGAACCTTAGTGTTCTTCACAACATCAGTGTTCCTGGAAATCACTGAGTCTTCATTTCTCACCAATATTGTGGGAGCTCTGATCTGGACCCCATGGGCCTGTGAAATGAGGCAACTCTTGTAAAGAATTAGATTCAAAATCTAATCTCTCATCCTCTTGTTGCTCTGTTTGATCTCCATAGATAGACGGAATGTCTTGGGGAAATTGATCATGAAGATCATTGTTGTGGAGTCATTGTATATATTTCTTCATAGGAACTCCTTCTTATCCATCTTTCCATAAAAATGCATAAAAACCCCTTCTTAGAGTTTAGTGCACTTCTTTTCATAAAAGCCTTCCTTTTGGGTATTTATAGAATGGGAGCACATTTTGTATACGTGCGCACAAACTTCCCTCCCTCTCTCTCTAGTTTGTTACCTTTTTTGAAATCCCACTACCATATAAAGATTTTCTTGATTTAGCACATGTGGTCTTTTGACCACATGTTTTATTCACATTTGCCTCTCTCCTTCTCTATATAAAGAAGAGCCTCATTTGTAAAAGAGGTCCCTTGGCCTCCATGCTAATGGAAAGAAGGTTCATTTGGCCTCCACATTTCTCTTTGTGTGCTAGGCGTTGATCCTTGTGTGTGTGGGTTTGGCATTAGGGGTTGTGGTGTGTGAGCATTGCCCTCCCTTGTCCTTTTTGACGTTGGCCATGGAGCCATTGTTCATGGACGTGGGTGTTTGGGTGTTGCTTACATTTCTTGGAACTCCTCTTGGAAGAACCTCTCACTTCCACGTGAGGCGGTTAGGGTCTGTTGTTCCCCAATTCTCAACAATTTTGGCGCCGTTGCCGGGGGAACAACAGACCCTAACCGCCTCACGTGGAAGTGAGAGGTTCTTCCAAGAGGAGTTCCAAGAAATGTAAGCAACACCCAAACACCCACGTCCATGAACAATGGCTCCATGGCCAACGTCAAAAAGGACAAGGGAGGGCAATGCTCACACACCACAACCCCTAATGCCAAACCCACACACACAAGGATCAACGCCTAGCACACAAAGAGAAATGTGGAGGCCAAATGAACCTTCTTTCCATTAGCATGGAGGCCAAGGGACCTCTTTTACAAATGAGGCTCTTCTTTATATAGAGAAGGAGAGAGGCAAATGTGAATAAAACATGTGGTCAAAAGACCACATGTGCTAAATCAAGAAAATCTTTATATGGTAGTGGGATTTCAAAAAAGGTAACAAACTAGAGAGAGAGGGAGGGAAGTTTGTGCGCACGTATACAAAATGTGCTCCCATTCTATAAATACCCAAAAGGAAGGCTTTTATGAAAAGAAGTGCACTAAACTCTAAGAAGGGGTTTTTATGCATTTTTATGGAAAGATGGATAAGAAGGAGTTCCTATGAAGAAATATATACAATGACTCCACAACACTCTCCCCCTCCTAAGCTTTGTCGTCCTCGACAAAGCTAAGAGGAATGGATCATGCATTGCTGAACGGAATCATGTGGAATGTTCTTGTGCAATACTTCAGCATGTCTTTAATTCTTCAGATCTTCTGCAATACTTCAGTCCGCAAGGCTCCAAGCTGCCAGTCTACAAGTCTTCAAGGATCTTTAAATCTGCAGCACATTTATCTTTAAGTATTGAGTCCTTCCTTCAATCTGCAGATCTTAAGTCTTCCTAGCTGGGCGACACAATCCCCTTGGAGGGCAGTCAGCCAAGCATTCCTCCCAAAAAGTAGTCCTTTGTAGGACTGATAGAGCCTTACCCAAGAGCTCTTAAACCTGAAAGTAAACATACACAACAAGTAATCTGTTTCTAAAAAAGAACTAGACAATAACATTTGAGTCCAATTAAAGTTTCCACTTTAGCAGACATTAAGGCATATAGGACTGGCTCTTCAAGTCCTCATAATGAGCTTTTCTTTTCCTGTCAGAAAGACAAAGCCTGAACTTTATAAATCAAATGTATCTCAATCCTCACAAAACAGAGGAAGTGGAAAAGAGGGCCACAATCCTAGGAAACATGTTCAGTTTTTAATTAATGTTTATCCCTGTACGACTCGTTCTCCTAAATCAAAGAAGCATTTAGCAAAAGATGGACCAATAGTTATCCTCCTCTTTGGCCTGTTCAAATTCGAGCAATTTGATTCAATGAAGATTCCTTCTGTATTGTTGTTATTAAGTAAACAACCAAAAAGGCTCTGCCCATGGTGTGGATGATCTTAGAGTGATTCCTTCATGCTTATTCTGTTTTGCTATTCTGCATTTGCATACTGTTCAGAAAGTTGAAACATGGTACTGGAGTTATAACCTTTAGACTCATAGCAAACTTAAGCTTGGAGTGATGAGAGCGACCAAGGCAGTCAGGCCAATGTCCACATGTCATTGTATCCTATTAAGGTGAAGTGCCCCGACATAATGACTTGAAAAGAACGGATAACCTTTATCATAAAAATTAGAGTTCCTTTTCATAGTCTAGATAAAGCTTTGGAGACTAACCCCTATGGCAGGCACCAAGCTAAAAACCCAAGTCAGTACCACATCTTGTCAAATCAAATTAAATTACCTTATTTCCAAAAGAGAGAGAGACCCTGCATCTGAAATTATGTGTTACGAGGTGTGATTAGTGTTTCAATCAGTCAGGCTGGAAGAATCATCATGAAGTATAATAACAGTAAGTGTTCAAGCTGAACAGGCATGATCTGCTTTCCCACAAACCAGGTATATAGATTTTATGAATCCATCATGATGAGCGACCAAGCATTATCTTTCATTTTATATGAAACAAATGGCCAAGATCCGCAACCATTCATAAAACACACATGCAAAAAGCTGGCTTTCTTAAACAGACACATTCAATGACCAACAGAATGATGTAGATCTGTTGCCCCCAGAAGTGCCAGGAGACCTCAGATGCCTTCATAAAGAATTCCTGCGTGAGAAATTTCCTACAAGAATATTCAACGAGCAAAAGCCAGGATCTTAATGTCCCCTTGCATCCCAATTCTTGCTTGTTTCCAAATATTCAAATCTCTTATGGGAAATTAACACATACTAAAGCAAGTAGTTTGAAAAAATGCAGTTAATAAACATGTATTCCAACTTTAGTTTCTACTTCCCATGAAGTGACTCAAGTACAAGTCCATACATACATGCCCAAATGCTATGCAGGCTAAGCAAGTTCAATAAAGGAAACCCTCAAGAGTGCATCATGAATAGACTAATAATCCAAAATGCATGCTTTAGCAGCATCATTTACCTGAAGTATAAAATTCATGAAATACACGCATAGATGCAATGAATCCCAATGATGAACCACCCCATTTGAATTGCCATCCTGAAATAGTATGTTATCGCAATCTCATGACTTCATAAGAGCAAGCAATGATGGTTTTGGACACCATCCCACTAGGGCAACCACAAAAAAATGAAGTCACACCACTACAAGACCAAGGGAGAGAGGTGAGTGCACCGAATTCCATGTAGAGCTTAATCCTACCACATCCAAGGAGGATGATAAAAAAAATGCACGAAGGGAAAAAGCATGCATACCACTCAGGAGATCAAACATCGAGAGACTGTATGATGAAAGTAAATAGAGGATCACCTTCCAATGCCTGCCAATGTGGCCTTACAACATCTCGCACATGCTTGTGTCCCATAGTCTTACAACACTATGGACACAAAGTGTGACATCCAAAAACCCAAGTCATCAAATGAAGCACAACAACCACAAATTCATGTTTCTTGCATACCAACCCCATCATTAGGGCAGTCGCGAGAGACCAAGAACTAAGTTGTGCACCAAGGAGAAGCTCCAAATTGCACCTTGGAACCTGTGAAACCTCAAAAGCATAGTGAAGAGTTACCTTTAATTTCAGAACCCAACAGTGAGCGAACATTTTAGTC
This sequence comes from Ceratopteris richardii, assembly GCA_020310875.1. Taxonomy (NCBI): domain Eukaryota; kingdom Viridiplantae; phylum Streptophyta; class Polypodiopsida; order Polypodiales; family Pteridaceae; genus Ceratopteris; species Ceratopteris richardii. Next base: position 68,348,416 of record CM035444.1, read on the forward strand.
TAACTTTGGTGGCCCATGAGAGAAAGCACTGTCTACAAAGTGTGACTATTGGAGATTCGTAAGTGACTTCCCAAGTTCTGAAAATAGCCATATAGCTTCCAGGACACTAACGCAATTACATGTACAATCACCAAAGAAGTCATACCCATTAATCTTCAAGTGGACAAGAAATCAATAAACAACTTCAGTATTGCAAATTGCCAATGAGTGACCCATGATCTTAAAATGCAAATCCTTTTTAAGCATAATATGTTGTGTGTGTGTGACAATTTGCAATTAAACATGATGGAGACCTTTGACTATTCATACTTGTGCATCATATATACTTGTTATTCCGCTGCGTTACGTGTGCAATAAGAGTGATGTGCCTATCTAGATGTCATTCGAGCATATAAAAACGTAGTGAGCATCACTCCATAAGCAAGGAAACAGCAAAACAAATTTCATCCTAAAATCTGAGGAGATTTTGGCTACGACCTGAGCCATCACAAAACCGCAAGCCAATGTCAAGAGTACCATACAATGCCAGACACAAGCACTAGAAACCGGGTATATAAGTGCAAGGTACGTCCAAAAAGGTCTGCATATAGTGGTAAGGGTGAGCACATTACCCCATATTAAATGAGCAGTCACATAACCCCAACACCAACAAGACCATTAGGTGTGAACTCGAAAACAATCATCACTAAAACAATTTACAGACACGTTCGTATGCTCAAAGGTAGTCCTTCATTACATCAAGAAAAAATGTGCCATAGGTTGGTTTGTTTGTGTAGGTGAGAGTTTTGAATACCAACCCTTGATTGTGTCGTAGAAACTCCATTACCCCCCAATCACAGAGAACGATCTTCTCACACTTGAATTACCAAAATTCGACTAGTTTTAAGTGGCCAAGTGTTCAATATCAATTTGCTATGTGCTGGAAGGAGGTGGGCCAGAGTTCGTGATTGAAGTTATTGCTATGTCCTAGACCGATCTGCCAAAAGAAAAGACTTCAGAAGTGATTAGATTCAATTCATTGTTTCAGTTGTGGGGAGCACAGCAAACAGAAAGCATTTCTCAAAGAAAGACTTAGAGGCTTCCATAAAACATGAATTGAGCAAAACGCATTGCACAGAGGGTGCGCTACATTATAAAAATGAACATTACAGAATTTTTTTTTTTCTCCACGGATTTAGCGCCCCCAAGGCCACTGCTCTTCAAGCGAATTTAACCACACAAACCTACAACATAGAAGCATTCCAACTCTGTGTCTTTAAAATACATGAATCTGCACTACTGAAGCACTTCTACAGACAAGAGGAAGGGAGAGGGGGAGAACACAGATCGTCCTCCACCCTGCTGGAGTACGTTGACGAGGCGACCAATAGATATGGCTGAACAATCTAGGAAAGTCGATGGCAGGGAAAACATCAATAGCAAGAGGTCTGAGTATTCTTTGCGCCCATATCTGCCCCCTAGAGCACAGGTCAGGGGTATCGCCGTGGACCCAGCCCGACGTCCATTGACAGAAGAATGGCTTGGCGTTTGGAACAGCTCTTGAAGCTTGATGCAGCGACGGCATAGTGCCATGATTTCTGGCAGGGGCACGACAGCGCAGCCTACGTGCTGCCCTAATGCCACGAAAATGCAGACGATAGAAGCGCTATCAAGAGCACGAGCAAGATTTGAGCATCCATGGATCATCCGTGTAGAATCGGTACTACCACTCGAGGGGAGCCTGGCGCAACCTTAAGCCGTAAATCAGCGGGAAGCTATAGCTCATGCACATGAAACATCGAATCAGAAGAGATGGGAGGCGAAGAGGGAGTTTCTCTGAAATGAATACCTGAAGCGGGAAAAAATTCGAGAGATACTGCGCATTATCTCCGCCATTATGGAAGTGTTAAAGGGTGCAAATTTCGAAATTCGTGTGAACGTTAAGCTCTATGCACAAAAGGACAAGAAAAATCTTCTCACCTACTCCCAAGGCCTGGTGCGTTCTGCAAATAGACTTGTCACTCATAAACTACATTAAATGCACACGTCCCTCCAAGCTGTACAAATTGAACTTCACACCGTTCAGCAAAAACAAAATCTATCATTTTCAACTTTGATACGAAATGGGGCCTATCCCTACACGTGCGTGACATATGTATAGTAGAGTTCATTCGAAATTCATTTTTAGTATTTTGTTTTTTGAAGATAACAAGAGATGAGAACAAGAGAGAGTAAACACTCCTCATCTCTCTATCTACGGCACCACTCAAATCAAGAAACGATAGAATTTGAAAGTGATGCATATGTGAGTGTGTGGAAGCGTGTGTAGATGTAAGAGAGTGAAAGAGAAAAGGGAGATAGGAAGGGTGTTCATGTGCAACAAACAAAAAGAAAAAATGAACTACAATTACTCAAAAAATTAACAAAAGAGAGGTACCCTAGGCCAACCAAAGGCCACACGGATCCACAACTCAATCCAAGTGTGAGGTGCATCCACAAAGTGTAGGCACGGCAAACTTGAAAAAACCCAACGGCTAAAGGCCGACGTCCCCGGCAACGGCGCCAAAATTGTTGAGAATTGGGGAACAACAGACCCTAACCGCCTCACGTGGAAGTGAGAGGTTCTTCCAAGAGGAGTTCCAAGAAATGTAAGCAACACCCAAACACCCACGTCCATGAACAATGGCTCCATGGCCAACGTCAAAAAGGACAAGGGAGGGCAATGCTCACACACCACAACCCCTAATGCCAAACCCACACACACAAGGATCAACGCCTAGCACACAAAGAGAAATGTGGAGGCCAAATGAACCTTCTTTCCATTAGCATGGAGGCCAAGGGACCTCTTTTACAAATGAGGCTCTTCTTTATATAGAGAAGGAGAGAGGCAAATGTGAATAAAACATGTGGTCAAAAGACCACATGTGCTAAATCAAGAAAATCTTTATATGGTAGTGGGATTTCAAAAAAGGTAACAAACTAGAGAGAGAGGGAGGGAAGTTTGTGCGCACGTATACAAAATGTGCTCCCATTCTATAAATACCCAAAAGGAAGGCTTTTATGAAAAGAAGTGCACTAAACTCTAAGAAGGGGTTTTTATGCATTTTTATGGAAAGATGGATAAGAAGGAGTTCCTATGAAGAAATATATACAATGACTCCACAACAATCATCAATCTCAGGAATAGGAGGGGAATCACCCTTCTCCTTGGCCCATTTCTCTTCTTGTATTTCCCGCAAGAACTCTTGAGAGTACTGTTGAATTGAAGGAGATATTCCAGCATCCGTGGAATTAGGAACATAAGCTCCCTTAGGTGGTGAGCTTCCTCTTTCAACAACTGGTTGAGCCTGTGGAGGTAAAGAAACTTGTGATTTGTTTACCAACTGCTCTAATCTTTCTAGTAAGCCTTGGAAATGCAAATCCGGCTTGACAGAGTTTGTCTGATTGAACTTTTGACTAGTCTCAAGTATAGCTTGAGCTTGTTCTACCATTTTCATGCACATTTTCATCCGTTCAATCTCTAAATCTGCTCTAGGGTAACTCTTGTCTAAGTTTGCAGCTGTTGGCCCGTCTTGAAGTCGAGCCTGGTAGGCCTTGAACATCATGTCCAAGCCTTCAGGAGTGGGGTCAGCTAATACTGATCCTACTCGGGGTGGTGGGTGGGTTACGTGGGGTGTATTAGAGGGTGGACGAATGGAGGGTGATGGGGATGGTAGTGGTGGAAGTGTGTGGGAGTGCGGTTGAGATGTGATCTCTATGATTTTTGCCTTGGTTTCTCTCAAGCTTTCTTCAAGTTCGTTTATCTTTTTTGCCCATTGCCTCTTCATTCTTTCACGACTATCCTTCCAGGCTCTAGTCCTCTTTTTGGTTATGCTCTCTGTTTCACTCACCTCAGGGGCTCTTTTCCTGACCAACACCTTGGTGTTGTTGAAGTGCCTGGGCTCTTGTGATCACCTGCACAGGTGCAGTGGAAGTCACACTCCCTGTGGAGTCTACAACTAACCCAATGACATTGATAGGAGTGATTTTAGGCATGTTATTAGGGTTCTTTGGGCAATCTCGTAGGAGATGTTCTTTCCCGCAGTCTTGACAGAAACCCTGAATGGTTACTGGTTGAGGTTGTGTCGGGGCAGGTAGTGGACAATCACGTATAAGGTGATCTCCCTGACATCTGAAGCATGGTCCTCTAGGAAATGAGGTTCGTACCTTCCTAGGTTGAGGTCTAGAGTTGGGGTTTGTGTACATGACATTAGAATACTCAGGTTCCCCACTATTTTCACTTGGGTCCTCATAATAGTATGACTCGTTATGCTCGGGTGACTGCATGTAGTAAGCCTGTGGGCTATCCATTTGTGTGGAGTCAAAACTATGGTCACTTGGATCACTGTCTGATAGCAATAGGGTGACTGGGACTATGGCTCTATTCGGATTTTCTTCAGTAGATGCATATTTCACTGGGATCACATTGGTTGGAGCAAGGGGTTGCTGTACTAGGACTGGTTGAGGTCTCTGCTGCCCTTGGTAAGGTGGCTGATAAGTTTGTTGTGGTCTGTTGTATTGTTGTGGTGTGTACTGATTCTGGTATCTACCATGTTGTGGATATGGCTGAGGATAACTTTGCCTAACAGTTTGTTTGTTATATGGGCAGTCTTGTGCAGTGTGGTTGGTGTACCTGCGCTCTATGGTGCAGTACTGGCTACTAGGATTCGCCTGGGGTTGGGCCATAATGGGACATACACTTGCCATATGGTCACCGCCACAATTGTAGCACCGCTTAACTGGGGCAAATCTCGGAATTTGTTTGCTAGAGACACCTAGTTTTCGGGCTACCTTCTCTGCAAGTTCCTCGATGGATGTGGATTGACCAGATGTCAGGTTACTAGAGCTATCAGAATCCTTATAGATTTTTGATATTTCTAATTCCTCACCTAGATTGTCCTCAATGTCTATGCACATGCGCACGCACTCTTCTATCGTTCTGGGATCCTTCAGGTACACATATGACCTGAGCTTAGTGCTCAACAATCCATCTAGGAAAAAGGCCACTTGTTTGGCTGGTGTGGGTAACTCCGGCATCGGGCATCTCTCCAGGTATTGTCTAAATCTTCTTCCAGCTAGTCTGACCGTCTCTTGAGGTGTTTGTTTGAAGCTGTGAATTAGTGAGGAGGTGTTATGCCTGATTCCACTCTTAGAAAACTCAACAATAAATGCCTCTAAGAGTTGGTCTATGTTTCTGAAATGCCTCTCATTTAGTGGTTGAAACCACGTAAGGGCAGTGTTCCTAAGAGTTAGACCGAAAGCATTATATTGTGTGAATAGGTCCTCTACCTGTTCAGCTTTCAATACTTGCCGAAATTCTGCCACATGGTCATAAGGGTCTCCCGTGCCATCGAAATAATTCTTCATGGACTTCACCAGTTGAGTTGGTCGCAGGGTCCTAGTGTGTTCTCTCGGCCTTGGCAAAGGAAAATCATCAATATCCCTTTGATTCCAAGGGGTTCTATGTCTCTCAGGTTCCACTCTATTCCTTTCTGTTCCCGTTCTTTCTCTTCCCAGGGAGTTGGCAAAACTTACCTCAGGCTTGTCTCTACTTCTATCTCTTTGAGCTCCATGAGCTTGGGAGGTCCCAGCTCCTTGGTGACCAAAGGACACATTAGCCCTTGGTTGGGGAAAAACAAATTCACCCTTCCATGTGTAGGCATGCCTGGCATGCTCCGTGACCACGAAGATTCTTTCTGATGCATTGTCTAGGTAGGTTACTTGGCCTGGGCTATCAGGGTCTTTAAACTCATAGATTGTGAGGGCACTCACTTCCTGGGGTTGAGCAGATTTGTATCTCCAAAAAGCCTCATCGGTTTCTCGGTTTAAAAGCAGGTCTATGCTTTTATTGTCCTGTGGAATCCACTCTGGAGTCATGATTCTAGTCAAGACAGATTTACCACGGGGAGTTCTTGGCTCTCTCTCTAAGTTCCCTTGCTCTATATCACCCATGTCGGTCTCCGCAATCACATTTCCAAACTCATCAGTTCTATCAGGAAGAGTGGTGACTACATATATAGTTCCCTCTTTATCTAGGTATGCTCCATTCTCAAACTTGACTACCGGGTGGTCTAATCCATGGGGTTGATCGGGGTTCTTAATCTGGACCACCGATCTTCTCAGTCCGTCTTCGTAGATGCGAGCACCTAGACGATTAGTCCTGATGTATTCCAATTGAGTCTTGTAAGGTCCCTCTGGCTTTTCTAGATAAGCCAACCCTGAACTACCTACTGGTCTCTCCATGTGATAGGACATCTCAGAATCACTGGTTTCTGATCTGGGAGTGTATGGGTAATCACTCAACTGCTGGGCCCAAGACCTGGCAGTGTGATTGACACTAGCTTCAGAAGATCTGAGGCTTTGTCTGTCTCGGCCTAAGTGTCTGCCTGATCTAAGGTTCATATGCCTGATTTATCTACCCCCTTGGACTCAAGCACACTCTCGTTGCAAGTTAATTTGCACCAATCACTTTGTTCTTTTGAGTTGAATATTATGTTTATGGTCTTGTCTGAAATCGCGTCGTCAGGAGTACTTAAGTGAATTTCCGCACTTGATAAGTGATCGATTCCCGTTTACCTTTTGTCCCTTAGGGTTTTCGCACTTAAGACCTATTTACTTCTTGCAGTTGGTTGATTAATACTCTTGGACTTGATTCGTGCCTAACGTTGCCCTAATTAATTACCACACCTAAGTCGTACTTAGCCTACGCTAGGAATTGACAAAGGAGGGTTGAGAGATCTTCCAACCTCAATTAGCTGGTTGACCAGACTGCTACACAAGCCCAGGAAGCCTTCTCCCAAGCTTGGTACTCACCCTTGCTAGCTTGCTTTGGATTGCCTTGAGTGCACACAAAGTTCCTGCAAAAGCTCACCAGTTAGTATAGCTTTATTACCACAAGTAATTGGAAGACACACATCAATATTTTCAGTCCCCCTGGAGTAACTCACTATACCCCCTGAATCTGAGAACCACTTAGTTCCACCTAAAGGTCAACTTAAAAATGCATGTTCTAAAACTCCGCGTATGATTCTTACAAAAACCAATCGAGGTCCACGTAGGATTCTCAACGAGCTTTCCAATGAGACCAAAATCTCATCAATCGGAGTCCGTATGGTCAAGTTATGACCATTCAGGCACTAAAGGGTCAAAACAGGCTCTCAGGGTTCAGGAGATCTCTGGTTTCTAGGTCTTTTGCCCACGTCCAAGGTTCTAAAGTTATACCAAGGTGCCTAAAATTAAGCTCAACTACCCTTCAATTCACTCAAAATTAACCCTAACTTTTCATGCGTTAAAGGCCGTGTATCGCGATAGGTCGGGTCGAGGTGTCGCGATAGGTCGAGGTGTCGCGATAGGTCACGAAGTGTCGCGATAGGTCGCGAGGTGTCGCGATAGGTCGTGAGGTGTCGCGATAGGTCGAGGTGTCGCGATAGGTCGTGAGGTGTCGCGATAGCTCGAGATATGGTGAATTTTTCTGTTCTGTCTAGTGATCCTGGGAGCTCTAGGCCTGCGCAGTGTAGTGGTGCACTCAGAATCGTGATTGGGTGAAATTTTCGAAGTGTCGCGATAGGTCGAGCTCAATGTCTCGGGGACTGTGTAGACAAATTCTGTACCTGCTGAGCTTGCTGGAGATGATGATGGAGCTGCCACCTGCAAGAAACATGCAAAAAACACACAAAGACAAGCACACACACTCGCTCTCTCTCAAACTCGCACACAACAAATGAGGGAATGATAAGGAAGAGGGAATATGTAGTGGAGAAGGAGGTGGAGGTGGAGATGGAGAAGGAGGTGAAGATGAAGATGGAGATGGAGAAAAATCAGAAATTTACCTACTACTTACCATTCCAACGCGTCCTCTCTACGTCTTACCTTCACACGCTCGTCCTCAAAGCTCGATCCCCGGCAACGGCGCCAAAATTTGGTGTAGCTCAGTGATGAGTAGCACCTCCTTTAATGTCAATCCGGGAAGACGTGAGGATGGTATGAAGACCACGAGCAAGTGGAAGCACAAGTGCGTGAGTGAGAAGCACACAAGCATGCACACACATACACGCACACGCGCACACACGGCAAGAACAAAGAGAGTAAGACAATGGAATCACTCCTATTGCAAGAAAGTTCTCATACAAGCTCAAACTACAAGAAGCTAGCCCAAAAATGAGCTCTCTAGCTCTATTTATAGTTTTTGACTAGCTTTGGCCCTGTCCAGACCTAGTGTCCGGCCTAGTTAAAAATTAGGTTCCAGGGCTTATTTGAGGGCCCAAACGAGATCTAAAAATTATAAAAATTGCCAGGCAACTACTTCTAAGGCTCCCCAAGCTCGAGGACTCCTCGGCTTGTACAAAATGGAGCTACAAAAAGGTGAAATGATATTTACAAGGGTTTGTAGTGATGAGAATCACTTTAAAATGATGTGAGGGTTTTGAAAAAAATAAAGGGTTGCCTCATTGCTAGATCTGCATGTGTGTCCGTACTTGCTTCTTCCCGTATACTGTCAATAGTGCCACTCAGATATCTGAAAATCATCTTGACCGCTTCCAATGTTTCTTGCTAGGATTAGACATATATCTACTCACTACTCCCACTGCAAATGCAATGTCTAGTCTCGTAGCTACCATAGCATACATGAGACTACCAACAGCAGACTGATAGGGAACTTTAGTCATGAATTCCTTTTCCTCATCTGATTTGGGGCAATCATCCTTGCTCGATTTCAGATATGTGGGTAAAGGTGTACTCAATGCCTTTCCACCCTACATATTGAACTTGTGAAGTATTTTGTATATATACTCACTTTGAGACAAGTATATGCATCTTTGACTCCTATCACGAGTAATGTGCATGCCAAGAATATGTTTGGAATCCCAAAAATCCTTCATATTAAATGTATGACTCAACTTCTTTTTGAGAATTGACAAGTCATAAGAGGACTTTCTAGCAATCAACATATCATCGACATAAAGTATCAAGCATATAAAGCTACCATCTGAGCATCTCCTTGTTTAGAGACAATGATCCTTATTGCTTCAAGAAGAGCCTTGAGACTTCATAAAAGCATCAAACTTTTGATACCATTATCTAGGGGATAGTTTTAGTCCATACAAGCTCTTCTTGAGCTTACAAACTAGACTTTCCTTGCCAGGAACTACATAACCCTCTCGCTTTTCCATATAGATATCATCTATAAGATCTCCATGCAACAAAGCATTTTTCACATCCATTTGGACTAGCCCTAAGTCCTCCATTGCAACGAATCCAAGCAACATGCATAGGGTAGTCATCTTCACCATTGGAGAGAAGATTTGCTCGAAATCAACACCATGTTGTTGCTTAAAACCCTTTGCAACAAGTTGTGCTTTATAATTTGGAGAAGCACTATCTGATGTGAATTTCAGCTTATATATCCATTTACATGGTAAAGCTTTCTTGCCCTTTGGCAAAGGTACTAAATCCCAAGTACCATTCTTGTTAATAGAATCCAACTCACTCTTCATGGCACGCTCTCACTTGACATGATCCTCTGTCTCCAAAGCCTCTTTGTAGCAAGAAGGATCACCGACATTTGTTAGCATAACAAAATCTAAACCTAGAACATATCTATCAGGTGGATGTGAGACACATGCAGAGTGTCTCAATGGTTGCTAAACGGGAACATGTGCAGACTAATCTGGTCCAACATTCTCTTGAACATCCCTATGTGTAGCATTTTTATGCATGCTAACTAGAGGACTAGTATCCCCAAACATCACTCTTCTCACTTCAACCTCCTTAATGATTTGATTATACATCTTAGACTCATTGAAAATGACATCACTACTTCTGATCACTGACTATGTTTCAAGATCCCATAAATAATGCCATTCCTTACAATGACAAAAGCAATGTTTCAAAAGTGTCGCTTATGCAATGTCATTGCTTATGTGATGCTTCTCAAACATTGCATATGCGACATCGCATAAGAGGCACTTTTGATGGGCATCACTTATGCGACGAGCAAAGCAACACTTATGAGACAAGCAAAGTAATGCTTATGCGATGATCAAAGCAATGCTTATGCAACGAGCAAAGCAACACTTATGCGACAAGCAAAGAAATGGTTATGCGACACTAGTAGTCCTAAGTGAACATCATATATACCGAAGAGATATTATCACTTATGTGACGCTGATTTTTATCATGAAAAGAAGGCACATTGCTCTTCTCTCTTTGATCATCACTCTATGTGCATGTGATTGAAGAGCAAACACAATGTTCATATCTGCATTACTCTCTCTCTCTCTCTCTCTCTTGGTTTCTCTCTCTCTCTCTCTCTCTCGCAAGTTATTGAATAAGTTCACTAATCATAATATATGGCTAATTAATGTAAGTAAAATTTTCATTGTTTCTATACCATTTAAATTATTTTATTTCTACAAATTAACATACTTGCACATTCAAATACACATACACATACACACATACACATACACACATACACATACACACATACACATGAACATACACACACATACACATATACTTATACACATACACATATACATCCACATACACACATGCACATGCACATGCGTACACATGCACACACATACTTGTACATATGTACATACACATGCACATAAACACACATGCACATGCACATACACACATGCACATGCACATAAATGCACATGCACATAAACGCACATGCACATAAACGCACATGCACATGCACATGTACATACACATATAGACACATGCACATGCACATGTACATGCACATGCACATGCATGCACATACATGCTCACACATGAACATACACATACACATGCACATATTTATAGATACACATATACATACACATTCATATGCACATACACAAATATATCTACATGCTCATGCATGAACATACACATACACATAGAAACATACTTATATGCATACACAATTTCATACACATGCACATGCATTTGCATATGCACATGCACATGCACATGCATTTGCATATGCACATGCACATGCATTTGCACATGCATATACGCACACATACTTATACAAATGCACATACGCATACACATGCACATACACACACATACACATATAAATACACATGCACATGCACAAACATATCTAAATGCACATGCACAATCATATCTACATGCACATGCATGCAGGTACACATACACATACATACATATGTGCACATGCATATACAACTTATGGAGCTACACATACATATACACATGTACATACACGTGTTGAAAATGTGAACTATCCAAGCTTTAGGTGGATAAATAGCTCAAAAGACCTTAATGTGGACAAAATTCACGACTCAAATCACTTAGGGTGGTCTCAAGGTCGAGCATAGTAAAAACACAGAGGAGGGTGTTACATGCATAGATCTATCAAGCCCACACCCCCTCTAGTCTCTTGTAGGTATAGACATAGTTTGCTCATAATAGTTTTAACTCCTTGTATACATATCCAATTCAAGATATTTAAAGTGCAATTTTTAGATATATATGCACAGTACTTTTCTTGAGATTGCTTCTTAAAATTAGTTGTGTGTGCAAAGAAATTGGTGTATCTATGTAACCCTAATTTTTGCATATCCTACATCTCTACATAGTCTATCTTGTATAGAGTTGTTGACTTACCTAAACAGATCCAATTGAGGTGTTCTATAGCGTCTTTACAGGATAGCAAAAAAGTTGCATGAAGGGACCTAGATATTGGGTTCATTTCACTTCTAGTGTGCAAATATGAGGGATTAAATTCCACCAGTTGGCATGAGAGCAAGAAACATCCTTTGAAGACTCTAGGAGAATGACACAAAATCTTGGACATCAAGGCTAAGAGGTACATTTCAGTCTAACCCTAATTTCCCATTCATTATGGCATATCTAGGTCAAAAAGTGGAGTTGCTTGATAAAGACAACTATCAGCCATGGAGGTTTAGATTCATGAAATTTCCTCATGAGAAAAGGTTTATGGTCTATTTTTCGTGGAGATGAAGATAAGCCCAATGAGGATCCCAAAGATCCAAAGATCACCAATTAAGAATTAAGGATGTTAAAGGATTGAAGGAAAGGAATAGGATAGCTATCTTCTACATATCTCATGTAATCTCTAACACTATGATTGGTCATATATCAGAGTTTGATCATGCTAGAGATGTTTGGGAGGCCTTAGAGAATATATATGCTACTTCCATAAGAAGCAGAAAGATGAAGCTTAAGAATGAACTTCATTCTTTGAAGAAGGGTAGTGGTCAATCTATTGTTGACTACACCTTGAAGGTCAAGGAGTTGAGAGAGCAATTAGCATCCATTGGCTACAAAGTAGATGAGAAAGACCTTGTACAGATTACTCTCAATTGGGATGAGAGGGGAACGCAAGTGGAAACCCCTTATTACTACCATCTTGTATAGAGATCCTCTACCATCTTGTATAGAGATCCTCTACCAACTCTTGATTGATGCTACACCTAGTGGCAAAGAAGTTGCCATAGGAGATACATCCAAAAAGAATGGTTACTCACATTTCCTATATGCTAGTAAAGGCAAAGGCAAGAGTGGAAAGAAGGGGGAAAGAGGAAAAAGCAAGTGGAAGCACTCCAAGGAAGAAGATTCAGATTCAGAAGGAGACAGCAAGGCATCATCTTCAAGGAAGGGCAAAAATGGCAAAGGGAAGAATAACCTCATCAAGGTAAAGCTTATTTTATATGTGGTAAGCAAAATCATATTTCTTCAAATCACTAGTGCAAGGATGACAAAGGAAAGAAGAAGAAGGATCAAGGGAACTATGCTAGCAACTCCAAGAAGGATGATGAGAAGGACACCCTCCTAGCCATGAGACATGGCTACACTAGTGAATCCAAGGATACAAAGTGATACATAGACTCTAGATGCTCTAATCACATTTCATGTATGGAGGAATCTTTTGTTCACATGCAGGTCTCAAGTTCAAAAGTTTGTGTCGAGATAAGAGATAACATTAAGCATCACATTACACATGGGAGATGTGAAGCTAGGTGAAGGTAAATCTGTCAAGACTCTTAAGGATGTACTCCATGTTCCATCTATCTTCAAGAACCTTATCTCTGTAGGACAGATGGTAGAGAGAGATATGCAGGTTATATTTGATGCAAAAGGGTGCATGGTGAAGCAAGGAGGCAAGTTCATTACCAAGGGAAGGAAAGAAGTCAGATTGTTCACACTGGATGTTGCTCCTACACACAACAAGGTATGTTATGTGATGATTGGTAACAAAAAGATTGCAAAGCTTGATCTTTAGCACAAGAGGATAGCACATATCAATATTCCCAAATTAAAAGGCATGTGCAAATCATGTTTAGTGCAAGGAATACCAAATCTTGAAGGACAAGGTCTACATGAGTTTTGTGATGCTTGTCAACTAGGTAAGCAAGCAAGGAAACTATTTCCAAAGAGTGAGTATAGATCCTCTAAGCTCTTGGAGATTGTACACTCAGATGTATGGGGCCCTATCAATGAGGCTTCATTAGGAGGAGCTAGGTACTTTGTCACTTTCATTTATGACCACTCAAGAAAGGTATGGCTATACGTTATCAAGGAAAAATCAAAAGTGTTCTCATGCTTTCAAAAGTTTAGGTCCCTTGTTGAGAAAGAATGTGATGCACACATCAAGACACTAAGGTTAGATAGAGAGGGAGAGTATTTCTCCAAGGAATTCACAAAGTACTTGCAGGAAAATGGCATAAAGAGGCACTTTACATGTAGGTACACCCCTCAAAAAGATGGTGTTGCAAAGAGGAAGAATATGTATTTGGTTGAGATAGCTAGATGTCTCATAAATGAAGGTATGTTACCATCCTCTTATTGGTATGTTACTTGATAAACAGGGTTCCAACAGGTAGTGTGCACAACTTGACTCCACACGAAGTCTATTATGGCAAGAAACCAACAATGGAGCACCTCAAGATATTTGGATGTGTATGCTTTGTTAATGTTTCCTAATGAAGTGAGAACAAACTTAGAGCCCAAGAGTGATAAATGTGTGTTCATTGGCTACTCAAATGAGCAAAAATGCTTTAGGTGCTACAACCCTCTCTCAAAGAATCTATATGTGTCAAGAGATGTTGTGTTTGATGAGTCAAGGTCATGGTATGGAGATAAGGGCAAGGCAAAGTTGGATGAAGAGGATCAAGAGGAGTATGGAGACTTTGATGTGCAGATTCAACCTCAAGAGTCAATCACAATCAGTGGACCAGAGGCTTCTACATCTAAGGTACACTTATATGATCACTCTTACACTTATAATACTGAAAGACCATCCCCTACTTCAAAGTATAGAAGGCTACAATAGACAAACTATGACACTAGGGAATCTCAAGAGGATTCAAAAGAGGAAGAGCTTGAGGAGGTCATTACTCCTAATATAAAGCTAAATAGACTCAAGAAGAAATACCCAAAAGGTCAAGAGAGGAGTTCTACAAGGAAGAAGGCACCCCCACAAAGGTATAGATATAGTTCTTTCATGGTAAAGCACTATGCATACATGATTAATGTCATTGAAGATCATTGAAGGTCTTTGCCTCCTAATGTATGTAAGGAGGAAAAGAACAAACTGGAGTGGAGGAAGGCTATGTATGAAGATTTCAAAGCTCTTAAGGAAAAAACACTTGAGAACTATTACCCAAGAAGGAAGGCATCAAGATAGTCCAAAACAGGTGGGTGTACAATAGTAAGAGGAACGTAGATAGTAGCTTGGCAAGGTACAAGGCTAGACTAGTAGCCAAAGGCTTCACATAGACATAAGGAGTGGATTATGAGGAGACTTTTAGCCCTATGGCAAACAAGGCTACCATTAGAGCTCTCATAGCCCTATGTGTAGCAAGGAGGTGGCCTATCTACCAGATGGACATAAAGAATGCTTTCTTGAATGGTGAGTTACAAGAAGAGGTGTTCATGGAACAACCTCAGGGTATGTAAATCCACAACATCCTACCTATGTTTGTAGGTTGAAGAAGGCCCCATATGGCCTTAAGCAAGCCCCAAGGGCTTGGAATCAGAGGCAAATGGACTTCTTGAAGAGATGTGGTTTCTCTCCAAGTGATGTACATCCATCCTTGTATGTGAAGAAGACAAATGACAAGATATGTTAGTTATGAATATATGTAGATAATCTTCTTGTGACAGGTGATGATGATGCAGGGATAAGGACCATCAAAGAGAAGCTTAGAAGAGAGTTCAAAATCTCAGATTTAGGTGTGCAAAAGTACTTTCTTGGAAGTATCTTATAGATGTGTTGTTTAGGTTTAGCATGACATATTGCAAACCAATAACTCAACTTATGGATTCAAATGTCAAGTTAAGTAAGGAAGATGGTAAGAAGTGAGAAGACCTTACACTATATAGGAGCATTGTGGGATCACTGATCTATGCTACACTCACAAGGCCTGACTTGTGCTACATAGTTGGAGTTCTATCTCAATTCATGCATAAATCCATAGATACACATCTCAATCATGCAAAGAGAGTGTTAAAGTATGTGAAGATTATAGTTAATCATGGGTTGATATAAAGGTATGATGAAGAACTTCAAGTATGAGCATGGAGTGATGCAGATTGGGTAGGGAGTGTTGATGATAGAAGTTCAACTTCTGGCTATGTTGCCTACATGTGAAGCAATGTGGCTTAAGAAGCTCTTCAAAGATCTTGGTATACAACTTGGACCAATTCGAGTTTATGGAGATAACATGTCAAGCCTACATCTTGCTAAGAATCCCATGTATCATGCAAGTAGCAAGCACATTGAGGTGCATTACCATTATGTAAAGGAAAAGGTTGCAAATGGGGAGATTAATGTTCATTTTGTAGGTAAAAAGGACCAAGTTGTAGATAACTTCACAAAATCCTTGACATGACCCCAAGTTCAAAAAGTTTTCAAAGGCTATGAGCTTGCTTGATATGGACACTACCACCTTAAGCTTGAGGGGGAGTCTTGCAAATGTGAACTATGCAAGATTTAGGTGGATAAAGGGGTCAAAAGACCTTAATCTGGATAAAATTCATGACTCAAATCACTTAGGGCGGTCTCAAGGCCAAGCAAGGTCAAGAAAGGCATTCCTAAGGTGGTGGAAAAGTTGGAAGAGGCATCCAAAAGCTATGAAAGAAGGTGAAGAGACACCAAATGCATGGAAGTCTTGTAGGTCATTGAATACCAAGAGATATATACTCAAGGAGGCTCAAGGAGAGAGTCATCCAAGGCTCATGGAGCTGAAATGCAGCTGTCCAAGCTAGGAAAAATGTCAAGGAGGGCATTACATGCACAAAGGAGGAGTAAGGAGGAGCTATCAAGCCCACAACCCCTCTAGTCTCTTGTAGGTATACACATAGTCTGCTTATAATAGTTGTAACTCCTTGTGTGCACATCCAATTCAAGATATTTAAAGTGCATTCTATAGCTTGTATATGTCTCTTAATTTCTCTAAGAGGGCTTCTTGAAATTAGTTGTGTATATACAAAAATTGGTGTATTTATATAACCCTAATTTTTTCATATCCTACATCTCTGCATAGTCTATTTTGTACATATTTCTTATTGAACTAAACAGATTCATCTGAGGTGTTCTATAGCGTGTTGGAAAGCTTATGAATAATACTAAGTGTGGCTAAATGCTTAGGTGGTTTGGATACGTGTAAGGCAGGTGAATACAAGTTTTGCTACAAGGTAGCAGAAAAGGTGTATGAAGGGACCTAGGTATTGTGTTCGTTTCACTTCTAGTGTACAAATATAAGGGATTAAATTTTTGGTACATTTGGCAAGCCTAGATGCTCAAGCAAAGAACAAGTACTTCTCACCTATTCATTTTGATCACTTTTGAAGTACATATAAACACCCCTTATGAAATTCTAGGACTTTATCTCATTGAATAAAAGTAAAAGAGAATGAGCTGAAGGAATCTCATGATATTAGAAGCCAATGATCACGACTAATTAGTGGTTTGAATCAAAACAATCAACACCTAAAGTGTAAGGACACTTTTAGGTGCAGGAAATTCAAATTGGAAACTCACTTTATGAGTATAAATGGGAGTGGCGTTTAGTTACAGGATATGATAGAGAAGAGAGAGCCTTTGAGCTCCATTGTTGAGCATACACTAAGCTCACATATGTATGAGTCAGTCCACTACATCTCCTTCGTATCAAACATTCATTAGCATATACAATTTAAGTCATCAGTTCATGCCATTCTCTGTCTATTGTTCTCTATTGTTATCTCAAGACCCTATACACAGATCGAGGGTTGGATTTTGGCACTCCATTTATATTTGGAGATAATATGAGTTCACTTCATCTAGCTGCGAATCCTATCTTTCATGCCAAGACCAAGCATATAGAATTCCATTATCATTTTTTTAGGGAAAATATTGTGAGTGAGGAGATACTTTCCTATGTATCTACTCATATGCAATGTGCAAATATGATTACCAAATCATTGGATGGAAGCAAATTAAACAGGTTAAAATCCATGATTGGATTGCAGGAGATACCAAAGGATTGAAGACTCAATCATCTTAGGCTTGAGGGGGAGTTCTTGGTACATTTGGCATGCCTAGATTCTTGACCAAAGAACAAGGACTTCTCACCTATTCATTTTGATCACTTATGAAGTACATATGAAGACCCTTTGTAAAAGTCTAGGACTTTATCCTATTGGATAAAAGTAAAAGAGAATGAGTTGAAGGAATCCCATGATATTAGAAGCTAAGGGTCATGGCCAATTAGTGGTTGGAATCAAAACAATCAACACCTAAAGTGTAGAGACACTTTTAGGTGGAAGAAATTCAAATTTCAAATCACTTTATAAGTATAAATGGGAGTGACGTTTAGTCACATGATATGACAGAGAAGAGAATCCATTGAGCCTCATTGTTGAGAATACACTAAGCTCACATATGTATGAGTAGGTCCACTACATCTCCTTTGTATCATACATTCATTAGCATATACAATTTGAGTCATCACCTCATGCTACTCTCCATCTACTGTTATGAATGAATGATATAATTAAAGTAATAAATCACATCAAAAAGATAAATTGTAATAAATTACAATTTTAAATCATAAATTTCACTTCAATTAAAGTAATAAATCACATCAAAAAGATAAATTGTAATAAATTACAATTTTAAATCATAAATTTCACTTCAAAAAAATAAATTAATTTATTAAGCACTCTCAAATTATCAAAATTATGAACTCACATCATATACACAATTCATAACATAACTAATATGAGAATATATATATATATATATATATATATATATATATATATATATATATATATATATATATATATATATATATATATATATATATATATATATATATATATATATATATATATATATATATATATATATATATATGTGTATGTGTGTGTGTGTGTGTGTCAATGTATATAATACATTAAATGTAAATAATATCAATCATCTAAGGCATCCCCATGTTCAACATCCACATGATCAAATATATGCATGATTTGATGTGTCTGAAGAGTCATGGCTAGAGGGGTCAGTACCTTGTGATGATCAATATCATCCCTCCTATCTCTATCTTTCCACCTCATCCATTGAAGTATTTCTATGGTGCATCACAATGCACTCTCCTTCTACAGAGCTCCATGATGATATCTTCATAGTAGAAAACTGAGCTTCAAGCATTGCACATGGTACTCTATACAGAGGCTGCAAAATACACAGAAAACATATTACACAGGGAGCAACGAACACAAAGTTCTTAGGTGTTACAAAAATGTGGTCGAACATACAGTGTCTGGCTGACTAGGCCATTATATGTTTTATTAAAGAACATATATAAAGAAGTGTCTGGTGGCCATTGACCTTTCACATGGACATTAATGGTAAGAATCTCCCACTAAAGGGCAATATGTCCAAAGTAACTATGGGAGAAAAATAAAGAATGATAAGGATATACATGAGTTTAAGTATAAAAACTATACCTCCCACCTGATGGGCATGTTACACAATTTACAAGTGACTGTAAGATAACTAGAGGACTAGTATCCTCAAACATCACTCTTCTCACTTCAACATCCTTAATGGGTTGTTTATGCATCTTAAAATCATTGAAAATGACATCAGTACTACTGATTACTGATCACAATCCAGGATCCCATAAGAGATATCCAAATTGTCCTTCGAGCATATCCAAGAAAAATGCATTTCTTTGACTTATGGTCCAACTTTTATCTAAGATTCTTTAGTATATAAGCATATGCTTCACACCCAAAAAATCAAAGATGATCATAATATGGTGGCTCCCTTGTCCAAAACTCTTATGCCACTTTCAAACCTTTGGTAGTACTAGGTGAAAGGTTAATCACATCAACTACAGTCAATACTACTTCTGCCCAAAAGCCTTGTGAAAGGTTTGCATGATGCCGCATAGAAACTACTCTATTGTGAATAGTTCTATTCATCCTTTCAGCTACACCATTCTGTATTCGAGTATAAGGAGCTATAAACTCTCTACAAATTCCTCTAGACTAGCAGAAAAGGTTGAATTCATGTGAGGTATAATCACCCCCATTATCTAAATGTAAAGACTTAAGCTTAGTTCCTTTTTCAGTCTCTACTGAAGCAAGCCATTTTTTGAAAGTAGCGAATACCTCATCCTTTGCTTTGATAGGATATACCGAGACTTTTCTAACAGCATCATCTATGAAAGTGACAAAATAAAGAGAACCCCCTAATGACCTTGTGGGCATAGGACCAACACATCTATATGAATGAGATCTAAAGGCTGAATTGAAGAGTCAATGTGCATTTTGTGCGCATTCTTAGTTTGCCTTCCATATTGACAATGCTCACAAAATTAAAAATTAGAGAAAGATAACACAAGTAAGTAGCCTGAATGATAAAGATTTTCCATTCCACTACGTGATATATGGCCCAAACAACCAATCCAAATACAAGCCATGGGCTGCTCAATAACAGCTAACAAGAGTTCTTTATATGACACAAATAAAGGATAAAGTGAGCCAACTTTCCTTCCTTTTGCAATAACCATATTGCCCTTTGATATGTGAAAGGACTGAGCATAGAAGAACACCTTGTAACCAAAAACTGAGGTACATGGCGTACATTATGCATAGTAAATGTTGAACCATCAATGAGCTGCACAACCACATCTCCAATCCCCAGAACATCATACTAGTAAGAGTCACCAAGTTTCACAGTACCAGTAGACTTTGTTGCATAATTAGAGAACCATTCTCTATGTGGTGTCACATGGAAACAAGCACCAAAATCTAGCAACCACCTGTGGGAAAGAGAATCAGCCATAAGAGCCTCAGTTGGCATAGTACTATCAAGTGTCAACACATCAGCATCATTAGAAATAGCATTAATTTCTTCAATCTTCACAATCAAAGTAGATGGTGCACATAACTGTTTAACATGCCCATCAATATTAGATCCTTTACCTTTAGCATTCTTTAATGCATAGCACTCTTTCTTCATGTGTCCTTTCTTATGACAATAATGGAATTTCATATCCCTCTTTCTTGATTTACTTCTACTCTTATTCCGTTGACCATTCTTTTCCTTGGTAAGAATCACAAACATTATATGCATCTCTACTCTGAGTGCCAAGCATAGATTTTCTATGAATCTCCTCACTCAAGATTGCTCCACATATGTCATCATAGACCAATTTACCACCACGTGCACTATTGCTAATAGCTGTGCAAAACGTATCCCATGATGATGGCAAGGTGCATAATAATAGGACTACTTTCATTTCATTATCCATATCCATTTTCTGAGCCTATAATTGGGAGAATATAGCATCAAACTCATTTAGATGAGCAAGAACACTATTTGTTTCCTTCATGCAAAGGTCATATAACTTTCTCATCAGATACACTTTATTTGATGCCGTCTCTTTTTCATATGCATTGCATAACTTCTTCCAAAGCTCCTCTGCACTTTCATAGTCTAATAATGTAAAGTAAACATTATCTACTAGGTGCAATCTAATGGTAGACTTGGCCATTTCATCTAACTCATCCCAATCATCTTCATCCATGTGAGCATGCTTCTTTGAGATTTCATTTACTAGCGTCCATTGCCTCCTTTGAATCAACACATCTTTAATCTAATAAAGTTTGTGCCATCAAATTTTCAGATCTCGAAATGTTCTTTGCTCTGCAAGTTATAGCTCCTCCTCGGAACACTGGCACTAGAGCTTGATCCACCAGATGTGTGTGACACCTCTGATGCCATGATGGTAGAAAATTGAATATAATGATAATGGAGCTAGAAGAGTCCAAACACCACTAAGGCTCAAAGAAGGATGACCAAGTATCACATTTTGGGAGAGAATTCAACAATCTTCCCAAAAAAATGAATTAACGAATAGTAATGACCAACCTGGAGGATTATGTGAGGATAAATGTGCTCATAGCAATAAATGTATCAAGGAGTATATCGACCACTGTATAGTTGACAAAACCAAAAAATCTTGAAAAATTTTGCGAGAGTATCCTCTGCAAAATGAGCATATGACTAGTGTCAAAATCTCATAAAACTGCAAGTACTAACATGTTTAACTACATAGTGAATCACTAACTCCACTGCATATAATCAGTCACCCCAAAGAAGCCAACTAGACTTATCGAGCACCTATGAACAACTATCCTACATCTCCTATGTGTTGATGTATAAAACACCACAAGAAATGAATTAATGTGACACTAGAACACCTCTATGGTCACCATTAACTCATTGCCACTCCAAACTTTGAGAAATGATAGCTTAAAGTGAGAACTTTGCTTCTACAGAAATTCCTAGTCACCGAAATGACATACCTTCAGTATTTTGCTAATTTCTCCTAGTTCAAGTATGCTTTCTCCATGAAACTTTATAGGCTGAAACTAGAAGAGTAGAGCTTTCTAACAAGCTATCATATGCATCAAACGGAGCTCTAGAACTCAAGTTATGGCCTTCACAAGATGACCCCGTATGACCTTCCAAAACTGGAAATTTTTGCCTGTTTTAGTATTCCTGATGTCCAAAAATAAAAAATTCGATGCCTGGCATCGAATTTCAGTCCAAGTCGATGCCGGGCATCGACTTTGAGCTTTTTTAGGCCCTTTTTCTGCACCAGAAATACTCTCTTTTACACACACATGAAGAAGACCACTTGTATGCTAGAAGTCGATGCCAGGCATCGACTTTATGCTCAAACTCGATGCCAGGCATCGAGTTGCTCCACAAACTTCATATTTTTAAAAGATTCAACAATAGTTAACACACAGAGAATGAAAAAATGACTTATGAGCCAAGATTCGATGCCAGGCATCGAATTGCTCAGAAAACTTGAACTTTTGAATTCATCACACAGTAGGCAAGCATGGAGATGATGGAGAGAGACTCATACACAGAACTTTACTCAGTTCTTCTCATAACTGTAAAAACTCAGAAGTTTTACAAATGCTTTCTCACTCAGAGAAGCTCGACTATACTCAGTCATATAAAATGAACTTCTTCTTCTACTTCTTCTCTCTATTCTCTCTCTCTCTCCTTTTCTCTTCTCATCGCGTCAGTTAATACTAACTAACTTATATAGATTTTCTCATTCCCATGATTTTTAAAAAACTTCTAGAACTAAAGTGAACTAACTTTACAAGTATGATACACTTGTGAATTTGTCCCTTCACATAGGCATGGGGTTTTCTTCCTAAGATTTGGACTTCAAATATATGTCCAATTAGTGAGTGTTTCTCCAACAGCTCCCCCTCAATCACTAATTGACATTCTCTGTTCCTTCATATCTTCTTCTTTTCTTTTACTCCTGCCATGCTTTTAAATCTGCTGGTCTTCACACCATCCAAGCTCTTTGTCATTATGTCTGCTAACTGATCTTTAGTGGAAATGTACTCCACTTCAATCTCCTTCTCCATTACCTTTTCTCTGAGAAAATGATACTGTATCTCTATGTGCTTTGTCCTTGCATGAAATACTGGATTTGCTGCAAGATAAAGTGAACTCATATTATCTCCATGTATTGTAGGTGTACCTTGATCAATGCCTAAGCTCTTGAACAATGTCTGCATCCATATGACTTCCTTAGCTGCTTCCACAAGTCCTTTGTACTCTGCTTCAGTTGATGATAATGCTACTGTATGTTGTTTCTTGGAACACCAACTTACAAGCTTATCACCAATGTATATCATGTAACCATGAGTTGATCTTCTGTCATCCTGGTTACCTGCCCAATCTGAGTCACTGTAGGCTCTCAACTTCAAATCTGATGTAAAAGGATAATATAATCCTTCCTTTATAGTTCCTTTGATATATCTGAGAACTCTTTGACCTGCAATCCAATGTGGGTCCTTTGGACAATGCATGAATTGTGACAAAACTCCCACTGCATAACTAAGATCAGGTCTTGTTAGTGTAGCATAAATCAAACTACCCACAAGAGATTGATACTTCCTCATATCTTTGTATTCTGCACCATCATATTTACTGAGCTTGTGATTAACTTCAAGTGGAGTTGAAGCTTCTCTGCAATTTTCCATATCAAACTTCTTCAACAAGTTCAGAAGATACCTTTCTTGTGACACATATATGCCATGATCTGTATAAGTAACTTCCATTCCAAGAAAGTATGATAACTTTCCTAGGTCACTGATCTTAAACTCTTTCTCAAGTAATCTCTTTACCTCCTTGATTCCTTCATCTGAAGTACCTGTGATTATAATGTCATCTACATAAATACAAATGTAGATTGTGCCTTCCTCTGTTCTTTTGATAAGTAGACTTGGGTCTGCTTTTGAACTTTGATATCCAAGATCATTGAGATACTTCACCAGTCTATAGTTCCAAGCTCTTGGAGCTTGCTTCAATCCATACAATGCTCTTCTCAACCTGCAAACAAAATTTGGATACCTGGAATCTATAAACCCTTGAGGTTGTTCCATGTATACCTCATCTGATATGTATCCATTCAAGAATGCATTTTTTATATCCAATTGACTTAGGGTCCATCCTTTTGAAGCTGCAATAGCAATGATTGTTCTTATAGTTGACATCTTAGCTACGGGACTGAATGTCTCATCATAATCTATGCCATAGGTCTGGGCATAGCCTTTCACCACCAATCTAGCTTTGTATCTGGCTATACTTCCATCTGCAAGCTTCTTCACTTTATAAACCCATTTATTTCCAATTACTTTCTTACCATTTGGTTTAGGAACAAGTTCCCATGTCTTGTTCTCCTCGAGTGCATTGAACTCTTCCTTCATTGCTTCTTCCCATTGCTTTTTACCTTTAGCTTCATCATAGTTCTGAGGTTCTTCATCATCTTTGACCATATATGCATAGTTCTTCTGAGTTATGTAAGAAGTATCATAAGAATACCTTTCTGGTTGTCTCCTTGTCCTGCTTGACCTTCTTGGTTCACATTCTTCATAAGTTTCTGGATACACCTCTTCATCAAATATAGGAGCTTCTTCATTCATTCTTGTTAATCCACTTCTGGATGTACTTGCTTGCATATAGTCTTCATCTCTATTCACCTGCACAATTGATTTTCCTTTCTCACATCTTCTTACCTCTTCTTCAAATTCTTCAGCTGTATGACTTTGATCTGCATACCAACTTTTCTGTTCATCAAATGTAACATCTCTAGAAACAATAAATTGTTTGGTTAGAGGATTCCACAATCTGTAACCCATCTGCTTTTCATCATAACCAATGAACACATATTTTTCTGCCTTTGGTTCAAGCTTATGTCTAAGTTGTGATGGCACATAAGCATATGCAATTGATCCAAACACTCTACAATGATCTAGTGTTGGTTTCTTACCCCACCAAGCTTCATATGGAGTCATTCCATTGAGAGCTGCACATGGTAATCTATTCACAAGATATGTGGCTGTATTCACAGCCTCAGCCCAAAGATAATTTGGACAATTCTTCTCCTTTAGCATAGCTCTAGCAAACTCAACCAAAGTCCTGTTCCTTCTTTCTGCTACACCATTTTGTTGTGGTGTATACCTGCAAGTTATTTCTCTCTTAATACCTGCATTCCAAAGATAATCATTGAACTCTTGGGAGAAGTATTCTCCCCCTCCATCAGACCTCAGTCTCTTAAGCTTTTGACCTGTGACTCTCTCTGCATATGCATGAAAATGCTTGAAAGCTCCAAACACTTCTGATCTTTCCTTCAAAACATATAATGTTATCCATCTTGTAGCATCATCAATGAAAAGAACATAATACCTTGAGCCACTGATAGATCCTTCTTTTGTTGGTCCCCATACATCTGTATGAATGAGCTCAAGTACTCCATCATGTTTGAATCCTTTCTTTTGAAATGGTAACCTGTGTGCTTTACCCATTTGACATGCTTCACATTTATAAACCATATGTTGACTTTGCACAGTTGGTAATCCTAGTACAGACTGATTAGCAACCATAGCTTTAATTCCTCTTTCATTGAAATGACCTAATCTCTTATGCCAGAGATCAAGTTCTGTAATCACTGCTTCACCATGTGTGAGCAAAGCTTGACCAATGTTCCCTTGCACTCTTAAAGTAAAGAGTCTACCTTCTTTCTTACCAGAGACAATCTGATTATATCCATTCTCTGGATCTTCCACAAATACTCCTTCATTTGTAAACCTGACTTGAAAACCTTTTTCAACTATCTGTCCCACACTAATCAAGTTTTTAGGTATTGTAGGAACATACAAAACATTGGTTAGCAAATCTGCTCCACTCTTGCATTTCACTTTTCCAATTGAATGTACACTATGTCTTGTATTATCACCAGTTTGAACTGTGTGACTAGAAATGCCTTTTTCCAAATCTGACATCAATTCTATGTTTCCTGACAAATGATTAGAACATCCAGAGTCAATGTAAAATACCTTTAGATCTTCTTTGTCTGATGTGCTGATTGAATTCATCATCAATGATGTATGACTTTCATTCTGTGTGTCATTTGCATAGTTGTAGTAGGTGGTGTTGTAGGATTGATTCTGTCCCCAACTTCTTCCTCCACCTCTACCATAGCCTCCTCTTTGACTTTGTCTACCTCTTTGAAAATTACTTTGATATCTTCCACCTCGACCTCTGCTATTGTTGTTTTGATTCTGGTTTGATCCTTGTTGGTTATGCCAACAGTCATGAGCCAAATGATTACTCAATCCACAGATCCAGCAAGCCTTCTTGTTATTATTTTGATTACCTCTACCTCTTCCAAAACCTCTTGCTTTTCCTCTACCAGTGCCTTTACCTCTTGCATAATAAGCTTGAGAACTAGACTCCTCTTCATCCTTTGCTTTACCTTTATCTCCTTTCTTCTTATTCTTCATGTACATTGCAGAACTTTGACCTTTATCTCCATCTCCCTTCAAGTCTTGCTCATATGTGAGCATCAAACCAAGCAACTGGTTCAAATCAGGAACATAATGATTTAATGAAAGTTCTGTTGATAAGACAAAAGGTTTCCACCTTTCATCCCCTCTCAAGCCTGCAAGTAGTTGAGCAATCAATCTGTGATCTTCAACATCTTCATCTATGGATCCAAGACTATCTGCTAGATCCTTCATCTTAGTGACATAATCACTAATAGTTTGACTTGGCTTCTTCTTGAATGTTGTAAACTCTGACCATAGACTTGCTTTCCGTGCTTTAGTAGTGCTTTGGAAATGATATTCCAATGCATTCCATATATCTTCTGATGATTCCAATCCTCTGATGTGTGGTAGCAAATGATCTGAGATTGTATTGTAGATGTAGGCTTTTGCACTTGCATCCTTCTTCTGCCAATGCTTTAAAGCATCAAGTTCTTCTTTCTTTGGTCGGCTTTCATCTTCAAATACTGGCTTCTCTTCTTCACCTGTTACATATACCATGAGATCCTTACTCATAAGTAAGGCTTCCATTCTCATTACCCATGCGGGGTAATTATCTCTGTCCAGTTTGTCAATGGAGATATGATCTGCCATAGTTCTTTCCTTCTGCTGCAACCTGTGAGCTTAAAGGATAAAGGATAATACCTTTTGAAGTTCTTTGTGTATGAGGATACTTCGAAAGTAATCTTTTGATGCCTTGTGTCTTCAAATGCTTCACCTTTCAAACTTTAATGGAAAACTTTACAAAACTTCTCGTACCTTTGTCGTCTTCTGCTCTCGAAAATCTTTCTGCTCTGATACCACTTGTTGATGTATAAAACACCACAAGAAATGAATTAATGTGACACTAGAACACCTCTATGGTCACCATTAACTCATTGCCACTCCAAACTTTGAGAAATGATAGCTTAAAGTGAGAACTTTGCTTCTATAGAAATTCCTAGTCACCGAAATGACATACCTTCAGTATTTTGCTAATTTCTCCTAGTTCAAGTATGCTTTCTCCATGAAACTTTATAGGCTGAAACTAGAAGAGTAGAGCTTTCTAACAAGCTATCATATGCATCAAATGGAGCTCTAGAACTCAAGTTATGGCCTTCACAAGATGACCCTGTATGACCTTCCAAAACTGGAAATTTTTGCCTGTTTTAGTATTCCTGATGTCCAAAAATAAAAAATTCGATGCCTGGCATCGAATTTCAGTCCAAGTCGATGCCGGGCATCGACTTTGAGCTTTTTTAGGCCCTTTTTCTGCACCAGAAATACTCTCTTTTACACACACATGAAGAAGACCACTTGTATGCTAGAAGTCGATGCCAGGCATCGACTTTATGCTCAAACTCGATGCCAGGCATCGAGTTGCTCCACAAACTTCATATTTTTAAAAGATTCAACAATAGTTAACACACAGAGAATGAAAAAATGACTTATGAGCCAAGATTCGATGCCAGGCATCGAATTGCTCAGAAAACTTGAACTTTTGAATTCATCACACAGTAGGCAAGCATGGAGATGATGGAGAGAGACTCATACACAGAACTTTACTCAGTTCTTCTCATAACTGTAAAAACTCAGAAGTTTTACAAATGCTTTCTCACTCAGAGAAGCTCGACTATACTCAGTCATATAAAATGAACTTCTTCTTCTACTTCTTCTCTCTATTCTCTCTCTCTCCTTTTCTCTTCTCATCGCGTCAGTTAATACTAACTAACTTATATAGATTTTCTCATTCCCGTGATTTTTAAAAAACTTCTAGAACTAAAGTGAACTAACTTTACAAGTATGATACACTTGTGAATTTGTCCCTTCACATAGGCATGGGGTTTTCTTCCTAAGATTTGGACTTCAAATATATGTCCAATTAGTGAGTGTTTCTCCAACACTATGGCAAGGTTGGGTAAGTCTTCCACCTGCATCACCAAAGAGACCCCCACATTTGGGTGTCTCCCAGTTAGAAAACCTCACCACGACCCTCTTTATCAAAGGTAATAGGCTTTATGCAAAAACATAACCACTAATATCAATGACCACATGGATGTACATAAGCGGTATCCATAGAAGCATACATAGTGTGTATGTGCTCAATATATGTAGTAAAATGGCACTGAACGGCCTCTGTGAAGAGAACTATGCACGAAAATACTCCAAAATGGCTCCAAAATGGCTCCAAAATGCACCCCAAAAATGCTTCAAAAAATAAGCTTTGAGGACCCAAAACTTGTTGAAGATAATGTCAACCTTAGTCTTTCCCCTTCTTCAAGCACTAGCTTGATGGCAAGATAGTGCCACGGTTAAGAGAGCTCCGGGGGGATTAGTACTGGGATGGGTGACCTCTTGCAAAGTACTAGGAACCTTTGTCTTCCTTGATCGTTGAGATCCTCCCTCGCACGCAGCCAATGGCACCAATGGTGACTTCCATGACTCGGATGACAAGGCATGCCAAGGTCTATGCCTTGGTTCTTGCTCTTGGAGATAGCCTTGGGTGGGTGGGTGGGTGAATATGCAAAAAACATAGTACACAGGGAGCAAGAACACAGAGTTCTTAGGTGTTACAAAAATGTTGTCGAACATACAGTGTGTGGATGTCCATGCCACTATATGTTTTATTAAAGAACATATACAAAGAAGTGTTTGGTGTCCATTTGGCCTTTCACATGGACACTAATAGTAATATCCATATCGACTTGTCCATAATACTCTTATATTATAGATAAACATAAATAAATAAAAAGTATAAAACATCAATTGAAATAAAATAAACTATCTCAAATTTAATAATACCCACAAAATCATTTGGATAGTCCTTTAAGCTCTCACCCAAACAAGGATATGCAAAATATGTAACATACTCAATTTTGGCTTTTGTAGGATTACGATCATGATCTTTACGCTACATAGAAATGAAAAATATTAATGATTAGTGTTTTTAATAAACTAAAAAGTATTTTTCAATAGTACATGTACTTACAAATATAGCAACAAAACCTTCACACCCCATTTGACCTAAATGTGAAGTATGACCTGCTTCAATTCCTTTCTTTGGAGTATCTCATGTTTATTTAATGAAACAAAATTACATAGATAAAATGTAAAAATATTTTTGAAAAATATAAGAATTATAACTCAAATTAATATAAATTATTTTAGACACCTTCTACTTAGGAAATGTTTTTTGTAGATGTCGATTTTTGCAAAAATATTGCCATGTCTCATGTTGTATGTCAAGCCTTCTCTTATTTCTTTCTACCATGCAATATCTCCTCTTATTAATTTCAATAAAAAAAATGGATCAATATAACAAAAAACTTTAAAATTATAAACATGCATAAACACATACACACATACATGCACACATACACACACACACATACATACACACTCAAACATACATACATACACATACACATACATACACACATACAAATATACACACACACATATATACACATGCATATAAACTTACACACACATATACATTCACATATATATATATACATACACACACATACATACACATACACACACATATTTACACACAATTACACATACACACACATACACATACACACATCTCACATATACACATACACATACATACACATATACATACACATATACACACACATACACATACATACACATATACACACACATATACACACATACATGAACAAGCCTTTTGGTCCAAGGAAAAAAATATTATACGAGGCTTAATTTGGTTTAAATCCCTCGGAATCAGTCCAATTGGATTACCGGGAACCCACAATTATCTCGCAATGGATTCTTCTTATGGCCATGCACTAGCTCATAAGATCCCGGCAAATGCACCAAGGTATTTAGTCCTCATCCCAAGAAAAAAATGTGCATATGCACTTATGGTCCACCTAAAACTACTCGAAATGGATCCATTTTCCTTGATCCAAGTCAATCAATCATACCCGAGCGTACACCTGAGAAGAGAAGAAGATGGAAACCCAAATCAAGATCGAACCCAAAACACCCACAATGACTAACTCCTCTGATTTCTCTCTCCTTCTAATCGTGTACTACTATGTCCTACCATTTCCCATTCTTTTCCTCTCTCTTAGTCTTGCCCTTGTTTCTAGCTCCTTCCTCTCAATCACACCTTTACCCGCATGCCCTCAATCTCACACTAATACTGGCGCATGCACCTACTTCCACACACCTAGAACCCCAGGTACCACACATGCACTCACATGCACACCATCCTTACTTTTCCCCTAAGAGCTGGGGATTTTTGAGAATTTAATTTTGTCTTCTCATTATAGAGAAAACGGAAATATCCATATCTATCTCGACATTAGGGTCGTCTGAGTGTCTGAGCTTAATGGACATGATTCTCCTTGAGATTGAGTGTGTCATCTCCTTGCTTTCGCGAATTAATGCAACCATCCCTTTTTAATCGGATGGTATGCTCATATCTTGCGGTTGGATTTGTTGGCATATTAGCAACAGTGGTGTATGCATTATCAATTCTCTCTCACAGCGAGCCTCTCTTTTGCTCTCGTGCAGCAAGTAGCGCTCTAATCTATTTCTCATTGGCCTGTCATCACCAATTCTCTTGTGAAATAATTTATTAGCCTCCTAAAAACAGTTAAGTAAGAATACCCCTATTCTCGTATAGTCCAGCACCTTCAAACAACTCTGTCAGTTCAGACGCATTCTCCTATTCTCTCATTACCTCCCAATTGCTCACCATCCCATAGATTTCACTTTTGCCAGTAGTCTAGTTTACTCGATGTCAAAAGGATAAAGAAACACTTCCTGCGCTTCTATGTTTCAGGACTGAGGAAGGGATTTATTATAAGGGGAATGCGTTCAACACTTCAATGAGAAAAAAAAAAAAAACATACTACCGATAATGCACATACGGGGAGATATCACAGAATCATGCTAAGTCCAAAGGAACGCTCGATCCTCT
Organism: Ceratopteris richardii; assembly: GCA_020310875.1. NCBI lineage: Eukaryota > Viridiplantae > Streptophyta > Polypodiopsida > Polypodiales > Pteridaceae > Ceratopteris > Ceratopteris richardii. The sequence continues at coordinate 68,379,794 of CM035444.1, forward strand.
CACATACATTCACAGTATGCAGCATATCTATCAGCCAAATGAGTTGCACTTACTCTCTTCTTTACTGTTGTGCTTACCATCAACAAGCATGTCGTGCTTGATCAGGATATCTCTTCCCTTAAACGAACTAGGTGCAGTTTCTTCCTTGTCAGAAACACCTCAAACAAGATAATGATAGAGTACATGTATTTCTTCACAAAACAGAGTTAAACATCTGCCAATATTTTATTCATGGTAAACATAAAAACCACAAACTCTATAATGGGACAACTTATAGATACGATGACGTGTTGAAAAAGTCAAGAAAATAAAAAAACTCATGTGCAATTGATTTTCCTTGCATCGTCGTCTTCATGGAACAAGTGAATATTCTACTTGTTGTAGAAAAATTTTTTTTTCATATCTGCAACTTGCAGAGACGTATGCACAGTAGACAATGGTTACATCAAGTTTTTACACCGATATAACTTCAAAATTATACGATTGATGACTGTGATCCTTCCAGATGCAATATTAAAACCAACACAGAGACAACATAAGGAGAACTATACTCACAACTCTTCACAAGAATGGACGCAACTGCCATAAGGCCTTTTTTATGAAGAAATTCAGTGATTTTATATGCTGCAGATTAAGATTAAGTGTAGCCCATGAATTTAGATCTCAGAATATGATCTTCTTGCCAGTAATGTCACCTGAACCGTCCTTGCCAGCACTCAGCATCCATGTGTTGCCGCCCATAATGAATCCTGTCTTCACATTTCTTGAGCACGACGACTGCTCCTCATTAATTCTTAAGCACCTCAGCTTGCTCAGTAGTCTGTACCTGCTATGACGTGAAACATACACTTGCTATAGCTGTTGTGGAAGCTTCCTATCTTTTTGTCCTTCGAGTTGTCCTCAACTTGCAATACATGAGTGGAATCTGTACTTCAGCATGTGTGATTCACCATGCTCTTCTCCATGTGTATGTCAATGTTCAAAAAATGCGAGCATGCGGAACAAGACTCCTTGTAAAGATGCTTCAATAGAGAAAAACGATGGCCGCCACACCAGACAAAGAGCCCTCTTTTTAAGCTTTTCCTCCTTTTTTTTTTTTTTGACATTTTCCACAGCTCTTTTGCGTTCTTTTTTCCTTATCGCTAACCAACCACCTTCTTTATTGCCTCTCCATAGCAGTAGGTCAGAGCTCTTAATGGGAACGCTCCTCCTCAGCAGCCGATAGCAGAAAACAACAGCCTCCTCTCTTTTTCACCAAAAAAAAAACCCCTTTTTCAGGATGCGCCAGAACCTGCCATAGCCGCCCACACCTTCCTTCAGTTCTCCCCCCCTTTTTCGTTTGCTTGTCAGAGAAATGGGGCGTGCCAGTGGAAGCAATGAAGAAGACAACCATATTTTTGCAGTCATGAGAGAGGGCCCCACAGAAGAGCAGCCATCGAACATCTTCAGCCATCTAAATCCAGTAATGTACTTTTGAAACATTCAGTTTGGCTTCACTCCTATCTGGCAGCCTCAATAAACAAGTTATACATGCAAATATGCATAGAAAAATCATCAGTGCTTAAGGCCTCGAAAACTTGTTTTCCTAATAAGAGATCTCCCTGTTTACGACAAGAACTTAATGCTGTTGTTGATACAGCAAGATCAGGATGAAGTGGAAATCCATTCATTAGTACTATTGCATTTTCAAGTTGGCCTGCACGCCCAAGAAGATCAACCATGCACGTAAAATGCTCCGCTGTTGGTATATAACCATAACTCTTACACATGGCACAAAAATAGCTTGAAGCTTCATCCAGCAGGCCAGTGTGACTACAAGCATTCAAAACACTTACAAAAGTTATTGGATCTGGATCACCACATTCTCCAATTATTTCGTTATAAATGTTGAAAACCTTATCAGTAAGTCCTGATTGTGTGTATCCTGACATTAACACATTCCACAATGCCAAACCTTTTGCACAAGTATTGTTAAAAACGTCTTGTGCTTCTCTAAGTAAACCATTCTTTACATACATATCCATCAATGCCTTGCCAACAATAAGATCCTCTGACAATAACTGTTTCACTATCCTAGTATGTATCTCCTTCCCTTTTGCCACAAATCCAGTGGCGCCACAAGACTTCAAGCCACCTGAGTAGGACATAGCATCTGGAAAGGTGGACTCCAGAAGCATGCGAGGGAAACAATCAAGCACTACCTCCCACAACTCATGATCCAAATATCCATACATCAGAGAGTTCCATGACACAACATCTTTGTTTGTAAGCTCTTGAAATAAGTCACATGATAATCTCAAGTGTCCACATTTTGCATACATGTCCACAGCAGCCACAACCAAAAGGTCATCTTCAAGTAGGCCACGATTGGCAACCTCCTTATGAATTTGTTCTCCCTTGTCTGCTGCCATGGATTGATATACGTCTCCCCTATCATCAAATCCACTCTTCAAGTTCCTGAAATCAAGCGTATTTTTCTGCCAAATAGAACCACGTTAGTGCATAAAAATTCACCATTTTTTGGGGCTAACATACTTCCCTCTTCTTATTTGCGAAGTCGTCCTCGACGAGCCACTATTGCTGCAGTAAAGTCCAAACAACCATGAATATGTTAATTTCCAATTAGTTCACATACCTTTCATCGAGCCGCCATTTCCACTGAACCTGCACTCATCGAAGCTATTAGTGCTCAAAAATCACTTATGAATATATTCAAATCAGTCACTTCCAAAATGATCCAAGAACATGCACATATACGCAATCCATTTCAGCCATGCATCAATTTGCTCATACATTCCATTATGACAATGCTCTCAACCAAAATAACACATGCACCCTTTCCATGGTTTAGATATGCAACTACTATTGCGGCAAACAGAAAAGAAAATAACAACAACTGAAATGAACAACGACAACTGCAATGAACACAATCGGAGATGCAAAAATACCCAAAATGCATACCCTTTTATTGACCTACTATTCGCTATGTACAACCATTCCATGACTAGACACTTCCGAAGAATCGCCATCGTCGTCCTACAAAAATCATCAAAACTCGAGTGCAAGTCAAGACATACATCAGAACCCTGGAGTGTCCCACACACTAAAAAAACCCTCAGATAGAGCACACAAGCTGTAAAGCAAGACCGTCGCATTACCTCGCTAAAGCCTCATCCATAAGTACATATAAAATATCTGTACCTTCAAGAATGTTGATCCAAAGTGAGCTGATCTGTCGCAAGCCAACACATACTAATCACACAGCAAATAACATTCCCTTCCAGGCGATCATCGCCCTCTCCTCTCTTTCTCTCCCCCTCAGGAGTGGGGAATAACTTCATATGAAAATTTTCTTATAATCACACGTTGGCCTACATTGACATTGGATGCGATTCGTGGACCTGACCACCCGATCAGGTTGATTCCACCCATCTACCAACGCAACGCAGCGCACAACACACAACACAACATGATCACACATACATAGATCAGCTAGCCCATAACGAAGCTGGATGCGGCTCATGGTCGTGACTACCCAGCCACGATGGCTCCACCCACCTACCAACCCGTTATGGCGCGTAGCTAAGACACAGACATATACATCCCAAGCCTATGGCGAAACTAGCTGCGGCTCGTGGTCCTAACCACCCGGCGAGGATAAATCCACCCACCTACTAGTCCACCATAGCGCATTGGTACGATCACACAACATATTTTCTTTTTCTTTTCTTTCTTTTTTTCGTTTTTCTTTTCATAGTTAATTAGTTCACCCAGGTCCTGAGAATTAGGGAGAGGAAGAAAGGGACTTTTCCCACTGTTCCCACACATACATGCAAAACAGATACACTCTAGCCTTTGACAGATCAACCACCTCTTCACTTCATTCTCTCAACTACAGACACTACATATGTACTCATCGATTCGACTTTTCACTTGGTAGCTACAGCCAGCTATGCCTTAGTCCCTCGTATACCTATCCCTAGGTGTCCTAGAATGTGAGTCCCCGGAATGTCTCATGCAGTCTCACATCGTACTCGAATCCCGACAACTTCTCTAAGGCGATTCAGGCTCGACTTCAGGAGCTCCGTCATCACTTCCTAGCGTTAGCACGTCTGCCCAAGCCCATGTGATATCATTTTCCTCGTTAGGCATTTCCCTAGAAGAATCAAAATAGTAGTATCGATCTCCCGCCCATCCTACATGTCGAGCTAGGTACTCCTCAAAACACTCAATGTAAAATGCAACACCCAAATCCTGGTTTATAAAGCATACCAGCCAATGCGCTTCCTCAACATCGTATTCCGTCTCAAGGTCGTCGACATCTATATCCATGCGAGCGAATGTTTGGTCCGAGAAATATATCCTTAGCCTGTGCAAGTAGAGTTGCGTAATTTGGTCTGCCATTTTGTTACTTAGGCTCTAACAGTCTCTGCATAACACAAAAAATATTAGAAGTCCAAATGCTTGAGCTAGCAAGGAATGATATTTATGACACACAAATCATAGATCACATATGCGCATATATATATAATACTATACATGTATGTACAAGGAGTTTACTTCGTCACTTCGTTTGGATCCTGTCTGGCTTCTCTCAACCTAACATCACTTGAAATATGGTTTAACCCGTAGCGCGTTAACCTTCACGGGAGCATATTCTTCTCCTAAATCCTGAATTTGCATGGAACCATTGGGATTGAGTTCCACCACCTTAAACGGTCCCGCCCATCTAGTCTGCAACTTTCCTGGGAATTTATAATATTTACTATCGTAGACTAGTACCAAATCCCCTTCCTGAATCACATAGGTTTTTAGATCCTTATCATGTCTTTCCTTACGTCTCTTCTGAATAGCTTCCAAGCTTTGTTGTGCGATGAGCCTCCTTTCTTCCAGCTTTACCAGTTGTATGTATCTTTCCTTCAATGACTCTTCCTCGCCCAATCTGGCTTCAATGGCCACTCTTAATGTCGGCACTTCTTTTTCGATAGGGAAAATGGCTTCCTCGCCATAGACTAGAGAGAACGGAGTACTCTTAGTTGTCACTCGGTAGGATGTTCTATACGCCCACAAAGCTTCCAGAAGTCTGCCATCCCAGTCTCTCCTATGCACCGCTACTGTTTTTGTCAGAATCTGCTCAAGGATTTTGTTGGTGACCTCCACTTGTCCATTTGCCCTTGGATAATATGGAGTGCTCTTTCTATGTTTGATTTTATAGAGTTCCATTAATTCTTCAATCAGCTCGTTGACAAAATGTGTCCCTCTATCACTCACTATTTCCAACGGGCATCCAAATCGAGTGATAATTTGCTCATACAGAAATTTCGCTACATCAACAGCCCGGTCAGTCCTCAGAGCTTTGGCTTCCACCCACTTTGTAACATAATCAGTACAGACCAAGATATACCTATTGGATCTTCGTCGTGAGGGAGGATCAATAGGCCCCACAAAATCAATTCCCCATTTCTCAAACGACTTAAGAGCCAACACCGGCGTAAGAGGAGCAGCATGTGATAATGTGGGTTTGCCCATTCGTTGGCATTTGTCACACTTCTTACAATATGTATGAGAGTCCTTGAACAATGTTGGCCACCAATACCCTGCTAATAAAATCTTTCTTGCTGTCAATTCACCAGCAAAATGTCCACCACAAGGTTCGTCATGCAAAGCCCTCAACACTAGATTTGCTTCTTCTTCTTCGAGACACCTCCGATAAATGCTCTCATGAACAAAATATCGATAGAGTTGGCCCCCAATGATGCTATGATGCTTCGCCAATGCTAACAGCTTTTGTTTCTCCCTCTTGCTTGCTCCTGGCGGATATTTAGTAGTGCATAAGAAATTCACCAAATCGGCATACCAAGGTATTTTCGCATCAACCTGGAATAGATGCCCATCAGGAGCATCGTCAGGCACACCAGAGATTGGCTCCTCATTAACAATTCGAGATAAATGGTCGGCCAGTATATGTGCTTTGCCTGGTCTGGTGACCACTGTGAACTGGAATTCTTGGAGAAGTAGCATCCACCTCATTAGTCGTCCTGATAACTCTGGTTTATTAATGATATACTTAAGGGCTTCGTGATCCACGTAAAAAGTGAAATGCTTTCCCATCAAGTAGTGCCGATACTTGTTCACCGCAAAGATCATCGATAGACATTCCTTCTCCGTAGTCGTGTAATTCCTCTCAGTGCTATTCAAATTGCGACTCGCATAGTAAATAGGATGATCCATCTTCTTTTCGTCGGCTTGGCATAGTACTGCTCCAACTGCAGTATGAGAAGCGTCGGTATGTACATGAAATTCCTTCGTCCAATCAGGTGCTACCAAAATCGGTGCATTTATTAACCTCTCTTTGATCGAGTCAAATGCAACTTGACATTCTCCCGTCCACTGGTATTGTTGGTCCTTCCTCAAAAGAGTCGTCAGTGGTGCCGCTATAGATGCAAAATTTAATATAAAACGTCGATAATAATTCGCATGACCCAAGAATCCTCTGAGTTGTCGTAAATTTTGCGGAGGTGGGAGTTGTCCAATTTTCTCCACTTTGTCCTCGTCAACCGCAATCCCTTTTTCGGAAATGACGTGACCCAAAAGCAAACCTCTTCGTACTCCAAATGTACACTTTTCAGGATTCAATGCGATTCCTTTTTCGATGCTTCTTCTTAAAATTGCTTCGATCCTCTCCATCATGTTCTCATCGTTGCCTCTGATTGCAAAGTCATCAAGAAATATCTCCATCCAATCCTGCAGATAGTCTTGATATGCAGCTATCATTGCTCTTTGGAATGTGGCCGGTGCATTGCATAATCCAAATGGCATCACCCGATATGCATACGTACCCCATTCTGTCGTGAAAGTAGTTTTGGATTGGTCCTCTTCATGAATTTGGATCTGATTGTACCCACTGAAACCATCCAAAAAGGAGTACAATTTATGGCCAGCCACTCTGTCCAAGATTTGATCAGTGAATGGCAAGGGGAAATGATCCTTCTTCGTTCGCTCGTTCAACTTCCGATAATCTATGCAAATACGGATTTTCTTATTTTTCTTCGGCACAACTACAATTGGTGATACCCATTCGCTAGATGCAATGGGGTATATGAATCCTGCCTCCAATAATTTGGTCAATTCCAGCTTGATCAATTCCGAATAGACTGGATTCGTTCGCCTGAGTCGTTGACATATCGGTCGTGTGCCTTCTTCCAAGTCTATGTAATGTTGGCAGATTTGGGGATCAATGCCTCTCAGATCACTGTACGACCATGCAAAGGCTTCGCTAAAATTTTTGAGTGTCGTTTTAATGCAGCCTCGTACTCCATCTGGTAGCTCTGACCCTACACTCAAGAACTTTTCTGGAAAGACTTCCCATTTTTCCAACTGAGCTTCTCGCGAATAGTCTTTATTTCTCGATGACACTGTGATTGGAATGTGCTCTCCGATCACGCGTGCATGGTTGGTCAGCAAATCATTGTCTTGTTCTCTTCCGATTGAACCTAGTTTCTTCAATTCAGCTTTTGCAATGGCTTCCGATACTTTGGTCTTACTCTTCGCTTCCTTTTCTGATTCTCGACTCCTCTTTAAAATCTCTGCTTCTAGCATTCTAACTCTGTCTCGCAACTGTTGCACTTCCATTGCCGCAGCTAGTTCTAGTTCCAATTCTTCTCTCGAAGTCCCCTTCTCCAGGGATTGAGTAGCTTTGTTTTTACTTGAGTCTATACTCAACATGTAACAATCAAATTCACTTGTGTGCGTCAACCATCCTAGCAGCTCCTGATCCGAATCGTCGTTATAGAGTAATGGATTTTTATACTCTCCCATCTTCGTGTCTTGATTCTTAAAGAGCTGCAAGTTGAACCCGTCTTGAAGCAAATTCTTGTAGGTGTCCGTGTTCAAAGAAAATCTAGCTCGTGCACTCTCGTGCCTTGCTTTCTCCTTCTCTTTCCTTTCCATCTCATCGACTATTATTGTCTTCTTCTTGTTGTTCGAGGGTGGGGATACTTGTATTTGAATCCGATCAGACTTCGGCCCTATCGAAATAAAACCTGTGCGCCAGTCATGCACACATTCGGCTTGCACCAGCCAAGGCCGTCCAAGTAGGATCGAGAAGGTAGCCTCCCAGGTCCTTGGTCTTACTATCAGATAATCAACTTTAAACTCTAAACCGCCCACAATTGTACTTACATTCTTCAAAAGACCCGCAGGTTTCACTTGTGTTTGATCTGCCATCCTCAAAGACATCGGCGTCTCTTCCATGTGGTTAAGGCCCAAAGCTTTCATCATGAATTCGGTCATCAGGTTGACTGCAGCTCCACTATCTAACTGAGCACCAGGGACTGCATATCCTTTAATCTCGACCGTCACAGCTGGAGCATTTGAATCAATTTGCGTCGTGATGCTTTGAATGATTCCTTGAACATCCTTGTCTTGTCTCTTTTTATCTCTAGCTTTCCTTGGCTTCTTAATATATTCGTTATAGAATTGTTTCCTATAAACAGGCGAACATTTTAGCAATGTGCCAATGTCCAGCGTGACTTCAGTGTCAGCGAGCAACTTTACAATATCCACTTCTTCCGAACTTTGTCTTTCCTTTCTAATCTTAGGAGCTTTCAATCTTTCAGGGAATGGTGCTATGCCCGGCACAAACTCCTTGGTTACTGGTGGAAGAATCTCAACCTCTTCCCCATCCTCAAACTCTTGCTGCTCAACAAGTCCTCTAACTTGATTCTCTACCTCTTCGTGTTCAGCTATTCTTTCTTGACTCCCTTCTTCACCTTCGCCTCCTGGATTCTTCTTCGAGTACTCTTGAGTTCTTGTGACTACTGCCACAGTTGGATCTTTGTGTGGGTTCTTGGCCTCGTAAGCATCCACAAAGTGCATCGACGAGCTAGAGCCTTCTTGAGGGGTCGGTGTCTTGAACACTACTCCGATCGTAGGAATGTGCTCTTGGGCTCTCGATGTGGGATGCATCTGAGTATCAACATAGTTCGAGGATCCTACTGGTCCTTTTTCCTTGCCGGCAGAAGCTCTTCGTTTTGGGCAATCTTCATCAAAGTGGCCCTCCCCACTACAGTACCTACATAATGGAGTATAATCAATTGGCTTCTTTTCGTTTGGACATCTAGATTGAGTATGGCCAAAGCCATGACATCTCCAGCACTGGATTGGACCATCTCTTCTTTGATCACGCGCGGCTCCTCTTGGATAGTCTCCTCCTTGACCCTGAGCACCATATCCATAAGTAGGTCTGTTTTCCCAACGAGAGGTAGGTGGTACACTTTGAGCGGGCAATCCCGTGTAAGGTCTTTCTCTTGTATCTCCTGATTTCATGGTCCTTTCTTCATAGGCTCTCTTGTTGTAACATCGGTCCTCTATGTGATTTGTCCTTCCACAAAAAGTACAACGCATCCTAGGTGGCGATCTGTCTGTGAATACTCTCGAGACTGTAGGGCATTCTGAAGCCAAATGGCCGTAACCATGGCACTTTCCACACCATGTATTTGATCGAAACACTTGATTCGGGTTTGTTGTGACCTCTGGTTTTACTGTGTACGTCTCTTGAGTTATCGTGGCAGCTTTTATAGCTTGCGTGACCAATTCTAATATTCGTTCTTCGGTTAGCGCAGGCTTTACCTCGCCTGGCGTGCTAGTGGCAGCTACAAAAGCTGGGGTCGTCAATGAGGGACTTCCTTGGCCAGGATCTTTCATTGGTATGTTTCCTGGGCCTCCCATAGGCTCGTATAAGAGCTCCATCTTCCTTTGTTGGCATAATTGTACTTCCTCCCAAAGCCTCGCTTGTTCCTTAGCATCCATTAAGGTCGCAGGTCTTGTCAGGCTTATGTGCTGCTGTGCCGTAGGATCTCGCAATCCTGAAATGAATCTACGTTTCAATGTCTCATCATTCGGGGCATTTGCGCCCATCTTTCTCACTAAAGTTTCCATTCTCTGAATATAGTTATCGATGCTCTCATTGACTCCTTGTCGCAAATAATCCATTTGTTGGGCCAATCTGTCTTGGAAGCCTTGTCGTCGAAACTTTGCCAAGAAGGCTTCCTTAAGCATCTGATAAGTTCCACGTTCTTGTGGTGTCAGATTCCCATACCAATTGGCTGCCTCATCACGGAGAATAGCCGGAAAAATTCTCAACCTTTGGTCTTGGTCAACTACGTCATTGGCCTCACATGTGACCTCAAACAACTGGATAAAACTATCCGGATCTTCGTCCCAAGTACCCGAAAACTTGGTGAAGTCCCCCAAGTGAACTGAAATCCGCTGAGCCATTTCGAACAGAGGTGTGATGTCAATATCACTTCGATCCCAAAAATTTAGCACACGTGGCTTCAGGATCCCTCCTTCAAATTGTCGTACTTGATTCGCGACTCTCCTACGGGAGTACACGTTTCTGACTGACTTCTTCGAACCAATCGAAGTCCACTCACCTGGCGGTTCCCACCTTCTCCTTTCTCTTTCAAGGGCTCTTCTCTGAGCGCGTTCCTCTCTTTGAGTTTGTGTTGCTACTGACGATGAGCTCCCCTCGCTCATGTACTAGATCGCGGGGTCCGCAAGCTCGGCCAACCTGTGGCGCTAGGCGAACCTATGGCACTCTCTTATAGAGACGTACCAAGCTATATCCCGGCAAACGCACCAAATGAACAAGCCTTTTGGTCCAAGGAAAAAGTGATTATACGAGGCTTAATTTGGTTTAAATCCCTCGGAATCAGTCCAATTGGATTACCGGGAACCCACAATTATCTCGCAATGGATTCTTCTTATGGCTATGCACTAGCTCATAAGATCCCGGCAAATGCACCAAGGTATTTAGTCCTCATCCCAAGAAAAAAATGTGCATATGCACTTATGGTCCACCTAAAACTACTCGAAATGGATCCATTTTCCTTGATCCAAGTCAATCAATCATACCCGAGCGTACACCTGAGAAGAGAAGAAGATGGAAACCCAAATCAAGATCGAACCCAAAACACCCACAATGACTAACTCCTCTGATTTCTCTCTCCTTCTAATCGTGTACTACTATGTCCTACCATTTCCCATTCTTTTCCTCTCTCTTAGTCTTGCCCTTGTTTCTAGCTCCTTCCTCTCAATCACACCTTTACCCGCATGCCCTCAATCTCACACTAATACTGGCGCATGCACCTACTTCCACACACCTAGAACCCCAGGTACCACACATGCACTCACATGCACACCATCCTTACTTTTCCCCTAAGAGCTGGGGATTTTTGAGAATTTAATTTTGTCTTCTCATTATAGAGAAAACGGAAATATCCATATCTATCTCGACATTAGGGTCGTCTGAGTGTCTGAGCTTAATGGACATGATTCTCCTTGAGATTGAGTGTGTCATCTCCTTGCTTTCGCGAATTAATGCAACCATCCCTTTTTAATCGGATGGTATGCTCATATCTTGCGGTTGGATTTGTTGGCATATTAGCAACAGTGGTGTATGCATTATCAATTCTCTCTCACAGCGAGCCTCTCTTTTGCTCTCGTGCAGCAAGTAGCGCTCTAATCTATTTCTCATTGGCCTGTCATCACCAATTCTCTTGTGAAATAATTTATTAGCCTCCTAAAAACAGTTAAGTAAGAATACCCCTATTCTCGTATAGTCCAGCACCTTCAAACAACTCTGTCAGTTCAGACGCATTCTCCTATTCTCTCATTACCTCCCAATTGCTCACCATCCCATAGATTTCACTTTTGCCAGTAGTCTAGTTTACTCGATGTCAAAAGGATAAAGAAACACTTCCTGCGCTTCTATGTTTCAGGACTGAGGAAGGGATTTATTATAAGGGGAATGCGTTCAACACTTCAATGAGAAAAAAAAAAAAAAACATACTACCGATAATGCACATACGGGGAGATATCACAGAATCATGCTAAGTCCAAAGGAACGCTCGATCCTCTCACATACATTCACAGTATGCAGCATATCTATCAGCCAAATGAGTTGCACTTACTCTCTTCTTTACTGTTGTGCTTACCATCAACAAGCATGTCGTGCTTGATCAGGATATCTCTTCCCTTAAACGAACTAGGTGCAGTTTCTTCCTTGTCAGAAACACCTCAAACAAGATAATGATAGAGTACATGTATTTCTTCACAAAACAGAGTTAAACATCTGCCAATATTTTATTCATGGTAAACATAAAAACCACAAACTCTATAATGGGACAACTTATAGATACGATGACGTGTTGAAAAAGTCAAGAAAATAAAAAAACTCATGTGCAATTGATTTTCCTTGCATCGTCGTCTTCATGGAACAAGTGAATATTGTAGAAAAATTTTTTTTTCATATCTGCAACTTGCAGAGACGTATGCACAGTAGACAATGGTTACATCAAGTTTTTACACCGATATAACTTCAAAATTATACGATTGATGACTGTGATCCTTCCAGATGCAATATTAAAACCAACACAGAGACAACATAAGGAGAACTATACTCACAACTCTTCACAAGAATGGACGCAACTGCCATAAGGCCTTTTTTATGAAGAAATTCAGTGATTTTATATGCTGCAGATTAAGATTAAGTGTAGCCCATGAATTTAGATCTCAGAATATGATCTTCTTGCCAGTAATGTCACCTGAACCGTCCTTGCCAGCACTCAGCATCCATGTGTTGCTGCCCATAATGAATCCTGTCTTCACATTTCTTGAGCACGACGACTGCTCCTCATTAATTCTTAAGCACCTCAGCTTGCTCAGTAGTCTGTACCTGCTATGACGTGAAACATACACTTGCTATAGCTGTTGTGGAAGCTTCCTATCTTTTTGTCCTTCGAGTTGTCCTCAACTTGCAATACATGAGTGGAATCTGTACTTCAGCATGTGTGATTCACCATGCTCTTCTCCATGTGTATGTCAATGTTCAAAAAATGCGAGCATGCGGAACAAGACTCCTTGTAAAGATGCTTCAATAGAGAAAAACGATGGCCGCCACACCAGACAAAGAGCCCTCTTTTTAAGCTTTTCCTCCTTTTTTTTTTTTTTTTGACATTTTCCACAGCTCTTTTGCGTTCTTTTTTCATTATCGCTAACCAACCACCTTCTTTATTGCCTCTCCATAGCAATAGGTCAGAGCTCTTAATGGGAACGCTCCTCCTCAGCAGCCGATAGCAGAAAAAAACAGCCTCCTCTCTTTTTCACCAAAAAAAAACCCCTTTTTCAGGATGCGCCAGAACCTGCAATAGCCGCCCACACCTTCCTTCAGTTCTCCCCCCCTTTTTCGTTTGCTTGTCAGAGAAATGGGGCGTGCCAGTGGAAGCAATGAAGAAGACAACCATATTTTTGCAGTCATGAGAGAGGGCCCCACAGAAGAGCAGCCATCGAACATCTTCAGCCATCTAAATCCAGTAATGTACTTTTGAAACATTCAGTTTGGCTTCACTCCTATCTGGC